>OX596076.1:40330649-40994797 GCA_951394005.1 Protophormia terraenovae | reverse complement strand
GATTAGATAGATAGATAGATAGATAGATAGATAGATAGATAGATAGATAGATAGATAGATAGATAGATAGATAGATAGATAGATAGATAGATAGATAGATAGATAGATAGATAGATAGATAGATAGATAGATAGATAGATAGATAGATAGATAGATAGATAGATAGATAGATAGATAGATAGATAGATAGATAGATAGATAGATAGATAGATAGATAGATAGATAGATAGATAGATAGATAGATAGATAGATAGATAGATAGATAGATAGATAGATAGATAGATAGATAGATAGATAGATAGATAGATAGATAGATAGATAGATAGATAGATAGATAGATAGATAGATAGATAGATAGATAGATAGATAGATAGATAGATAGATAGATAGATAGATAGATAGATAGATAGATAGATAGATAGATAGATAGATAGATAGATAGATAGATAGATAGATAGATAGATAGATAGATAGATAGATAGATAGATAGATAGATAGATAGATAGATAGATAGATAGATAGATAGATAGATAGATAGATAGATAGATAGATAGATAGATAGATAGATAGATAGATAGATAGATAGATAGATAGATAGATAGATAGATAGATAGATAGATAGATAGATAGATAGATAGATAGATAGATAGATAGATAGATAGATAGATAGATAGATAGATAGATAGATAGATAGATAGATAGATAGATAGATAGATAGATAGATAGATAGATAGATAGATAGATAGATAGATAGATAGATAGATAGATAGATAGATAGATAGATAGATAGATAGATAGATAGATAGATAGATAGATAGATAGATAGATAGATAGATAGATAGATAGATAGATAGATAGATAGATAGATAGATAGATAGAGATAGGGCTGAGCTCAGGCTACTATCGGGGTCAGTAGGTGGCGGATGACTGAACGACCTACAGATTTGTAGGCCAGCTGCGATAGATAAGCAGTCCCCGACCAAGAGCGGCAGTTTTCGAGAGCGTACTATAAAAGGGTACATGTGCTTGATGACAATTCTGCGACAATGGCGAATGAATGCCACCATCGAATTAGGTATTCTCCCACAGGGGGTGCCCTCAAGAGAGGAGCAATTAGAAGAGTGATGCCTTCGTGGATCCCCCAATCAAAGGAAAATCCAGGAGCGTCTGTTCCATATTGGACGGCTTCCTGGTCTGCGTATGACCCCAGGAGGGGCGGCAGTACTTACAACGATACGTCTATATGACATTAAGATCGAGACCAGTAAGATCTTAATTATGGCATACTGGAAGACATGGATATGAATCAATGGACCTTTGGCCTGACGACTACAATATTCCAGAACTTGAGTATGTCGGGGTGAAACCCTACAGAAATGGCTTCTGGGCTAATATTGCAGTTGCCTCCGTCCCGCTAAAACCTGGGAAGTCTTGGATTACGCTCTAAGTTTCGTCGCCATTAAGTTGGTGGTGTAGGTTCAGTTGACATTGTCCTGATTAGTACGGGTCTGGCTCTGAACATAATGTCTCATAAGGATATTGTGTCAACCCTCGCATGGCCTCCCTGCTCTGCATAGATAACCATGGGACCATAACGTAACTACACATCGGGCTTGGATAACGCCTCTAAGTTGGGACTAAGTGAAAATATGAATATGAATATTAACAACAACGAGAAGGAGACAAGAGAAGAGAACCCTTTCAGAGCTAGCAAAACGATACAAAGATCGCCAATAAGGGCTCAAACTGCAAATAGAATAGCAGATGAAGACGAACATTTAGCACGTCTGAAAATAGAGGAAGAGACGGCTTTTGTTAACCTCGGTAACAGACTAAGTGCTATGAATACAATAGTATGTGAGGCAAGAAACATACATAAGACTATTAAGGATAATCTTATGCAGGCTGTTGCATTGTATCAGCAGCTTCGAGAAAATAGAGAAGCAATTGCCCTCAGTCGAGTATTGGACACAGCAGGTAGTAAGAAGGAAGTCACAGGAATATCTAAAGCAACGCAAACGGTGAAGGAACTCTTTGAAACTGGCACAAAACGGGCAGCATCCCTTTCCCCAAAAGGTAGCGAAACTAAGAAAGTTCGCACCTCACAGCCAGAGAATAATGATATGGATAATGAGAACAACACGAAATGGTCCGTAGTAAAAAATAAAAAGAAGAAGAAGCGAAGTAATAAAGGAAAGAGTGGAAACACTTTAAGAAATAGGGGTGAAACAGTAACCATTAAGGCTGATGGTTCAAGTTATGCTGATATTTTGAAGGAAATTAAAGACTCGATAAAGCCCGAAGAAATTGGCGTAAATATAAAAAAAAATTCGCAAAACCAGAGACGGAAATGTACTTATTGAAATGTCAAAAGGAGAAGGACAAGCAATGATATTGGAAAATGCTATTAGGGGATCTTTTCACGGTAACGTGCAAGTGCAGAGAAAGGTAGATAAATTGCTCGTGGACATTAGAGATATGGAGGAAACTACTAATGAGGACGAGATTATTAGTAGCATCCTACAAGCTTCCGGTGAAATAGATCCTAACAAGATAAAGGTTCGAAATATACGGAATTACTATGGTGGTACAAGACAAGCGCTGGTGGAAATGCCTGCAAGCGTCGCTATTACCATATTAAAAATGGGAAAGATAAGGGTGGGACTTGTAATATGCCGAATCAGAAGGAAACTCATTGCCAAACGGTGTTTCAGATGTCTAGAGTCAGGACACCTTGCTCGATCTTGCCATGGAAAGGACCGTAGTCAAACTTGCCGAAGATGTGGCATAGACGGACATAAGGCCAATACATGCAAGAATGAACCGAGGTGTGTTATATGTTTGGAGGCTGGCCGGCAGAATATAAACCACTATATTGGCGCTGGTAGCTCATGTAAATACAGGGATGATAATTAGAATACTCCAGATAAATCTAGGAAGGGGCCGAGAGGCTCAAGGGCTTATGATTAATAGCGCTATGAATAAGGAGGTGGATATTGTTCTTATAAGTGAACAATACACCAGAATTGCAGGCAGTGTGTGGTACCAAGATATCCTGGGTAAAACTTCGATATATATACGGAACCCATTGATAAGAATAGATAGAGTTGAGGAAAACATCGAGAATTTTGCTGTCATACATTCCAATGGTATCAGGATATACAGTTGCTATTATTCACCATGCATGGAAATAACAGATTTCCTGAAAGGGATTGATAGACTCGAGCAGCACGTCAGAAGCAGTAATACACCAGTACTTATAGGAGGAGATTTTAATAGCAAGTCTTCAGAATGGCTTTCAGAGAAAACGGACAAAAGAGGAATAGCAGTAAGTGAGATGATTGCATCTCTAGGTCTGATTGTTCTGAACAAAGGAAGATCCCCCACCTTTAGGAGAGGGGACTCTTGTTCAATTATAGATATAACATTTGCTTCGCCGTCTATAGCAATTAGTACAAAGCAATGGGAGGTCTTGGAGGACGAAACACTGAGTGATCACCAATATATTCAGATGGAGATAGATCTTTCTCACACAATGACCGCAGCGGAACCGACCAGACCTAGATGGAATACACGTAATATAAATACGGATGTCTGTTTAGAGAAACTGACAGAAATTAAGTCTACATGGCAGGTAAACGTCGACCTAGATGTGAACGAAACTGTTGGACTTCTCATCGATTTACTCACAGAAGTGTGTAATGTCGGTATGTCAAGGACTACAACACTTGGTAAACGCAGGAGGCACGCCTATTGGTGGAACCAGGACATAGCAAAATTTAGAAGAGAGTGCCACAGAGCTAAACGTGTAGCAACAAGGAGAAAAGGTGACCATACAGCAATGGAACTGTACAGAAGAGCCCGAAAAAATCTTAGAATATCGATTAAAGATTCTAAGAGAAAGGCATGGGAAGCTCTATGCGAGGAGGTTGATAAAGATCCATGGGGACTTCCATACAAGATAATTATGAAGAAAATAGGGAACCGGGTGAAAATACCGGGCATATTGAACCCAAAATGGGCCTACACTATAGTGAGCACACTTTTTCCCAACGCAGGAAGAAGAATGACTAACCTTAATTCAATGGGAAGCGTAAGAGAACAGGATCTTTTCACCTGCGAAGAGCTGACTAAAGTGTGTCGTACTCTAAAGAGGCGTAAGGCGCCAGGACCTGATGGGATCCCAAACGAGATCATCGTTATAGCTTGTGAACATTGGCCGGAGTTATTCAAGGATATCTTTAACCTTTGCCTAGCAAGGGGAGTATTTCCAAGAATATGGAAAAGACAACATCTCGTTTTGCTTCGTAAGGGCGAGAAACCGCTAGAGAATCCATCGTCATATAGGCCTATCTGTTTATTGGACACATGCGGAAAGTTCCTGGAAAAACTGGTAACGAACAGACTCGAGACAGAAAATAATAGAAATGGTGGATTTTCACACATGCAATTCGGATTTGTAAAAGGCCGATCGACTGTTGATGCTATACAGGAGGTAGTGCATACAGCGAGGAAAGCTATGGATCAGATGAGATTTTGCTCTATTGTTACCTTGGACATTAAGAATGCATTTAACTCTGCGGATTGGAATGCAATTCGTCAGACGATGCGGGAGCGAAGATTTTCGGGATATCTAATTAACATTGTAGATAATTACTTGCAGGATAGAGTTCTGGAGTTTGAAACGGAGAATGGAATAGACCATTACGAAGTTTCGGCTGGTGTACCACAAGGCTCCATATTGGGTCCATTCTTATGGAATCTAATGTACGACGGGTTGTTGAAGTTGAAGCTACCGGACGGATCTAAACTTGTCGGATACGCAGATGATGTAGCACTATTGGTTGATCAGCCATCCGTACCTTTAATTGAGATAGTTACGAATGACTGCTTAGGCAGAATTAGCACATGGTTGATATCAAGAAACTTAACACTTGCCGCAAGCAAGACGGAAGCGATTTTGGTGACCAAACGAAGATCATTCATTTATCCAAATCTCAGGGTCGACGGATACGAGATAACAATGAGTAAAAGCTTGAAATATCTAGGAGTGATATTGGACAGTAAACTATCATTTGAACCACACATAAAAATGGTATCTACTAAGGCTTTGGTAACAGCATCAAAATTGGCAAGAATAATGCCAAATATTAAAGGTCCCGGTCAGACAACTAGAAGACTAATTGCTACAGCTGCATATTCCCAAGTATTATATGCAGCTCCATATGCATAAGTGAGACCGTCACGAACAGCAGGAAACTCAGAAGTCTTCTTGGGAAAGTTCATAGGACATGTGTACTACGGGTTATTTCGGCATATCGAACGATATCAACCGCAGCGGCATCCGTTCTTGCTAGTATGCCTTCAATTGAGCTTTTACTCCAGGAAAGGAAGGAGATATATGAGGCACACACATCATTGGCAAATATCGTTAACCATGGTAACATTGATGGGGCTAATATCAGAAAAAATGCAAGGGAGAATTTGCTTCAAATATGGGAGACACAATGGGATGGAGCGAATAAGGGAAGATGGACCCATTCTCTCATACCCAATATAAGGATCTGGGTGAATAGAGAGTATGGGGAGCTTAACTTCTATCTGACTCAAGTTTTCAGTGGACATGGTAACTTCGGAAGCTATCTACATAAATTCGGATGCAGACAATCAGCAATATGCGAAATGTGTGGCATATCTGAGGACGACGTTGAACACACTATAAATGAATGTTGCTTCTGGAATAGCAAAAGGAATACGTTACCAGAGACGTATGGGAATACAAACATCGCAGAATTACTGGAATTTATGTTGACAAATGTAGAAAACTGGCGAAGATGCTCGAATTTCCTTGGGGAAATTATGAGAGAGAAGGTCAAATGCCAACAAGTGCAACTACCGAACCCCTAATCTCATACAGTCGTATGTTGGACGGGGGAGTAGGAAAGGAGGACACCCGCACTAATCGGTAAATGAACACCTCCCCGAAGTAATGCGAGAGCGGTCCCGGGGTGGTGGTTCCTGTGTAGGACCACTAGATGATAGTGCGCTATCACTACGTCCAAAAAAAAAAAAAAAAAAAAGATAGATAGATAGATAGATAGATAGATAGATAGATAGATAGATAGATAGATAGATAGATAGATAAATTTGAAAATTCAAGCTCTAATAGTTTCCCAGATATAGTAATTTTTGTATTTAAAAAATTCAAGCTCTAATAGTTTCCCAGATATAGTAATTTTTGTATTTAATTTTTATGGGAGGTACCATACCCCCATAATCCGCTAGTTTATTAGACAAATGTTTTCATGGATATCATAATTCTTTGTGCAAAATTTGAGCATTCCAACTCCAATAGTTTCCCAGATATACGAATTTTTGCATTTAATTCATATGGGAGGTACCATGCCCCCTACTTCTAGTCCGTCCATATTTTCTTAAATATTAATATTGATACCAAAGTGGCTCCGACAAAATTTAATATTTTCTTTATATGGGAGGTGCCACGCCCACTATTGCTAGTTTACCAATTTTTGCCCAAAATATTCATATTGAAGCTAATGCTAATGGAAACTTTTATAGTTTCCCAGATATAAAAATTTTGGTATTAACTTTATATGAGAGATGACACGCCCACTATTTCTTCTCCGCCCATTTTTGCACAAAATGTTCACAATGACACTTAAGTTAATTGCACAAAATTTGGGAAATGTAACTGTTATAGTTTTCTAAATTTATGGCATTTGGTATTGTCAAGCAATATTAGGCGTGGGATGTGCCACACCCCCTATTGCTAGTTCGCCTATTTTTTTCCAGAATGTTCATATAGGTGTCAAAGTTGTTCGTGCAAAATTTGAGGACTCTAGTATTACCAATTTCCGAGATATACTACTTTTAATAGTTATTTAGTAAGTGGGCGTGGCACCTCGCCCACATGGAACTTCAAAATAAAAAGTAGCCTATTTTTCCTTCCAGGCATATAGGAACACACTGTGAAAAATTCAAGAAAATCGGTTTAGCCGTTTAGGCGGCTATAGTCTTCAAACAAACATACATACATACATACATACATACATACATACATACATACATACATACATACATACATACATACATACATACATACATACATACATACATACATACATACATACATACATACATACATACATACATACATACATACATACATACATACATACATACATACATACATACATACATACATACATACATACATACATACATACATACATACATACATACATACATACATACATACATACATACATTAATTTTTATATATACACAGAAAAAAGTAAAAATGGACTTCAATTACGAAATTTGTAATATTAATTAATTTTTAATTGATTTTGCTCCAATCATCAAAATTATAATATCAATAACTAGAATAATTGATATTATTATTACTTCTTGTCCTTAAATAGATTCAATGAGCTAAACATTTTTGAAAATTTACTTAAATTTATTTTATTTCTGTACTTTGATAGACAGATATTTAATTTTTCTTTATATTTTATTAACAGCTATCAATTTATTAAAAAACAAAACTGAAAATCAATTAGAAAATTAATAATATTAATAAATTATATAATTAAATTTCAATATAAAGTTAATTAATAATTTTATTAAAAAATCATTTGAAATATTTTTTTCTGTGTGTAGATAAAATTTGATTGTAAAAAATATTCATTCTAACTTTGAAATTTTGTTAATAAATATTAATATAATTTATTAAATAAAATATTATAAAATATAATAAATTTCTCTATAATGGACATTTTCCGATAATTACCTTATGTGACCGGTTTACCGGTAGGCTGTCATAATTTTTTGCAAAACCTTTAAGAACATCTTTAACTTTCTAATTTAATATGCAGAAGTATCGAAATCAAAATCGATTTCTTTACAGACTCTAAAATTTGAACTTCTCATCCAAAATTTACCATTTTTGACCATTGCTGGATGTAGGGAGAACGTTCTGTCCTGTCTTTCAGAAAATTTATTTTTTGATGTTAAATATCTTTTAAACCATACGAGATAAGCCATACGAGATAATTTAAAATCGGTTTATATTTGTAAAAGTTATAAGCCCCGATATGTTTTTCACCCTCGAGGTGGTCAAATTTGTCCCACTGTAGCGGCGTGCGTGCTCCAGCTATACACTCTAGCCAACAATATTCTGAAAGCCAAACTTTTCCTCTATCGACGTTCCAAGTTTCATCTAAATCGGTTCAGTGGTTTCAAAGATCCAGACTTATTACCATTTATTTTGCTTTTGGCCCCACTGTGCGAAATGTTAAGTATGTGTGGATTTATTAGCGATTTAATAACTATTAAACCTTCTTTTAACATTTTCAAAGATCAGTTTTTGATATAATAACACTTGTCGACAAAAAAATGTTCCACAAAGACGAATAGTTGAACTTGATGTATTTTGATATGCTAAACACGAATCTGCTTTCAGTTTATTTCCATCAGGTCTGGATTTTTTTTATGCGCGTGTCTAATATTTCGCCCATAGTAAGGCCATTACTCTAGTTTATTTCCTATTAGTCTAGTAGTCATGCCCATAAAAAAAATCAATACGTAATAGAAAAAAAGTAAAAGCTGATTCTTATTTAGCACGTTAAATTCCATCTAATTCACCTACCTTTTTTAAGACGAAAAATATTTATTTTTTTGCCCACTAGTGTATTTCCAATTAACTGTAGGTATGGGTATCTTATAGGGTGATCGACGCGGTTTTACAACCGGTTTTAAAATCGGTTTTTTCCGTCCATGTGCTGTCGGTTTTTTCAAAATGTTCATTTTTCGAATGTCGAATAGACCGGTTTTTTTAAACACAAAAAACCGGTTTTAAAAATAGCATTTTATTTCAGAAAACATGTACTAAATAGTGATATTTGAATCGAAATTTAGGAATAATTTTTTAAATATTCATAAAGACTGATTTCTTATGTTTTAAAAATATAGTTTAAGTCTAAATTGGAATTTATTCTGTAATATTAAACAAATAAATAAGTAACAATTATCCTGTATGCATTTTTTAATCTATTGTAATATTTTTACACCCAATTTAATTTTTTATGATCCAATATTTCCTTTATTTTTTAAAGGTGTTGTGTTAAAAAAATTTCAACCGCAGAATAATTTCAATTAAGACATGGTTTCTGTTTATGCTAACTAAAATTTGGTTTAATTTTTTATGATTTTTTTTTTTCTTACAAATTCTAACGGAACCAGATTTTGAAATCTTTATCAGGGAGCGAAACACGTGGATCTATATATATGGATTTATATATATCATTACTAAGCATTGTTTTCTCTCCAGAGCTTTCTGAAGCTCCCAGACGATATAAGAAACTAAAAATCGGCTTACTTATAAAACTATTCATTCTACAAATTCTAACGGAGCCAGATGTTTCTATCAGGGACCGAAAAGTCTGTTTTTGGTATTAAGAAGTTTTGAGTTGCTATACTTATTATTTGCTCTCTAAATCATTTCAAAAAGTGATTCTGCATTTCGGTCAGGGAGCGCATTACGACGATTTTTTTATTTTGAAAGGTTTACGAATTTAAAACTTTAATCAATATTATCCCTATAAATTCTAGCGGCTTCAAATAATTGACTTCGATTAGTGAGAGGAAGGTGACCATATGTTGTACATATTTTTTTTCTTATAATTTTCGGATTTGTTTGTGCATATAATATTTTTTTTCCTGGCATTGTCAGGCTTATACGCTTGTATTTAATAAATTTTAACTTGAATATTATAAGAATTATTGATTTTTTTAAAGAAATGTAGCCTTTTGATATAAATATTAACTTCTGCAAAAAACCGGTTAACCGATTTTTTCTGAATTGCAAAAAGTGCTACCGGTTTTTTTTAAATACCAACTATTCAAACTATTTGAAAACCTGTTTCTTAAAAAAGTCGAATAATCGATCACCCTAGTATCTTAACTTAACTGTGAATGCAATCAAGATTTGTGCATCAATTTTTATGATAAGCAGCTTTATTTTCTCGCAGTTTTTCCAGCTTTGAGATAAAGATGATAAACTGAATTATTTTTGATGTTTTCACTTTTAAAAAGAAGTTTTAGTGAAAAAAAATAAATCTTGAATTTAGCATGAAAAAATTTTTTTCTGGCACTTATTTCGAAATATCTCCTAAGCTATTGAGCGGATAAAAATTTGTTAGTAGAACGACTCAAATGTGTGAAATAACATTTTGGTGTATTATTTATATAAATACCATTCTCGAGTTATAGTGAAATATACTCGAATAATTGGGTTATTTAGGACGCAATAATACACACGCCCATAAAAAAAAATCTAGACCTGATGGGAAAAGACTGAATGCAGATTTAAGTTTTGCATGCGGATTTCCATCTAATCCACATATTTTTTTTGAAGGAGCACGAAAACAATTTTTTTGTCGACCAGTGTAATTAGTGATATAGTCATATTCATCAATTTATTGCAAAATTCGTCTTTTTTTTATTAAAATAAGTCATAAGACAATTTCATTTATGAAAATTTTTATTTGCACTTTTTATACCCACCATCAAAAAGATGGGGGGTATATTTATTTTGTCATTCCGTGTGTAACATGTCGAAGGACTCATCTAAGACCCCACAAAGTATATATTTTCTGGGTCCTGGTTTGATTCTGAGTCGATCTAGCTATGTCCGTCCGTCTGTTGAAAGCAGGATAGGGCTTGAACGGAGCAAAGGAGGACAAAATTTGGCACAAATATTTTATATAAGGCAAAATCGGTTAATAAACAAAAAAAGTTATGGGCTAAAAACTAGAAACACAGGGTGTCCGTTTCATACTTTTTTGCTGATATTTCTTCAATAAAAGCATATACGACAACGAAATTTTGTACGTATAGTTCGGGGGTCGATATAAACTCGGAAACCAAAAATGGGCGTGGTCCGCCCACTTTACCGCCCACCTCCCACATAAGGTGAAATTGTGTTCAAATAGCTCAAGGACCAATGTAAACTCGGAAACAAAAAAATAGGAGTGGTCCGCTCACTTTACCACCTCCTCCCATATAACGTAAAATTTGAAAAAGTTGATGGTGGGTATATAGATTCGGCCGGGCCGAATGTAGCATTCGCGCTTGTTTAAGTTGCATTAAATTCAAAATCGTACTTTTTTTCGAACGCCATATTGACAGCTACAGATTGATATATATCATCGCCCACTGGACCCGCCTCCGTTACGCTTATAAGGTCCAAACTCAAAACTAACTCGCCTACACCTCTACTAACACTATCTGAAATTTCATTGAAATCGGACCAGCCGTTTGGAAATTCCAGATTTATTTCCATTTTATTTTTGAAACGGGACACTGTGCAAATAAAATAAATTTAAATTAAATAAAAACAACTTAAGTACCAAAAGAAAAAAATAAGAAATTTACTATTCCAGAATGAAGAATCCTGTAGTACTTGAGGTGATATTTTGTTATTATGTTTTAATTTTCAGAATTCTTCCCAGAATGCCTGCACTTATTTGGATCGCCTATGGTATCCACATGCAATGTCATCCTTCGTTGCCGTTAAATTTGCCAGCTTTTTATACCCTACACCAACAACGGTGGTTGGGGTATTATGTGTTTGTGCAGAAATTGTAACGCAGAGAAAAAATCTTCTTAAAGTATACCGTTCGACTCAGAATCACTTTCTGAGTCGATTTAACGATTTCCATCCGTCCATCCGCCTGGTCGGCTGGCTGGCTGTCCATGTAAAGCTTGTGCACAAAGTACATGTCGCAATTTTGTAGATAATTTGATGAAATTTGGTACATATGCTTTTTTAAACACAAGGACGAAGCCTATTGAATTATGATCGGCCCATTATTTCACCTAGAGTTTTAACACTTATAGATGCCTTAAAAATAGGAATATTTTAATGAAATTTTGTACAAATAAGTTTTATATCAGCAAAAATCTGCCAAATTTCATGAAGATCAGTTCATAACTGACCATAGCTCCAATATAAACTCGTCTCCCGAAAATCACTAACGTGCATAAATCCCATACAAATGTTAGTATTATTTTAATATTTAACACAAGTAAGTTGTACATATGTGTAAAAACAAAATTATGTGGATCGAAATGGTGTAGGGTATCATATAGTCGGACTTGACCGACTATATCTTCTTCTCTCGTTAAATTTCACTATTTGTTAAAACCAAAAAAAAAAATATATGCTTTCAGAAAAGAAAAATTTTAAACGAAACGGAAGGGAACGCATAATACCAAAGTTGCCAAACGGAGAAAATTACGATTCGAATCGAAATGGAGAATAAGGGTGAATAGTTCCTTCATTTTAAAATTAATTTTTCTGAGAGAAAATCACAGGGGCAAACATTTTAACGATGGTGTTAATTTAATATCGAGTTTCTTAACATTTTTGTACCCTATAGCGCTACGCCATACAAATTTTGAACAGTCTCGAAATCGTGAACATCCTTGGTAAAAATTAGTTCACGTTTCCGCGAGTCTACTGTAAATTGTAAATATTGATTTTTTTTTATATCAAATTTTAAAGTTAACTAATATTTATACAATATTTAATACACTTTTGAAACGTTAGTTTTAAAATACTCTAACTAAAAAGATTGCGTTGTACAAGAGCCATAAAGTTATATTTACTTTGCCAACAGCATTGCGTTGTTACTCAAATCACGTTGCAAATACATATAAAATGTTCTTAATACAATGAAAAATCGTTAGATTGTTCAAGAAGGCAACATCAAAAAAAAGTCCTTTTCGTATTCTCACAAAAAAACAAAAAAAAGAAAAACGGGGACTCATATTGTAACAATGATCAAAATAAAAAAAATAAAATAAAAACATTTGACGCAATAACATTAAAAATATTCACACTTAGGAGACTTTGTAGCGCACACAAACACACTTACAAATACATTAACAGATATGATTGTATGAGTACCTTTTTTGTATGACTTACACACATACAATATAGATGTTAAATTCGATTTTATATTAGAGAAACCCATAGTGTTGTTCACACATCATTAGGGCATCAACACCTTTTTGCCCATGCCCAGCAACATATGAAAAGACGTTTGTTATTACTGCAGGCATTACAAACATTGAAATACACAATCATTCATATATACATATGTATGTTCTTATTAGTGGTAGTAATATTGTATATGTATGTATAAATACTGCCATCAACCCAGACATAACAGCAACAGTTTTGGACAATATTTCCCAAAATTATTTAAGTATGTATGTAGTATTTACTATAAGAACACACATGTACATATGCTTAAACATACTTGGTCAGACTCGTTAAAACTTACCCAACAAACAATAAAATAGCAGATTAAAAGTTTGCTTAAAATCATCATCAAAAGTATGGGTCTTATTTGTTGAAAACACAGAAAAAATATTCTGTACAATTTTTCAATAAAATTTTTAATCATTTTTATTTTAAAATATGATTAGTGTATTAATTATTTTAATTAATTTTTTTATTAATTGAATATTTGTTTGACAACTCTTAAAGAAAATAAATTAAATTAAAATATTTTGGAAAAAATATATTTCTATGTAAAATATCGACAATTTCTGTCTTTCGGGGCTTCATTACGCTAAAATCAATTATTTTTACTTAATTAATATTATCAGTTTGATGATAGGAGCAAATTCAATTAAAAATTTAATTTATATAAGTAATTTCATAATTGAAATCCATTTTAATTTTTTTCTGTGAATGCTATTATTTTCAAATCAGTTTCGAATGTTTAAATTTGGGATATCTTCATTTTGAAGTATTTATCTATTTGAAATAAAACTTGATTCCCCGTTAGTATCACTTCAGTGTCAAATAATTAAACATCATTCACCCCTATCATGAATACTTTTTCCCTCGAAATGTTTTCCCTTTCCCCAACTTTGCAATCGTGAAAAAATTCCCCTTGAATAATATCATGCGAAAAATAAAATTCCCCTAATCGTGAATAATTTTTTTCCCCCGAGTTTTTTCACTTTTCCCTTTAATTTGTTCACTTTATTTTTGCTGGGGAATAGATCAGAAAATATAAGTAGATCTTCTTATAATTCGGATATTAAAGTTATTTTAAGGGCACGATCAGTTAATGAGACACAAAATGATGTATTGCTCAACATAAAATAGAATTATTGTTCCAATTCTAAACATATTGTACATTTTAATTTGTTATAATCATTTTTTTATTTTTTGTTGGGTTTCCAAAAATTAGCCGAATTATTTTGCTACATAAAAGTTAAATAGTACAATAAACTAATGTTGCAATAAAACTAAATAATTTGCTTTGTTTTTTTTACTTTTCTTTCAAATATTAGTATGTACGTGTATATTTTTGAAAAAAAAAACTACTTTGATTTTTATTTTAATTTTCTTCCTTTTTACATTCACTGAGAACTGATAGCGGGAAAAAATGTTCACGGGAGATTCACGATAGCATTTTTCCCTTCGAGGGGAATAAAAATTTCATGGGAACAAAAATTCCACTTGTTATTCACGATAAGGGTGATTATGTTTTCTATTTTGTCTGCTAAAAAGTAATAGCGAATGTAACCACAACCGTTATGAATTTTGAATTATATATATATTTTTTTCTCAGTATAGGTACTTTTCAAACGTTAGTCTTTATATTTGTTGGGTATATACTAAGAAATCATATATACAACCTTGTGCACAGTGATTTATTAACTGCTAAATGCAATGGGAATTTTTATACGCGCTGATTACTAGGTAGTACAACAGACCTATAACTAATTCCTCCTACAGTTTTCCGTTCTCATTTTACATATAGAAAAGTTCAATACTTTTACTAGGAATGATGCGGATTTACTCCTATATTATAGTTAATCTTAACAACAAATGACATACATAAATATATTGAGGAATCCACCATAAATAAATTAAGACTCGTCCTACATTGTCAAAAATTATAAATATTATTACCCAGCGAAAACTTTTTAGTTTTCGGTAATGGCAATTACTTATTTCAGTAGTAAATAAATAGGTACTCAATAGTATAATAGCAAAGTAATATTGCAATCACGTGGATCAGTTGGCTAGAGCGCTGGATTGACAATCAGAAGGTTGTTGGTTCAACCTCATTCTGATGCTGTTAGTTTTTTTTTAACAAAATGCCGAAAAACATATTTTTTACTAAAAAAAAAAGTTTTTGTCACTTAGAAAATTAGATACGAGATGGTGTACTGAGTAATACGTTATTCCTTAAAAACAAATGGTTAATTTGTGCTCAAGTTCAAATCTCACTGACAGTATAATTTTTTTTTTTATTGTTGCTGTTGTCTTTTTCTTTTTTATTTGTATGTTCATTAAGGTACATATTTTTGAGTAGGATAGAAGGGGAAGCATTCGCACTTTTTTGCTTAATGTACTGTATTTTCAAAACCTTAAACGATATCAGTAAACTTTCGTTTGAAATAAAAACCTAGATATGTTGGCATATATGTAAGTATTTAAGCCCATTTGATACTGACTAACTCCCTGTTACGTTAGTTGTTCTTATGAATTTCTAAGGTGACCAAAACGTCGAAACTACACCAACCCATGGGATAAATTCGCCAAGTGCTGGGGGCAGAATCGTTTTCCTATATGGGCAATTCTTCAAACTCGTTTACTTTTGGTATTAAAAAAAATTTGTTTTTTTTTGTTAATGGCACATCAATGCTATTTTGTATCAATATTGACTGGTTTTAATGAAATTAATGACTTTAACAAACGGAGGTTCAAGACAATAATTTATATAAAAATCGCCAAAATTATATTTTCAGCACATATGTGTAACCCACATCAAATTAATAATAAAGTTTTCAAATACAAAAATACACCCAAAAAATAAACGGTTAATTATTTTTGAGAGCCACTTGATTTCAATATAAGCTATAATAACAGCTACAGATTGGCTAACATTTTGACCAATTTCAATTAGCGCCTTGGATGTGCCTCGACGATTTATGAAATATTAAAGGCACCATGATCTTAGGTCATGAATATATTTTATGCAATTTTTTTGCTGAAACCCATTTTTCGCATAACTAAAACAATATAGTTGTACTTATTATAAGTTTAAATTCGCCCATAGTGCAAACATAATTGTTATATAAAATACGCAAAATTTTAGATGCAAAAATTTTAAATTTTGTAATGCAAAAAATTTAAAATTTTTGTTTTACAACTTGTCCACAATGTATTTCAGAACTGGTCAACGACAGACTGACTGAACACAAATTGGCCTATTTCTACAAGTATTTGTGGTTTTCATTAGAAGAATTGGACACATATGGCAAAATCAGCGATTATAGCAATCAAAAGAAAGAAAACAACTTATTAGTTTCAAACACTTTTTTTAATTTTGTTATTTTTCACTTTGAGTGCTTGGCCTCAGTTCTTGAATTTTTGTTGTGTTACACCACCAAGTCGTCTCTGCGCTGAATAAATCACCTATGTAATTTTTAATAACTTTTCAGGAAAGCTGAAAAACTGTTTAGTTTTGCAGTTTCTTTGTTACTTCGCTAAATTTTTACAAAATTTTATCGTCTATAAATAGGCTTACCCCCTGTTTTTATAAAACGAACGAAAAATTCGTTTCGACAATTTATATTGAAAACAACAAATAAATTTGAAATTTATTTGTTGTTTTGAAATTTATTTGTTGTTTTCCATACATTTTGACGAAACGAATTTTTCGTTCGCTTTATAAAAACAGGGGGTTAATAACACAAATTATGCGAATTATGAAAAAGAACGAAATTTTTGGCGCATTTTGGAGAAAATCAACGAAAAATTAACATAGGTAATTTTGTAGATCAATTTTGATTAAGATATGTTTGTGCTTTTCTTTTTGTAGGTTCTTAAGTTTATTTAAATATAAGTTTGAAATATGGAAGGAAGTATTATTAGTAATATCTTCTAATAATATCAACTTCCTAAAATAATTGAAACATGCTATTAAACGGTAATTTGTTGATGATCCCAGAAAAATCTTCAAAAAAATTAAAAACGAAAATTCACCAATATTAATGTTACATGTATCAAACGATAGCTAAAAATTATTTAACACATATTTCATGATTTTCAGAAAAAAGATTTTAAATAATATAAAATTAACGATTTACTAAAAATTTCTGAACTTAATAAAGTGCGTCAATTTGTGCGAAGAAAAAAAATGTTGCAAGTTTACCCTCCTAAAATTAAAGGATTTATGTGTCTTAAACTAATTCCCAAAATATTTGGAATCAATTATTTCACTTTCGTGAGCTAGACCAATTTTAAAGTACCTAAAAAAATATTATTTTCGATCAACACTGTACACAACTTTTAATTTTTGATTAAAAGAAATCCAACATATAACAGGTAACGCTCAGATGTCATTGACAGCTTTTTGCTGTTCTAATTATAAAAAAAAAAAATTATAATAATCTGAAACTGAAGGACAGACTGTCAGACCACATCAAAGCTTTAGTTTACGTAAGTCTGTACAGGTTAATTTTGGTGTAACTAATCTTGGGATGTACACTTTCAGGCGGCATATCACAAGTATGCAATATTAAATATTTTATGTTTAAATATTACCATTTTCTCTAAGAATATTAATAATATTAACTTGTATGAAAAATTATTTACATAAGTAATTTTGTTGGAGCATTTTATACATGGTTTTACATAGGTAATTTTGTAAATCCTAAACTAGTCGAGATATCGACAAATGCTTTGGTGGTCATATGTTTAACTAGTAGGGGATCTTGGAGAATAAGTAAAATCGGATTACCAGCAGTTTGATGAATGCTCCTCAGGAGGAGTCTTGCGCACAAGTTATAATTTTTTCTCACATTCAAGTAATTTATTAAAACACCTGTTGTCAATTCTTGTTCATTGCCATCAAGTTTATAACACGGGAAAAAATTTTGGATCAATTCCAAAAACTATGAAAATAGACTACAGAAAATACCCACAGGAAATATTTTGGAGAGTATTGAAAAACAATTTGCTCCTGAGCAGCAAAAACAATTAAACTGAAAATATCAAAAGTTGATAGGTGAAAGATCAGTGATTATGGAAAATTACACACAAATTTTTATTTCGTTTTCAAAATAATTGGCAAAGTCATATGTATCTCTATGTCAAATGCTACGCCTAGAGTTGAAAAATAATGTATTGATAAATGTTTGTCATGATGATATTTTTGAGGAAGATATTGAAATTAGGATAATTTTTAAATCAGTAAATATAAAATTTAATTCTTTATTTTGGACATATTTCAACTGCAAAAAAGTTTTGTCCCAAAAACATTTCAGATCTAACTTGACGAAAAAATATGAAATTGGGGTATTGAGGTAAAAACATAAGTAATGAATGAAACATAAGTTATGAATATATTTAAGAAAATCGAATAAAGGGGATTAGAAATGTGATGCTTTAGTAAAAGCCATAAAAGTTAGAAAAATTGAAAATAACTTAATAAACTCCACACAAAATTAAATAAACATATTTGATACACACTACACAGTATAAAGTAAAAATAGACTTCAATTACGAAATTGCTTATATTAATTAATTTTTGTTTGATTTTGCTCAAATCATCAAAATTATAATATTAATAACTAGAACTAGAATAATGATTTTATTATTACTGTTTTTTTTTTTTTAATAGATATAATGAGATAAAAATTGTTGGAAATTGACTTAAATTTATTTTATTTCTATATTTTTATAGAAAAATTTTTCATTTTTTTATATTTTATTAAGAGTTGTCAATTTATTTAAAAAAAAAATGTAAACTAATTAGAAAATTAATTATATTAATAAATAATATAATTAAATTCCAATATAAAGTTAGTTAATAATTTTATTAAAAGATAATATGAACAATTTTTTTTTTTTTTTTTTTGTTTTCAATATTTATCTTAAAATAAAATTAGGCCCTTAGTAAATGTTAAAATTTACCATATAAAACTTTGCTTTACAATATTTTGAGATAAATAAATGATTTACTAAACACAGTACGTGTTACGCCATTCAAACATACATACTTATGCACTCGTACACACAAAAGAACATACATACATATACACACATTTTAATATGCGCTTCACGTTCTAAGGACAATACTAAATAATATTCATAGGCTCCAATGCTTTTGGGTATGTCAACAGAATTTCAATCGTATTCATATTATAATGATAATAATAAAAATAAAAAATATACATCAAATGTGTTGAAAATGATAGTTTTACTATAATAACATCATAACAATAAAATTTAACATGTTTGAATTGTGTTAAAAGAAAAAGAAACAATGCAAATCCAATTTAAAAAAATTAAACAAGAAATGTGATTTACACACGTTGAAATTAGTAAAACGTTAAAATAATAAAATCAATTAAAATCTGTCTTAGAAGAAAACGAAAAAATTAGTCGACGAATACTTTTCAGTGGTATTTTTTGTTGGTGTACACCGAAAAAGTTCAATGCCTAATATAAACGAAGGCTAACGTACAATGTAAGAAATAATTAGTGATTTTGGACCACTGTAAGTTCAATATTATAGAAAATTCAAAAAGAACAATTGGAAGTACGAAAAAATACTACAAAGTCCCTCTCAATATTGTGGCAAATTTCTAAAAAGTACCAAATTTTTATTCACCAATTTTTGATAAGGTACTAATTATTTTTTTTTTAACGTTTTCTTTATTTATATATTGAATCTACATTTTTTAAGGCCTCACAATATGTATTCAAATCTTAAAACTAAAAAAACTAAAGACTATTTTATCTCTGAGAGCATGCCCAAGTGAATCATTTGTCTTCGCTAATAACGGGGTGGAAAATCGGCTCTGCGAAGCCTTGAATTTGGTTGAACTTCAGTAAGAAGTCTTGCAAGCGGGTTGGGATGAGTCTGCAATTTTACAATGTATTTTTCAGTGCTTTTTTTAAACTCGTCTTTTACAAATGGAACCTCTAAATCTCTATGGATATTTTCATTTCTTATATACCATGGTGCACCCGTCATGGTTCTAAGAATTTTTGATTGGGCGCTCTGTATAATATCGATACTCGTTTTACTGGCTGTATCCCATAATTGGATACCATATGTCCAAATTGGTTTTTAAATGGTTTTATATAGGATGGCTTAGTTTTGATTGGCTATTTATTAACCAGTGAATGCTAGAAGCTTTTAACTTCATATGAAGTCTCTTGGTTTCTATATGACGACGCCACGTTAGTCGCCTATCTAAATGTATATCAAGGTATGTAACGTGGTCTAACTGGGGTATACTTATGTCATTAAGTTTAACAGGGGGACAATTTCCTCTTCTGAGGGTGAATGTAACGTGGTTACTTTTCAATTCATTTACCCGTATACGTCAGTTTTTCAACCATGTCTCCACACGTCGGAGGTAAATATCAAGTTGGCTAGATGCTAAGTGTTTTGCCGTATCATCAGCAAACGTAGAAACAGTCAGTCCATCGCTCACTGGTAAATCAGAAGTGTAAATTAAGGTACTAATTTGATGCACATTTTATTTCTATGCATACTGGATTAAAAGATAGATAAGGTGCAAAAAAAGTACAAAAATTCAGTTTTTACCCGTTTTCTCCCTAAAAGACCCGAATATCAAAAAGGTACCAGACACCTATCGGACTATTTTTTAAATGAATAACGATAACTATTCAACTTCTTTTGTATTAGGTAACCTTATATCTCTATTAGGAGATACCCCCCCTAAACATTCGAATTTCCAAAAATCCCGTCTAAGTGGATCTATATACAAAAAAATATCATATTTTCAGTTTATAATTTCATATTAATAGAATGTGATTTTTATTAGTTAAAAAAAAATCGTTTTTTTTTTAGATTTAGAATATTAATGTCCGAGAAATTCCATTTCAGGAGAAATTTGTAAAAAATGCCAATTTTTTTTTACGGAGGGTCATCCGATTCTGTTCATATTTGGCACGCATATACCCTATGGAGCCATTTAAATATCTCAATTTTTATTTTTTTTAATTTTAAAAAATTCGCAAATTTATTACAATTTTGATTTTCCGAAAAATCAAAACAAAAAAAAAAAAATCGAAAAAGTCTCTAAAAGTAGAAATATATCTAAAAGTTGTTAACGAATTTTAATGATTTAAACTGCATGTGGAAGATGAATATGTCCTCTTTTAACGTAGTAATTTTAGAAATAATATTATAATTCAAAAATGCATCCATAATGCAAATGCAATTTTAGGATACATTAAAAAAACTTATATCCTTTCGATTTTAATTTTCTTTAATATGTTAGAAAGCTGTATTTTTTACTATAAAATGTAAAAAGTTATTATGGTACAAGAAAATCTACTATTTTAAATTTTATTTTTTTTTTTTTTTTAAATATCCACCAATTTTTTCATACTAAAATTTAAATTGTTTATAAATTTTTGTTTTTTAATACTTTTTGGTTACACAGAAAAAATTATTACGGACTTTTTTTTTTTCAATTAACATAGTTGTTTCATTTTGCATCGAAATTCAATAAATTTATTCAAGCAAAAATGAAATAAAAATAAAATATATCATATATACATTTTTAATTCATCCAATCAACTACTTAATTGATTTAATTAATTTATTAATTGGGACTTTTTTTTCTGTTTTTTATTTTTTACAGTTTTTAGTAATTGATATAATCATTTTGGTGAGAGGTGCAAATTTAAACAAGTTTATAATTGAATAAATTATTTTCATATATATTTGTTAATTGGTGACTTTTTTCTGTGTATACTCTTTTAGCAATATGTAAATATAAATGTTTATAACTCCTTAACTATACCAGTACAAGGTATATTTCAATAAATATTGTATAAATCGAAAATAATTTTTTTGCTAAAGATGCACTCACAACAAGAATGCAATTTTCGGATGCATTTTTAACAAATTTCTACCCTTTTGATTTTAAATATTTTTGCTTAATATTAAAGACAAATATGTTTACTATATAATACATCAGCATCTAATCTGTGAAAAATAGGTTTTATACCGCAAATAACAAATTATGAAATATTATGATTAAAATTAATTTTCAAATAAGCTCACAAAAAAAAAAAAAAAAAAAATGATTGTATGAAAAAATTTTAAGAAATATTTTTAAAATTTTTCTTTTTTTTTAAATAGTGGACGATTTTATCCCATAACAATTTTAATTGCAATTTTTAGCAAGCATAATATATTTTTTTTTTTTATATTATAGGGTGAAAAAAATATAAAGGGAGGAAATTAAAAAAAAATGCATCCTAAAATTGCATTTGCATTATGAATGCATTTAAAATAATAATATTATTTCTTAATTACCACGCTTAAAGAGGACATATTCTTCTTATATATGCAATTTAAATCATTAAAATCCGTGAACAATTTTTAAAGATATTGATGTTTAAAGTTACACACTTTTCCGATTTTTATGACTTTTCAAAAAATAAAAATCGTAAAATTAGCGAATTTTTTAAAATTAAAAAAAAAAAATGGAGATATTTTAATTGCTCCATAGGGTATGCGTATGCCAAATATTAGCAAAATCGGAAGACATAAAAAATATTTTTGGGCGTTCTCTCATGGAATGGACGATATATATTTTTTTAAAGTAAAAGTAAAAAATTTGAAATTCATTCTTATTAAAAATAATAATAAAGGTATACAAGTTTTTGGACCTAAGCAGCTCAAAATGGTGAATTTTAAACCTATTTTAATTTTTGTTTTTTGGGGCTTTGTGAATGTGAATTTGTGGCATGGACTTCTGACAAAACAACTCAACTCACGGTTTTAATTTTTCGTTTAAAAAAGTCAACAATTTCTAAGGAAATTTTTTATTTTTAATGTCAAAAATATCTCCAAAAATAGTAAAATTTAATGATAAAATAATAACAAAATAACACACATATATTAAAATACCTTAATTATTTAAATCAGAATGTTTTTAATTATAATATAATTCTATGTGTTATTTAAAATAACAATTTGTAATATGTATTTCTCAAAAATAAAAAATAATTTTACAAATTATAGGTATTTTGTTATAAAACGAAAATATTTAAATATTACGAAAGAAATCACTACGAAAGATTTCGTGAATTTCGTTCATTGTTAAAATGCTTTATAAAATTTATTTTCATAAAATATAAGAAATATTAATAAGCTGTTTATAGTATAAGATTCATACTAACATCGTATTTAGTATGACTAGAGGGCGGATTTATATGCAAATGCATGTTTTTTTGTTTTGAGCATTTAAAAATGTTATCTATCCGAATCAGACATTTCACTAAAAAATGGAATCGATTCGATAGTGCATATTTTGTTGAAAATGCATATTTTTATTGCATAGTTTACCTAATTATTTTTATTCCATATTTTTTTTATTATTATTTTTTTTTTTTTTTTGGTTTTTAAACATTTTTTGTTACAATCTTATTTTTATAATTCTCATTTTGAGGTAAAATGCAAGCAGCCGAAAACTTTTTATTTTTAATTTTCAATCAATATAAATATCTACTGTTCAAAAAATAATTTTTCATTTGTTGAGAAAAATATGTGAAGAATTTTTATTTTTAAACATTAATATTCATCATGATGAAAATAATAAATATCTTTAAAAATAAATATCAGTATGGAAAAAATTTCAAATAATTTTTTTCATACTTTTGTTTTGCTTCAAAAATATTTTTTTATTCAATAAAATTATTGTTTAAAATTTTTTATCCGATGAAAAAAGTTGAAAATAATTTTATACTTTTGTAATAAGTATCACAAAAGATATTTATATTTTTTTTATTTCGATCATGATGAAATAAATTAAACTATTGATGAAAAAAAAAAATGATGGATTTTTTTTTATTTTTTGAACATTAAGTATTGTTTTTTGATTGAAAAAAAAAATAGATAAATAAATAAATAAATAAAAAGATTCTTTTTTAGTATTAAATTCCCTTCTATGGTAAAATAAGCATAACAGGTGTTCTAGCGATTTTTAACACTCATTTTTGGTTATTCTCAAACAAGTTATTAAAACACAGAGGTTAGAAAAAGTTATTTGAAAAAAATTGTACAGTATTCAGCTGGAAGAAATAAAATCTTTTTTAAAAAATAAATTTCTATGGATAACTATGGACGAAACAACTGATATTACTGGCCAGTACATTGTTAATGTAATTGTTGCAGTTTTGGATCACGACGTAGAGTTGAGCAAACGAAAGTTTTTGATTCATATCTATTGTAGAATGTGTGAACCACGAAACAATTGCCCGTACGTTTCATAAGCCAGTTAAATTATTGGGAGAGGATTTTAATAAAAATAAAATTCTTTTATTTTTATCGGACGCAGCTCCATATATGATAAAATCCCCAAAAGCTGTTAAGCCCACCCATTACACCGAGTGGAGAAGAAGGTGCGCAATAATTTTGATCAAATTGATTCGCTGAATTCTTATGGAAAACAGATATATTTAAAAGCTCCTACACGCGTTGTAAAATTATACCAATTTGCCACTTCCGCCTTAACCAGTTATTACGAGATGGTCATCTTGGCTTGATGCTGTAAAATACTACGTACAATATATTGATAATTTCAAAAATGCTGTGAATGAGTTGAATGATATTAAACGAGTACTAACATCAAGCAATATTAAAAAAAAAAAAAATAAACTCTCATTTGTTTCTTCTAACTATTACTAAATTAGAGGGTTTCGATTCATTAAATACTCAAATCAGTTTAATCGAAGCTGCAGAAGGACCCGTTGCTGAAAAAAAAAATAAAGTTAAAGTTGCAACTTACAAGCTGTTATTAAAAAAAATTAAGGATTTGAGAAAATGAAAAAAAATTTCAGAATCAATTACTTTACTTTCAGATGATGATTCGTGTATAGAAGAATACTCTTCTTCTGAATTACAATTATTGAAATATGCTCCTATCTCTTCTGTTGACGTTGAAAGATCATTTTCTATGTATAATCATTTTTTACACCAAAATAGACAATCATTTACATTTGACAACTTAGTAAAAAATATGTTTGTGTATATAAATAAAAACCTATCTAAGCCCTGGTTCACACACAGCAATTTTTCTTGCCACAATTCTGACTTCGTAGGCAAGAGAAGCAAAGAGAATGTTAAAGTTTACTCTTCCCTTCTCCTCTCTCTTCTATAAACTAAGAATTGCGGCAAGAAAAATTGCTGTGTGTAAACCAGGGCTAACAAAGGTTGTATTAAACTTAATGTCACTAATATAAGTTTAAAAAAATGTGATCTTAATTAGAACAAATTTAAAAAGTACAAATAATTAGTATGGATCTTTTAAAACATAAAAATACAAAATGTATTGCATTTCTTAGCTTAAGATGGACTGATTTTAGTTTTTTCTTATAGAATAACTTATTTTTTTTTTTTTATTTAATAAATATTTTAAAAAATGCATATTTTTTAATTTTTAGGGTATATTTTAAATTTTTAAGTGCATTTTATAGGCGCATATTTTCCAAAAAATAAATGCATAAAAATCCGCCCCTAATTATGACATTTGTTGTAATAATTCATAAAATATTGAGAGTCCAAGAATGCAACTTACTACAGTTATAGAAAACATTTTCATCAATAACATATATTTTTTAAATTTTTAAAAAGACCATTTTTTGAGATATTTACCCACGAAATAAAATTCGCGAGATATGGACCATTTTGACATTGAGAAAAAATTCAATTGTACGTCATATTTTAGGTTTGAAGGATTTGTAATTTTGTGTATACGACTTTGTATAATCGCTATATTTCGCGAACCATTTTATAAAATTATCGCTATATGTTTCAATTACTTTGGACATTACATGGAAGCTATGATAAATTTTTAACCGTTTGTATGGTGTTTTATGTAAAAAATCTGGAACTTATAAATTCACATTTATATAGAATTTATACACATAGACAGCGTTACCGTTGAGAATTTTTAAAAAGCGTCCAAAAAAGGGGATTTCAAAATTAAAAGTCGCCAAAAAAAGGGGATTTTTTGAAAAAAAGGGACAAGTACTTTGAAACCCAAAAAACTCCTTAAAATTTGTTTATTTGATAACAACAGAAACAAAAAATGTTGTATTTTAAGAAAAACTACTAATTTTGTTATAATTTATTTATAATTATTTTACAACAATTTTTATTATTGCAAAAGTAAAGACTTATTCACAAAAATAGTTGAAATATAATTCTCTTTTTATTAATTACACTTCTTTTTTTTACGAGGTCTTCACTCGTATTCCCGTCCCGTCACTTAGCACATAGTTTGAAAAAGTCGCCATTTACAAAAGGGGCCAAAAAAGTGTCCAGGTGGTTGAAAAAGGGGCAATTGGCGTCTAAAGTCGCCAAACGGTAACACTGCACATAGATAAAATTGATGTACTAAACACGAATCATTGTTCATAAATTGTCATCATATACAGTGGCGGTCAGCTAATGCCCACCCGACTTGAAATTTTTTTTTTTTTTTTTTTTTTGGCCTTAATTTTATTTTTCTAGAAAAAAGTTTTCAATTGTTTCATTAACTCAATATATTGGCCATTATGTACTTAATACATTGCAGCCAAAACTTGCACTAAAAAACTAACAATTTACTCAAAATCATTGTTTTATAAAATATTCCTATAAAAATCAGGGGACAGAAAATTAGCCCATTTACATTATTTATTACAATAAATATAAGCAAGCTTTAAAAAAAGTAATTTTTGATATAAATTACAATTTAAAAATAAAAGTACTGCAATTTTCGTGAAAAATTTCATATCAAAATTGATTAAAACGTCTTAAATTTCGAATATTCGACATTTAATAAAAATCGCAAAAAATTTTAATAAAAGTATTATGAAATTTTACAGAAACCTTGATAGTCCTTTAATTATGGTGAACAATCATCTATAACATCGAAAGCAATACAAAAAGTTTAAGTTTGTTTACGAATTTAGAAGATCAAATAATCAGCATTTAAGTAAAAAAAATCTTTTCCAAAACAAAAATAAAAGTTGAAAAATCATTTTAAAATTGAAAAACTGTCTGATAATATTTAATAGATGTTATATCGATACTATCTGGTGCAAAAAATTGCTGGTAATTGGTACACAGAAAAAAGTCACCAATTAACAAATATGTTAGAAATTAATTAATTCAATTAAAAACTTGTTTAAATTTGCACCTCTCACCAAAATGATTATATCAATTACTAAAAACTGTAAAAAATACAAAACAGAAAAAAATTTCCAATTAATAAATTAATTAAATAAATCAAGTAGTTGATTGGATGAATTAAAAATGTATATAGGATATGAAAGTATAGTTAAATTTTATTTTTATTTAATTTTTGCTTGAGTAAATTTATTAAATTTCGATGCAAAATGAAACAACTATGTTAATTGAAAAAAAGACCGTAATAATTTTTTCTGTGTATATGAGGAGTATTAAAAAGTTTTATTAGTATTCTAGTTAAAAAAAATAGTGTAAAATCTTAGCTTAACATTGAAAATTGAAAATAATTTTTTTTAAATCGTTTGTCTATGTAACATGACGACAAATACCTTATACATCTCATCCAAGTGGTTTCTTTAGATTAAATTCTATGTATTTTCGTTAACTGATATAAAGATCTTACTTTCTTTTTTGAAACCACTATACTTACAAAGCTTTTTAAACTACATAGTATAATATTTGAAAATTGGTTTTGGTTCTAGTAGATATTTAAGTACATTTTAAAGTGTTTTTTATTTGCCACAAATCTCTTGGTCCAAAGTTTCTTTGCGAAATTTGTGATTATTCTATTTTTGCAATTTAACTAAGTTTTTTGTTCCTTTGTACAGGGCTGAGGTTTTTGAATGATTTATGATACTTTGGAGGATTATTGACATTAATTTAATGATTATCTAACCTTTCGCCAATTTTCTTAATGGATTTAGTCGATTTTGTCCAATTTGTATGTGTTGTAGAATATTAGTATTTTAAAGTGTTTCCAAGAAATCTTCCCACGAAAATTACCTTTAATTAATTAAAATGAATTTATATTAAAAAATATTTTTTTCAAAGCTAACTTAGATTTCTTGTAATAAATAATATAAATGGGCTAATTTGCAGTCCCTTGATTTTTATAGGAATATTTTATAATAGAATGTTTTTGCGTATATTACTAGTTTATTAGTGCAAGTTTTGGCTGCAATGTATTAATTACATAATGGTCAATATACTGAATTAATAAAACAATTAAAAACTTTTTTCTATAAAGATAAAATTAAGGCCAAGAAATTCTGGTTGGGCTAATTAGATGACCGATAATGTATGTCTTATTTGTATCGTAATATATCTATCTTTATGATAAAGAACTTTTAAAAAACAAAATTAAAAATTTAAATTTTTAAATAGGGAGTGCGTTCGAAAAAATCTTAACATATATAATATTCAATAACTTGGAAATTGTTGATCTTAGAGTTTGCATTCTTTTTTTAATTAATTGATAATTTATTACAGAAAAATATAACTTTTATAGTTCTAACCACCACTTATAAAATTGTGGACCATATTTGAAAAACCTTTCTTTGGAGATTTGATAGTTGCTTCAGTCAATTTTTGGAACAGTGTGCACATCTTCTCTTAAAATCTTCGGTATTTTGGGATACCTTTTTTGTGCTCTTCAATTCACTTTTCACAAAAGCTCAATATCTCTCCACTGGTCTAAGCTATGGACAATTTTGAGAATTGACTTCTCTTGGTACAAGAGACACGGTAAGAAAGCTCCAGAGCTTTCTTGCCGTAGTGACATGATACCAAATGGGTCCAAAAATAGCAAAATAGCTAGTGACTGATTTTTACATTTTCGTTCTTATCATTCGAAATACAGAAACCCAATTTTATATGAAAACGTTTACATAGAAATGAGTTAGATAAACCCAAATCAGTTTTTGTTCGCTTAGAAGACGAAAGAAAGCATTCGTACGACATAGTGAAACAGGCTATTAACTCATGGTCTTATTTATTAGGATCGCTAAATTTTATTTATTTTAATTTCATTAAAAGCAACAATCATTCAAAAACATTTTGCACTCTAATATACCTTTTTCAGTTACATTTATATGCACTACGGCCCCAGTCAACGTCGTTAATGGAGACCGGAGAACTACGACGCAAACTGAAACGACGCAAATATAATCACTATTTTCTATGTATTTACACTGTTTTCTTAATTATTGGTTCCAGGTTAAAAATATTTCAATAGAAAAAAATGAATCTTTAATAAAAAAGAGTATTTTTTTTACAAAGATGTGAATTTAAAATAAGCAGAAAATTTAATAAGAAAATCAATGAATCAATAAAGTTTTTACATACAGTTACTTAGATTACTTTAACTTGCAAAGATAAAACACATATGCTGTATATATCGACGCAAACTGAAACCATAATTACGTAAATCGAAAACATAGCGACTCAGTCCGAAATAATGAAATTTCAAACAGCGACGCAAATCGAAACGACTCAAATCGGTGCCTGAGTGTATCTTTCATGAACACCATTACGTATGAGAAAGGTGACCAGACGTTCCGCTTTTGGCGGGATTTTCCCGATTTTTAAACTTCGATCCCTCCCTAAAATATTTTTTCCGCTTTTTGTAAAGAAATCTCGCTTTTTAAATCTTATAATTATTTGTACGGTATCCTTATTTACTTTTTCTACTGCATTCTTACCAATGTTTAAGAGTAAATAAAAATGCATCTGTAATATGTAATCTGTAATATTTTTCCTCTGGAAACTCTACATATGAATGAATTTGATATAATGAATTTGATTACAATGAAAAGTTTTAAACTTTTAGTAAAGACAATATTCTTATCTACTGACTGATCTTTTTAAACGTTCTTTCGCATTTATATAGACAAAATATTGATTTTTTTTTTAACATATCTACAGTTCCCTACTAATGACTGAAAATCCCAAATCTGGTACACTTTGTCTAAAAAAGTTTCGAATTTTTTCCAGAAATATGTTTAAAACTTTCGTTACTTAAGAATGTTAGAATAAAATATAAATTTTTGGTGGAAAAAATTTTGTTTCTTCAGAGAGATTTTTAAATGCATTCATATTTGTTCAGTATTCAGAAAAGGATAAGTATAATTTGTTTTATACCTTTAAAAAAATTTCTTGTCATGATGTACTATAAAGTTTTCTTACGGATCTAAATTTCTGCAAAAAGAAATTTATATATTTTTTTTTTTTAACGATCTCAAAACTACTTGGTAGAGAATGGGTGATAAACAGGGCAAGTTTAAATAAGCACAAAAATTTAAAAAGCACGAACAAATATGCAAAAATAGCATGAATATGTATACGAAAACCGGCGTATTTATGCGTTTTTTATATTGATATATAAAAAACATGCATAAATATGGATTTTTTTAACTTTCAATCCCTGATAGATTTTTATTTTTGTAAAAATATATTAATTTTAAAAGTCATATTTGACGCGTCTGAATTTTTTCTTTAAAATTTTTACAATGTACAAAAAAAAAAAAATAAAATAAAAAATAGCCCTGGTGATGAATTTTAAAACTTTTAAATATATTTTCTTAGTATTTAGCTGATCAACAACCACTGAATGAAATAAATTTACAAATTTATTTCTTACTTATCTCAAATGTATAATTAACTTGTAACGTCTCAAATGTGTTGTAAACCAAGAGTTTACGAGAATAGCTGATTTAGATTTAGAGTAGAGACAAAAAATAAAATCCCTCTTCTTTTACATAAATTTTCAAAATCCTGCTTTTTTAATAAGATTTTGTTCAGAATCCCGCTTTTTAATCGTTCGGGTCCCTCTTTATGGCAAAAAACCTTCTGGTCACGTTACGTATGAGTAATATATTTTATTTAAAACACGTACAAACTAGTATTCCTTACACAAATATTTGTTTTATTTTAAAATATATGGGCCGTTATTAAAAATGTTTAACCTGGCTGAAACAGACTTTAATCTTAATCAAAAAACTTAGAAAAAAGCGCTAAAAATTACTTAACTTTTCCCATTTTCTACACTTTTTGTACGCTCTTATTCGTTTAGAGTTGAGTCGATCATGAAAGAAATATTTCAACTGAAGGATTCATTAAATTAAATATATAAATAGTTCACAATCATATTTCTTTCTGCCATATTTCATTTTTTTCAGTTGATTTGAATATGTAAATTCATCCGGCAACAAATATATAACAAATGTATATTAAAAACCGCTGAAAATATTAAAAAATATTTAATATTAAGAAAAATAATCAATAATCAAAAAAAAAAAAAAAAAAAAAAAATATTTCATTAGTTTCTATTCCATTCCTACTTGGAATTACGATATTAGAACACTACCTATGTCACTGTCGTTTATTTGCAACATAGACCATTGCGTCCAGACTTAAGACACGAAGTTGACATTGGATGATATACTATTTTTTTTATAACTCTATATGAAGTTCCACAAGTAAACATATTTGTGGATGCATGATTCATGGATTAGACTAAGCCATTAAAATCAGACCATACCCAGGGATCAGAGAGGATCTGTTAACGACTAGTCATATTTCTCCACTAATTAGCCATTCAGGTTTTTCAATCATTTTTGCAACATATTTAATAGGTACATGATTTTATAATGAGTGATTGACAATTGTTAAACCAATTTTTATACACAAATTATGTGACCTTTGGTTTACAAACTTAATTTGTGTTATGACTTTCTGTGAGTATGTGAAATTCTTCATATGAGATACATACAAATACCGATATAGTTATATCGGTATTTGAAATTGTTTTTTACGAGCATGAACTATGTATATACAGTGGTGGCCACGAATTTAAGACACGACATGTAACGAACTAAGTTGTGATAATTATTACAACCCTGCAATATAAAATTAGATTTTGTTAATTTTTCAGTGTACCCTGTAATGTTAAGATCAATTACCGTTATTTGGTTTTGTTTGTGTATACATTTTGTTGCTGTTTTTATTATATTTTCGTAAAAACGTGCTTTTGAAGCTGGTCACGAATTTAAAACATATAAGAAATATTTGGTTTTTAAGTGATTTTTTGGTGTTTTTTGAAGCTAAAAGGTAAGTAATGAATGTTTTATTCCATTTAATGTTAGAATACATCAAAATATTTAGTTAGAAATGGCCAGAGGTACTTGGAGTTCGGATGCCGAGCGAAAATTGATCCAACAAATGAATACTGATGGAAAAACAGTAATGGAAATTTCCAAGCTACTAAAATGTTCCAGATCCAAGATTTACAATGCACTGGAACACATCAAGCAACATGGCACTACCAAAAATGTCAAACAGCACCCTAGAGCCCGAAAAACTACACCCAGGGAGGATAGCTTAATTTATAAATCAGCTGCTAAAGATCCTTTCAAGAGCTCAAGTAAAATTAAAAATGAGATTTCATCGGATTTTGGTATTAATATATCGTCCAGGACAATAAGAAGACGTCTGAATGAGAAGAACTTACGTGGGTGTATTGCACAACGTAAACCACTTGTGTCAAAAAAAAAAAATATTAAATCCCGACTAGCGTTTTCAAGAGAAAATCTCAATAAGCCGATGACATTTTGGAAAAATATACTTTGGAGCGACGAGTCGAAGTTTTGTCGCTTTGGTTCTGATGGAAAACAGTACGTATGGCGTCCTCCAAACCTGGAGCATCACCCAAAGTACACCCTTAAAACGGTTAAGCATGGTGGTGGAAATGTCATGGTGTGGGCAGCATTTTCCTGGCATGGTGTAGGTCCCATTCAGAAGATTATCAATAAAATGGACCAGCATATTTACAAAAACATACTGACAAGCATCATGATACCATTCGCTGAAGACAACATGCCTCTAATGTGGAAATTTATGCATGATAATGACCCTAAGCACACTTCACGCCTAGTGAAGAGTTGCTTAGAGGAAAATAATATCACAGTTCGAAATGGCCAGCTCAATCCCCGGATCTCAATCCAATTGAGAACTTGTGGAATGATGTTGAGGAGCATGTACGAGCAGTAAAGCCAAAAAATTTGACTGATTTATGGGAAGAAATTCAAAAGGCTTGGTATGCCATTCCAAAGGAGCGCTGTATGGCCTTAGTTGAAAGTTTACCCAGGAGATGCGCTGCTGTGATTCAAAATAAAGGATTTCCCACCAAATACTAATATTGTTTTATGAAGCTGAGCTTTACTTTTGTGAATTAACTTTTATTTTGCCTATGTCCTAAATTCATGACCAGGCTTAAACTTGTATTAATCTGTATAATATGTAAATAAAAATTGGAAACTAAATATAGGTAACAAACTATTGTTGATTTTTTTTCATAACATTACTAGGATCTTTAAAAAATAACATGGATCTAAAATTTGTTCGATAAGATGTAAAAATTATCAGAAATATATAAGTGAAATGTCGTGTCTTAAATTCGTGGCCACCACTGTATGTATGTATGTATGTATGTATGTATGTATGTATGTATGTATGTATGTATGTATGTATGTATGTATGTATGTATACATCATGTTACTGTCTTGTTAACAAGCACACACATGATATACATACAATTACAATCTAATGAAATGTAGTTCAAATTGTAAACATTCATCTAACAGTAACAACAACAATACGTGAGAAATGAAAACGAACTCAATTTGTACATTTAGCATATGAAGACATTAATTGTTGATGGCACGTTTTAACTTTACATTTTCAATGTTACGAGAAAGTATTCATGTTCATATTCAAAGTTAGGAAAATTTGTAATTCAGGTATTTATTTATATCACACATATTGATATATATATACTTACATTGTACATTGTATGTAAACGTACTGACTTACCCATCAGTTCAAGAAAATGCCTACCAGAAGGTATAATTTAGCAGATATTTTAGAACATGTTCTTATGTTAATTTTCAGAGCATATTCCATTTTGAGGAGCAAAGCCTAGGATACAACTCTAGAATTATAGAAGATAAACTGGCCATATACTGCAATTTCAAACGTTAATGCTAAATTCTGTTGTCGTTTCACTTAAACAAATTGTCTAGTTTGACTGTTACGTATAAATGTATGTATAACATTTTATTTTACAACTTCAGTTAGCCTAAAAAATCAAAATTTGAAATATAATACTTAATTGATTATTTTTGAAAAAAAAAAAAAAAAAAAAAAAATAACGCTTTTTGAAAAACTTTTGAAGTGAAGCCTTTAAACCCTCTCATAATTTTACTCTTATGCAAACATACATATACTTGGCATGATTGCACTTATTTCACGATTTTTGGGTCTAAAAATGGCCTGTTGACGATTTGACGATTTTTACCCCCAATTTGACGATTTTTTCTAAAAGAACATTCAGAGCTATTTTTAAAATTTTTTATATATTATTCTTTAAACGTAAATTAGTTGGTACAAAAATATTAAAAATTTAAATAAAAATCTTTTATTTCTTGCTAATTTAAATGGTTCATTTATTAGGAAGGATTTATGGGAACCAATATAATATTATTTTGTTACAAAATGGTGAATAAACCATACAAATGGCCTTAATACTTAAATAGTCGAACTAAGAATACAAAGACATTTTTGATGACTTTATTCAAAATTAAATTTTGTATATATTGTAGATAGATTCACAAAAGAGCCTATGTGTTTTTTAAAACAAGGTAAGATAAATAACTTATTTTGGTTTGAAAGTCATAAAAAATTACTTGAAGTAACCCTCCATTTACGCGATACTTCATTTACGCAATTTCATTATAACGCGATTCTATTATTGACCATCCCAGCAGGCCGATGTCTTGATGATTTGATAGACAGAATATTCCTCTATTATCATCCACTTTCAGAATCTTTAATGGAGCGATGTAGAAAGAATTATTAAGATTTGACACGTCTATAAAAGTAGTTGTTGATGATATTGTCATGCAGCATGTCTTGTGTTTGGTTTAACTTACGACATTCTCGCTGGACATTTAACTCATGTTGTCATCGAAACATACATATATGTACGACAATTCAGTATATTTTGTTATTACAGTTACCGAAATGGGGTAAGATGACAATATAGGTGACTTTTAATCAAACTTGTCCTCTACATGCATTTTCTTGACGACAAATTTCGACGACATCATTAATGAAAGTGTCGTTAATGGACATGTGGTCTGCTGGTATTTTTTGAAGTATGAGTTTGGTATAACGCGTATAAACAATAGTGACAAACTTTGAATTACGCAAATTACGATAGCGTATTGGAAAAAAATTATTGTAAAAATAGATTATTTAATGAAATAATGGCTACAAAATAAAAAATAAAAAAATGTAAATTATAAGCGAAGTATTGCATAATTGCTTAAATATTTTTTAAGATTACACAGAAAAAATTAAATTTCGTATTCTATTAATAAATTCTTAAAATCAGTTATATTTTTTACTGAAATCGGACCTATCATTGAATTTGTAAAATCAAGCATTCAAATTCGTAAATGTTTTATTGAAAAAAATATATATTTTTTTCCTATTAAAATATTTTTACTATTTACAAATTTTAATATTTGAAAATTCTCATAAATTCTATTACTTTTTTTTAATAAAACAATAAAAATAATATTTAAATTTTTATAGATTTTCAAACAATGTTTATTTTTAAAACAATAAAATGTTTAGTAAGAATTTTTAGAAGCAATGTTACATTTTTGATTTATTTATTGTAGTTCTTACAAATGTATATTGTGTAAAATAATGTAACTATCGAGATACAATGTTATTGTTTTTAAAATTAATGTTTATAATAAGATAAGACTTATACTACGTTTATTCAATCTTCAATTTGCCAATTCTTCATTTTTTCTTAAATGACCAAATCGACCTAAGTAAAGAAACAAAATTATTATTAAAAACTAAAAATATCGTTTTTTAGTATTACTTACCGATTAGTGTTTAGGGAATTTTTTTATAATTCCAAGTATCAATTTTCCACTTTCTTTTGCTTTAGTGAAACTACCCAGCGAATACCTATTATAATGTTTAAAAAAATCTGGATTAAAAAAATATAACAAGTAAAAATGTTAAGGTCAATAATGGCCATATACATATATATTTATGTAATACCGATGTTAACAGTAATCTTGATCAGATAAGATAAGAAGATAAGATCTCAGATTTTTGCTGTATTTAAAAATGTATTCACTAAAATATAAGTTTTGAAGATAAGTGTATGGAAGTTATGAAGTCTGGACACCGAATTACTTTGTCCGTCAGTCTGACCGTCTGTCTGTCCATGTAAACCTTGTAATCAAACTATAGGTCGCAATTTTAAAGATAAATCAATGAAATTTATCACACAACTTTCTATTAGATCAAGGACGAACCCTATTGAAACTGGTTAATATCGGTCCATTATTCACCTAGCCCCCATACAAATGTCCCCCCGGAAAAGAGTTTAACGATCATAAATCCATTATATAAAGAAATATTTTAATGAAATTTTGCATATATAAGTTTCATATAAGTCTTACTCTGTTAGCTGAATTTCAGGAAGATCGGCCCATAATTGACCATAGCTCCCATATAAACCCCTCTTCCGAAAATCACTTTAAAGGTATAAATCACATTAAAATGTTAGTATATATTCGACATAAATAAGTTTTATTTAAATGTAAATGATAGTGCCAAATTTTACGATGATCGGTCCGTAATTTACCATAGCTTCCATATAAGACCCTTTTTCGGGAATCACCCAAAAGTGAATAAATTCATTTAAATGTTAGTGTCGACGTAATGTTCTGCTTTCCTATGATTTATTTTACACTTAATAAGAATATCGGTCCACACTTGACCCTTAATCCGAATTTTGATGTACACAATGGTGTAGTGTATCATATGGTCGGGCTTGACCGACTATATCTTCCTCTCTCGTTTTTATGTGGGTTGGTCCATAAAACGACATAGCTCATACATACAATGAAAAAGATCTAGATAATTCTCGCACAAAGATAATAAATAAATAGAATACGGACAAACATTATTAACTCGACTCTCAATATGATTAGGTTATGAAGAGATTAAGAAAATAATAATACTTACTTATGTACATATTTCGATTTTTGTAGATACACTTTCATACAAATATACATACATAAGTTATCCATTTCACATCTTATCTAAAAATATAAGTACGAATACCAATCTGTGCATTTGGAAATTCCTTATGAAAATGAAGGCAACTTACCTTGGAAGTCTTGAAAAAACGAATTTTACTTCTTATTTTTACAATTTTTATAATTTTCTTTTTATTTTTATTTAATTTGTCAAAATTGTTTTGTCTTTTTTTATTTTTTTCAAATCATTTAAAACCAATAAAACAAAATGATAAAATTGAACAATTTTTTTATAAAATTTTATTTAAAATCAAATAACGATTTATTTAAAAAAATTCTACCCATAATTTTTTCTGTGTAGAAAAGGGGAAACGGCAAAATACGTAACAAGACTTTAATAAAAGTTCAGTAAGAACAATCCCAAAAACATGCATATTTAAATAAGTATGCATAAGTGTGTATACATATAATCAGATTTAATAGGTAATGTGTACTTGATTTTCATAATATGTCACCATTATAAAACTAATGAAATTTTTATTAATTTCTTTTCAATTAAAAATTTAATTTTTCATCAGAAAAAGCATAAAATCTGACCATTAACATATAAAATACGTAGTTTTTTATATTGACGATTTCAACTAGTTCTGACGATTTTGACGATTTTTTTCTCCAAATTTGACGATTTTTCACCAAATTTATCTGGCAACTATGCGTAGAACGCATTTGCACTAAAAAACAGCTACATATGTATCTCCAATTGTTTCGATAACCAGTTTTTTTTTCCATTTTATTAAATTAACTCTGCTTTCATAATAATTTCATGTCAATAACGATGGTGATTTATTTACAATACTGTTTTAAATCTTGATAATAAGATCAACAAATATATGTTTTTAACATATTTTATACTGCAGTTAATTTTGAAATGACTTGTTTATTAAAAAGCAAAATTCAATATACTATAACTTATTTCAATAAAATTTGTTAAAGTTCTGGTTTTATAGAACTTTTATAAATAAAATATTTTATTATACATATGAATATATTGAATAAGTATTCTATTCCCAATAAGTTCCAAAACGCTTTATTTTGGAAATAATTATGTAAATTTGGAACCGTTGGAAATATCTCAATAAAATTTCACATTGTCAGAGGTATTTTCGAAACCTAAGAAAATTTTCCAATATGGAGATTGAAAATTTATAAAAAAAAGTTTGTGGAATATAAATTGATCGTAGAACTTTTCTGTTTTTCAAAAACTAAAGTTAATATTTAAACTTTAATGAAATTTAAACAAATTTTACAGAAATTTCAGTATAATATGTATACACTTGTCTTAAAAACAGATAATTTAAAAAAAAATCCCAATTTTTTACATGAAAATACCTAAAATTTCAATCCGTATAAAAAATGTTTAATGGGGTTTCTCAGTCAATTCGGATACACGGTATTAATAAGTACTAAGCCTCTAATCCACTTTTTTTTAATTGACTCTAGTTCTCGCGATAAATCGCAATTTGTAAAATTTGCAATTTACATAGAAAACTTAAAAAAAGAAAAAAAAAAAAATGATTTTGTGATTTTTTAAATTTTTCTATGTAACTTGTAAATGAGTATTTTCACTAATTTATGAATAAAATCAAAACTTATGCATTAATTTTAATGAAATATATCTTGTTTTATTTGCAACAAATTTATTTTTACGAGTAAAGAATAAAAATTATAATTTTTGACACTTTGGAATTTTATGATTTTTGGAAAAAAATAGTTTTCTTGAAAATGTGTATAAAATTTAATTTATTTTCAAAAGATGGGCTTAATATCTCCATAACTGTTAACCGAATTAAAAAGTAATGTAAGAACAACTCAAAGATAATTTTCAGATAAGATAAGTAGTTTTTGAGATATGCTTTAATATATAGTGCAACCTCCTTAATTTTACAAATCGCGATTTATCGCGAGAACTAGAGTCAATTAAAAAAAAGAGGATTAGAGGCTTAGTACTTATTAATACCGTGTATCCGAATTGACTGAGAAACCCCATGCCGCAGATTTTTTTCCCATTTTGTAACTCTGTGTAATTAATCAATTCTTAAATCTAAATGTAAATATCTATTTAGTCCAACCACCGCACAGTGGGGTCAAACGCAAATTTTTTGGTAATAAATCTGTATCTCCTAAACTACTGGTTGGATTAAATTGAAATGTATGGCAGAGTTGCAGAGGAGGACCTAAGCTTTGAGCAAAATCAAAAATTGAAAAATTGCCAAAAATCGGGTTTTAAAGATTTTTTAATGAATTTTGTAGAAGTGAAAGATCGAAACATATTTTGTACACTGCAGAAGAAATAGTGGCGAAAATATTATGCAAATATGCTTTTATATGCAATTAAAAAAGTCGTTTAAAAAATTGACTTTTTTCATGAAATCGGGTCTCCGGGCGGGAAGCAATTTAGTGTCAAATCATTCTAAATAAATTTTTTAATGAAATGTCGTTAAAAAATTTAAAAAAGCTAGCATGACATTTTTTTTATTAATCGATAAAAAATTTTACTTTTTCCAAAATCCACTATTTTTGACCAATGCCTGATGTAGGGTGCAAGCCTAAATCAGTTCAAAATATCTATATTAGCCATTTGTGAAACCTTGTCTTTTGAAATATGTAAAGAAAATTTTTTTTCTTAAACGGAACTTTGAGTAAAAAGTGAAAGAATTTTACTAAATTTTTGCCAAAAATAGCCATTTTTCATACCAATTTCAGAGTGCTGACTTTGAATATTTTTCAAATCTAGGCGCATTGAGATAACCCAAAAATTCTTTCAGTATGTTATTTTGAAATATATAGCAAATGATACGATATTTTTACAAAATTTTTACTTCATATACCTCAGGACTTATTCCCGAAAAACGAATGAAAGTCGAGCCAAAAATTCAAAATTCAAATCCATATATCTTTTTGACTGTAAGAGATAACTTGAGCGATTAAGCTTACTTTTTCTTTATCTTGCCAAACACTTTACAGAAATATAAAAATCTTTGAAATCGGACTTCATTTGTATAAGTTACGATTTTTTTAAACTTTTACATACTCGAGGTAGTCAATTTTGACACCCTGTAGATTTTCTTGTGTTATCACAGGGTGACTGCAAGATAGTTTTTCTCAAAGCTTAGGTCCTTCTCTGCAACTCTTCCATACATTTCAATTTAATCCAACCAGTAGTTTAGGAGATACAGATTTATTACCAAAAAATTTGCGCTTGACCCCACTGTGCACCGTCGGACTAAAAGCGATTTTAATGCTTATATAGGTTTTATTTCGGCTCACTTCTGCGGTGTTTCTTCTTCTCAATCTACATCTTTTACCAAAGGAACGTTTAGATCCTTATGTATGTATGTTGTAGTTCGCAATATTTTGGTTTGGCGTCTCTGTATTTTCTCAATATTTGATGCTGAGGCTGTAACCCATACAAATATCTTTATAAGTATTTATGATATAAGATTTATTGAGATGTAATATTAATGGTATAAAAAATTACCTTTAATATGACGTATAGCATGACTTTTTTTTCTCAACATCAAAATCCATATCTCGCGATATTAGTTCGTGGGTAAATATTTCGAAAAATGATCTTTATAAAAATTCGTATTTTTTATCTTATTTTTGAAATACTATAAATCGCGAACCGTCGCGGAAATCATGCTAAAACTCGGTATTTGCGATATCAGCGTCAATGTTAATATTCATAAAATATTGCGAGTCCCAAAATGCCACTTACCACGGTTATAAAAAACATTCTCACCATTAACATATATTTTTTAAAATTTTTAAAAATACAATTTTTTTTAGATATTTAGCCGTGAACTAAAAATCGCGATATATGCACCATTTTGATGTTGAGAAAAAAGTCATGTTATAGTCATATTAAAGGTAATTTTGACACCTTTATCTTTTATCATAAATACCTTGAACGATATTTGTAATTTTGTGCATACAACTTTATAAATATTTTATATTATTACATATTTTTGGAAATATTTGTAACGCATAGAGGAAACCATCGGACCACCAGTATAATAATATACCGTTCGACTTTTAATCACTTTCCCTCTGTCCCTCTGTCCGTTTGACCGTCTGTTTGTCCATGTAAACCTTGTAATCACACTACAGGTCGCAATTTTAAAGGTAAATCAGTGAAATTTGGCAGATGATCTTCTATTAAACCAAGGACGAAGCCTATTGAAATTAGTTACCATAGGTCTATTATTTCACTTAGCCCCCATACAAAAATGCTCTCGGAATATGGGTTTAACGACTATAAATACCTTAAACAATGCGATATTTTAATAAAATTCGGTACAAGTAAGTTGTATATCGAGGGCTTATATTCAAAACGGGCCATATGCAAAACCCGAATTGTTCAGAAGAACATAAAAACTGTTTATTTCACAAATTTTTCAAAATTTTTCAATCCTCACAATGAAAACTAAATCTTTTAACCCCATTATTCGCGAAGTTATGATAGATAGCCCGTTTTGTCTTAAATTGCATACCAACAACTCAAATGTGATTAAAACCTTTAAAGGCGATGTTTATTGCACTTTTTATTTAATTATTATTGTTTTAAGAAACTGCTTTTCGTATCTAAAATATTTTGATTATAATCACGAATTTTATTTACATTTTTTAATTCCTGTCTTTAAATCTAAGGTATAGTGCTCCGACTTAGCTTCATAAAATGTTGATGATGATATGATCTATAAGCATCCAAAAAAGGTTAAAAATTTAACTTCAATGGCTTTTTTCTTCAGACTGCATTGAGATAACAAAATTTTTATGAGATATATTAAAGATTCTAATTCAAAATGCTTAAAAAAGTTCAAATCGCAAAAAAAATTCTCATTATTAATCAATTTTTATTTTTACATACTTTGAAAACCAAACAAAAACTAGCAGATAGCCCCTTTTTTTCCTTAAAAAAAAATTGTTTGTAGATAGTCCAAAAACAAAAAGTGAACAATATAGTGTTAGAATTAACTTTTGGCTCCAAAATTAACACCATATATAAAAAACAAAAAACTCAAGAGTCTGACGCAAACAAAAAAAAATAATAATAATAAAAAATGGAAATCTGCATGAGGCCCATTTTGAATATATGCCCTCGATATACAAACTTCAGAAACTTACTTGCCAAGAAACTTGCCAAATTTTATGAAAATTGGTCCATAATTTACTATAGCTCCCATATAAAGGTTCGTATCAACATAATATAATTAATATGTATGTTTTATAAAAATATGTATTACTTTCAATGAAAGTATATTGTATTTCGAAATAGATTTTATAGGTAGACCTCTTTCAAATATTACTCCTTTAAAAAATGTTCTTGCTATTCTTACAAGTATTGCATTAAAACAGGTTGTGACGTTAAATGCTACTTCCAATGCTATTTCCAAGATACTTTTAAAAGGTGTTGAATTTTAAAATTTTAAGCAAGAAAAGAAGCAGCAAAAACTTTTTAGGATAAAAACCTTTTTTAGGTAGTTGATACTTTTCCGTATATAAGTGTTATTTGGGATATTCATAAAGCAAAATTACACAAATGTTACATAGTTAAGTGCTACATATTAGACTGCACCAAAATTTTCCGCCTTTTGAAATTTTTACATAGAATGAACGATTGCGGTTACGGTCATATTTCAAAATTCGGTAAATTTTGCTGCAGTCTAATATACATATACATATGTATGTAAATCTGATGATACCGAAAATGCAAAACAACCGAACATCAAAATTTCCAAATTAGGGTTTTTGATGAAATATAATTTATTTTTCCAAAATACTTGTGATCACTTGTAGCTCAAAAAATAGCAATTATATTAACGAATGCAATGATTTGCTGAAGTCAAAATAACGTAACTCCACATTTGTTAAAAAAATTAAAAAAAAAAAAAAATATATATATATATATATATATATATATATATATATATATATATATATATATATATATATATATATATATATATATATATATATATATATATTTTTTTTTACGGATTAGATTGCAATTTTTTTTAAATATAATAGCTATCAAAATTTTGAAGAAAAAGTCATCAGAAATCTTTTTAATCATAATGCTGTACTTTTACTTCAGAAAATTTAAATTTAGACAATTTCAGAATTATAATTTTTTTATATTTTTTTGAACAAAATAAGATAAGTCGATTTCGGATACACGGCATTAATAAGTACTAAGCCTCTAATCCACTTTTTTTAATTGAATCTAGTTCTCGCGGTTTGTAAAATTAAGGAGGTTGCACCATACATTGAAGCATATCTCGAAAACGACTTGTCTAATTTTATTCAAAAAAATGTCAAAAATTTTAATAAAAGTTATCTTCAAGTCGTTCTTATATTACTATTTAATACAGTCAATAGTTATGGATATATTAAGCTCATCTTTTAAGAAAAAATTAAATTTTAAACAAAATTTTAAGAAAAATTTTTTTCGAAAAATTATAAAAATTCGAAAGTGTTAAAAATGTGTATTCTTTGGTAGTAAAGATGAATTTGTTGCAAATAAAACAAGATATATTTCATTAAAATCAATGCATAATTTTGGATTTTTTTCACAAATTAGTGAAAATACTCTTTCATAAGTTACATATAAAAATTGAAAAAATCACAAATCATTTTTTATTTTTTATTTTTCTATGTAGCTTGTAAATGTGTATTTTCACTAATTTACGAATAAAATCAAAACATGGCCACTGATTTTTATGAAATATATCTTGTTTTATTTGCAACAAATTTGAATAAAAATAAAAATTTGAATGTTTGACAGCCTAAAATTTTTATGAAATTTTGTATAAATTTTAATTTTTTCTCAGAAGATGGGCTTAATATCTCCATAACTGTTAACTGTATGAAAAAGTAATATAAGAACGAATTGAAGATAATTTTTATTAAAATTTTTGGACATTTTTTTGAACAAAATCGTTTTTATCAAAATAAAAGAACTATTATATTATAATCGAATAGTAAAAATAAAAAATAATCGTAATTTTTTTAGTCGAAAAATAAGAATAAAAAATAATCGTTATAATTTGAGCAAAAATAAAATAAATAATAAAATAATCGCTATTTTTGACAAAAAAACAAATATCGAAAAATAACAATTAAATTTTTGGTATAGTTAAAGGTAAGAGTGGGACCAATAGTTTTATATGTTACAAACATCAGCACAAACACAAAATACCCCAACGGTGGTATAGGGTATAATAATGAGTCTTATTAACTGACAAAGTAATTTTATCTAGAAAAGTAATTAAATAAGACCATAATACTATTTTCATGATTTTTGTTTTTTTAATATGCCTACATATGCACAGAAAAAAGTCACCAATTAAAAAATATATATGAAAATAATTCATTCATATTTTTTCTTGAACATATTTATTAAACTTTGAAGCAAAATTAAACAACTGAGTTAATTGTAAAAAAGACGGTAATAATTTTTTCTGTGTGTATATCAACTTAAAAACTTTAGTTATGATGTTCTGCAGTCAATGTATACTTTTAAATATTTTTGTATATATGTGTGTACGTATGTACATATGTATTTGTGTATTTCATATTTAGGGCTGGTTTCTAGGATGTCGATTACATGTATATATTTTTCAGTAAAACGTAGCATAAGTCATTAAGGATGTTTTTCAATAATAGATTATCTGGTATATAATCTAGGTTTAACTCAGCTATATTCGCCAGGTAAACCCAAGTTAGTACAGTCTAACACAGACAGCTGAATATCAAAACAAATATCAACATATAATGAAAAATATTATATTTTATAAAATATTATAAAAAAAGATTAAATTAAGTGCATAAATTTTACTTTTTATATTATATTTTGTTTGTTTTTTTGTTTATTAAATCTAAAGCATTGCACAGTGGGGCCAAAAACATGTTTAAAAAAAAATTAATTTCTCAGTTTTGGCCTTGACTTTTTTGCGATTTTTCCCTATAACTTTTAAAATCAAATTTCTAACATTTTTTTAAAAATATGTAGAAATTCTCTATAAATTTTCTAAATTACGCTAATAAAAAACAAGCGCGAATATATTCGGCCCGGCCGAATCTGTATACCCACCATCAACTTTTTCAAATTTTACGTTATATGGAAGGGGGCCTATTTTTTGTTTCCGACTTTACATTGGTCCTTGAATTATTTGAACACAATTTCATTGATTTTCAACCTATATGGGAGGTGGGCGGTAAAGTGGGCGGACCACGCCCATTTTTGGTTTCCGAGTTCATATCGACCCCCGATCTATACGTACAAAATTTTGTCGTACATGCTTTTATTGAAGAAATATTAGCAGAAAAGTATTTAACGGACACCCTGTGTTTCTAGTTTTTAGCCCATAACTTTTTTTTTGCTTATTAACCAATTTTACCAAACAAACCTTATATAAGATAAATATTTGTGCCAAATTTCGTCTCCCTAGGTTGCCCCATTCGAGCTCTATCCTGCTTTCAACAGACAGACTGACGGACATAGCTAGATCGACTCAGAATCGAACCAGGACCCCATCTTTTTGATGGTGGGTATAAAAAAATTTTATATCTAAATTCGATAACAAGAAAAAAATATTCAAAGTCAACATTTCAAAACAGATCTCAAAAATTGCATCTTTTGCCAAAAAAGTAACTTAATATATAGTTTAATATTTTTTTGCATTTTCTGAAAGACCGGACCACACGAAAACGTGTAAGTGAAATTTTGGAAATTTATAAGAAAAGTATATATAGTTTAAAAGAAGACACAATTTCCTTTAAAATGATATATAATGTGACTATTTTGAGTTTATTGCGTTTATAATAAATCAATTTTAAATAAGCAAAACTCAAAAAAATTGTGAAATCTTCATGTTTCCTTCTATTTTTGGTAATGTCCCAGCAAAAACTTTGCTTGCCATGTAATGAGTTAAGAAGCAGATATAATGGATATTCACAACTTACACATTAGATTAATAACTCATTATTTTAAAACTGCGATTTCATTAAAGGCAACTACTTACTCAATATTAAGGAGTGCATTCGAAAAAATGTTAACATATATAATATTCAATAACTTGGAAACGATTGATCTTCGAGTTTTCATTCTTTTTTTATTTAATTGATAATTTATTACAGATCACAGAAAAATATAACTTTTATAGTTCTAGCCACTACTTAAGAACTTGTGGACCATTTTTGGTAACCCTTCCGTTAGAGATTTGATAGTTGCTTTTGGAACAGTGTGCACATATTCTTTTAAAATCTTCAGTATTTCTCTCCACTGGTCTAAGCTATTTGGAAAATTTACCTCTCTTGGTAAAAAAAACTATGTTATTGTTTTGGTACCACTCCAGAGCTTTCCTACCGTAGTGACATGATACCAAAAGGGTCCAAAAATATGTGGACACGTTGTGCTCTCTTACGAAAACAAGAAGTCTTTTTTAAAAATATTCCTTTATGCATAATTTGGTATTTATAGATCCGAATGCAACAAATGACTTTCCTGTTTTGCCGCAACTGCAAAAAGCTTGTTATACCAGGAATTTTGGAAGAAATTTTTTCTGCTTTTGGGTCCGAAACTTATGTTTAACATTGCCTCGAGCATTAACAATATAAAAGTTTTGACACAGAAGCATCGAAAATTCTGCTAGCACATACGTTTCTTCGTCAATTATACAACATGAGTATTTTTGTATGAAATTTGGTTTTAATTTCCGTGTCCTATTCTTGGCTTCTAAATGTTTGGCATCATTCCTGTTTGGAACTTTTTGGACTTTGTATGTTATCAACTCTGCATTAGCTTTAAATTTTCGCATCAAATAGTCAAAGCACTGACCAACTGGTCTGCTTTTTTTTGGAATTCCTTTCAATATCCTTACAATTTTCTGGCCTTCCCAATATCATGTGGCCATTTTTTTCTTTACGAACCAAGTTTTTCTATCAATGGTCAAATTTTCCTGATATTGTTTAATATCATTAGAAAGAGTTGGATGGCAGAAATTTAATTCTGTGGCCAATTATTTGTAGGACCTATTTGGATTTTTTTTAATTTTTTTTTTTTTTTTTAATTTTTAGCACGTACATCTTCTTCGTCACTTATTTTGATGAAACTCACGAAAAATCAACATGGTTGTTATTAAAAATAATCACCCCTATCATGAATACTTTTTCCCTCGAAATTTTTTCCCTTTCCCCAAATTTGCAATCGTGAAAAAATCCCCCGTGAATAATTTCATGCTAAAAATAAAATTCCCCTAATCGTGAATGATTTTTTTCCCCCGAGTTTTTTCACTTTTCCCTTTAATTTGTTCACTTTATTTTTGCTGGGGAACAGAACAGAAAATGTAAGTAGATCTTCTTATAATTCGGATATTAAAGTTATTTTGAGGGCACGATCAGTTGATAAGACACAAACTGATGTATTGCTCAACATAAAATATAATTATTGTTCCAATTCTAAACATATTGTACACTTTAATTTGTTATAATTATTTTTTTATTTTTTGTTGGGTTTCCAAAAAATTGCCGAATTATTTTGAAACATAAAAGTTAAATAGTACAATAAACTAATATTGCAATAAAACTATCACTCCAATACTAAATATTTTGCTTTGTTTTTTTTTAACTTTTTTTTTTAAATATTAGTATGTACGTGTATATTTTTGAAAAAAAAAATTACTTTGATTTTTATTTTAATTTTCTTCCTTTTTACATTCACTGAGAACTGATAGCGGGAAAGATTGTTCACGGGAGATTCACGATAGCATTTTTCCCTTCGAGGGGAATAAAAATTTCATGGGAACAAAAATTCCACTTGTTATTCACGATAGGGGTGAATAACTGACGTATTTTTCCATGAAAACTAGATCAAAAAAATTGTTTAATATTGATTCCGAAAGAAGTTATGAGGCAAAACGTGTGTTAAGATTTTTTCGAGCATATCATAAAGTCATTACTTAAATGTCATTGCAAGAACTAATTACTTTGAATTTATTCAATAACTCATTAATTTCAAAGTATTACAGAAGTCATTATTAGCACAATAAATAGTAACTAGTTACATTATTGGTTACAAATAAGTACTGAAATATGGAACAACAAAAAGCATTTTTTTTTTTTTTTCAATTTATGTATTTAAAACATAAACAACTTAAAATATTCAAATTACAGTTATAATTTTTCATGAATGAATTATCATACGAAAATTTGAATATGAAAAAAAAAAACAATCATAGCAGGCTTTGCTTTTAAAAAATAAACAACAACAACAATTCCATATTTATTTATTTTTTGTGTGTATATTAAAGGGCTGCGCAAACACATTCATTTTCTTAGCGGCGTAAAACATTCATTTCAATGAACTCTGTAATAGTGAAAAATTATGTGTATAGATATGTATACCATTCATTCATTATAAGAAAGTATGAGTAGATAAAACGAAAATAAAAAAAAAAATTCTGTGTATGTTTTGACAATGATCGTAGGCTAACAGTTACTTCGTTGTGAGTTTTTTTTCGCTGTTCGTATCAACTTCACTCAGTGTACGACCATTTTCATGAATAATTCGAATTATCAGTAGATACTATGAATGGTTATGATTTATGTGATGGATATTATGTTTTGCTTGTTTGGTGGTTGCTTTATAACGTAGTAAAAAAAAAAAAAAAAAACAGAAGTTTATGGTAACATTCTAAAGATTTTACATATTGATATAGTTACAAAATGAAATATTGGGATATTTTAATTGTATTTTTATTTATAATACATCAATTAAATTTGTTATAATTTTCTATTTTATTGAAAAAAAAAAAAAAAAAAATTAAAGAAGAAAATATTTAAATTAATCAAAATTAAAACAAATATTTTTTCTTAAGAAGATATATTAAATAATATTCATATATATTTTATTTAAATGAAAAAAATTCAACAAATTTTTATGATTTTGATTGCAAAACAATATATTTAAATAGAAAAAAAAAAAAAATATTTTAATAATTTTATTAAGCAAAAACTCCAAAGAAATAAAAATATTCAGCCACAGAAGGTTTGAAAAAAAAGTTACATAGTTTTTTTTCAAATATTTAAGTATAAAAATGAAAATATTACTTATTTTTATTATTCCAGTCAAATTTAAAAATATTACAAAATATTAATGATGATCAAAAATATTCAAATATTTTCTAAGAATAGAAAAATTTAAATGTTTTGAAAAAGATTTTTTAAAATTGAATATAAAATATAGATTAATTGTATTCAACCTAAGGAAATAAGATATGTATATTTTCAATTTAGTTGAAGACTTTGGAATTTGATTTAAAATTTTTATTTTATATGACAAATAGAAAAATATTAAAAAAATTTTATTTCAAATTATTTTCAAGCAATTGAAGAATATTTTACATTTTTTTATTTTACATCTAAAATATAAATAAACTACATAAAATAATTTATTTTTAACAAATATTTTAGATGAAAGTATTCACAAACATTCAAAACTTAATATATTATATATAAACAATTATTAGTTCAACAGAAATAAAACTTATTTTCATTAGAGAAATACAAAACAAAATAATGGAAAATTTTACTTTCAATAAAAATCAAATAATAATTTCTTAAACAACTATCAAATTTTCATATAACATTTAAATTAAATTGATAAAATTTAAGATATAAATTGACTATTTTAAAAGTAGACATGTCACTGAAAAAGGTATAATCAATTCGGTGCGGATCAATGTATTTCAACTTGTAAAACAACAAAACACGTATGCTATACCCTACAGTAACAAAAAGGTCACAACTCGTCCATTAGTAAACAAACAACCAAAACTTCATATTATAGAACACACATGTACAAACTAATGTATTGCTCTGTATTTTTTGTATTTCTTTATGGGTAGTACACACATGTACGAACTCATATATGGCTTTTGATCTTTTTTTTTGTGCTTCTTTGGTGGTGGATTTTGTTTTTGCTTTTGCCACGCACTTTTTATATACAAATAAAAACAAGAGCGAAAAAGAAAATACAATGAATTATCTATTTCATTGCACAATGAAATCGTATACAACATATCCACACAACTCACATAGTTTCTGTACTATATGGTTTTGTATTCTCTACTCATATGTTTTGAGTTTTCGTGGTCAGTTATTGTGGATAATACTCATTCATTCATTTCATAATGAAAAAGAACACAACATGAACTAACTGTTTTTACGATGAATGTATTCAGCATTCATTTTTCGGCATTCATGCAGCCCTTTAGTGTATATACAAACTGACTGCATTTACAAAGAACAACAACAACACTGTTATTCATTATATTACTGCTGTTGCTAACTAAACTACTTGCCTATACAAAAAACAGAAAACGTCACTAATAGTCATTACAATGATTAATATACATGTTTGTATGTGTATTTATATTCTTAACAGATTTGTTTTTGGGCCATAACTCTGTTGAATATGAACGAATTTGGTTTATTAGAAAAACCGAAATTTTATAAAAATATTTATGATTGATCTATATAAAAATAAAAATCTGTAGCTTGAACAAAGGCTCCAAAAATAAAAAATGCGTTTTCTCCGATATCTCAGTTATTACTGAACCGATTAATTTCATTTTTTCAGAACAAAAATTCCAAAAAAAAATTTCCGAGCCCCCTTTAAAAAAAAACGAAGTCCCTGGTATATGCAGTGGCTTCAGAACAGATCTTGCTGATTCAAAAATCCGATTTGTATAAAAAGAAAAATCGATTGCTTAAACCAGGGCTTCAAAAATTGAAAAATGCGTTTTGTCCGATATCTCAGTTATTATCGAACAGATTTATTTAATTTTTTCAGAATAAAAATTCAAAAAAAATTTCCGAGCCTTCTTTGCAAAAACAAAGTCCGTAGAATATACAGAGGCTTCAGAAACTGGTAAACCGGTTCTAAAACCGGTTTTTTAAGCATATCTCCGCAATGCATGAACCGATCTTGCTGAATTTCAATAGCAAAATTCTCGAAAAGATTTCCGATCTTTTGATATATATATCATATATACCATTTATCGGTGGGCTTCATAAACGCCATTTCCACAGACACAAGGACGGACGGACATGGTCCTATCGTCATCGCTTCTTACAAGGATCCCAAAAATATAAATTTTTTTGCTCTCCGACGAAAATTGTGGAAATTACAAACGGAATGACAAACTTATATATACCCTTTACACCTGTGGTGAAGGGTATAAAAATAAATATAAAATCGATGTTCCAAGTTTCATCTAAATCAGTTTAGTGGTTTCAAGGATTCAGACTTATTACCATTTATTTAGCTTTTGGCCTCACTGTGCATTGTTATAAATTTAACAAAAAATCACCTCTGTTTTCAAAAATCTGTATGGCAATGCTGGTGAATTTGACACTTTTATTCTAGCACTGAAAAACAAAATTGTTAGTTAAAGCTCGTTGAAATATGTTTGTGGATTTACTTAACAGCAAGTTAAACCAAATTTTACTAATAAGTAAAAAACTAGCTCTAAGAGTAGAATATTACCTTTAACATGTAAATGCATGCATGTACGATTTTAGTTTTCAATTTCTTCATTTGCTTCATTTAATGAGGTTCTTCCTTCCTTTATATGTATGTATGTATGTATGTATGTATGTATGTATGTATGTATGTATGTATGTATGTATGTATGTATGTATGTATGTATGTATGTATGTATGTATGTATGTATGTATGTATGTATGTATGTATGTATGTATGTATGTATGTATGTATGTATGTATGTATGTATGTATGTATGTATGTATGTATGTATGTATGTATGTATGTATGTATGTATGTATGTATGTATGTATGTATGTATGTATGTATGTATGTATGTATGTATGTATGTATGTATGTATGTATGTATGTATGTATGAATGTATGTATGTATGTATGTATGTATGTATGTATGTATGTATGTATGTCTATGTACTCGAATCAATGTACACTAGACTGCTCCAAAAAAAAACGAATTTATTTTGATAGCTATAGAGTGCAAAATATCTCTTAAATTTATCTATTAAAAATATTTTTTGCAAATTAATGTAAAGTACTCGCAATTTAGACAAAATTATTTATTTAATAAGATTAACAACATTAAAATCCATTTTAAAATACAAAATTATTTAGATATTTCCCAATTATTATATGATTTCGACCACTTATGTATGCATGGAAGGCCAAAGTTTAGCTAGATTTCGATGTAATTATAAATAAAAGATAAAATATGTGATCTGTAGTAAAAGATATAATTTTATTTTATTTTAAATACCGTCTTTTCTTGATTGCGTGCAAAGTTAATTTTATTAACTGATATCAGTGCAGAAACAATTATTCCATAACATTTTTCAATTAATTCGTAATTTCATTTAAAATTTAAACGTAATAAAATATTCTTTTTTATGTGACATAAATCGTAACAAAAACCAATAAAATATATTGTCGGTCAGGCCCAACGATATGATACCATACACTATTGTCAATTACCATCAAAATCCGGGACGTGTCTTATAAGGGACCCGTAGCCAACTATTGACCAATACTTACAATATATTGTATGTGTATATTTCCATTAAACATATACGTATGCATTATATTATGTCACTTTTACATTTTAGGTTGATTCACAGAAGTGGGACTTATATGGGGTATGGTCAATAATGTGCCGCTCCTTATATTAATAAAAATGTCTACTGCTATTTGTTTCAAATATTAACTTGATATTAACTTTAGTATTGGATTTATGCACGACAATATGATTTTCGAAAGATGGCTTTATATGGAAGCTATGATTAATTACCGAATTTCATTGGAATATTGTTATATTTAAGGCTTTTATAATTGTTAAATCTCTATTCCGGGAGGACATTTGTATAGGTACAAAATGAAATAGGAAACCGAACATAACCAACTTCAATAGGCTTTGTCCATAAAAGTCGCACGTGCTAAATTTCATCGTATTATCTTCAAAACTGCGCTTTGTGTACAAGATTTACATGTACAGCCAGACGGACAGATGGACATCATTAAATTCAACTTAAAATGTGAGTGGTAAGTTTGTAGCGATTACTTTTTGGGTTTTTCTTGTTTATTGTTTTTGTATTTTCATGTCGTCCCTGAGGTAGTTCTTTTACTTAGTGATAATTCAAAATTCATATGTTGCAGTGTGCCATCGTGATGATCGCTACCAATATGTGTTCCCCATGGAATCTACTATAATTATTTATGTGATAAATATACTTAGAACAGCCTCCTATTGATCAATTATATAAAATCTTAAGTGACAATATTGTCAACATTTGGAATTATTTATATCATCTGTCAAAAAATCAGATTTTAAGCAAAAACAATTCAAATGTTCATTACCCATAGGTTTTTCAGTGGGTAAAAGTTGGTGTTCAGAACATTAATTTTTTCGCGGTTAGAGCTCAATATATTTATATTTTTTATTACATGCATTATTATGGTAAAACTGTTTTTAATTAAACATTTATAATAATTAATATATCGTTCATTCCACAAGAGATTTATAAAAATGGCAAATTTTTTATAAAACCTATGGAAACATTTAAATATCCCCATTTTTATTTATTTTGAATTTTCAATTTCCGAAAGGCCTAAAAATCAGGAAAGTTGGTAATTTTAAATATCAATTTTTTTATAAGTTGTTAACTGATTTAATTGTATATAGAGGATGAATACAAAAATGTAGTAATTTAAAAATACATTCACAATGCAAATGCAATATTATGATGCATTTTTGAAAAATTTCACACTTTTCCGATTTTTTTTTTTACTTTTGAGAAAGTGAAAACAAAATCGATGATTTTTTTGGTCCGTTTGTGATTTGATTAAATAAAGCCTGTGTAAAACAAACTAAACATAGAAAACAGTTTCATTGTGACAATTCGACATTTTGAATCTGTGTCAGTTGCTTGAACTATTTCATAATTTAATTGTGACTACTAAATAAATATGATATGACACTTATGCCCGTAATTTCAACAAATAGGTAACTACGGGTGTATTAAATTGTTCGATATCTTTACCTATCTGATAAAATTCAATTGGTGATAATGAAACGTCAAATATAATTATAAAAATATTTATTTATTATAAAAAATTGTTAAATACAAATTTAAATTCCACATTTTTAAATTTAATTTTCAAAAAACAGAAATGAAGTGATTTCCTGATATCATACCCTCCCTAAAAATAATTCTGGCCGAGAAAGTTTCCCTCCTTTTATATTTACAAATGTATGTAAAAGTTCCAGTCGCTAAAACCTAACCAAATAAAAAAAGCCTCCATTCTTTGACACTGGACAATGTTTGTGCTAACAATCGCCTTGGATTCATTACATCATTCGATATAATGAAGTACTTTTCTCTATTTTTATCTTGAAATCAAACTAAGGACCGAAGTTATGATTATTTGATGAAATTTGATGCAAATGACATTACGATGAATCCCATTGAAGTTAGTAAAAATAGGTCCATTATTTAATTTAATCCTCATAAAACATTGTCCCGGAATATGGTTTGGTGCTCATTAAGGTTTTAATAATAGTTATAACCCCAAAAAATACTAAAATGGACTAATCCAATAATTGATCATATATTCCTAATGAGAAACTATTCAGCTAACCCCTTAAACGTGCGCAAATCCCATATTTATAACTAGTGATTATAGCAGGATTTGCAACATTATTTGCAACTTTTTATTTTCCAGAAAGTTCGATCAGTAACACACAATAGCCACCATTTAAGATTAACTTACTAAAATCCCCCAAATAATATACAAATTTATCAAATTGACCGCCGAAATTAGAAGCTAACGTCCACTGTATTTGTATGAGAATTAATCAAACTTCACTGTTTTTAATTTCAATTATGTTTTATTTTAGCAGCAAGGCTGTACAATTTTTACAATTAAGCAGCTAGGCAGACAAAACTACAATATTCTGGTAATTTTCCATTTAGTCAACACAACCAGTTTTAACAGACATTTTACCAAAGTAGAATGCAAAAATTTAATACATAAAAACCGTTGTGATATTTCAGTAAGATCAATAATATCATTGTAAATACATACAATAGGCAAATAATGGGAATTAAGCATAGAGAGTAAATACAGCGAGAATTCAGATAAACTATTTAATGAAGTGAGAGCTAATGCAGTGAGATAAATTAAATTCAGTTAATTACGATAACATTATAATAATACGGTATAGATTACATATATTATAATAATGAGTAGCAGAGTGTGAGATCATATGTTAGCTAATTCAATACCCACAAGGAAATTTAATATGTTTAATAAAATAACTTTATATAAATAATAATTAATACTTTAATCTCCAACAATATTCAACATAAAATCCATCTTTTTATACCCTTCACCACAGGTGTAAAGGGTATATGTAAGTTTGTCATTCCGTTTGTAATTCCCACAATTTTCATCGGAGAGCAAAAAAGTTTATATTTTCGGAATCCTTGTAAGAAGCGATGACGATTGGACCATGTCCGTCCGTCCGTGTGTCAGTTGAAATGGCGTTTATGAAGCCCACCGATAACTGACATATATAATATATATGTCAAACGATCGGAAATGCTTTCAAGAATTTTGCTATTGGAATTCAGCAAGATCGGTTCATACAATGCGGAGATATGTTAAAAAAACCGGTTTTTAGAACCGGTTTTCCAGTTTCTGTAGCCTCTGTATATACTAGGAACTTCGTTTTTACAAAGAAGTCTCAGACATTTTTTTTTTTTTTTGAATTTTTGTTCTGAAAAAATGAAATAAATCGGTTCAATAATAACTGAGATATCGGACAAAACGCATTTTTTATTTTTTAAAGCCCTGGCTTAAGCTATAGATTTTTATTTTTATACAGATCGGTCACAAATATTTTTATAAAATTTTGGTTTTTTGAATCAGCAGGATCGGTTTATAAATGGCGGAGATATGCTTTAAAAACCGGTTTTTGAAACCGGTTTTTCAGTTTCTGAAGCCTCTGCATATACCAGGGACTTCGAATTTTCAAAGGAGGCTCGGAAATTATTTTCTGAATTTTTGTTCTGAAAAAATGAAACAAATCGGTTCAGTAATAACTGAGATATCGGGGAAAACGAATTTTTTATTTTTGAAGCCCTTGTTCAAGCTACAGATTTTTATTTTTATATAGATCAGTCATAAATGTTTTTATAAAATTTCGTTTTTTTTAATAAACCAAATTCGTTTATAATCAACAGAGTTATGGCCCAAAAACAAATCTGTTAAGAATATAAATACACACACAAACATGTATATTAAGCATTGTAATGACTATTAGTGACGTTTTTGCCTATAAGACAAGTAGTTTAGTTAGCAACAGAAGTAATATAATGAATAACAGTGTTGTTGTTGTTCTTTGTATATGCAGCCAGTTTGTATCTACACACATAAAAAAATAAATAAATATGGAATTGTTGTTGTTTATTTTTTAAAAGCAAAGCCTGCTATGATTGTTTTTTTTTTTTATATATTCAAATTTTCGTATTTTAAAAAAAATTTAGATTTATATATGTGAAAATATGAAAGTATACGTTAAGGTGAAAATTTTATTATTTGTCGGTAATATGGTAATATGATGTCGATAAGATAGTAAGATGGTAATATGGTGAAGGGTATCAAAGATTCGGCACAGCCGAATCTTTGATACCCTTCTGTTTCATATTAACCCATGGTTTCTGTTTTGTTTGTTTTGATGATTATTTTCTTAAAATTTTTATATTATATTATTCGTTCGTTCATATGCTTTGTAACACCCAAAAATATTGGTTTAAGACCCACCTTAATTTGTACCAATCGTCTTTAAGTCGATTTGATGATGTTCGTCCGTCCGACTGTCTGTTCATAAAAAAATAATTAATTAATTAATTAAAATACAGGTCACAATTTTGTATTAAATTTGAAATTTGGCACACAGGTTTCTTATAGCCTAAGAACGAATCGTGTTGAAATTGGTTATGATCGTTCCATTATTTAAACTAGCGCCATGCAAATATCCTCCCGGAAAAGGGGTTTAACGATCACATGTAAGTTCCATATAAGTTAAAATCTGTGATCCGAATTTCATGAAGATCGGTCCATAATTGAACATAGTATTGGCCCACAATTCCACAGGCTTAGAAAACCGGTTTCTCCAAAAAGTCGAATAATCGATCACCCTAATGCCTAGAGAAGGAATTTAAAAATAATTTGTTTATATGAAAGTCTTAAATAGGGACAATAATTATAAGAAAAATTATTTTTATTTTTCTATGCATCTTCGGAAGTTACCGTTATTTTACTTAAGCCCCTTGATTTTTGCCTGTGCAAAATAATAGTAGCAAAATGATAAACATTGGCAAATAGTATTATTGTTTTATTTGGGGGATTCACAAAGTGTACTATCATGTCGTATTGTCATAATGTCATAAAATTTTACAAAGAAAAAGCAATAGCAATATTTTTTATACATTAAAATATTTTAGGACATATGACAATACGACATGATAGCACACTTTGTGAATCCCCCAATTAGTTTTTATCCTTTTGGTTTTTAAGTAAATTGTATAGCCGTGTACTGTACATACAGTGAAATTTTGCTTTTAAAAAATTTAAAAATTGGTGGCGGCAAGCACTGCATTCCTAGCACCCCTATCTTATTGGTAAAAATACTTTCTGAAGGTATAACATACAAATTTCTGCAAAAATTTTGTGGAATGTTCTCCCACAATTATTAAAAATTAAAACAAAATATATTCCAAACCACTAAACACGAACTCGCTTGTAAAAAAATCGTATAAGTGACTTTACGCGTAAAATGCGTGATGGTTAACCCAAACACATTTGTGATTCCACTAAGGCAAGAGAGGACTTAGAGCTGAAAGTTGATGCGTCAACTATTTTTTGACATCTCCAGAAACAAAATCTGTAAGCAAGATTCCAAAGGAAAGTCCCATTACTAAACTACAGACAGGTATGCAATCGCCCTTATTTACGAAATGGCGCACATTCTCTGCACAAATGCGCCCAAGGTAGTTCTTTTTGGTACATATGGGACGCATGGTACAAGAATATATGTGACCTGACCAAATAACAAATAATATGATACAAAATATATTCAAGTCAGCCAAGCACTATTTTGGAAAAATCAATATTTGGGTATGTTCTTCATATCTTGGTCCATAGTTTGGATAGGAGGTAACATGGATGCCCCAATGTATGTAGAAAAATTAAGAACAGTCATGTTGTCTTATTAAGAGAAGTATATGCCACTCAAATGGGTGTTTTAGCAGGAAAATTTTCCTAAGAAACGAGTAAATTGTCAAAAAAAAAAAAAAAAAATGTTTTCCGAAAATAAAAAGGGTATTTTTTGGAGTGATCGACTCAGTCTCCATATCTGATCTACATTGAAAATCTTTAGGGAGATGTCAAAGAAAGAAACCGGGAAATTTAAAGGAATTGTGGACGCCAGTGCAGTCAACTTGGACCAGGAGTTATTAGTGGGCCCAGTGCTCACTGCTGCGCCGCTCAAAGGACCAGTAAGGGTTATTCCACAAAATAGTAATGTGTACAAACAAAATATGTCAAAAGAAGAAAAACTTAATCAGGCAGTTTTATTTTTACAGGTATTTTTAATCGATGCTACTATTATTTTGCACAGCTAATTCCTTGTGTATTCAATCTCTTTGAATATTTTATATGAATTACGAAGTTTAATTTTAAGATTTACTTATTTTTTATAAAATTTGGGATATATTTAATAAATTCCAACAAAAGAAAACATCTTCATTTTATTGAATGTAAAAATGATACATATGGCGCTACTATTATTTTGCACACAGCTGTAACTATTTGTTAAAATTACGGGCATTAATAGTATTTAAAATTAAAACTGTATAAGGGATAGAAATTTTTAATGTCGTTATTCTGAATTATTTTTATTTTTTATTTATCGTATTTTTTTACTTAAAATGAAAATAAGTGAAACAAACACACAATACACTCCACGATTTATCAATGAATAAAGAAATAAGTAACGCTTTTTATATCCACAAATACCAGTCTCTATGGCATTGCGTTACTTTTACTGTTAAAATTGGTATCCAAATGAATCTTTCCCAATATTTTTCTTGCAATTTGACAAAAGCACACAGCACACAGTGGGGTCAAACGCAAATTTTTTGGTAATAAATCTGTATCTCCTAAACTACTGGTTGGATTAAATTGAAATGTATGGAAGAGTTGCAGAGGAGGACCTAAGCTTTGAGAAAAACTATCTTGCAGTCACCCTGTGATAACACAAGAAAATCTACAGGGTGTCAAAATTGACTACCTCGAGTATGTAAAAGTTTAAAAAAATCGTAACTTATAAAAATGAAGTCCGATTTTAAAGATTTTTATATATCTGTAAAGTGCTTGGCAAGATAAAGATAAAATAAGCTTACTAACCTTGAATTTTGAATTTTTGATTTTTTGCCTCGACTTACTTTCGTTTTTCGGGAATAAGTCCTGGGATATATGAGGTAAAAATTTTTTAAAAATATTTTGTAATTTGCTATATATTTTAAAATAACATGCTGAAAGAATTTTTGGATTATCTCAATGCGTCTAGACGTGAAAAATATTCAAAGTCAGCACTCTGAAATTGGTATGAAAAACGGCTACTTTTTACAAAAATATAGTACAATTCTTTCACTTTTTTCTCAAACTTCCGTTAAAGAAAAAATTTTGTTCTTTATATATTTCAAAAGACAAGGCTTCATAAATGGTTAATGTAGAAATTTTGAACTAATTTAGGCTTGCACCCTACATCAGGCATTTTTGTCGATTAATAAAAAAAATGTAACGGAAGTTTTTTTAAATTTTTTGACGATATTTCATCCAGAAATAGATTTAGAACAATTTGACACTAAACTGCTTCCCGCCCGGCCATAAACGAATGCAGGAGAGCAGATTTCATGGAAAAAATAAATTTTTTAAACGACTTTTTGTAATTGCATAAAAAAGCATATTATCATAATATTTTCGCCATTATTTCTTAAGTAATGTATAAAATATATATTGATCTTTCACTGCTGAAAAAATTATTAGAAAAGCTTTACAAATCAATTTTTGCCAATTTTTCAAAATTAAAAAATATAAAAAAGATATAAAAACCAAAAAAATAATGTTTTGTAAAACAAAACTCCGCCTATTTTACAAAAACTAATAAAATATTACAAGAATATAAAAATAGACTTATTTACCAATTCATTGATGTATAATATGTATATATAGATCATTTTAGAAGCATTATATCATGGTCTCATATCTGACAACTTAGGTCAACTTTCACAAAATTCATTGTTATACAATATTTCCATATGTGCGTATACGTAACACACAATTGTATTGGCACGTTTTAGTTGCTGAACGAGATAATAATCGTAATAATCGTAATAATCGCTTATATTTATTAAATATTGTTTATTTTTGAAAAATTGCCAAAAATTTATTTGTAAAGTTTTTTTAATGATTTTTACAAGAGTGAAAGATCAATATATATTTTATACATTACTTAAGAAATAATAGCGAAAATATTATGTTAATATGCTTTTTTATGCTATTAAAAAAAGTCGTTTAAAAAATTGACTTTTTTCATGAAATCTGCTCTCCTGCATTCGTTTTTGGCCGGGCGGGGAGCACTTTAGTGTCAAATCATTCTAAATCTATTTGTTGATGAAATATTTGGTAAAAAAATTTAAAAAAGCTAGCGTGACATTTTTTTTATTAATCGATAAAAAATCTAACTTTTTCCAAAATTTACCATTTTCGACCAATGCTTGATGTAGGGTGCAAGCCTAAATCAGTTCAAAATTTCTACATTAGCCATTTGTGAAGCCTTGTCTTTTGAAATATGTAAAGAAATTTTTTTTTCTTTAACGGAACTTTGAGAAAAAAGTGAAAGAATTGTACTATATTTTTGTAAAAAATAGCCGTTTTTCATACCAATTTCAGAGTGCTGACTTTGAATATTTTTCACGTCTAGACGTATTGAGATAATCCAAAAATTCTTTTAGCATGTTATTTTAAAATATATAGCAAATTACAAAATATTTTTAAACAATTTTTACCTCATATATCCCGAAAAACGAAAGAAAGTCGAGGCAAAAAATCAAAATTCAAAATTCAAGTCAAAATATCTTTTTAACTGTAAGAGATAACTTAGGTTAGTAAGCTTATTTTTTCTTTATCTTGCCAAGCACTTTACAGAAATATAAAAATCTTTAAAATCGGACTTAATTTTTAAGATTTTTTTAAGCTTTTACATACTCGAGGTAGTCAATTTTGACACCCTGTAGATTTTCTTGTGTTATCACAGGGTGACTGCAACATAGTTTTTCTCAAAGCTTAGGTCCTCCTCTGCAACTCTTCCATACATTTCAATTTAATCCAACCAGTAGTTTAGGAGATACAGATTTATTACCAAAAAATTTGCGTTTGACCCCACTGTGCAGCAGTTGACTACACAAAAAGACATCTTAATTGAAGTATTGCACTAATGATTATCTGTAAGAAGTTTATTAGTCAATGATTATGAAGAAATATTCGACAATAAGTTACGCTTACCATTATAGCTAACACGACAAACTTTAAAATATTTGACTTGAGATTTGTGGATATCGTTTCCAATATAATGACCTAGTGTTGTCAGAAGTAGGGAAAAATTCCTACATGTGGGTATTTTTACCGCTAAATTAGCGTAGTAGTGAAAATCTTCCAGATTTTTAGTTTTCTTAAAATGTAGGTACTTTTTTTGAAAGTTTACTTCTCTGAAATAAACTCCTATATTAAATAGAATATCAATAAAGAGAAAAGTAAAAGTGGACAATTTTTATTTTCAAATCTTCATTATATTCATATGATTCTATTGAAATCGAAAACACTGAAAACAAACATAAAAAGGTAATATTTCAATTTTTTTTTAACTAAGAAATTTAACAAACAAAATATTTCGATTACATGCAATTTAATATTCAGTTTTTCAAAAACCAATAATAGAAAAAGTCATTGATTTCGTTAAGAAAAATCGTAAGTATATGATTCGATCGTCAGATATTTCATTGTCAATGAACCGGTATGAATGCGACGAGTTATATAATAAAAATCAGACGATAATATTAAATTATTTTCTATAGTTAAATTTTCAGACCTCGATAATTCGTATTTTTATACGAAAAGATTTGTTTCTATTACAGAATCGCAGTACTTTAAAATAATTTAGATTTTATATCATCTATATTGTAAATGGTTTAATCATTTGGTAATTAAAATGTGTAAATTTTGTAGGGTATCATTTTTCGATACGTAGGGAAAAATCGGACTTTTTCATCAGGCGTAGATATTTTAAAAAATATCCACTGGTATCACTGTAATAACCATCAGACCAACAAATAACAAATCATTTTTCCCATTTTTTAGTCTGAACGCACAAGTTTTTTTTTTTTTGATGTATTGCAAATGTGCCAGTCACCGACGCAGAATATTTACGTCAAGCCACGAAAGCCACGTGGGTCCAGCTAGTCTTAAAAAAAATGTTTATTGCACTGTAATAGTATACACTTCAATTAAGCAATAATTACATTTTGTCACACATTTATAAAGACTGAAATATAATTTAGTTTTTATTATATTTTGAAAATTTGATTTTTTTACAAAATTTATATATAAAAATAAGAAAATGTCTGCATTATGCCAGCTGGAAACAATAAACCCAAATTAGAATGATTTGTTAGACGTTTGATTCATCAATAATATTCGAATAAAAAAAATGTCTATAGACATTTTTAGTTAAAAGATTATGTATTTTTTAAAATTTGGATAAAAAGTTACTTGAAAAGTAACAAAATTAAATTTTTAGTCAGTGATATTAGTTATAAAATTATTTTAAATTAAGAAAATAATAATGGTCCTAATTTTTTATTTTTTGATAATAAAAGGGTTAAACAAAAAAAATAAAATAAAATTGACATATACCTGTTAGAAATTAATTTAATAAAAATTAATTGATATTTATATAAAAATTATTACTTAATTAATATTATCAATTTGATGATTGGTGCAAAATAAAACAATTTTTGATTTTGAAATTGAAATCGATTTTATTTTTTTTTTTTTTTTCAACGTACGGTCGGAAGTTGATTTTTGTAAGCAGTCTTATATACACATATGCTATTATTACTTATTCTATCATTCTATATTTGATTTTACTTTTTATGGCAACTTACTGGAAAGCATCAATTAATGTTCATAAAGCAACAAAATTAAGGAGCATGGAGGAAATATCGAAAAATATAAATTTTGATTATGTCTAACAATTGTTTATATTCATAAGAGACTTTAAGGCATGTACAATGTACATTGTATCTAAAAAGAACAATATTGTTTAAGTGATTTTAGCTCTTTTCATGATAAAAACCATTTCATTTGTTTATACCTACCATCAAAAAGATGGGGGTTATATTGATTTTGTCATTCCGTGTATAACATGTCGAACAAATCATTTAAGATGCCATAAAGTATATATTTTCTGGGACCTGGTTAGATTCTGAGTCGATCTATCTGTCTGTCGAAACCAGGATAAGGCTCGAACGGGCTGAAAAAGAAATTAAAATTTCGCTGATAGCGCAACATATATGGATATATATATGGACATATATATTAAAGTGCCTTACGAAAAAAAGTTGCAAATGTACCCCTCTAGAAATGAAGATTAGTATGTTCTTATATGATTCCCAAAATATTACGTCTCAATCTTTAAATTTACGTGAGCTGGAATATTTTCAAAACACCTCTAAAATTACGTATTTTTTTTTTCATATCATTATCAAAATTTTAGTTGTAAAAAAATTTACTTCAAATTATAAAAGAGGCATACTATCACCATGAATATTCATTTAAATTATTATTATGTCTTTTTTCAGTCGCGAAATATTAAGATTTTACTTAAATTTTTCATCATATTTTCTTCGATCAAATTTGTAATTTTATATATTTCAATTTTCAAAATATATTAGGCTTTTATGTACCATAGGAAAGGTCTATCCTGTTACAATTGAAGATAAGACGTAATTAACCCATTAAGAGCTAGAGGGTAAATTTTATGCATTTAGTTCTTAAAAGATTAAATTTGGAATTTTTCAAATAAATCGCATGGAAGTACTTATTACGTTTAAATATGGATAAATTTATGAGAAACATAACAAGTTCATTTAAAACCGCGAAAATAATCGAATAAAAATGATTTTTTGAAATTAAGCCTCTATTTTAAACGAATCTACAGCTTTTTGGATCAATTATGTTTTTGGGGCATTTATATCCTTAACTTATCATTTATTTGCCGTTAAAATTAACTTAACCAATTATGGACCGGAAATCCCAAAATATTATTTGTGCAACTAAAGGGTTAAATGAATGCACATATCAATAGTATTTAATGAGACCTTTCCAATGATGCGCTAAAATATAATTTACGATTAAAAATTTTTGCACATTTTATTCAAATATTCAAACTTTAAGAAAATACTGTTTAAAATCAAATCATTGAAAATTTTACTAAAACTTTAATTTCGCGAGAATGGAAACAAGTTTTAAATTAGTCTTTGTTCAATATGTAGTAGACATCGTTTTTCTATCATATGTTGTAATTTTTTTGACAAAAAGTTAAAAACTATTTATACTGCTGATCGAAAACCATATTTTTGGAGGTTTTTTAAAAAATGGTCCAGCTCACGTAAATTAAATAATTGAACAGAAATATTTTGGGAATTTGCTTAAAACATATCAAACTTTAATTCTAGAGGGGTATATTTGCAACTTTTTTTGTCCCCATAGAAATCAAGGCACTGTAACATATATATGGGCAGTTCTTTTTTTACGTTTGCCTTTATAAAACCGATCTTCAACCTCAAATGTTTTTTTAAATTATAACTTTTTTAAACAACTTTTGATGCAATTAACAACACTTGATACTGTAACAGAAAAAAAAATTCAAAACCTGATACGGTTCCATGTGGTGCCGACAAGCACCCAAAGTCAAAAATTCCAAAAGTGAAACTAGCAAGTTTTTTTTATTTATTTTATTGCTGTAGACGCGGATTTTAGCATAAATGTCCAATTCTTCTAACTTATACTAAAAACACTTTTAGAAAAGGACCAGCATGAATTTAATTAGCGTGCCATTAACCAGTGTCAAATTGTGTTGTGCAAAAGTCGTGAAACCAAATTTTAAAAAAATTTAAAATTTTGCAGTTTTTTCACTGGGGATTTTACGCCGTTTCGGATATTTCAAAATTCAAAACAGAGCCTAATAGCTCTTGAAATTATGCATCATTTGACATATATCTCGTTAATGTGCCCTCAACAGAAATGCTGAAAGAAGTACCCAAACTTGGAGAGATAAAACGTGAATGGCTTCAAGAGGTGCCTTTTTCGCGAGGCACACTCGCAAAGTTATTTTAGTGAAGCTAGAGTATGGCGTTATCAAAGAAGGTTTCCAAATGACATTTAAAAATCATTAAGACGTTTTAAAATATTAATTTGCTAAACGTGTATAGCTATTTTAAAGAATTCAGCAATTTTGCATATTTTATTGTAGCGGATATTGGCATTATAAATCAATTTTAAACTGAAATAAGTTCCTGTGTAAAGTTTTACTTACCCAGCTGAAAAAGATCATATATTATTATATATTGACCATGTCTCAAAATATATGGATATATATGGTTCCATATATGTAAAAGTATGCACTCGTATATGAAAATATTTCCAATATATGGATTCATATATAAGCCATATATGAAAAATATTACCATATATGGAACTATATATTTGAATTTTAAGTCATATATCGCTTCATATATTAACATATTTTCCATACATAAAAGCATATATGACCTGCATAGCCGTGAGTTTCAGATATAAATAAAATATATACTAAAGCTATATTGGCTTATTTGGGTAACATAATGATATAATTTTAAAGGAAGTTAAATAATCATCTTACTTCAATTATTTCTAACAAATTTGCCTGCTTTTACTACATATGAATATTATTTGTCAGTTTATTTACAAAAAGAAAAATTTAATAAGAAATTAACATTCATAATTTTATGACATTAAAAAAAAATAAATAAAACAATTCAATTCCAAATATGAAAAAAATTTACAATATAAGCCAAAAAGCAATTTTAATCGAAACAAGTCCAAGGCTGTTAATCTGACAATTTTAATTCATGTTGCAGACTCTTATATTTTCTATATCTGTTTTATATAAAAGTAAGTAACTTTCATTAATTAACGTTAGACTATATTAAAAACGGAATACAATTTTAAAAATTTTCAGCCTGGGACTTCATCGCAGAAGAAATCAAGAAACTGACCTACATATTTCTATTGCTACGGTGGCAGCAAAGGTAGTAGAATATGCCATTCATGTAAAATAAAGAAATTATTAATGAAAGTTGCTTCTGCTACTATGTTTGTAATAGCGGTGAGGAAGTTGAGAGCTATGGCGGCAGCAGGGGATTACATACATAATTCTCAGACCACTCGCTTTCATTATTTCTTCCAAATAAAATTATTAAATGTGTTTCATATGTGATGCAATCAATTCTGGCATATAGTGCAGAAACGCGGTTTAATATCTGTTAAATAAATCATTTATTGTATGAATTGTTTTTTATTGTTGAATAAAATTAAAAAAAAAAAAATAATAATAATAAAAATTATTTTCATTATAATTCACAATAGGTTGCAGATATATATAAATGTATATATGGCTTTATATGGCCATATATTTCCATATACCCTCAATTTTCGGATCCAAAACATATATGATGCCTCATATACACTTAGGGACAAAACTATTTGTACACCTCATATATTTCGTATACCTTCACGCACTATAAATAGAATTTTGGCAATTTTTTTTTTATAAATTTTTATCTTTGGACAGTGAACATCACTTAGCGCATTAAGTTTATATATTAGCCTTAAATTTTAATAAATGTTTTATTAATTAAAATAAAACTGAACAAAGTGGTTTTCATTAAAGAACCTACATTTTTGGGGGCTCGTCCGCGATGTGCTAAGTGTTTATTGTCCGGAAGTTGGTGAAGTTAGCTGAGTGCTAAGAAAGAAATGAAATTCTGAGTGAATTTCAGGAAGAAAAGTGGAAAAAGTGTAAAATTCTAAGTGAATTAAGACGCTTAAGTCAAAAAACAATTTGAAAAATTCTGAGTGAATTGGAAAAAACATAAAATGTTTAAATTGTTAATTAAAAAGTCATTATTCTGAGTGAAAAAAGAAATTCTGAGTGAAATAAAAAGAAATTCTGATTGAACTGAAATTGAAAGAAATTTAAATTCATTAAAATTTAAAAGAAGAAACTGAAAAAGTCGTTAAAAAAAACCATAGTGAAAAAAAGAAGGAAAAGAAAATTTAAATTCAATAAAATTTAAATGTAATTGCTATTTTATATCTGTAAATGTGTGTGTTAAGTCCAAATTTAAAGAGAACGAAAAATAGAAAAATCCATGAAAATTGTTAAAATAAGTGACAAAAACAAATTTGAATTAAAAAAAAAAAAAAAACAGATAAGAGTGAGAAAAACATCGTACTAGTGCTAGAGTGTTTAAGAGAAAAAAAAACTGAGTAAACGAGTACTGAACTTGTGTTAATGTTAAATTCGTTAAAATTTAATATTGTATGAATAAAAAAAGTGTAAAAAGAGACAAAAAAAAAAATAAAATTCGTTACTTTAAAAGATAGAAAACTAAAGCCCCAACCACTCAACTAAAAATCATAGTATCGCAATCAGCTGTTTCAACCTGTTTTATTCAAATGTGTGTATGTAGCTATTGACACAAAAATTCTAGGTAGCGTATCACAGAAATCTACAGAAAATAGATTTTTACGTAGCTGCGTAAGTTTTAAACAACCCTGTAGTTTATTTTGTTCACAAAATAACCGAAAAACAGAGTTGTTTTCACAATGAATGTTCAAAAACATATGATACATTTACTTTTGTTGAATGGTTGTACAAAATGTTTCACGCTACCTTTCTTCATTCTGCGTTGCGTTGCAAAGTTGACTGGTTGGGCCTTAAAGTGAGAAAAAGAAGAGAAAAGGAAACTACTTAAAAGAAAAAAAGTATATAAAATTATCTGTGTGTAAAACTACAAAAACAATAGTAAAAATACGTTATTTTAAAAGTTGAGAGAAACAATAAGATGAAAAAAACTGCGAGTATAGTGTAAAAACGAGAGAGAAACTATAGTCGGTCAAGACCGACCATATGATACCCTATACCATTAGACCTGTGTCCAATTGTAAACCAACACTTTTACTTCATGTAAAATAAATTATATAAATACAGAATAAAGCATTTATACTAACATCTGTGTGATTTTTTGCCCTTTAGGGTGATTCCCGGAAGTGGGTTTATATGGGAGCTATGGTAAATTATAGGCCGATTTTCATAAATTTTGGCAATGTTGTTTCTACTTCTACTTATTTGTGTTGAATATTAACTTGATACTGCCATTCGCATGGGACTAGGGAATGCATCCCGGGATTTCCCGTCCCGGGATTCCCGGGAAATTAAACATTTTTTATTTCCCGCCTTCCCGGGAATTTTGTCCGGGATTCCCGGGAATTTTAAAAGCACTTAAATGGAAGAAAACTGCTTGAATTTTAGTAAAAATGTATACACTTTTGTCATTTTTAAACAAAATTAAACTAAAAATTCGGCTAGGAATTAAAACTTTACGACAATTCCATTAGTATGTTTTTGTGTACAATATATAAAACGGTTTAATTGGGAAGACTTTATGGCATTCATTCAATTAAGCATCTTAATAAAATGTCTGCACTAAAAAACAATTAGTGAGAACTGATTAATATAATATTTTAGACATTTTAAATATGTACCTATTCGTTATAAGTTGTCAGTAGTATAGACAACGGAATTTGTCTCATAGAAATTTGACAAAATATTAAAATTAAAAGTTATGAGAAGAATTATGAGTGAGTCCTGGAAAGCTACAAATAATATTCTTTGTTATGTATGAGAACGTCTGGACTAATCTATTACATGAAATCGAAATTAATAAACAAGAAATTGAACCTTACTGGTCCAAAGTTAATTTTTCAAGCTAAATTTAAACCTACCTTAAAATAGGAATAAAGTCATTATTTGTAACATTTTAGTCAAAATATTTTCAAAATATTAGCTACGTTTAAATTGGACTACGATATTGAAGCTACAAATAGTTTAATAGCGTTCGAACTCACGTTTGAATCACACCTAGGAGTATCCGAAAAGGTGATCATCAACCACTTTTTTAAGAATTAATAAATTCTTTTTAGTGGACTTTTAATAAATTTAAATTTTATATTGATTTACGAAACTATCTAAAAATTTTATTGAATGATATCGTTGGCTTAGTAAATATTTTTTTAGTCAATTTCTGACATCTCTATTTCTGTCACAAATACATTTTTTTTGTTTAAGGCTCCATTACTCTTCCGTAAATGTAAATGTAGCGAATCAGCTGACACGTTTTTTTTATGAGAGTTATGTGTGTATGTGTACTCAAAAACGTAAATGTTACGTAGCAACCTAATCAAATTAGGTCGCTCTACGTTTTTACGTGACAGCTGAAAGGACAGTGTTGACAGCTTTTTATTTCAATATACTAAATCTGCGTAAAAAATCGATATAATAAGTTTATAATTGAACAATTTGCTTTGCTGTTTTCTACTTGTTCAAATAATTTAAATAAAGTGCGGAGTTGAATCAATAAATTAAAATTTAAATTTTTTGTCATAAAAGCACAAATTTCGTTTTGTATACAAGTCGCTAAAATACAAACCAATAAATCTAGCGATTTTTAAGCTGAATTTGATTTACTGAAAAAATTTTTAATTTATATCATTGATATTGATGTGTACAAAACAACAACAAAGTACTGGCTACATTTACGTTTTTTGAGTAAGCATCCATTTACGTTTCCAGTTACATTTACGATTTTATATTTACATTTACGGTAGAGTAATGGAGCCTTTAGGGTTTTGACAACCGAATTAGGTTTTTGATAATTAGTTTTGTCTCTTGTTACTCTTTGGTTTTATGGTTCATATCTTTTAAATAAAAAATAATTAGTTTTTTTTGCCTAATATTATATTGATACCCACAAAACTCTTTTAAGATTGTCAGTATTTAATTATTCAGTAGATTAATCAATTACTCGAATTTCGTTTTCTCCCTACATTTACAATCCTGTTTCAAATCTGCTAATGCAAAGATTCATATCCTATTTGGGTCTCATTTGATCAGCTAATGAGAGTATTGATAATTATAATTTTTAGTCCGGGATCCCGGGAATCCCGAGAAGTCGAAAAATTGTTCCCGCTTTCCCGGGAAATTGCGATCCCTATATGGGACTTATGCACGTTAAAGTGATTTTCGGAAGAGGGGTTTATATGGGAGCTATGGTCAATGATGGACCGATCCTGATGAAATTTGGCACAAGAATTGGCACTTATACTATAATATAGTATTTATATGTGCCAAATTTCATCAAGATATCTTTAAAATTGCGACCTGTACTTTGTTCACAAGGTTTACATGGACAGACAGACAGCCAGCCAGACGGACGGACGGACATCGTTAAATCGACTCAGAAAGTGATTCTGAGTCGAACGGCATACTTTAAGGTGGTTTAAGAGAAGAGAAAGTAGGAACTATATTGGATTTGAGGATCTCTTACTGATAAGTTGAATTTATTTTATGTTAATATATTTATTTGTATAAAAATTTTAAGAGTACAGAGAATAAATTTAATGTTGATTTTTTGTTTTTGTTAGTATTATATTGAATGTCAAATTGGAATTTGTATGTTTTAATACAAAGAATACTAAGAATAGAAAATAGTTCTCTTTCCTACAACAACAACATTTCTCTCTCTTCACATACAAAAATATAATTATATTACTATTTGTGGATGTAACCCGCATCAAGAGATAAAAATCTGGGAATATAATTGTGATGAATTATATTTAATAATTTCTAACTACTCTTTTGTGCAACTATGTATGATTATGATGTGTGGTGAAAGTGGTTTCAGCACTAATACATATAAATAAAATTTGACTAACACAATCTTAAAGTTAGGTTTTTTTTGACAACAGAGTGAGTTTTTTTTTTTTTTTTTTTTTTTGGCAAGCCTTCTTTCTTAGTATTCTTTGTTTTAATAGTTTTAAATAATTGTATTTTATTTAACTGAGAGATTGTAATGTAAATTCAAGTTGCCAATTGGAACTTTTGTTTGCTTTGGATGTGTTTTTTTTTTAAATTACATTTTAATAAACAGAAATAGCCTTATAGAACACTTCGGCCTGAACGCAGAGGATTCCGGCTCGGAGTACTCAGCAAGGTGCTTCTTTAATTTTGGAAGACATATGTTCACACTTAGAGGTATAGAAGATTCACTTTCGACCTTTTGTGGTACAGACAGCTTAGAGATTTATAATTGGATCGAGGATTTTGAAGACAATGCTGAGGCGGTTGGGTGGACACAACTTCAGAAGTTTATATATGGTAAGCAATTGTTCAAAGGAGCTGCAAAATGTTTATCCGTAGCCAAAGTGGTTTCAAAACGTGGATTTCCCTAAAGGAATCTCTAATTGGAGAATTTGGTACCAAACTACCATCTTGTGAAATACATAAAATGCTGAAAAACCGCAGAAAGAAGACCAACGAATCATATAGGGAATACCTGTATACATTGATGGAAATTGGGAAACCTATTCGTTTTGATGAGAAAAGTTTGATACAGTATTTTGTCGACGGAATTCCTGATTCTAAATTTGGCAAGACTATTCTTTATCAGGCAAAGGATGTGAATGATTTGAAGGATAGGTTAAAAACGTACGAGAAGATTCGGGGGAATGTTCTACAGGCATCAACCTCTGAAACAACATGCGAGTCTGTGAAGGTTGAACGGTCGAGACAGGACAGCAATGCGAAAAGAAAATGCTACAAATGCGGTGGAGAGAATCACATAGCCAAAGACTGTAACTCTTCGGAGGTAAAATGTTTTAAATGTGGGAAGATGGGTCACAAATCTTTTAATTGCAAAGAGCAGACCAATACTAAAGCGAATGTGAAAACCGAGAGTAACAATGCATGTGTGGTGACCAATTTCAATAAATCATCGGTATATAGAAATTTTAAAGATATTGTTATTAATGGTGTGAGGATTTCGGCGATTATTGATTCAGGAAGTGATATTTCTATCATTATGCTGGACATTTTTATGACATTGGGTGATGTAGGATTTGTGAGTCATCGATAGAGTTTTAATACGGCTGGGGATTTCAGGTTGATTTGCATAGGATATTTCGAAAAGGTTGTAAGTATCGATGGTAGCGACTTTAATTTGAAGTTTTATATAGTGGAAAATTTTGTTTATCCGGCGGCAATAGGAAACGATATTTTAGAACAGGCTGATATCATAATATCTTCAGATGGTGCGAGAGTTGTGAGGAAGATGGTTGCAAAGGAGGAGAGCGAGAGCATTATTCCTTTGGAAGTTTGCAATGAGTTTGCAAAGGTTTGTTTTACGGTTGTGATTGACGATGGGGGCTTTAACTTTTCAAATATGGATGGGGAAAATGTGGCTGGGGTTGATGTTTTGGTGAGTGATCGGTCAATATCATTATGTGAAGTTCCATCAGGTGATTTAGACATTTTTAGGGAAGCTCTGAGGGTCGTTATGTCGCCAGGGAACGAGTAGAAGAAGGCAAGGTAGTTGGTGGAATTGCCAGGGAGACTGTATCCAGGAAACAGAAAGGGAATGGAAAGACCGGTAGGAGAAGGGAGGCATCTATTTATAGCGCAAATGATTTGGTAGCCATCAAGCGAACCCAATACAGGAATGGCCTCGGATTGAAATAGAAATTCTATGGTCCATGTAAGGTGATAGGAAGACTGAACCACGATAGGTATGAAGTTGAGAGAATCGGGAAAGGTGAAGGTCCGGAAAGGTCACATACAGTGGAAGAGTACATGAGGAAATGGAATTCGTCATCCGGGTCGGATGACCGTGCAGGACGGCCGAATGTGGGATCGGCAACGTCCGGATCACTAGAAGTGGTCGAACGTTTTAGTAATACAACTCTGGGGACACGAGAATTATGGTGCGAATTTAAGTTTTTGCGAGAGACGGACAAAGTAGCTTAGTACTTTGGCAGTGAACATCACTTAGCGCATTAAGTTTATTTATTAACTTTAAATTTTAAAAAATGTTTAATTAAAAGTGGTTTTCACTAAAGAACCTATATATATATATAAATATAATATATATATATATATATATATATATATATATATATATATATATATATATATATATAGGGGTAAATTTCAAAATTTTGATTTTGAGATATCATACCTTTTTAGAAGGCTTTTGCATCAGTAAAAATAATGGCGTTTTTTCTTTTTTAAAATTCAAACTCCTTCCCCTGCATATCTTTGGCTAAAAATGTATATTTTGAGCGCCATTTTGCGCTGAGATGAATCCTATCGATTTATAAAAAAAATTTGTTTATACATCAATTCTACATAAAATTTTAGTAAGAATAAGCATTATTCAACCCTCTTAAAATGCATCGTGTTCCAACTAGGGTATCCGAAAAATTGACTTTTTTAAAAAAATTTTTAAAAATATATTTTTATATAAATAGAATGACAAAACTTTTTTTAAAAAAGTCAATTTTTTAATATATATCGACCATTCCAGGAAAGAACGCCCGAAAAAGTATATTTTTTTACTTGATGGCTTTCAATTTTGATAAAATTTGTATACATAAACTCCATTAAGCCTTTTATTAATTTCAGTTTTCAGTTTTGTGAAATTGCAAAAACTCGCGAAGTAATTTTTAATTTTCTCAAAAACTAAAAAAAATTCAAAAGTGTGTAACTTTGAATAGCAATATCTCTGGGAAGACTTTGTGAATTTTAATGATTTAAACGGCCTTAAAATTTCGCATGTGGCGGCTTTACGACGGACATTTTAAAAATAAAAAATATTTTTTAAAAATGCATTTCAATGCAATTGCATTTTTCAAATGCATTTTTTTTTTGAATATGCTGTTCAAATTTTTAAATTTTTTAACGTAAATGAAAAGTTTGGAATCTTTACATTAAGATAAAAGTGTAAAATTTTTGGGACGCGAAAATCTTATATGCATAATCCAATTTTTATAAAAACATATTTCAAACAAAAATAAATTTTTTTCTTGTTTTTTAAATTTTCTTTAAAATTTGTATAAAAGTTAACAAAATATAAAAAGTATGCAATTTTAAATATTCATATCTCTTGAAGTTATTAATGGATTTCTGTAATTTAAAAAGTATTTAAAAGGCCATTGTATATTTTTTGTGTAATTTAGTCAGCTTTTCGAAAATTACCTCTTCGATCCATAATATTTTAAAAATATAAATGCAGTTTTTAGATGCATTTTGGTTAGTAGCGAATTTATTAAATTTTAATTTTTCAAAAGTGTATTTAAAAATGCTTTGTTTATTATAACTTAAAACAATAAATAGTCTGATACATAAAGTTTTACTATTTTTAAGGATTTTTCAAAAAATAACACAATAATTTTTTTTTAACAAAATACGTAAAGATACTCATAATTTTAATAAAAAATATAATTTTTATATTAAAAATTTAAACTAGTTGAAGAAAAGGGGAAATTATGCACAGTACGTGTGTGCGTCCCAAAAATTTGAGATTTTAATTTTAATGTAAAGATTCCATACTTTCCAAATACGGAAAAAATCAAAAAAATTTAATAGCATATTTAAAGAAAAATGCATTTATATATATATATATATATATATATATATATATATATATATAATTTTAGTATTTTAGTAAATAATTGTAATGAGGCGAAATAATTTTCTTTTAAAAACAGTAGATATGATGTGTGCTAACCTCATGGCCACCACTGTATAGAAGAATTTATTTATTAAAATAATGTTTTCCGTTGAGGGGTTGGATAGTAGGTCTATGGGATCAATGTTTTGAAATAGAGTCATTCTGGCATTCCGCGTTTGATTACATTCTTTTAGGAAGTGGGAGGGTTTTGTTTGTTATGGAATCTTGCAATTGCAAAAAGGCGTGAAGTTATTATTAAATAATGGTCCGTGTGTAGCCTTGGTATAACCCAGTCTGTTAATGTTTTCCAGATTAATCTCCGTAGAGTTAATTATTGATTGATTAGTATTTATCCCCTTGTACCAGGTTGATGATAGACTAAGAATGTGGCTTTTGTTTTGTTGAATAAAGAAACTATTAATTAATTTGTCAATGTCTTTACGATTAAAATTTTGCGTTAAATGAAGGGGCTGTTTGACAGCATCTTTGGCCGCGAGGTCAGCAAGTTCATTACCAGGTATTTGGGTATGACCTGGTATCCAAATCAGAATGATATCTGGAAATTTATTAATTAGAATATTTCTAATTTTAAATATGTGATAACTATTGTTTGCAATATTAAAAATCGATCGCAATGACGAAAGAGAATCTGAGCAAATTTTCCACTCCTTTCATTTGTGTACACCAACGCTTCCTGAATTGCTATAAGTTCAGCTGTATATATGGAGCTGTGAGGAGGCAAAATTGCAGTTTTGATTATGCGGTTTTCAGTAGTAATACTGAATGTAGTGTGATTGTTAATTCTTGATCCATCTGTATAGATAAATTGGTGATCTTTAAATGAGTCTTTAATCATGGCAAAAAAATTTCTAAACTGTGATTGGTTTGAGTTAGATTTAACTAACACATGCATTGTGGTGTTTATGGATCTATTGTCAAAATACCATGGAGGGTAAGGTTTCAATCTGCGGTTTAAGTCTGGTATATACAATGGTAAATTTACCTTTTTGCAGTTTTCTACTACTCTAAATATAGTTGAGGTTGTTTTAGGGACTTTTTTAGATACATTTATTTTCCTTAATACTTGCTTGATTGGTGTGTTTGTGTTATATAGAAAATGGCGAAACAATTTAGTTGTTAAGATTTCTCTTTGTGCGTAGATAAGAGTAATATTAGCTTCGAGGAGCATATTGTTAATGGGGGTAGAGCGTAAAGCTCCTAATGATATTCTAATGGCCGAGTTAATTATCGTATTGAGTTTCCTTAGTTGAGACTTGGGAGCAAAACCAAGTAAAGGTAAATCATAGTTTATCTTTGACATGATAAGGGCTTTAGTCACTGAAATAAGTGTGTTGGTGCAGCAGTTTAAGTTAGTGTCGAGAGGCATTTTATAATATTAAGTTTTTGTGTTAAGGAGGAGGAAAGATAGTTGATATGATCATTCCATTTATATCGTTCGTTGACGATAATTCCTAAGATTCTTAGCGTACTAACTTTCGAAATTTTAAAGTTTGAAGATCGAATATCGCAAGTGCGTTTTAGTTTCAGAAAGAGAGGCTCCTGAAGACTCTAACCGTGTACTTATATTACAAAAAAGTTGGTCAAGATTTAACATCACAGGTTTCTTCCCATCGGAACGAATTATAAGGTTAAAATCATCGGCGTAGGCACAAAAGTCTATTTCCTTATGGCAAGATATTATCTGACTTAATTTGTTGTAGGCAATGATAAAAAGAATGACTGACAAAAGAGATCCTTGTGGTATACTATTAGCTAATGGGAACGAAGTTCAATAGCAGTTTTAGATTCGTAAAGTTATTTTCCTGTCTATGTCTGTCTGTTGAGCCATATGAGGCTTATTTGATATGGAAAATGGTCAAAATCGGTTAATAAATAAAAATGTTATAGGCTAGAAACTAGAAACACTTGGGTGTCTGTTTCATACTTTTCTGCTAATATTTCTGAAACAAAAGCATGTACGATAACGAAATTTTGTATAAATATTTTGAGGGTCGATATAAACTTGCAAACCAAAAATGGGCGTGGTCCGCCCACCTCCCATATAAGGTGAAATATCAACGAAATTATGTACAAATAGTTCAAGGATCAATGTAAATTCGGAAACAAAAAATGGGCGTGCTCAACCACCTTACTGCCCACCTCCTATATAAAGTAAAATTTGGAAAAGTTAATGGTGGGTATATAAATTCGGCCAAGCCAAATATAACATTATCGCTTGTTTCTTTTTTTTAATTTTTTTTACTAACTATATTTTTTGCTTAACAATTTTTTTCATAACTTGAAACTATTGATCGCATCAAAAACTATTGTATATATCATTTAAAGATATTGTAAGCCAAAATTTTTGTAAAATTAGTTTAACAAGATCGAACAAGTTGTTTTTGAGTTATGACAACATAAGTGGAGAAATGTCTTAATACATTTTAGTGATCGATATCACATTTTGTTGCTATTACATGTGGCTTTGTGATAAATCAATAAATCTGAACACGTATTTTTATGCTAAATTTACACAAATCCCATATAAAAACATTTGTATATGATTAAAATTATGTTTTGAAAAATTCTCATAAAATTCAAACAAATTTTAAAATTAAAAAAACGAAATATACCAGACTTAAACCGCAGATTGAAACCTTACCCTCCATGGTATTTTGACAATAGATCCATAAACACCACAATGCATGTGTTAGTTAAATCTAACTCAAACCAATCACAGTTTAGAAATTTTTTTACCATGATTAAAGACTCATTTAAAGATCACCAATTTATCTATACAGATGGATCAAGAATTAACAATCACACTACATTCAGTATTACTACTGAAAACCGCATAATCAAAACTGCAATTTTGCCTCCTCACAGCTCCATATATACAGCTGAACTTATAGCAATTCAGGAAGCCTTGGTGTACACAAATGAAAGAAGTGGAAAATTTGCTCAGATTCTCTTTCGTCATTGCGATCGATTTTTAATATTGCAAACAATAGTTATCACATATTTAAAATTAGAAATATTCTAATTAATAAATTTCCAGATATCATTCTGATTTGGATACCAGGTCATACCCAAATACCTGGTAATGAACTTACTGACCTCGCAGCCAAAGATGGTGTCAAACAGCCCCTTCATTTAACGCAAAATTTTAATCGTAAAGACATTGACAAATTAATTAATAGTTTCTTTATTCAACAAAACAAAAGCCACATTCTTAGTCTCTCATCAACCTGGTACAAGGGGATAAATACTAATCAATCAATAATTAACTCTACGGAGATTAATCTGGAAAACATTAACAGACTGGGTCATACCAAGGCTACACACGGACCATTATTTAATAATAACTTCACGCCTTTTTACAATTGCAAGATTCCATAACAAACAAAACCCTCCCACTTCCTAAAAGAATGTCCTCAAACGCGGAATTTCAGAATGACTCTATTTCAAAACATTGATCCCATAGACCTACTATCCAACCCCTCAACGGAAAACATTATTTTAATAAATAAATTCTTAAAACTTTCTAAACTTTATAACGTAATCTAAATACAAAACTAAGTTAATTCAGAAATTGTATATCGACCATTCCAGGAAAGAACGTCCGAAAAAGTATATTTTTTTACTTGATGGTTTTCAATTTCGATAAAAATTTGTATACTTAAACTCCATTAGGCATTTTATTAATTTCAGTTTTCAGTTTTGTGAAATTGCAAAAACTCGCGATTTAATTTCGCTTTTTAATTTTCACAAAAACCAAAAAAATGTCAAAAGTATGTAACTTTGAATAGCAATATCTCTGGAAAGACTTTGTGAATTTTAATGATTTAAACGGCCTTAAAACTTCCCATATAGCGGCTTTATGACAAATATTTTAAAAATAAGAAAGATTTTTTAAAAATGAATTTTAATGCAATTGCATTTTTCAAATGCATTTTTCTTTAAATATGCTATTAAAAATTTTAATTTTTTTTACATAAATGAAAAGTTTGAATTCTTTACATTAAAATAAAAGTGTCAAATTTTTGGGACGCGAAAATCTTATATGCATAATCCAATTTTTATAAAAACATGTTTAAATTGTTCATATAAAATTAAAATTTTTTCTTGTTTTTGAAATTTTCTTTAACATTTTTATAAAAGTTAACAAAATATAAAAAGTATGCAACTTTAAATTTTCATATCTCTTGAAGTTATTGATAGATTTCTGTAATTTAAAAAGTATTTAAAAGGCCATTGTATATTTTTTGTGTAATTTAGTCAGCATTTCAAAAACCACGTCTTCGATCCATAATATTTTAAAAATATAAATGCAGTTTTTAGATGCATTTTTGTTAGTTGCGAATTTATTAAATATTAATTTTTCAAAAGTGTATTTAAAAATGCTTTGGTTATTATAACTTAAAACAATAAATAGTCTGATACATAAAGTTTTACTATTTTTCAAGATTTTTTTAAAAAATAACACAATAATTTTTTTTAACAAAATACGTAAAGATACTTTACTCCGTTACTTTAGTCCGAAAGTTCAAAGGTCAAAATAAGACTTACAAAAAATAAACCATTGTATCTTCGAAAACTATATTTTTAAAATTGTACAAAAAAATACATAATATTAATACAAGTCTTCTATATACTTGTGCAAAATTTCATGATGGACACTCCTTCAGTTTAGAAGTTATGTAACAAAATATAAACTAAAGTCAAATTTTGTATATAAAATTTTATTTTATTTTTTATTATTATTGTTATTATTATTATTATTATTATTATTATTATTATTATTATTATTATTATTATTATTATTATTATTGTTATTTTTCTTTTTTTTTTTGTTTGTAGAAAAAATAATTTCAACATAATTTTTGTAAATATTTAGAATTTTGCATACAAATAATCTGGTTTTTACCGTATTTTGCTTTATAACTCCTAAACCAAAAGAGGCTCCAACTTGAAATTGATATTTATATAATGTTTTACTTGTCGTTTTTAAGTCAATGTTATAAATGATATAAAAATACCCACAAAAACTTGGCAATGGCATGTAGTTACGAAAGTGGTTACTTTTCAATGATAACAACATACTGTCTGCATTACATGAAAGTAGATTAGTAACTACTTACTTTTAACCTAATATGTAATCAAATACTTGAGATCTGAATTTTGGAAATGTTATTTTTTATCAATCGTATAAACACCAGAGTCTCTGGTAGAGTCGAACACATGACCAAAGGCAGGCTTATTGTCAACAAAATCATTGGGGTACTTACTCCATGCATACATGATAATTCATTCATGAAAAATTATAACTGTAATTTGAATATTTTAAGTTTTTTATGTTTTAAATAAATAAATTGAAAAAATCAGATTTTTGCTGTTCCATATTTCAGTACTTATTTGTAACCAATAATGTAACTAGTTACTATTCATTTTGCTAATAATGACTTCTGTAATACTTTGAAATTAATGAGTTATTGAATAGATTCAAAGTAATTAGTTCTTGCAATGACATTTAAGTAATGACTTTCTGATATGCTTACCTGTAATAATATAGAGATATAACATCGCCGTGTTAAAATAATGAATTATTCATCTAATGTGTAAGTTGTGAATATCCATTATATCATCTTCTTAACTCATTACCAGGGAAACCATTGCATTAAATATGCAATAAAAAACGAAAAATATGCTCTAAAAAACGCGAAAATATGCCCTTAAAAACCAGAGATTTTGTATAATTTTTAAATAAAGTTATGATTTTCATTAAAACAAAGGGTTTTATTAATATTTCAAAGTTATAAAATAAGTCAAGACTGAAATTTATAAACCTCGACGAAATTTCATTCTCCATTTTTTATTGTATCTCATAAAAACGTTATTGATCTACTATTTTCTTACCCATCTAATTCTAGACACTATTATTAGTTCAGAAATTATGAAAATTATCATATCGATTACTGACCGCCAAAATATCGTAATCGACAACATTTTCGAAATTCGTGTTTTGATGAAAATCTATAATTTAGAATCATTTAGATCATTTGTCAAAATTGCATCGACGTATCAAGTGTCATTTCAGATTTATAGCGAAAGAAATTTTATCGTAAGTGACATTTTTCATACATATAACAATGTGTAATGTTTTGTTTTCTGCACTTACGACATTTTCGCGGTTAGGACTCGATAGGCTCTCATAAAAAATATTGTTTTTACAACATAAACTTCAATCATAATATTCAATCTTTTTTTTTTTTTTTAGTTTTCTAATATCAAAATATGCTCTAAAAGGGTTAAATATGAGCTAAAAATAATAAAATATGCTATAAATATGCAATAAAAATCGCCAAATGCAAAAATGCGCCATTAAAAGTAAAATAACAACAAATCGATGCCAAAATAATTTATTTATTCTGAAACGGATAAATATTTAATCGATGGCTTCATTCAACGTCCAAGAAAAAACATGCAATTGCATGTTGTGTTTTCTCTGCTCATTACATGGCAAGCAAAGTTTTTGCTGGGTAAGAATTGTGTAATATATATTCAAGAAGATATGAGAAATAAAATATGATTACTTTTGAACAAAATTCAACATTTTTGCATTTTTGAAACGTCATATTTTTGGACTGGGAAGAGCCTTTAATCAGAAAGTTTATGATTTAAGCAAAATTTGCAATACGTAATATCTGTAGCGAATTTCATTGAAATCGGAGGTATCAAATCCGGAAATGTCTGTTTTTTGTCCGTTTTGATATGGAATCACTCTTTAATAAAAAAACTCAAATGGTTTTAGAAACTGCTTTCGTTGCGGAAGGTTTTTTCATCGAATTAAGTAATGAAAATGGTTTTTATTATAAGTACATCGTGGGATATGACGTGGTATCCTGTATTTTTTTAGTTAAAAAATGTTGTACCCTAATGTGCATAAAAATCAAATGTTAAATGTTTGAGTTGCTAAATGTTTTTGAACAATGTAAAACCAACAAAGAAAAAAGGTGAAATGTTTCCTGCTGTTACACACGATTAAGCAAACTTGTGTCGGAAACATTGAAAATCAATTAATATCCTTATACTTCGAGGTATCGTTAAAATCTTTTATTCAATGAAAGCTACATACACATTCACTCGTTTATCACTTATTTTATATTCATTCTATATGTTCTTATTTTCATCTTGCTCCACAGCAATTGAAATTGACATTTTTTTTATTCGTAGACCAATCGTAACTATAACGTAACTTCTAGATGTTAAATGGTGGAAAGTTCAAAATAAATATAAACAAAACAGTTTGGTGACTTCTCGTATTAACACTAATTTTGCATTTATTACTAACTCTGATATAATATGAGAGACAACCCCGCACAGTGTTTCGTTCCCATATAAAAAATCTGAAAAAAAATATTACTTAGTTAGTCTAGACCTCTGAAATTTACTACACTATAATATATATTGATAAAAATAACCAACGTTTGGGAATAAAGCAATGCATATTCTATGAAATTAGAAATTGTGATACTTTCCATAAATTAAGGACAAACAATTTTTAAAGTTAGCCAAGGTTCTACATATGTATATTATTCTGTTTGTACCCTTGGAGAAAGGATTATTGCGCCTGTCCTTTTTCTTAAAACTGTTATAAATCTGCCAAAGCAACATTTACCTTTGAAAAATATGTCAGTTACTATTTTAAATGACAACCATATTGATTTTTTGTGAGTTTGATCAAAATGAGTCACGAAGACGAAGTACATGCTAAAAATTAGAAATTTAAAAAAAAAATCCAAATTGGTCGTACAAAAAATTGGCCAAACTGTTTCCAATGTTATTAAAGAGTATCAGGAGATTTTGACCATTAATAGGAAACCAAATTCGGGAAGAAAAACAGGTTCGCAGGATACAGAAAAGGCAAAGAAAATTGAAAGCTCTCTACTTACCGAAATATACGTCAAAGAATGTTTGCAAAAAAGGCTTCTTCCTTTCTTATGTGTTCACATATTTTTAGTCTGATTTAACATCATGTCACTACAGTAAGAAAGCTCTGGAGTAGTACCAAAACAATAACATAGTTTTTGTACCAAGGCTCTATGTGTCCAAAATCCGAAATTGCGGCAAAAATTATTTCCAAAAGACGTAGCATCATAAAACTTGGTGTAAGCATTCTATATAAGTAAGAAAGATATAGGTCAAGACCGACAATATGACACCCTACACCATTATTTATGAGCATAATTTTGGAAGGAGACTTATGTATATTAGACCTGAGTCCAATTGCGGACCAAAACTAAATATAAAATAAAACATATGTTGATACTAACATTTATATGATGTTATGCACTTTGGGACGATTTCCGGAAGTGGGTTTATATGGGAGCATTGTAATGAAAGCGTCCGATAAATTATGGACCGATTCTCATAAAATTTGGAAATGTTGTTTCTAATTATATAAAACTTATTTGTGTCGAATATAAACTTGATACTAACATTTGTGTGGGATTTATGCACGTTAAAGTGATTTCCGGAAGAGGGTTTTTTAAGGGATCTATTTTCAATTATAAACTGATCTTTATGAAATTTGGTACATAGATTTATAATTATATAAAACTTATCTGTGCCAAATTTCATCAAAGTAATTGCTTTATTAAAGGTATTTATGAGCTTTAAGTCCTATACAGTGAGGACATTTGATTGAGGCTTAGCTGGAATAATTGTCCGATTATAACTAATTTCAATAGGTTTAGTCCTTGTGTAAAAATAACTGTTCCTGTTAAATTTCATCAATATATCTTCAAAATTGCGACCTGTACTTTGTTCATAAGGTTTACATAGACAAAGGAAATTTCACCAATTTTAAGCTTAAATGCTTCTAGGAAAAAACTAAATTATTTGCTGAGCTGCAAGTGGCTACACAACATTTTAGTATGACATGAAGCCTGACCTTTCCACAAGTAACTACGTAGATATGTATATCATTCCTTACACAATTGCAAACAACATAATTTCTATACCACAAAAGAAAAAAAATATTTAGTAAATTATTTTCATCTTTTTTTTAAGTACTCACCTCTAGTATTGTAATCCATTTTGGTAAAATTTTAGTTACAACTAATTTAAGAAAAATCTCTTTTTTACCAATCAACAGTTTGAAAACTTTACTTAAAAAAATTTTAAACATTCACAGCAATTTATATATAAACTAAGTTGCGAATTGTAGAGTACATAAGTGCAATAATTTTTGAATTATTAAAAAAAATGTTCACTTATATACCTTATGGCTTATTCCGGGAAAAAGAAATAAAATCGAGACAAAAAATCTAAAATTTTGAAATTCAAGCGTGAATATCTTTTTAAATGTAAGAGATAAATTTATAGAAATATAAAAATCTGTGAAATCGAACTTAATTTGTAAAAGTTATGATTTCTTGAAACTTTTTCATATTCGAGATAGTCAACTATGACACTTTGTAGCTTATCTCGTGTTATCACAGGGTTTTTCTGAAAGGTTTTCATTCATAGGTCCTCCTCTACGACTCTTCCATGCATTTTATTTGGATCCGAGAGTAGTTTAGGAAATAAAAATTTATTTCCAAAACATTTGTGTTTGGCCCCACTGTGTACTGTGTGACGGCTTTAATTTGCGGTCCACACAAGCCTTTTTCATGCTCGCACATTGAACAAAATTTTGTGCGCACATGCATTTGGATAGTGTAGACCCAAGTTGTTCATGTTTTGTTCTTATTCGCACACCGTTGTTCGCACAATTGTTCGAGCAACCATGTCTGCCATCAAACGTCATTTTGTATGCGGAAGAAGAGGCGCTGCATGTAAAAGTATCGAAGTGTAAATCGATTTAGTTATTCTTGGCTGAGCAAGATGAATTTTCATCTCGAATATTGTAAAATCGTAAATCATTGTAATATGTAATACCAAATGCAGTGGCGCATAATCTGATACATTCCTGACAATGAAAAAAATAGTTTGCTTTTATTTATTAATAATAAATTCCACAATTTTATTGGTTTTATTCATTAGTTTTTGGCATATTTCATGTAACTCCATGAATTTTGGTGACCTAATTCAAGATGCTTTTATACCTTAACAAATTACACCTTATATACAGGTTGTGTCGATCCTTTGTAAATTCTTTTTCTTACATTTGTTCCCAATGCACAGTCGGGCAGAATCGAAATTTTTTGGAAATAAATCTGTAACTTCTGATCTGCTGGTTTGATTAGCATGAAATATGGTATATGCATAGCAGAGGAGTTTACAATGTTTAATTTGGAACGGGGACCTAACAGACCCCTCAGGGGCGGAGCTAAAGGGGCTTAAAGTTGGGTACCTCTGATTTACAAATTTTTTAATCGCTTGCCAAATTTTTGTTTCTCATCCAATTTCAAATATTTTTATACATTATTATAGGCACTGATAAGACCTACAAAAAACATGCTCACATGTTCTATTTATCTCTTATAGTTTTTGAGTTATTTCCATTTGAATTTTTAAGTACCTCAATTTTACATGTTCTTGGTCCAGGTTTTTTCATATATATCCTAGTGTTTCCGACCGATTTCATTTATTTTTTCTTTGGCTAATTAAATAACAAAATTATCTGTTGAATAAAAAAAATTGAAGTCGATATCTTCACCGAGTCCAAATATAAACGATTTTGAATTGCAAAAATGCCGAAAAAGTATCTTCACTCTTTTTTCTCTAAAATAAAATTTTCTTTAGCAACATATAATAATTTTATACTTTTATGAAAGGCCTCTTCACAGAGAAGACTCTAAAATAAAAATCAAGCCCAATAGCCTAAATGGTCAAGGTACACACCCTCCCGAATTTGACCCATTTTATATGAAAGTTTTGACTTTTTATTTTCTCAAATCCTAAAGCACGAATCGGCAAGCGGAATGCAGTTTAAGAATTTGCAATATGTTGTTAAAAGATTTCAATCGAAATCTACGGGACTTCAAAAAAATGTGGATTTTATAGCCCAAAATGTGAAAAAACTCATTTTTGAAATTTTCGGCGTTTTTTGGGAATTGTGAGATTCCTTTCCCAAAAATCTTAAAACTTTTTTCACTTTCTCATTTTATACGATAAAGTCTACATCCACCGAAAATCTTTGTTTAATAACAAAGATTTTATTACAGATGAAATATTTATAGTTTCTCAAAAAAACACTTTTTTACAAAAATTTTACTTTAATTTCAAAAATCAGAAAAAGTATAAAATCGATTTTTTTCATCTAAATTACATTGCATAGCTGATTTTTCGTTATGCAGAAAAAAATTGAAACCAATATCTTTTACAGAACCGAAACTATGCCACTTAAAAGTTTATTAAGTCACGGAAAATTCCATTTCTTGCATATTTTTGTATAAACACTAGGGTATCCAATTATTCGGGTGTTTATATTAATCGGTTTATTCGACAAACAATTATTCGAGGTTAAAAGTTGATCGGTTAATAACCGATTATTGAGAAATTATTCGATTAACCGAATAGCCTTAGTTATACATGTAAAACATATTATAAATTACACAAATTATAGCATTTAATCTATTGAAATAGTTAGAAACATAATCTTTAATGTTCAAAATGTTTTTTCATTTGTTGAAAAAAATATGTGAGGGATTTTTATTTTTAAAATAAATATCCATCAATGATGAAAACAATAAATATCTTTAACGATATCAGTTCGAAAAAAATTTCAAATGATTGTTTTTTTTATTCATACTTTTGTTTTGTTTTCAAAATATATTTTTTTTTTATTCAAATGAAATTGTTGTTATTTAGAATTTTTTCCATCCGGTGAAAAAAGTTCAAAATAATTTTAAACTTTTGAAATAAATATCACAAAAGATATTTATATTTTTATTTCCATCATGATGAAAAAAAATTAAAATATTGATAAAAATAAAAAAATCATGATGGATTTTTATAATTTTTTGAACATTAAAGATTGTTTTTCGATTGAAATAAATATAAAAAGATTGTTTTTTTAGTATTAAAATCCGGTCTCTGCTTTCAATCTCAACAAAAATGTATTCAAAGAAGTCAGTAAGATACTGAAATTGTGATCCAGAAATAGTACAAATACCTGTGTTATGTCATGTTCACGATGTGTAAAATTGCAATAAATATCCAAATTTTTTAACGACTCAAGGATATTAGTTTTAATTTTTATTATTATTTTAATAAAGAAAATTATTCATCATTGTTTTTAATTTTTTTTTTTTTCGGTTTTTTTTTCTTTTTTGTAAAGATAACATCCAAACATCAACGTCTTATAGCAGAACAATTCATTTAAATCTTTCTATACATATTGGATCCTGTATTATTATTTCTAAAGCAGAAGAAAAAGTACCTCACTAAAAATTATTTTTATTTATTTTTACTGGAATGTAACAGTAAGATATAGTAAGATGTAAATTTGTCATAAAAGTAAAAAATGTTCTAATTTATAACTTAAGAAAAGTACATTTCGGTTAACCGGTTATTCGACAGAAATTATTCGGTTTATTCGTTATTCTAAAATAGACAGTTTTAAATTATTCGGACAGTTAATCGACAAAAATTAACCGGATAACCGAATGACGGTTAATCGATTGGATACCCTAATAAACACACATTCGAACATTGGCTACGGGAACAAATTATTTATGTTGTTATGACTTTTTCACATCCACAATAGTACAATGTTTTTGGAATTTTCCGTGACTTTTAAGACTTTTTTCAGGACAAACAATTTTTGCAAATACTGTGCGTTTCACATTTATAACGTAAATTTATTTTGAAGCATTTTCTTTTGAAATATATAATAAAAATATTAGATTTTTTGGGGGAATTTACACCCTTGGATTTATTATCGATCGCAGCCACTTGGAACGTCAATGGTATTATTGTTGTTTTAGCAACAAATATTTAACTTCTGCTTGTTTCATAATTTAAAGTAATTTTATGGTTTTCTTTAAATTTATGAAGATTTAAGTAAAATTAATGAGAAATTCGTTCGCCATTTTCTAAGCATCATTGAAAATTGTATGATTGATATTTTCCAGAGCGATTTTCATAGAATTTTAATTTTCTTTTGTATATTTTTTGGAGAAATACGTTACAAAATAATTTCTCCTAGAATTTTTAAATTTGCATTACACTATATTTTGAAAATTATTTGCAATAAATTCTGTATTTTTTGCTTTATCAAATAAATATTAAATTGTAATTATTTAAGTTATAATTACGGATAAGCATTATCTTTTATAATGATAATTCAATGAATTTGGATCAAGTTGGTAAGGAAATTTTTTATTTTTGAAAGTTGATAGTATGAGAGAAACTAAATCAGACTTTTTTAATTTTAATGCGACGATGCTCATTCAATTATTAACTTAAATTTTTATACTTTCCTTGTGGCGTCATGTGAGCAGTTTGAAATTCCTGTTTTAGTGCCCTTGAGGCTCATATCTTAAATCATTCCAGTAGTATCGATTGACACCTGCAACATTTTAATTTAATTTATTTTAACAAAATATTTATATGTTTTACAAATTAATTTAATGGAATTTTTCTGTGTGTTTGTTTCTTATTAGGTTTCATTTTATAAAATTCAATATGTAAATCAGAATTATGGTCAGTAAATGAATTGGAGACATTTGTTATACAACATAAATATTTAATTTAGTTCCAGTTTTGGTTAAGTAACGAAAATATTAGAAGAGATTGTGAATTGATGAAAGCAGTTAATCGGAAATCAGATGTACTGAATATATCGGACTCGTTAAAAAACTTTTCTTGTAAAGAACGTTTGGAATGTACACAGAGAAAACTGATTTGTTGTGGCAACCGAATTTATTTTTTCGGTTGGTTGCACGTACTATCTTCCAAATCGATTATAACTGCCGATTATTTCGTTTGCCAGTGACATCTTATTGGTACTAACATAAAAGACTTTGGTTGTGATAACAAATAACTTAGTACAATATAGTACACACAACTAAATAAAATAAAATTCGGTGAGAGCAATTGAAACTATCAGTAAGGTAAAATGGAAACAACTAAAATTTATTTCTTTTAATAATAAATGAATTACAAAATTTTATAACTTTTATCAATTTATTTTACATAAAAAGGATACATATCAGACTCAACTGAAAAACAAAAAAGATATGAGATCGGTTTGAAATTAATCTGAAAAATGTATGGAAAATTACAGAACCTTGAGACTTATTTTCTGCACTGCGGGTTGTCATAAACTTATAATCTGGTTAGTTTGATTGCATCTTTTTATTTTACTCTTCTACAGAGAAAATAATTGATCTGGTGTAAATGACGCTATATTAACACCAATTATGCATACCCCAATACACATTAAATACATAATGCACGCACCAATAAAATCTTCACATACATAGGCATAATGAAACTGTATCTAGAATTTTTGGATATAAAAAAAAGAAGAAATTAAGAAACGTTCGTGTGTTTTATTTTTTTACAATGCTCTTACCTCTTAACACAACAATAGTTGAGTGCAAACACTATTAATGTTCATCAGTATGAAGAAATGAAATTTTTTCTTTGTATTTTTTTAAATTATTTTCAACAATTTTCTCCAAATATTTTCTTTATAAATAATTTATCAAATGATTGTCAAAACAAGTTTACTAAATATTCGATTATATTTAGCAATATGCCAAAAACGACTTTTTGCGAAAAAGAATTTTTTTATTGTTGAAAATGGTTCTTTAGGGCTTACATTTGTCCATGAAGTATTTGTACAAAATTTCTTTGACCTTTCACCTTATATGGGAGGTGGGCGGTAAAGTAAGCGGACCACGCCCATTTTTTGTTTCCAAGTTTATATCGACCCATGAAAATGTTGTTATAGTACATGCTTTTATTTAAGAGAGATATAGCAGAAAAGTATGAAGTTAAGCTACAACGGACACCCTGTGTTTTTAGTATTTTGCTCATAACTTTTTTGTTTATTTAAAGATTTTGCTCATTTTCAATATCAAACAAACCTTATATAAAGTAAATATTTGGGCCAAATTTTGACTTCCTTCGTTGTGCCGTTCGAGCCCTATCCTGCTTTCAACAGACGGACATGGCTAGATCGACTCAGAATCTAACCAGGACACAGAAAAATTAAAAATAGTGTGTATGGTCTTAATTACTACTGTATAATTCATTTCAGTAACATAAACTCCCGTTTTTTAAAATATGCACTATATTTTTTAAATTAATGAGTAAAATTTTCCGAAAATAGGCTTTATTGTTTTTTATACGGCACAAATTGGACTGAATATTATGCCTTGAAAGAAGATTACATTCCTACTTCAAAAGTTAATTATGAATGAAAATTAAAAAAATGCATTTTTTTTTTTAATTTTTTTTAACATTTTCCAAATTTTCTCTCCGTGGGAGTCTTTTGCTACATTTACTCCTATCGGACGCGTCCCCAGGTGGCGGATCGGGGGGATTGGTTGTAAGGCACATGATATACACACTCTACTGAATGGTGCATTCTGGCCCATCGCTTGGGGGTATATATCATGTGTATTATCTCCGATCTTAGGGCTTTTACAGCTTCTCGCGGACCAAATAAATGTAGTGCACTTTAAGGTGGTAGGCAGCAGTGCTGAGGGCCTGAATGGTTAGTTGGTGCCTAAACAAACTAACAGCTAACAGCTCCCCTCCAACGCCCATGGCACGGGTTGGTTGTAATTCTAGCCTAGTCCGCGCACGCCGTCACTGCGCGAGATGGTCCTTTCCTTTACTGGCATACTCGTGGGACAAGATAGACGATTTTAAAAATATTTCAATTCGGACACATGATGACGGACAGTCGCAGGGCGACAGGACTGATACTGACTTGAATACGGACGACGATGAGGTGATGATAGGGGTCCAACGTGACATTCTTCTTCAGGAAAGTCAACTGTTGGGCCAGCTATCAGAGACGGATGAGATTCTGGGTATCTCGAGGGACTCCTTCACTGGGACCAGCGCCACTGAGAAACTTGAGAATCTTACTCTCGGCTCTGAAGATGAACATGAGATCACTGTGATCTCAGTTCGCGCTCAGAGTCTGGAGAAGAACTTGAGTGTTGAGGCGGGGTCTGAGCGGGGGGTGGCTCGACGAACACAGAAGGTCACTCGTCTAACAGTGGTTTAGTTCGGCAAGACGCGGTAACGCTTGATGCAACAACCGACGATGTAAGCCGAACTAAAGAGGAGAAGGCTCGTAGTGGCGTAAGAGCCTCTCTTTACTATCTGAACAAGATAGCCAAGAGAGGCCCTTTGCCAATTACAGGTAAGGATAAGTACCTTACCAGGAAGCATAGGAGGAACGTTAAAAGATTCGAACGAATCTACGGTCCTGTCTGTGCCTCCTTGGGAATGTCTTATCCAGAAGGATTGGATGTGGATGCTGGCAACACTCCAGAGGTGTCTCGTGAGAGCACAGGAGGAAAGCCAACCTCTTCATCAATCCCTACCGGAGCGGAAGTTTCTGGTAGTGGCAATCCAGTCAAACCTGCAGTCCTAGTGAAACAGCAGGTAACGTCTGGTAAGCCAGCAACTACCATTGAAATGGTTGGTCATACACCATCCAGCAAACCTGGCAACCAACAAAAAGTTGTCAGAGATGCTAGGCCTGGAGATGATCTGCCATCAACTAGTAAGAAGACTTCACTTTCGAAGCCTGTCAGCTCCAGTAGTGGGGCTGTACGAGCTTCGAATGTGAAGCCCTCTACATAGAAGAACGCTGGTCAAAACCCATCCGGCTCTCTTAAAGGCCCTCATAAGGGGGTTGTTAAGAGGGCCAGGTCTGGGGATGACCAATAACCTTCGATGGCCAAGAAGGTTGTTCACACGCCAAACAGCTCTAGTAAGGGCCACCATAAGGAGGTCATTAAGAGAGCTGTATCAGGAAGTGAACAACCCTCTACATAGAAAAGAGCGAAGGAATCAGTGTTGCAGAACTGTATTCAAGCTGCTGTCATTGACAGGGTTGATCCAGATGGGAGGATCAGCGTTGAGCAATGGCGACAGATTGAACACAAGCTCATTGAGGAAATCGCCCTTGTTAAAGGAAGGCCGGATGAGGTATCCTTCAAAGGCGCAGACTGGATGAAGGGCGTCAAGACTATCAACTGCGGGAACGAGAAATCATTTGAATTTCTCAGGAACGCAGTTGCTAGGTGCGACACTCTCTATCCAGGAGCGAAGCTTGAGGTGATACTCGCATATGAGCTGCCCCTGCGTCCAATAGTGACAGCATGGTTCCCTCCACCCGTCTTAGAGGTTGGAACCATTCTGACAGTATTGGAGAATCAGAATAAGGGTCTTCTTACAGGTCAATGGAAGTTGGTGAACACCATGACCTGTAAGGAGAACCAAGGCAGAGACTTCAGATTCGCAGTGGATCAGGAGTCTCTGAAAAAGCTGGAGTCACTGGGGGGAGTTGTCAATTTCGGATTTGGGGTGATCAGGTTTCGGTACAACAAATCTGATAAACCCAAAGAGGCTGTCAGTGGTGCAAATTAACTTGCATCACTGTGAGGCAGCCTCAACCGAACTGACAAGACTCCTCATTGACTCCAACGTGGACGTGGCCCTCATACAGGAACCCTGGATTAACAACACCAGAGTATGTGGTCTGAGGGTCACGGGTTATAATTTGTTCATACCATCCACAACGGAAAAGGTACGGACATGTATATTGGCTAGGAATAATCTAAATATTAATTTTCTTCATTCCTTTAGCAGTGGGGACCTTACAGTCGTCCAACAGGAAGCCGCAGGAGGTAGCCGCAGGAGGTAGCGGACTTATAATGGTGGCTGTGTACATGCCGTACGAGGCAGCCGATCCACCAGGCATCGCTCTGCAGCAACTGGCGGAGCACGCTAAGAGGAGAGGCGCGTACATGGACTTGGGATGTGATGCGAACGCTCACCACTATCAATGGGGAAGCAGGGACATCAACAAAAGGGGTGAGTTGGTATACGATTTTATAACTTGTTATGATCTACACATCTGTAATAGGGGTAGTACTCCTACGTTCAGAACGAAGGATAGGGAAACAGTTATAGATGTAACGCTGGCTAACCGTGGGGGAGATTATGTTAGGGATTGGAGAGTAGTTTTGGATTATTCTTTTTCCGACCATAGCATGATATCTTTTAGTCTCAATTTTGAGAAAGCGAGGGAGCAGCCCTATAGGAACTCGAGAAGGACAGATTGGAAGTCCTTTAGGAGGTCAGTCTGTAGGGACCCTAGGGATACTGAGGACTGGAGAGATTCAGTTGAGGGTATCGAGTTGGTGGTGAATAATTTCACGAATGTTATTAGGAATAGTTTTGAGCTCAATTGTGATTTATCCTGGAAAAAGGAAACAGCCGAAATGGTGGACTAGGGAACTTAGGGACCAGCGGTCTACAGTTAGGAAGCTGTTTAATAGAGCCAAACTAACGAGGAGCGATGAGGATTGGAATAGCTATAGGGATAGTTTCTCTAAGTATAAGAAGGACATTTGAAGAGCGAAACGGACTTCATGGGTAAATTTCTGTGAATCGGTGGACTCAACATGCTTATCTTAAAGGTAAGTCCGCTGAGAGTGCTCTGCATGATGTTGTGAGTTACATTGAGCGGGGTGTGCTGCAGAGGGAGTATACCATGGCAGCTTTTCTCGATATAGAGGGGGCCTTTAATAATATCACGATAGATTCTATTGAGGAATCACTTGTTTCACTGAATGTAAGTGGGCTCCTTGTTGAGTGGATAACTCTGATGCTTAGCAGCAGGGTCATCAACTCAAGCATGGGAGGCACTTGTATGAGGAAGCTCGTGACTAGGGGCACACCGCAAGGGGGGGTCCTTTCTCCATTACTGTGGCTCTTGGCCGTGAACGTCATTTTAAGACAGTTTGATGCTAAGGGACGGAAGATTGTGGCCTACGCCGATGACGTTGTTTTACTGGTCTCTGGTAAGTTTTTATCTACGATCAGTGAGGTCATGCAGACAGGTTTACGTGATTTGTCCCTTTGGGCCAACAGTAAGGGATTAGGGGTAAACCCCGAAAAAACGGAACTAGTTTTGTTTACTAGGAAATACAAGGTCGAGCATTTTAGCTTGCCAGTATTGAACGGGATTGAGCTTGCATTGTCAAGTGAGGCCAAATACCTGGGTGTGTACTTGGACAGGTGTGGGTGTGTACTTGGACAGTAAAAGAGGGCCAAGAAGGGACTCAATGCCTATTACACCTGCAGGAACTCTATAGGTAAGAATTGGGGCCTTAAGCCGCAAGTTGTATACTGGATTTACACTTCGGTTGTAAGACCGATTCTTACTTATGGCTGTACAGTCTGGTGGAATGTATTGGGTAAAGGAACGTATAGGAAACTTCTCTCTAAAGTTCAGAGGTGTGCTTCAGTTGGCATCTCAGGTGCCAGGAGAAGTACACCTCAGGCGGCGCTGGACATAATCCTCCATCTTCTTCCAATTGAGGAATTTGTGAGGGGTATGGCTGTCCGCGGCCTATTTAGATTGAAGGAACTGGGATTATTAGGTACCTCTAGAGCGGGGCACGTCAGCATACTAGATGAAGTCAAATTCAACGGTCGGACACTATCCGTGGCGGAGCCTACGGATTATGTCGGGACTACGATTGACTTCGGGGCGACTCCCGCTTTGGTGTTACCTAGCAGGGACCTCTGGGATGGAGTAGGAAGGCTGTGCGGTCTTCACAGACGGTTCGAAGATGGAAGTTGGCACTGGTGCAGGTGTATACTTTATGGGAACTGATATCAGGCGATCCTACAAATTGTCTGACAGTTGTAGTGTCTTTCAGGCGGAGATTCTTGGCATTTATAAGGCTCTAGGCTTGATTGAGGGGAATGTTGAGAGAGGGTCTGAGATTACTATATATGTTGATAGTCAGGCAGCGTTATTGGCTCTGACTAGTCATTTTGTTAGGTCCAGATTAGTACTTGAGTGCAGAAGGGAATTGAGAAGGTTAATGGATTCCTATATGATAAGACTCTGTTGGGTTCCTGGTCATTGTGACATTCTTGGCAACGAAATAGCCGATGAGCTAGCTCGCAGTGGCTCGGAGCTAGATAGGTCTTTCATAGAGTCATCTGTTAAGATTCCAATTGGGTCCTTCTTTAGGGCCATAAGGGAGTGGACTCTGGACAACACGAATCGTGCCTGGAGTGACAGATCGGACTGCAGAGTTTCTAGAGCATTATGGCCTAGCTTAAAACTGGCAGATTCCAAGCATCTTCTAGGTATGAGTCGTGGTAGTCTTAGAATCATAGTAGGTATGGTTACGGGTCATTTCTCAATAGGGAATATGGACATTGGCACATCAGATTTTTGTAGAACGTGCGATGATGTTGAGGAGCTAGAGACAGTAGAGCACATACTCTGGCTTAGGAACAATCATAACTGATTGATTGGGTATAGGTTCCACTTTTTCTTCTTTTTATTTCTTGTATATTTCTTATTTATTCTTATTTATCCTCGTTTATTTCTATTTCTCTCTTTCTATCATAAAGGGATCACAATGGGCCGTTCGGCCTCTGGGTGTAGGCGTGAATACGCCACCCTTTCTAACCTAACCTTTAACATTTTCCAAATTTTCTCGTAAATGAAAAATGCGATCGTCACGCACCACCGCAAAATTTTAGATATTATTGTCATCAACAACTACGTTGACTTTCAAGGCATAACATTCAGTCCAATTCGTGTCGCGTTAAATGTTAGCAGTAGTATTTTCTTACTTCCATGTTTTATTGTTGCCATTTTGTTTTTCTCAGTGTATTATTGCAACAATATCCGAAAATGGAAGATCACTACCCAAAGAATAAAAACATTGAATTTGTAGCTGTTAACATTAATAATGAGTTAAATTCATAAAAAATAAAAAATCCAAGTTTTAAAGGCCACCCTATATTTTCGTTTTAGGACAAGTGAGGGACACCCTAATTAGATATTAAGGTAGCTGACTCTACTCCCGAAGCATTAAAAATCATTTGGCATTCATAGCTTAAAAATGAAAAAGTACTTTTTTTGGAATATTGCTAATTATAACCATCGAATTTTTTTAACTAAATCGAATTTTGTTGTTGATCTTATAAAACAAATGATTACAACCATCAATATTAGTACTAAAATTCGGTTGTGTTTTCAAATCATTTTATTCATTTTTCACAGACACATATTGATTAACTTGACTAAATATACTTTCCTAGAAATCATCAATCAAATAAAATTATGCTAAAACTATTATTAATATAAAAAATCTATTTTATTAATTAATTTTTAATATTTATAATAGCATATTAGTTATTTTTATATACATATATCGTTCATTCCATGAAAGATTTTGTTCATATTTGATACGCATATAATGTATGGAGCCATTTGACAGGGTTGGGAGGTAATCATTACTTTAGATAATCTATTACATGCACAATTACAATTAACCAGTAATTTGTAATTGAAATTTTCAATCACAATTACAGGTTAATTATAATTGAAAATTTTAAATTACAATTACATTTAGTTGTAATTGAAATGTTTCAATTACAAGCAATTGTAATTGCAAATTTCAATTACTAATTAATTTCGAAATGTATAAGTTTTTTAAACAAATAATGATTGTATAGCATTAAATATATACGAAATTACCGGAAATAAAAATCGTATGTTGAATTTTCTTAATAGCATTTCGATAAAATTTAATTTTAAAAGATTTAAAAATTGAAAAAAGATCAATAACAATTACTTGTATTTGTAATTGAAAATGTTCAATTACAATTACTTGTAAAGTAATTTAATTGAAAATGTAATCATTAACCCCCAACCCTACCATTTAAATATCTCCATTTTTATACCCACCATCAAAAAGATGGGGGGTATATTGATTTTTTCATTTCGTGTGTAACATGTCGAAGGAATCATCTAAGACCCCACAGGGTATATATTTTCTGGGTCCTGGTTAGATTCTGAGTCGACCTAGCTATATCCGTCCGTCTGTCCGTCTGTTGAAAGCAGGATAGGGCTCGAACGGAAAAACGTAGGGGGACGAAATTTGGCACAAATGTTTGTCTTATATAAGGTTTGTTTGGTGTTGAAAATGGGCAAAATCGGTTAATAAACAAAAACTAGAAACACAGGGTGTCCGTTTTATACTTTTCTGCTGATATTTATTCAACAAAAGCATGTACGACAACGAAATTTAGTACATATAGTTCGGGGATCGATGTAAACTCGGAAACCAAAAATGGGTGTGGTCCGCCTACTTTACCGCCCACCTCCCATATAAGGAGAGAATCAACGAAATTGTGTTTAAATAGTTCAAGGACCAATGTAAACTCGGAAACAAAAAATGGGCGTGGTCCGCCCACTTTACTGCTCACTTTCCCTCCCCCTCCCATATAACGTAAAATTTGAAAAAGTTGATGGTGGGTATATAGATTCGGACGGGCCGAATATAACATTCGCGCTTGTTATTTTTTTGGATTTTAAAAAATTCGCGAATTTATTCACAGTTTTGATTTTCAATATCTCCAAAAGTTGTAAACGGATTTTAATGATTTAAATTGCATATAGAAGATGAATATATCCTCTTTTAATGGTGTAATTTAGAAATAATATTACAATTTAAAAATGCATTCATATACAAATGCAATTTTAGTATGCATTTTTGAAAATTGTCTACCCTTTCGATTTTTATTCTTTTTTAATATGTTAAAAAGCAATATCTTTACTATAAAATTCAATAAAATCTACTATTTTTTTTAACTTTTCATTCAGTTTTTCATACAAATTTTAAATTTTTAAAAAAATTTTGATTTTTAACTTTTTTTGATTATACTCTTTTAGTAATATGTAGCTTTAAATGTTTATAACTCCTTAACTATATGTCGGATTTTATTGATTTAAAAATCAATTATTACGATAAATATTGAAAATTGTATTGTATGAATCAAATATAATTTTTTTTTTTTTTTGAAAAGAATGCAATTTTCGGATGCATTTTTAAGAAATTTCTACCCTTTTGATTTTAAATATTTTTGCTTAATATTGAAGACAAATATGTTTTTTATATAAAACATCAGCACTTAATTTGGGACAAATAGGTTTTCTACCACAAATAACAAATTATGAAATATTATGATTAAACTTAATTTTAAAATAAGCTCACAAAAATTAAAAAAAAAAAAAAACATTTTTTGTATGAAAAAATTTGAAGAAATGTTAAAAAAAAAAATTAAATAGTGAATCATTTTGTCCCAGAACAATTTATATTGCAATTTTTAGCAAACATTATAATGTTTTTTACATCGGAAGAAGAGAAAAATTGAAAGGGTAGACATTTTTCAAAAATGCATACTAAAATTGCATTTGCATTATGAATGTATTTTTAAATGATAATGTTATTTTTAAATTACTACATTTGTAGTGGGCATATTCTTCTTAAATATGCAATTTAAATCATTAAAATCCGTTAACAACTTTTAGAGATATTGGTGTTTAAAGTTAGACACTTTTCAATTTTTTTGACTTTTCGAAAAATCAAAACCGAAAAAAAATGAAATTGAAAAAAGATTCGGCTGTGCCGAATCTTTGATACCCTTCACCATATTACCATCTTACTATCTTATCGACATTATATTACCATATTACCGACAAATAATAAAATTTTCGCCTTAACGTATGCTTTCATATTTTCACATATATAAATCTAAATTTTTTTCAAACTACGAAAATTTGAATATATAAAAAAATACAATCATAGCAGGCTTTGCTTTTAAATAATAAACAACAATAATTCCATATTTATTTATTTTTGTATGTGTGTATATACAAACTGACTGCATATACAAAGAACAACAACAACACTGTTATTCATTATATTACTTCTGTTGCTAACTAAACTACTTGTCTTACAAGCAAAAACGTCACTAATAGTCATTACAATGCTTAATATACAAGTTTGTGTATGTATTTATGTATATTCTTAACAGATATGTTTTAGTTTTTAAAAATAAACAACAACAATTCCATATCTATTTATTTTTGTACAGACTGCTTATACAAAGAACAACAACAACACGTTTATTCATTATATTACTGCTGTTTCTAACTAAACTACTTGTCTATACAAAAAACAAAAAACGTCACTAATAGTCATTACAATACTTAATATACATGTTTGTATGTGTATTTATATTCTTAACAGATTTGTTTTTGGAGCATAACTCTGTTGATTATAAACGAATTTGGTTTATTAAAAAAAACGAAATTTTATAAAAACATTTATGACTGATCTATATAAAAATAAAAATCTGTAGCTTGAACAAGGGCTTCAAAAATAAAAAATTCGTTTTCCCCGATATCTCAGTTATTACTGAACCGATTTATTTCATTTTTTCAGAACAAAAATTCAGAAAATAATTTCCGAGCCCCCTTTAAAAATTCGAAGTCCCTGGTATATGCAGAGGCTTCAGAAACTGAAAAACCGATTTCAAAAACCGGTTTTTAAAGCATATCTCCGCCATTTATAAACCGATCCTGCTGATTCAAAAAACCTAATTTTATAAAAATATTTGTGACCGATCTGTATAAAAATAAAAATCTATAGCTTAAACCAGGGCTTCAAAAAATAAAAAATGCGTTTTGTCCGATATCTCAGTTATTATTGAACCGATTTATTTCATTTTTTCAGAACAAAAATTTAGAAAAAAATGTCCGAGACTTCTTTGTAAAAACGAAGTCCCTAGTATATACAGAGGCTTCAGAAACTGGAAAATCGGTTCTAAAAACCGGTTTTTTTAACATATCTCCGCATTGTATGAACCGATCTTGCTGAATTCCAATAGCAAAATTCTCGAAAGCATTTCCGATCGTTTGATATATATATTATATATGTCAGTTATCGGTGGGCTTCATAAACGCCATTTCAACCGACACACTGACGGACGGACGGACATGGTCCTATCGTCATCATTTCTTACAAGGATCCCGAAAATGTAAACTTTTTTGCTCTCCGACGAAAATTGTGGGAATTACAAACGGAATGACAAACTTATATATACCCTTTACACCTGTGGTGAAGGGTATAAAAATAATAATAATAAAAATGGAGATATTTCAATGGCTCCATAGGGTATGCGTATTCCAAATATTATTGAAATTGGAAGACATACAAAATATTCTTGGGTGTTCTTTAGTGGAATGGACAATGTATTATTATTTTTTTTTTTTTTATTACAATATTTTTCCAACCAATTATATTTCTGTGTGTATAAATAAGTAATATAAAGTATAGAATTTGGATGAAAGATTACCTTTACATTACTGAATTGACTGGACTGATTTTATGTGATTTCTTCTAAATTTGTATTTTTACCTTAAAAATTTGTCCTTCGAAATTATTATTTTAAATTTATTTTTTACTTGATTCAGATTCTGCAAACAACATTAGTTGCATTAAAATTAAAATTTTCTTATATACCGAACACATTTACCAATTGTTTGCGCAGCGCACTGACGTTAGAATTATGAAACACTGAATTTTTAATTATTTGTTAATAAACATACAACAACAATAACAATAATTTTCAAACTTATATCAATCAATAGAAAACCTCAAGAATATTAGCAAAGATATATTAATAAACTGTTTCTTTATGTCGAACGAATGCTTTCTTTCGCCTTCTAAGCAAACGAAACTGATTTGGGTTTCTCTAACTCACTTCTATGCTAACAATGAGTCGAAAGACAAATCGTACGTAAACGTAAGTGTTTTCATATAAAATTCAGTTTCTGTATTTCGATCGATACGATCGAAAATGTCAAAATCAGTCACTTGCTATTTTGTTTTCGACTTGTTGGATGTTTTAATGAAAAATAAGAAAATTACTTACCAGGACATTGCAAATGTTCCTTAATCATGTTTACTCTTCATTTAGATATATATCGTATCAATAAATGAAAATTTTGTTTCAAAAAACAGTTAATAAATAAAAAAAAAAATATGAACAAAATTTTTGTTTTATTATTTTTGTTTATTTACTTGGTAGTATATATGTTTAAACCATTTTGTAGTATTTTTATAAAAAAAAATTACTCCGAAAGAAAAATAATATAAAAACAATGTGAAAAGACGTAACTCCATGCGAACTATAGCGTAGGAAATAGAGAAACCCAAAATGATTCGAATTCGTTCGACTTGCTTTTGTTCGCTTAGATTTTCGTCCGACATAGAAAAACAGACTATAAGTAATAAAATGCCTTTATAAATATGAAACGAACTGTAAATAATTTTTTTTTAACCCCATCTACTAGAAACTGCCGGTGGAGCAGGCAAAATCAAACATTTTGTATTTATGGTTAGTCTTCTGTATATATGCATAAATCAGTATGCCAAAATTCACAAAGAAAACTGACAAAGCCTTTCATATAAACCCATGTTCCGAGAATAATTTTAAAGTGCATAAGTTTCGTATAAATGTCAACATATTAATAACCCAGCAAAATTTTTCCTAGTAAGCTAGCAGGTAGTAATTGGAAACACAAATAAACTACTTATTTTTTAACTGAATGACTAGTTATTTTTGTTCGAGTTGACCATAAATTCACGTTTTTTCGTTATATCGGGTCCAAATTTCACCAGATTTTCTGGAAATATTTTTTATTTTATTAACAATAAATAAAAAAATTTTGTAAAGAAAAAAAAATTTGTAAAAATCTTTATGGAATCAAAAATTATATGCACTTGAATTGGATTTTTAATAACTTTTTTTTAATTCCAGATTTGCGATTTGAGAAATTGAGGCGAAATATATTCCTGGTTCTCTTAGGAATAAAGTTTTTACAACCTTTTTTTCCTTAAAACAATTTGGTATAAAGTTATCTTACAAAAAAATATAAATAATGTATATGTTACTTAAGATTTTTTTATAACTAAACAGGAATGTAACTACTTTTTTGACAAAAAATGGTGAAAATGCATATAACTTTTGATTCCGTAGAGTTTTACAATTTTTTTCTTTGCATAATATTGTTATTTGTTGTTAATAAAATAAGAAATATTTTCAGAAAAACGGGTGAAATTTGGAAACGCTATAACGAAAAAACGCCAACAAAATAGGTCAAGATGTAAAAAATTTAATTTTTGAAGTCCAATACCTCGTATACTAAAAGAGATATGATATGCAAAGTTAGTATGAAATAATAAAAATTTCATAAAATAGTGACATTAAAGTTTTTTTTTTTTAGGGAAATTAGATTTTTCGGTAATCCAGACGGCATTTTCCAATTCATTACATACTCTATAATTCAGATTGATTGCAAAGTAATATTTTTGTTTAAATTTAAATATTACTTGAAAAGTATAATCAAAATTATGATGTAAGAGTTGATTGTAGTTGAATTAATTCATTTGCAGTAAAATATTATTCTAATTTTTTTCCAGTGCAAGAAAGTTTATAATTTTTTATCTAAATTAATAATCATTGGAAAACTTTAAATATAGAATGTTATTAGACGAAAAATTTGAACTTAATGCTTTAAATGTTTCATATATTTAATAAATAATATATTTTAGTACTTGTATCAGGAAAAATCCAGATAATTCGATAATACGGTTTGGGTCCTGCAATCAATTATCCGCATATCGGGTTTATACTGTATATTGAAAAAGTAAGTTTAATCGATCTTATACGCGTTCATGTTTCATTTGTTTAAGGTCATAAAATAATAATGTTTATGTTAGAGGGAATAATAAGAAAAAGACAAAATATGTATAAAAAACAGTGCACAGTGGGACAAATGCAAAATAATAATAGTAATAAGTCTGGATCTTTGAAAACACTGAACCGATTTAGATGAACATGGAACATCAATAGAATAGAAATTAAGCTTTCAGAATATTGTTGGCTGGAGTATCTATCTGAAACATGGACTGCGCTACAATAAGCCAAAGTTAACCATCTCGAGGGTAAAACACATATCGGGGCTTATAAATTTTTCAAATATGAACCGATTTTAAATATTATTAAATATCCTAAGTAAGAAAAAGAAAAAACATATCGTCCCTGCGCTGACTAAATTACCTATGTAAACATTTTGGAATTTTTTTTTTATTGCTGCATTTAGATCCCCTACTAGTTATACATATGAGCACCAAAGCATTTGGCGATATCTCAATTGCTTTAGGATTTACAAAATTACCTATGTAATTCCTTATATAAATTGCTCCAGCAAAATTACTTATGAAAATAATTTTTTCATATTAATTTATATATATATATTTTTTTTTTTAATTTACTTAGAGATAATGGTAATGTTAAAATTTAAACATAAAATATTTATTTTTAGATGACGCCTAAAAGAAAATATCTCAAGACTAGTTATATCTATCAATTTAATGGTGTCTATCCATATGTCTTTAATTTTAAGATTGTTACATAAAAAATAACACTATTAAATTTAAGAATAATTGTTTAACTTGTTTACAAAAATTATTGTATACTCTCTGACATTTGGCACAATACAACTTCTATTTGTATTTTGTTGTCAAAGTGACATTAAATATAATTTTAATAACGTTAAATAATATAATTTTGGATCGCGCAAAATCAAAAGATAATGCTTATTTTAGATGAAAAAACCGGGGCTTTTTATACCAACAAGGAAAGCAGTGAAAGTAGTGAAGAAGAAATACATTCAAAAGAAGCTGCAAAAAAAAAAAGAAAAATTAAATTGAAGCTATTCGGAAAAAAAAAATATGGAAATAAAAAACCTAGAGCTATAAGGAGTAAAACTTGTCGACATTTGGCATTAAAGAAATCCGAAAGGAGTTACCTTTGTGGAGCAATCAGTTAAGGAAGCCGTCAAAAAATGTTTAAGTATTTTTGGAAACTTCCAACATGGAATACCAAAAAGGCTTACCTACAAGGTTTGGTTCAGTCGAGGACGAAGGCATGCCAGCTTAGGAAAACGACTACTATATTAAAAAAAACGAGAGAAGAAGATATAGTCGGTCAAGACCGACTATATGATACCCTACACCATTGCGTATGAGCATAAAAAATCGGGAAGTGGATTTATATTAGACCTGTAGACCAACACTTTTACTAAATCTAAAATATAGCATGCAAGTACAAGGTAATGCGTTAATAATAACATCTTGATGATTTTATGCATTATAGGGCGATTTGCGGAAGTGGGTTTATATGGGAGCTATGGTAAATTATGGACTGATTCTCATAAATTTTGGCAATGTTGTTTCTACCTAAATAAAACTTATTTGTGTCGAATATTAACTTGATACTATATCTCGTATGGGATTTATGCACGTTAAATTGATTTTCGGAAGGGGGTTTATATAGGAGATATGGTCAATCGTGGACCGATTTTAATAAAATTTAATACAAAGATTGGTATTTGTACAAAACTTCTTTGGACCGAATTTCATTAAAATATTCTTAATATTAAGACATTTTTAAGTGTGGAAACTCTATTCCGGGGGGACATGTGTATGGGAGGTAAGTGAAATAATGGACCGATCATAACCAATTTCAATAGGCTTCGTCCTTGTATCATAAAAGTCCCACAATTTCATTCAATTATCTTCAAAATTGCGACCTGTACTTTGTGCACAAGGTTTACATGGACAGCCAGCCGTCCAGCCAGACGGACTGACGGACGGACGGACATCGTTAGATCGATTTAAAAAGTGATTCTGAGTCGATTGGTATACTTTAAGGTGGGTGTTGGATAACTCATTCTATGCGTTACAAACATCAGCACAAACACATAATAACCCAACCACCTATGGTGGTGTAGGGTATAAAAATCCACTTTGATTACTTCCTGCCCTCAGCTAATGGTGAAAAATATAAAGTGTGTAAACAGTTTTTTTAGAAACTTTTGATTTAGACGGTAAAACGTTACAATCGTGGATTAAACCTACCAAAAAAAAACTATAATATCTAAAAATGGAAAAAAATGTCGATAAATCCCCAAGAGTAAAATATCTCCTCAAATGGTTGGATAAAATACCAAAGATACCTAGCCATTATTGTCATGCTAAGAGCAATAGACTTTATGTAAATATGGACTTTAAATCAAAATCACAAATGCATAAGCTATATTGTGAGTGGTGCAAAAAAATAACGAACAGCCTTTTATGAGAAAAAAATTTTGCGAAATTTTGAAAAATCAAAAAATTTCTGTTTTTAAACCCCGCAAGGATAGATGTGATTTGTGTGTGGCATACGAAGAAGGAAATTTAGAAAAAAAAGATTATGAACATCATATTATCAAAAAGAATGAAGCAAAAACAGCAAAAGAGTTGGCTGTTAATAATATGTCATCGGAAATATTGGTTATCACTATGGATATGCAGAGTGTTCTCTTATGTCCGAAACTTCTAGTATCTGAACAATATTATAAAACCAAATTTGCAATGCACAATTTCAGTATATACGTAAAAAATACAAAGGATGTATTTTTGTATGTGTGGCACGAAGGCAATGGGGGAGTAACAGCAAATAACATAACTAGTTGCATTGTACAGATTTTGAAAGATTATTGTTTATCTTACAATGATTTGATTTCGACATCTACTGGCCTTGAAATTGAACAATTGATTTTGGAAAAGGGGCATACAATGATGGAAGTGGATAGCGTACATTCCGCTTTGGAAAAATTATTTCAGTCTCCAATATATTCTCCAAGTGATTATATAAATCGTATGGGTCGAGCTAGACCATCACAACCATACGTTGTAAATTATTTGGATTTTAAATTTTTTAAAAATTATGAAAATATACCTGGAAATTGTTCTTCAATCAGACCAGGAAAGAAGTCGGGAGAACCTACCGTCAACGATATCCAATCGCTAATTTTTAAAGAAAACGTAGTGAAGTATAAGGTACGCCATGCAAGTGAATGGAAAGTTTTGCCACAAAAAAGAGAGGATAAATTACAAAATATTGAGCCTAAACCTTTATACGACACACCTTTAAAAATTGAAGAAGCTAAATATAATAGCCTCCAATCATTAAAAAAATTGATTCCCAAAGATTTCTATCAATTTTATGATAATATTTGTCATTAGTTAATATTTTATCATTATTATTTATTATTATTAATATTTTAATATTATTAAAATTTTCTTATTTTTGTTCCTTCTTTAATAAATTCACTATATTTATATTGTTAAAATACGCCTTTGATTAATTTTTTTTGTATGATCAGATATAATAAAAGAAGCAATATTTTGATATATGTAACACTAATATCGGTAAGATTTTTTTTAAGATTTCTTCTGATATGATAAAAAAAAACATAATGACCGTTTAGTAGCATGTCCCAATCATTGTAAGAAGTTGAAATATGACTATGATATTGCATAGTTAAAACTTGTATTTTAATAAAAGAACTTATATAAAAAAAAAACATAAATATAACTTAGTAAAAATTGCTCCACAAAATTACCTATGTAAAGTTTTTGTTGATTTTTCTCCAAACCGCGTTAAATTTTTTATTTTTTTTTCATAATACACATTAATTGATTTACCAAAACCTATTCATAAACGAACAAATTTTGTCAAAATTTTGCAAAGTAACGAAATGATATCAAAATAAATCAGTTTTTTAACTTTCCTGAAAAGTTATTGAAAATTACATAGGTAATTTAGTCAGCGCAGGGTCGATATGCTAATTTATCTCTTTTGGTTTCCATTATATTTGACTTCAAAAATTAAATATCAAAATGTGCAAGTGCAATTTTGAATAGTTCTGAATATTCACCCTACATCAATCAGTTGTAAAAAATTCTCTCTGTAAAAAAATTTATTGTTGATTTCGATATTTCTGCGAATTAAATTAAATAGTTCAATATGTTCTTAACTGTTTTGCAAAAAATTATGACGGTCTACCGGTAAATTTATTCACACTAGGCAATTTTCCAAAAATATCCATATTTTCAATAATAAAAATTTTTACCTTTAAAAATATATAGTAAAATTTTACATATTGTTCTGCACATTTATCAATTCTTCATTAAATATTTTATAACATATACAAAAATTATTTTGATATCTATAAGCATTTAGAAATGCTTATATTACCGCACTGTCTTATCCCACTATATTATCAAAAATAGAAAGAAACTTGAAGATTACACAATTTTTTGCGTTTTGCATCGTGTGACTAAATTTACCGGTAGGCTGTCATAATTTTTTGTAAAACATTGAAGAACATATTGAACTATCTAATTTAATTCGCAGAAATTCAGAATCAAAAATAATTTTTTTTACAGACTCAGAACTTCAGAACTTTTCAAAATTACGCTTGCACGTTTTTTTGAGGTCCAGTCATTCAGAAGGTGCCCAAAAATATTAAACCTTTAAAAAATTAAATGTATAAATTTACTTTTTGCAAAAAATTGCAATATTTGAGTCCTGGTTTGAAATTTATAATTTATCTTGTTTTCGAATTGAGTTAACTAAAAAAAAATAAAAATATTTAAATCGGTTCATATTTGTAAGTTATAATGAAAGCCTAACTCCTCCTCTACCAATGTTCCAAGTTTTGTCTAAATCGCTTCAGTCGTTTCAAAGATCCAGACTTATTGTCATTTATTTTGCATTTGGCCCCACTGTGCATTGTTATTGTACTTAAGAGTTGATAGTACAATCAATTTAGTTATAAGGAGCTTATTTTGTAAAATAAAGTCAGTCTGATTATGACATTGAAAATGTATAGTTATTCTTACTTCCAAAAATTATAGACTGAATTTAATTAATTTCAATAGGGTTCATCCTTGGGCTATATAAATCCTATGTACCAAATTTTAAAAAATTATTTTTGAAATTGCGACCTGTGTAAGTAAACAAGGTTTACACGGACACATGGACATACATCGTTACATCGACTCAGCTAATGATTCTAAGCCGATTGGGATACATTAAGTTGAATATTAGAGCAATAAACGCATTATATAAATTATTAATTCAGCTGTAAAAAAAAACGATAAAATAGTGACACTGATTTCAATATCTATAGCTCTTTTATTTCTTTTGAAGAATACATAGTATGTCATTAGATATTTAAGATTAATCACTAAGGGCCAGTTTTTCACTTAAAAATTAGCGATTATATTATCGATTTATTTGCTAGTTTAAGCGGCCAATGCTGGGGGTTTAAACTTATGGTAAAATAGTCATATACACACATACAACCGTCATTCAGTTATCCGGTTAATTTTGGTCGATCAACTGTCCGAATAATTTAAAACTGTCTATTTTTGAATAACGAATAAACCGAATAATTCTTGTCGAATAACCAATTAACCGAAATGTAGTTTTCTGGAGTTTTAATTTGGATTTTTTTTTTTATATTTTTATGATCAATTTATGTCAACTACATCTTTTTATGAGGTCTGTAACATCCCACTAATAACAAATAAAAACAATTTTTAGTGAGATACTTTTTCTTGCGCTTAAGAAGTAATGCAAACAGCATCCAATATAAAAAAATATTTCAATTAATTTGTTTGCTATAGAACGCTGATATTATGTACTTGTTACTAAAAAACTGTTTGAAACAAATGAAAAATAATGTTATGCACAATTTTTTTATTAATTCTATTCTAGCGCCGTTAAAAAATTTTGATGTTCATTGCAATTGGCATAAAATCTTGAACATGGCAACATAACACAAGTATAAAAAAATCTATTCACTGGAAATGATACGAATTTGTACTACTTTTGGATCAAAAGTTCAGAATCTTACTGACTTCTTTGGATACTATTTTTGTTGAGAAAAGACAATAATATTATATCTTCATAAATATTTAAACTTGCGATAACAGAAATTAAAACAAAGATTTGAGTAAAGTAAATTCAAAGTTACAGAAGTCATATTTTTAAATTTAAATTTTCAACATGAAAATATACGCAAAAAATACTAATATTAATTTGACTATTTTAACACAAAATTATTCATATACAGAAAATAGACTTACAAGAAAAATTTATTAAATAAAGCTGAGTTAAGCCTTATAGTATTAGCTAAAAATGCACTTTTTATACAAATAGGTCAAAAAGTTTATAAAATGTGATGAAATGTGAAAGAATTTGATATATATTATATTTCTAAGTAACTATTTCAATAGATTAAATGCTAAATTTAAAGAAAAATAAAAAACTACAATAGTTTGGAAAATTATATATTTAATTTGATTATAACAAAAATCTAATTGTTGGTATCTAATTATCTCCTTATTAATAATTCTTTCGGGCGTCATCATAGACAATTTGTGAATGGCAACAAATGGTTGCATTTTTGGACTTTTGGAAATTTCTTTTCTAAAGATTACCAAACAATAAATTTATTCAACATTTTTCTAAAAATTTAATTAAATTGAAAATACTTTGGATTTTCTTGTTATTCACCATTCTAAAGCGACTTCGGCTGCATGCATTATGGTAAATAACAACCTCAAAGCATTTATCCTATTTGATTTTAGTGATAAGGACACTTGCACTATCGCCATTGTAAACAAGAGGCGAGTTGTTTGGCTCATGAGCTGCTATAAGGCACATGATCATGGAGATGATCCAACTAACTCCATAACCAAAAAGGCGATGTCTTCAAATGCTAGGAACATCCCACTAGTCATCTGCGCAGATGCGAATGCACACCACACCATCCAGGGTAGCTCTTACATCAATCAACGTGGTGAGTCTGTACTCAATTTCATAGTTGAATATAAAATATCAGTAGTTAATAGAGGTAGTGAAGCGACTTTTATTGTTACTAACAGAAAAGAGGTTCTCTATATAACGCTTATAAGCAACAAATTCTCAGATCTTATCACTAATTGGAATGTGTCTAAAGGCTGTTCCTTCTCTGATCATCTGTATATAGTAGGGTATCCAATCGAATAACCGTCATTCGGTTATCCCGTTAATTTTGGTCGATTAACTGTTCAAATAATTTAAAACTGTATATTTTCGAATAACGAATAAACCGAAAAATTTGTGTCGAATAAACGATTCACCGAAATTTAGTTTTCTGAACTCATAGATTAGATTTTTTTATTTTTATGATATATTGATCGTATCATTTCCAAGTTGACAGCAAAAATACTTTTCATTGCTTCCAAAGTATCAATAAGTAAGTGTATGTTTTCTTGTTATAAGTAGTAAAACAAACAGCATCCAAAGATATTATTTAAAAGAGATTCAAATTAATAAATCCGTTATAAAACGTTGAGACTGCGCCAATTAAAAGAATTTGTATGTTCATTGCAATTTTGTATTAAATCATGAACATGACTTATATTTCAGTGAATAGGTATCAAAAACAGAAAATCTTCCAATAACAAGCCTACGTTTAATTGATTAGAAATTATCCGAATTTGCAGTACTTATTGATCACAAGTTTATTGAACTTGTGAATTCTTTGGATTTTATTCTTTTGTTGGGATAGAATGTTTAATAAAATGCGTCAAGAAAGTGTTTTGACATTATAACTTCATAAATACCAATATTAATTTTTAATTTAACAAATTTATTAAATAAAGCTAAATTAGAAGAATATTTTTTAGTGTTAGATAAAAATTTATTTCTTTTTCGTAAAAATTGGAGAAAGGAGAGATAATGTTAATGAGTTTGATCTTCATAATGTTTCTAAATAACTATTTCAATAGATTAAATACTGTAATTAGTCTTGTTTAGATGTTTTGGGTGTATAACTAAGACTACTTGGTTAATTGAATTATTTGCCAATAATCGGTTATTAACCGATCAAATTTTAACCCCAAATAATTATTTGTCGAATAAACCGATTTAAATGAAACCCCGAATAATTGGATACCCTTGTATATAGATTTCAATTTCTCTTTTGAAGTTGATTCTGTAGGTTACTATTTGAATAGGAAAAAGACCAACTGGTCAATCTATTCCAAAGTTTTGTCGGAGACATTACCTTCATGTCCGACCTATATCGACGATAAGTTGTCACTAGATTCAGCAGTGTAATCACTGACAAAAGTCTTAGCCGAAGCAACAGACAAATCCTGTAGGAGAACTATTAGGATGGGCAAGGCTATGCCAGCATGGTGGTATGCAGAAATTGCGGAAAAACATAAGGAATGCAGGAAACTCTTTGATAATACTAAGATCTGTGGTACTTGGTCCACTTACAAATCCTCATACAATAAATTCAAGAACCTTGTAAGGAAAGCCAAAAGACAGTCTTGGAGGAAATACTGTAGTTGAGTTGAAAATTCCTCCGAGACCAGTCGGTTACGAAAGATTTTGTCTTCAAATCCAACCATACCTTCATATATTCAGAAAATGGATGGTATGTATACCACTTTCAGCAAAGATACCCTAAAGGTAGACAATCTCATGCTTAAGCAAAAGACTTTAGACCAATTAGTCTATCCTCCTTTCTACTTAAAACCCTGGAGAGGATTATTGACACTTTTATCAGATCATCCCTGGATGCAAATGATCTATCCAACTTCCATCATGCTTATATGAAGCGTAAATCCACTGAAACCTAGCTACACACTCTTGTTGGCCACATTGAAAGATCACTTTGCTATAAGGAATATGCATTTGTAGCCTTCCTGGATATAGAAGGTGCTTTCAACAACGTCAAGCCCAACTCAGTCCTTGACGCTATGAGACAATTGAGGATTGACCCAGTGGCCATCTCTTTCGTTAGCAAACTACTTAACTTTAGGCGAATTGAATGCGAATTGGGCGCCTCCAACATCCAGAGAATAACAACTAGAGGTAGACCACAAGGTGGTGTACTATCCCCATTGCTATGGAATCTAAATATTAACACTCAACTTAAAGACATGGAAAAGACCTGCTGCAAGACTATTACATATGCGGATGATGTTGCGGTAGAAGCTACTGCTACCGGCAAGGAAGCAGTAGGAAGTACTGGAATCCGCACTGAATCTACTAGAGAAATGGTGTCTGGACTGTTTACTGGGAGTCAACCCAACCAATACTGAACTGATACTATTTACTAGGAGATATAAGATCCCGAAATTTACTACTCCTAAGAATAACGGAGTATCATTGTCACTATCTAATGAAGCCTAATATTTGGGACTTATTTTGGATAGTCAACTAAATTGGAATCTGAATGCTATTTCAAGAACTACAAAAGCAGCCTCTGCGTTGTATTGCTGCAAAAAGGCATTTGGCCTAAAAATGCATACTGGTTATGCAATTGTGTGATTAGACAAATTCTATTTTATGGAGCAACTGTTTGGTGACCAGCCTTCGAGAAAAGGAACCAGCAAGCAAAGTTCGAAGTTTAATGAGGATGATGCCCATTATGATAACAGGTGCCCTTAGAACTATCCCATCTAAGTTATTGTTTTGGTTACCACAAGATATCGCAGCCAAGAAAATTGCTGCACATACAGCGATAAGACTTTGTGCAACTAAAGCATGGAGACTTTAAGATTGATTATTCAACACCAACACCGTTGTTCGACTCTGGGTTCATGGTACACATGCCGTAAAGAACATACTATGGCAATAATCACCATATAACAGGAGATACGGTCGGAATTGGCACCTTCTCTGTATAATTGGACCTGAGACTGTCCCACAGGCTACCCGACTACTGTAGCATTATCCAGACCGAAGTGATGGCCATAAATATTGTATCAAATAAGGATATTCGCTTTTTTTCTGACAGCAAAGCGGCCATTAGTTTCCTGTCAGGTGTGTACACCACATCAAAGATTGTCCCTGAATGCCGGCTGTCTCTGTAGGAGATCGCGAGGCATTCGTTGGTTACCCTCACATGGGTTTCAGGACATAGGGACATTAACGGGAACTGCGAGGCCGATAGACTTACGCGTGCAGGAGCCAATTCGGACCAATATGGTTACACTGATGATATAAGCGCTCCGTTATTATTAGGTAAGCAGATAATATCACGCAAGTTTCATCATGAAGCTATAGAAAGATGGACCATGGAACCTACTTGTGTAAAGTCCAGGAAAATCTGGCCCGTGATGAAAGAACAGCGAACAATGCAGTTGTTGAAGCTGTCAAGGACCCATCTAAGGAACCTTATTGGTGTCATTGTAGGTCACTGGCCCATCGACGCACATGATAACAGGTGCACTTAGAAAGATTGGACTCCGCTACAACGACTTTTGAAGGAGTTGCAAAAACGAGGAAGAAGAAGAGACCACGGAACATCTTTTATGTCACTGTCCATCCTTTAAAGACCAACGGTAACGCTTATTTGGTCTAAGAATATTAATAGACAAATCCTGTCTCTCTAGAGTTGAACCATCTAAGATCAACTCCTCGGAAAGATTAGGCCTTGACGCAGCGGGAGCTTTTTATGGTAACATAACGGGACCTTACTTGGACCCAAGTGAGCTTAGCCTAAGGCGGCTGCAAATATAACCTGACCTTACCTAATTTAGATTTTAATTGGCATTTAATCTAAAAGTGAAAAACTGGTTCTAAAAGTAATTTTTGTATTTTGTTATTTATTTTTTGTATTGTGTTAATGGTACAGGTAGATATCAAAAATAATTCTTTATGTTTGCATGCAAAATGTTCTTACAAACGTTATAATGTTAATAATGACGACACTTGTTAACATGGCCATTAACATTTTTATCGACACCATAACAAGAAGTGTTAAAAACCATGCACAAACAAATTTAAATGAACAAGTATGAACATATATACTACTAACCCTACACTTAAAGTATCAAGAACAAAGTTTAGAATTTGAAAACTTAAAGTAAAGATTGTCTTTTGTTCATATTCTCTAAATTCTATAGTAGTAAAAGCATAGATAGTTTAAAAGCATAGACATTTGTATGAAATAGAAACTACGAAAATCATACATTTATATGTTGTATATACCTTAAGGTAGCCACAATAAAATTTGGATGCATATTCGATATTCTAAAGGAAGGTTTAAACAGATATATGATCCCAATTATGTTTACTAATATAAAACTTTTCGAACTTCTTTTAATTTGTATTTTGTATACAAATGTGTAGGTTACATATATGCATTTATTTTAGATATCGGACTTAGAATTTTATAAAATCAAAAGACGGAAAAATCTATGCCTACTTTGAGAATTTTTTTTTTTTTTATGAAATGTTATAAAATCAATATGATCGCGATAATTTTCGGCGTTATCAACTATATCGTATCACATTTAATTTGTATTTTAGACATATTGATGTGGGTTATACACGTGTGGTAATTTTTTTAAATATTGCTAAAAATAGAATTTTGGAAATTTTATATAACTTTTTATATTAAACCTCCATAACACCGACGATGTTCGATAAAAGTCATTCACGTGAACAGATTTGTGTTTCATTAAAGAGAATTAATATTGGTACAAAATAGCGTTGATTTGCCGTTAAAAAGAAGTTCAAATTTTTTTGAACCCCAAAAGAAAACGAGTTTGAAGAATTTCCCATATAATTTTACGAAAATATTTAAAACGAGTAAGAAAGATGCAGTCGTGCAAGTTTTGCCTTATTAAGTCACTTTAATTCACAAAAATAGTGTAGAATTTGCATTGGCGTGACAGGTCCTTATATTGAGGTCATGTTCAATTATGGTTCAATCCTTGTAAAATTTAAGTGTTAGACTAATACTTAAATATACTTTATTTGTACTTCATTTTATCTTTATATGTATATTTATAGAGGAATAGTGTGCGGGAAAGTGATTTTCGGTAGGGGGTCTTATATGGGAGCTATGGTCAATTTTGGACTGATCCTCAGATTATCTCAAATGTTGGATATTGATGTACAGACAGCCGGACGGACACTAGTTTTGGGTTGCGCTCTAACTCTTCCTTAAATTAAACGCTTTTATCGAATCTACCCCAATGTGCGACGCATAACTTAAATAACACTCGTATGTTATTTCAAGTAATGCACAATAGGTAATGTAATTAGAACAAAATGCTTTTTTCTCGGTCCTGCATAGAATGAAAAATATTAATACACCAGACTTTGTCAGCAAATTTTCAATAGAAAACATTTTTTATTTTACTATTTCTTTTATACTTGAAAAACAAACAAAAAAAAAAAACATTTAATTGAAAGCCATCAGAACTCCAGAGATATTTTTAATAAAACGTCAACCGATTTTTATATTTTTTTATTTTTTTTATTTAAGAATTAAGTTGTTAAATTTCTAATTGAAAACAAGGACCTTTTATAAAATAAAACTTTAATGCTCTTTATATTAAATTGTGTGATGTGAGCTTCCAATTTGTATATATTTTGTAAGTTATTTCACTACTTTATGAATTTATTTCATTTTCCTGCATGGGAATTATTTCATTATGAAATGAAATTTTAAATGTGGGTTTTATTTCGTAATTGTTTTTAAAATAATTTAATTTTTAATTTTTATGGGATTTATTTCATTAAACAGTTAATTAATATTTCATGGTACTTATTTCATTAGGAGATTTGTCATTTTGCCGTTATTTTCTCCATTTAAATGGAGAAAATAACGGCAACAAATATAAATATTTTAATGTACTTTTTTATACTATCTAGTTGCTATCTTAAAATGGTATTTTAATTTTAAACTCCTGTATAAAACAGAATTTTTTTTCATAGTATTATCAAAATATTGTGTTTAATTTTAATTTACTCTGCATAAGACTGAGATTTATTTGGCCTGAAAAAAGTGTTAATATCAATTACTACCCTCAGGAACCCCCTCCGAAAACTGACCTGTAAGCTGGAACCCCTATTGAGTTTTGATTTCCCCCCACCATGATTACAAATTTGTTTTTTCTTTGCTTTACATGTATTCAAAATAAAAATATTTCTAAGTTTAATGTTAATATGTTAACATTAAACTTTGAATAGTTGTTTTACTCGATTTGATAACAATTGAACCGAAGTTTTTTGGGGATTATTTTATGGAATATTTATGATTAATTAAATTTTGTTGTATTAGTTATGGACTTGTTACCCTTTATACTCATTGAAAGAAAAGTCCAATTTATACATAATAAAAATTCCAATAACACAAACAATTAAGGAGTGCGATCGAAAAATCTTAGCACAGGTTTTGCCTCATAACTTTTTTCGGAATCAATATTTAAAATTTTTTTTGATCTAGTTATTATGCAAAAATACGTCAGTTATTATTTTTAATAACAACCATGTTGAAAAGCAGATCAGTTATCTCAGTGCTTCGACTATTTGGTGCGAAAATTTAAAGCTAATGCAGAGTTAATAACACACAAAGTCCAAAAAGTTCCAAACAGGAATGCTGCAAAAAAATTAGAAGCCAAGAATACGACACGGAAATTAAAACCAAATTTCAAACAAAAATTCTCAAGTTGAATAATTGACGAAGAAACGTATGTGCTGGCAGAATTTTAGCAGCTTATGTGTTAAATGATAATTTATGACCCAAAAGCAGTAAAAATTTCTTACAAAATTCCTGGTATAACAAGCTTTTTGCAGAAACAACAATAAAGGCATTTGATACATTCGGATCTATAAATATCAAATTATGCATAAAGGAATATTTTCAAAAAGACTTCTTCCTTTCGTAAGAGAGCAAAACATGTCCACATATTTTTGAATCCATTTGATATCATGTCACTACGGTAAAAAAGCTCTGCAGTGGTACCAAAACAATAACATAGTTTTTGTACCTAGAGAGGTCAATTTTTAAAATTGTCCATAGCTTAGACCAGTGGAGAGATATTGAGCTCTTGTAAAAAGAGAATTGAAGAGCACAGAAAAGGTGTCCCAAAATATTGAAGATTTTAAATAAAATAAGCTGAAGCAACTATCAAATCTCTAACTGAAGGGTTATCAAAAATGGTTCATAAGTAGTGGTTAGAAATATAAAAGTTATATTTTTCTGTGATCTGTAATAAATTATCAATTAAATAAAAACGGAATGAAAACTCTATTAACTATTTCCAAGTTATTGAACATTATATATGTTAAGATTTTTTTCGAACGCAGTCCTTACAAATAACAATTCAATTACAATTAACCAATTACAAATTACAGTTTAATTGTAATTGTGCATAGTCAAAGTCCACATAAATATATACTAAATTTCAGTATTGCACCTAATATCCTTCTTTTTATTTCCAATTTTACTATAGGAGCAGTTCACTGTGCGTCGTTGGAATGTCAAAGTTGCGATTTATAGGAAAATATATATGTTTTCTAAACACACAAAAAATATTTTAAAAGACACTCCTCTGATAACAGCAGGTAAGCATGTTAATAAGAAAAGTAAATTTTAAAAACCAGTTTTCCCCAGACTGGGATGTTGGGTATTTTGGTACAAAACTATAAAAGATTGTGTTATGATGTTAGATGCCATAATTTCTGAAAAATATTCTTAAAATATAAATTGTATGTTTTCGATTTTGAAAGACTGTCTGTATTATTTTACCAAAAAATGATAAACGAAATTTTGATGATTAAAAAATAATATATATTTATAGATTCGGGAGAAACTATAAATATAAACTTTATCGTTTGGATTGATTGTGTGGAAAAATTTAAGAATATTGTGAAAGAAATCCTAAAATTCTTATAAAACCGCTGGAAATCCCAAAAATTATTTTTTTTTTATAATTCTGCGCAGAAAGTCCACATTTATAGCAGTTAATTTGCTAATTTATGAAATGAAGTTCCATTGAAATTACAAAAAAACTACACAGAAACGTTATTATCCAAGAAATTTAAAATAATCCAATTTTTGGATAATAACACAAAAATCGACAACACTGACGTGTGGCATTCTGTACCAATAATCGCAGGAAGTTGAAATTTTGAAACAATGTTGGACCACCCTAATATAGTCCTATTATGTGTTTGGGCTTTCAGAAAATCGTAAAATTATTATATGATCTTAAAGAAAATCTTATTTTAGAGAAAAAAGATTTTAGAGAGCTTTTCGGTAAAAAAAATCATATTTTTAATAATCGTGTATTTTTGAAATCAGAAAAGATATTGATTTATTATTATTTTTTTTTATTTAATAGAAAATTGTTCTAATACTTACGGTACAAATTTTACTAAAATATTGAAATATATATTAAAAAACTGGACCAAGATTTTGAAATGCAAATAACTTGAAAACTATAAGAGATAAACATACTAAGGGCCGTTATTATAACTTACCTATAAGGTATCTGATAGTTAAAGGTAAGATAAACTAAAGTGAACGATAAAGTGAACTTTATCTACATTTGATTATTACAACTTGGTTTTAAGTTAAATTTTATAATTTTGATAATACGGCAATATCAAAGCAAAAACCGATTACTTTTGGCCACTTAACGTAGTGGCAACATGTACTATTTGAACGTAACTGCCACTAACGAAAATATAAACAAATAAAAAACAAAGAATTTTTAAAATAAATGAGTTTAAGCTAACTAAAAGACAACCCCAGAGCAAATATAAATATAGACAGAAAAATTATTAAAAACAACAGGGGAATAAATATGATTTTATTTTTTTCTTTTATAAAGTAGAAAATATGGCAGCTCTGAATACATATACTGTCCGATAAAAGTTAAATGTAAGATGTTCTTACATTTAGCTTATTGGTCACATTTGGCTTAACTTATACTTATAACAACCAAAAACAGTTAAAGTCAACGATAACATCCTAACTTTAGTTATTGGATAGTTATAATAACGGGCCTAAGTAATATTGATTTCTAGAGAGATACATTTGCGTTTTTTTTTTTCGTGAGGCTCGTCGATGTACATTAGAGACCCCTTAAACAATGTGTGTTATTGAGCTAAATATGAAAAAAAGTATAAAATTTTTAATTTGATCTTTAGTATTCTTACATCAAAATTGCAAAGAAGCCTTTCCTCGGGACACTTTAATGTATCTATTAGTTCTTAGAGTGTCAATATTTGTCTATTAGAAATATTTACACTATTTTATGTGTTCCCGTTTTCGAAACGTTTTGAATTCAATACTTTTGGTTACTTATTGTTATTGGTTAGTTACACAGACAGAATTTTAATATTGTTAAAAAATGTAAAGTTTACGTAAATGACAATTCAAATTTTCATTATCTGCCCTTTTATTTTACAATTAATTAATTATTTATTAGAGAAATAATGCATTGAAATTGTTTTCTCCTTCATATTTTTAACTGAAAAGAATTCAATCATTTTTGTTCTTAAGCGAAAACGAGAACATCAAGTAAATGTGAAATCGTTCGTTTTCGCATTTATTCCTGTGAAATCGAAAGCCAGAACACATACATATAACATCGTGTAGCTACTAAAATTTTGTTGAACTCATATTGTGCAGTATTACTTGATTTCTATGTTGAGCTTGCATTATTCTCTAGTAACAATTTTTCGTTTTGACGCTTTAGCTATGTTTAGCAGTCTTTTTGTTTACAAATCCATTGCTACTAGACTTTTTTTGTCAGAGTTAAAAACATTAACATACATATGTTAATTAACATTAACATACATATATGGGCAATTATCAAAAATTTTTGATTTTAGCCCATCAAAAAAATATTTTTTTTTGATGGCACATTAAAATCCTTTTATATACATATAAAGTGACTCGAATGAATGTAGAATGAGTTCGCGTTAATCATTTCATGTGAGGGGCACGAAAGTTATGGCGGTTTAAAGTTGAACATATAAAAATTTTCACAAACTAGAGGTTTATGTATAATTATGGTCAAAATTACACGTAATATCAAAACCTACTGTTTAAATAATTCTATGATATTTTCAATGTTTGATGGTTTAGTGCAGCATATTTTAGGGTTTCCTTGTAAAATTTTAAAAATTTTCTTTTCAATATAAATCGCGATTTTTAAAAAATGTTTGAAAATTTGGATCGAATCTAAGTTATTCCTTTATATATTGATTGAAAATATATTTTGTTAGAGTTCGTTACATAGAAATGCTTTTTAATATTGTGATCCTTTTTTAACACAAGTAAATATTTTTTGGTCCATAAAATGTTTATCTTTTAAAATTTTTTGATGCGCCTCGGAATTTTAAATTAAGCATAACAAACACCTACTAATTATGTCAATTATAGTCATGCTGTCCACACGATGTGCCTTAGCGAAATGTGTTTTGACAAAAGTTTCCCGTTTTCAATTATCAACGACATTTGACTTAAATTTATAATCCCAATCAATTATATTTATCGCCAATCTTATATCTATATATCCAATATTTGTTGAAATTGCAATTTTCTATATAAAAATACAAAAACAAAAAGTGCAATTTTTGCATAATTTTCAAAAAGTCCATAAAATTTTTGTGTTAAATTAATTTTTAATGGTCATCCGATTATGTTATGTGAAATGACAAAAAACTAAGTTCACGCAGTAATCCAAGCAATTCCTTATGAAAATGTGAATGTGCCTCGTGAAAAACTGACTTTTTGAAAAATTTTCGCACTTGTTTTTCAAACTTTGAGACTATCTGCTACATTGACTATTTCGAGCACATCAAAAAGATATAGCGCAAAATATGTAAAATTACAACAAGTATCAATCCCTATCCCAAATTTTGTATTCGGTTGAGGGGCGCACCAAAAAACTGAAAAATTTAAAAAACCAAAAAATTTTGTCATCAAAACTTTACTACCCTGTATTTAGTTGTTGAAAGTCTGCACAACAAAAAAGATGGTGCATAATTTATGTGCAAAGTCCAATTAGTTTACTTATGATAGAGTAACATTAAAAAGTATAAACACGCGAACAAAAATTGTAGAAGAATGGTAAAAACTTAAGTAGTTTTTCTATATTCTTGAATTTTGAACAACAATCATGGTTAGAAAAAGAAACCTATTGTGCTAAAATTTTGCACTGTATTAGTTTCAAGTCTTGTGAGTTCAGATCTGTAACCAATTTGCTCAAAATATCATTACCACAAAACTTATTAAGGATTTAAGTCAGTTTTAGCCAGGTTAAACATTTTTCATAATTGCCCATATATGTACTTACATATGTACATTAGGGGTAGGGATGCCAAATGGGAATTTTGAAATTCCAATTCCGGGATTTCTAAATCCCGTTTTTTGCCTTTTATTTGCCTAAAGCTTATATTTTGCCACTATTTTTAAAGTACCATTAACTATATTTATGTCGAATAATATCTTATAAGGAAAAACATTGAAATCAAACCAAAAATCTTCTTCAGAAGACTACATATCGAGGGCTAAAACAAAATGAGAGCTATCTGTAAAAATAAAAATATGTAAATAAACCATTGAAAAGAATTATATGGATATGAGTTGTAGATAGTTGAGAAATACAAATGCCAAAAAAAATTGAATCAGAGTTAGGCAATCCGAAGATATTGGCTTATATACAAAAATGGCTATATGTAGGTTTACCGATTTGTACTTCAAATGTGTTTCAAATGAACGAACGGTTTAACGAGTGAATTCTACTTGTTTTAACTAAAAACTTATAATCGTAGAAAAATTAGGAAGACATTTTTTTAGTTGGTTAAGTTTTTTGTTATAATAAATTATAAACTGATATGTGGCCGAAAAAGAGAATTTTTACATATATTTATATGAATATTTTGCATTATTTTGGTAGTTATTGATAATTACATCAAAAGAGAAAAATAACATATTTTTTACTAAAACAAAAGTTAATTATATCCAAGAATACCACAGTTTAACAACTTGAAAGTATTTTTTTAAACAATAATAATATTTTTATAAACAATAGAATGCTCCTGCATTGCATGGTATCTAAATACATAGAAATTATAAAAAATTAGAGTATAAATGGCAAATATGGGTTAACTATGACTTCCTTCTAATGACAACACTAGGGTATGTTTATTTTATGTTTAGTTTTCGAAGCTTATATTCCCAAAAGATATTTTTAATTATAAAAAATATATGTTTAAATACTTTTTTTTCGAGATTTTCAATTTCCGAAAATCCAGGAGTCCCGATTTCAGGATTACATGTCAAATCTCGAAAAATCAGCATTTTTAAAAATCGGCCGAATCAAACAAAAGCTGAAAAAATTTTTACCATTTGGTACTGAGCAGAATATTTAGTATAGTAGTGCCAATTTTTATTACCAATATGAAAAATATAAACTTTTTAATATTAAAAAATTAAAAAAAAAATTCAAATATTTTTAGAAATTGCTTCGGTGCGGAAGGTTTTTTTCATCGAAATAACTTTTGATAACGATGTTTTTTTTATTAAAAAAAAGTTATACCCTAATGTATATACGAACAAACATACGTATTTATAATAGACTGTTCCAAAACTTACCAACTTTCGAATTTTCACCGTAAATCCCCGTATAATCATTCTTTCTGTTGAAAAAACATAATGTATGAAATATTAGTGAAATCGGATATCGTTAACTCGTGCCGAATCGTGCCTGAACTATAGAAAATAAAATTGAAAAAGAATTAGGTCAACACCTTGTATGACTAAGCCGTACCTGCAATTTGAATTCTACGGACTTCGGCAAAAAAGTTTTTAAAAATAGTGGACAAGGACAACATTTAAAATACGGCGGTCAAGAGTAGTGTTGCCAGGACTTGAGAAAAAAAGAAGCTAAACTAGACTTTAAAAAAGGTCAGAAAAAGCTAAATGTCCCAAAAAACCATTATATTGTTTTATTTAAAAACGCATTTATTTTTTTGTTATCATTAGTTTTTAGTATTTCTTTAATATATATTAGTGAATTTATAAATATAATATAAATAGTTTCTATGGGTTATAAAGTTTGTTAAAAAAATAATTATAATATTCTTGTAGAATGGATCGCCGCGGGCCAAAATTTTCGTTATATATAAATAATTTCGAATTTTTGTACAAATATTTTGATATTTCAAGGATAATTTTTTTATACTTTATGAAATGTTTTGATTTTATAAAAAAATGAGGAAACAAAAGAAAAAATAATAATACTAAAAAAATAAAAAAATAATAAAAAATATAAAATTAACTAATGGATAGCATTTTATCGTTGAGAAGCTTGTCTTGTAGAAACAAGATTGAATATTATGATTGAAGTTTATGTTGTAAAAACAAGATTTTCTTCATGAAAGCATATCGAGCCCTAACCGCGAAAATGTCGTAAGTGCAGAAAACAAAACTTTACACATTATTGTTTACACATTGTTATATGTATGAAAATTGTCACTTACGATAAAATTACTTTCGCTATAAATCTGAAATGCCACTTGATACGTCGATGAAATTTTGACAAATGATCTAAATGATAAATTATAGATTTTCATCAAAACACGATTTTCGAAAATGTTGTCGGTTACGATATTTTGGCGGTCAGTGATCTATATGATAATTTTGATAATTTCTAGAATTAGGTGGGTAAGAAAATATAATATCAATACGCATTAAGCGTAAAAGAAATGAAAAACAGAAAGAAAACAAAACTTAATAATGAAACGAATGCTTTGCTTTCCAATAATTATTTCTCTCCTCTTCAAACAATAGAAGATAATAAGTTAGAAGATGATGAAATAATAGTTGAAAAATAAATAAAACTCCACGTATCTCCAATTACTATACTAAAATGTAAAGTTGAAGAACTACATGAATTATGCAAATTGAAAAAAATCGAGGATTACTCCATCAGGAAAATTTATATTGGACTCAAATTATGTTTAAAGTCAAAAGATATTTTTAATGATGTTTGTGGTATGCTAGCAAACAAATATGAATTTTTCACCTATGCTACTAAAAGTGAAAGACCATATAAAGCGCTTTTCTTTGGACTCGATAAACAAGATCCAATGATTGTCAAAAAAAAACCAAAAGATATGGGTTTGAAGTGTTTAGATGTTAAAATTGTTTTTAAAAGAAACCCCTACAACTCAGAATTTATAATTTATGTCGTTTATTTCGAACGACAAACAGTAAATCTAAGAGAACTTAAGCAAAATTATTCTGTAATTGACTATTTGAAGGTGAGGTGGGAGTTTCAACATGCAAACAAATCAAAAATCATCCAATGTTATAATTGCCAAATATTTGGCTATGGTTCGAGCCGTTGCAGGGTTAAAACCTTTTGTGCCAACTGCGCTGGTCAGCATAAAACATCTGAATGCTAAGAATCAATTATCAAATGTGCCAATTGTAATGTTTCACATAAATCCACTTATAATGAATGCCCTAGCAAAATCAATTACATAAATATTAGGCAACGTGCGCAACCAGCTCCAAGACGACAACTGTCAGATGGTTACAGGACTACAAATGGTGTTAATTATAATAAATCATTTCCAAATCAATCTATTGCAATTGAATCTAATGCTTGGCAAACAAACAGCATTGGAAACCGGGATTTACGAGAAAATGATGTTAATTCAAATACCAGTAATGAATTATTCACACTTCAAGAAATTAAAAATCTCACCCTCGAATTAATTTCTAATTTAAGAAATTGCAAAAATAAATCGGACCAATTTTAAGTCATTACAATCCTAAATTCTTATCATAATGAATCACAATGGCTTAAATATCATAACTTGGAATGCAAGAAGTGTTCGAAATAAAAGCATAGAACTTTCTAACCCTTTAATTACATATCAATAAAAAACAGTGAATTCATGGTATAAAGAAATGATAGAACATCTTCTAGAGGAGATGATGTGGCAGTATTTATAAATAAAAATATACCTCATACATTGTTACCCATTGTAAATACTAACTTTATAGAAAATATAGGTATTAAGTTATTTACTAATAATAACTGATATATACTCGTGTTATTTTCCTGGTGGTTTAGCTGGTGAAGTTGGGTTTAGAAAACGTTTATTTGCATCTGATATTTTGAGACTATCTAGTAATAATTTATATATACTTGGCGGGGACTTTAATTGCGGACATCAGTCTTGGGGTTATTTAAGCGCTAACTGTTGGGGAAATATTCTATATAAAAAATTAGATTCTTACAATATTGACATAGTATATCCCTGCAATTTTACTTATGTTCCGACAACAGCTAACAGACAAGGTTCTATTTTAGATTTTTTTTTTCTAACAAATACATCAAACTTAATAGCTCCTGCTATAGCAATAAATGATTTCAGTTCTGATCATTTACCCTTAAAAGTTACTCTAAACAGCACGTTTCGTACAACAAGTAATCTTATTTATGACTTTAAAAGAGCGAATTGGAAGAAATACTCAAAATTGAAATAATAATAAACAGAAATTTAAATCTTGATGATTTGATCGGAGTTTCCTGTAGCCAACAAATATATGACTTGCTTTCTAATTTTAAAAATGTTTTAAACAGTGCGATTGCATGTAATTTACGGAAAAAATTATTGTCTATTGTGAGAAAAAGTTTTCCAGAACATTAATCAATCAAAGAAATTATTATAGGAGAAAATGGCAAAGAAATAGCGGCTTATATGATCTACATAGATTTAAAATTCTTAAATTAAAAATTATATCTGAAATTGAAAAGTTTAGAAATCAATCATGGAATTTCCTACTTTTTATTTTAAATAAAGGTTCTACACCATTTTGGAACCTTACAAAAATTTTGAGAAAGAGGTCCACAAATATTCCGATTTTTAAAGTCAATGACATACAATCTGCTACAAACAGAGAGAAATGTGAAATTTTAGCTCAGACTTTTGCGTTAAGCAATACAGATAGTCTTGGAAATTACAATTAAATAATCAATTTAATACCGATTTCATGACAAATGTGTCGCAAATTATATATATATATATATATATATATATATATATATATATATATATATATATATATATATATATATATATATATATATATATATATATATATATATATATATATATATATATATATATATATATATATATATATATATATATATATATATATATATATATATATATATATATATATATATATATATATATATATATATAAAAGAGTAACGTGACTGACTGATTCATCATCCCACAGCCCAAACGGCTGATGCTAGAGAGACGAAATTTGGAACTTAGGTAGGTCTCCCTCAATACAGATCCACTAAGACGGGATTTTTGGAAATTCGAATGTTTAGGTGCTAAAAAAGGGTAAAAACAGGTAAAATCGGTAACCTTATAACTCACAAACTAATAATGATACAAAAAAAGATGAATAGTTATCGTTATTCATTTAAAAAATAATTGGACAGGTGTCTGGTACTTTTTTGAAAATCGGTCGTTTTAGGGAGAAAACGGATAAAAAATGTAGTTTGGTAGTTTTTTGGCATCATATGTATCTTTGAAATCAATCAACATACAGATAAAATTTATGACGTATTCATAACTTATCAAAAAATGAGAAATACAAATTTGGTACTTTTCAGAAATTCAAACGTTTAAGGAGTATTTTTGGTACTTTTTCCATAAAACAATTTAGAAATTTATTGGAAAACTATTTTTGATACTTCGATTCGACATTTTATTCATACTTAATAATGAATTTTCAATTACATTAAATATAGAAACATGAAATTAAGAAAATGTAGATAAGAATTCACAAGAGTGGAATTTGTGGTACTTAAAGATACATGGTCCTGTGGGTAAGAATTCTAGAGAATGGACTTCGTGGTACTTTTTTCTTCTTCTATTGGTACTTTTTGCATTTTCTGTAATATTTAACCCAGAAACATGAAATTAATTATATGTCATCCTAAGTGAATGAGAATCCATTAGAAAAGACTTTGTGGTACTTTTTCGTTCAACTAATATTACTTCTTCAATGTACTGTAATATTCAGTAATATACTTTTTCGTAATTCTAATATTTACATTTCATTATTCTAATATTAAAAACCTGAAATTAAAGAGATATTGTTATTCATGCTCTATTGTGAGATTCTTTTATACTAAAAAATAATAATGGAAATACTTTGTAACTTTATTGGAACTCTATAAACTTTCTAAACCAAAGCATAGGAATAAATTTAAAATATAATATTTTTCATCAGAAATGTATCAAATATGCATTTTGTACTTTTCGAAAATCCTACTTTTTATTATAATTTTTGGTACTTTTTAAAGTAAAATACATAAGAAGTTTATTGTTATTATTGCCGACACAATACCATTATTAAAAATGTTCCCACGGGAGTTAGGTATCTTTTTTTAAATTTATTATATAGGATGGTTTTTATAAAAAATGTCCGCTAACGAAGTAGCGGGTTTACAGCTCGTTAACATAATAAAATCTTTAAAGAGTAAAAAGTCTCCAGGAAATGATGGGATAAATAATAGATGTCTGAAAGCCCTCCCTTTAAAATGAATTAAATATTTAATTTCAATTATAAATCCATGTTTGAAACTATGTTACTTCCAAATGATGAACAGTCAAAAGTAATACCTATTAAGAAGCCTAATAAAGATCCGAATTGTCCGTCGTTGTATCGTCCAATCAGCTTATTGTCTTCGATCAGTAAAATATTTAAGAAAGTTATTAAAGAAAAGCTGACAAATTTTATTGAAACTAAGCATATACTGCCTTCTTAACATTTTGGCTTTCGAAGGCAACATAGTACTTCACAACCTCTTATTAGAATTAGAAATTTAGTGCATACTAATTTTAACGTTCAAAAATCCACCGGTATGATTTTATTAGATGTTAAAGCGGTCCTTGATACGGTATGGCACTTATCTTTAAAATGTTAAATTTTAATTTTTCAATATATCTTGTCAAAATAATGTACAATTTTCTCTCTTCTCGATCATTTAGAGTCTACATAGGTTCAACATATTCTGATTCAGTTTCTGTAACGTCTGGTTGTCCCCAAGGCTAGTACTTATTACCAATTTTGTATAATCTATATACATCCGATTTCCCACAACTAAATTATTGTACTTAGTCTATCTTTGCTGACGACACATCTGTGTTATTTTCTGAAGTTTTGGTTACCGATATTATAAATAACTTGCAGAGAGCACTTGCGGAGATTAAAACTTACTTTAGCAAATGGAAAATAATGCTAAATTATGACAAAACACAGGCAATTTATTTTACCAGAAAACGAAAATATTGTTATATACCACAGAATGGCATTAATTTTGATGGAAAACTAGTCCAGTGGGAAAAAAAGGTAAAATACTCAGGTGTTATACTTGATCCAAAAATTAAATCTAGTAATCATATTGGTTATATTATAAATAAGATTAAGATTCAAACACGTTTATTATACCCATTCATAAATCAAAAATCAAAGTTAAGTGTTCACAATAAAAAAAAAAAATGTTAAACATATAATTCAAGCTGTAATGTTTTATGCAGTTCCTGTATGGTCTACAAGTGCCCATTGTCACACACAGAAACTGCAAGTGTCTCAAAACAAATTACTAAAACTAATCTAAAACCTGCCTTGGCACTTCTCCACCAATCGTTTATATTCCCTAGCGGACATAGAGTTAGTTAAAGACAAAATAGAAAGAATTACTCAAAATTTTAATTTCAGATGTTTGAATTCTGATTACAGACATATTAATAAACTAGTATCATCATAAGTAGTTATTAGGTTTTCTTTTATTAAAAAAAAAAAAAAAAAAAAACAAATGGGTTTTTTAAACTTTTGCCTCCACCATTGTAAATATATTCATACCAAATTAATAATTTAAGTACAAATAATTATTAAGCAGAAAAAGTGAAAGATCTTGAACTCTTTATAAAATAAAATTACATATAAGACAATTTACTGTACAAAAATATTAAACAAATAAAATCAAATCTGAATATTCATACCAAATGAGAGCTACTATAGTATAAAAATTAAACCTTGATTTATTCACTTTTTTTTTAAACCCTATACCACCATAGGTGGTATAGGCATCGAACGGCATCTGAGTCGATTTAACGATGTCCTTTCGTCAGTCCGTCTGGTCGGCTGGCTGTCCATGTAAAGTACAGGCCGCAATTTTGAAGATAATTTGATGAAATTTGGTATATATGATTTTTTTAACACAAGGACGAAGCCTATTGAATTTGGTACTGGTCTTATTTCACCTAACCTCACCACACAAATGTCCTCCCGAACTAGAACTTTAACACTCATAAATAACTTAAAAATATTCCGTATTAGTATGTTTTTTTTTACACTTAATAAAAGTATCGGTCCACAATTGGCCCCTTCCCAAATTTTGGTACACATAGACAATTGTGTGGGGTATTATATGGTCTTGACCGACTATATCTTTTTTTCTAGTTTTTTTTTTTTTTTTAGTTTATTGCCTGAACAATAATTGTGTGAATCTACTCGAAACTAAATAAATTAAAATGAAAAACAAACATTTTCCCATATGAAACAAATCTTACTTTTATTTTATATTTAAATCCGTAATATTTCTACGTTTTTATATACTTGTTTATTAACTTATTCATGATTATTAAATTTTTTTGTTCTACGAAACTGCATTATGTGCTTTGATCAAAAAAACTGTCATCGTTAAATAATGTACAGAATGTTGCACATAAACGAGTTGACATGATAATAAAGGAAATTGATTTCTTGCGAAAAGTTCATTACATCCTTTTGTTTTGTTTTTTTTTTTTTTTTTTGTGCATCGTTTGTATTTATTACATGTATGTATATATTTAATAGATAGAACGAATGTATATCGACAGTTCCATGCAAGAATGTCTAAAAAGAAAAATGAAATTTTTTAGTAGGTAGATAAATAGTTTAAATGGCATCAGTCATTTAAAACATATAACTACCCCTATTTTTAGGGGTAGTTATTATTTTTACAAGAGTGATAACATTTTTTTGATCTGTAATTTCTTTTTCACTTTTATCTCCTCTATTTTTTATCTCCTCTCATTTTTTTCATTTTTATATCCTCTTGGCATTTATTTGTAGTACCGTTATAAAATGATAATATGTTCAAATTGAGATTTCACTTTACGGACCGTTATAAAGTCCACTATTTAAACTGTATAACCAATTATATTTAAAATTAGTTACAATTAATTAGGAAGTAGTAAAGACGTTTAGATTTAAAAAAGACTATTTTTTATTTTATAGTTCAATTTAAAGCAAAAGATGTCGCCAGGTTGTGAACTATTGGAAGAAGTGCTGAAATAATTAAAGTATGACTCAATATTTATGTAAAGCTCTGAAAAAATAGTGTCAGCAGGAAGGGCATATCCTGCTGATAATATATATCATAATTCTCCAAAAAAGTTTGAGAAATAGCTATGTTTCTGTGAGCGGCAACACATAATCGATTGCTGATTAGCGGGACTTAATGACATATTTAAATGTTTTTGAACATATACAGCGCACAGTGTGCGATTTTCTAGTGATCAAAAGTCTATATTTTTGTAATTAAGAAAGTTATATTAATGAAATTTGGAACAAAACATTTTTTAAACACTAGGCTGGTTTCGCGCCTACACGGATGGTATTTGATGGTATTTCTTAATGATTCATCTTATATATCGTCACCGAAAATGCAAAACAACATAGCATAAAAATTTTCAAATTTGTGTTTTTGATGAAATATAGTTTATTTTTTCCAAAATACGTGTGATCACAAATTTACAGACTTGTAGCTCAAAAAATAACGATTATATTAACGAAGGCAATGATTTTCTTAAGTCAAAATAATGTAACATCACATTTGTTAAAAAAAAATAAAATAAAAAAATTCTTTTCTTTTACAAATTTAGATTGAAAATTATTAAAAATATAATAGCTTTTAAAGTTTTGAAGTATAAGTTATCACAAATCTTTTTAATTTTGATTTGTCTAAAATTTGTATTGATGTTTTTTTTTTTTTTTTTTTTTTTTTTTTGGCTTCATAAAATTGAAATCTGAAACGTAAACCATATAACTTAAAAAATATTTAATAAAAATAAAATTATTCATCATCAATATACATATTCAGTGACGATATACGACATTTTAACAGAAACAAAATTGCGGCTGTTACATTTGACCCATTAGTTTTTGGTGGTTATCGTATGCCCCAAATTAATGAACCTGATGATATTAATAATCTATGAATCAAATATGTATTGGAATCCCCTCTAGATGTTTTTCTTGCAAAATTTTGCAAAAATTTTTACAATCCTAATTTCTTGCCTCCTGCTCTTCTTGGGATAATTTACCAATTGGAACAATACATTATTCTATCATATTTTTTTCGGGGAATTTAATTGCATGTAGTGTAGCGGACATATGGAGCCTTAATGACGAAAATCTAAAACTCAAAATCGTCAATATTTCATCAATGTATAGTCGAACACGGTTATAACGTACTCGAAGGAACCGATAAATTTAGTTCGTTATAAACGTAGTTCATTATATCCGTAAAATTCCAAAAAAATATTTGTTAACAAAATATAGGTACGTATTTGAATACAATTTTTAATTAAAGCATATTTCCTTCCTTTTAAAATAGGCTGTATTTATGTTTTAAACATCAATGATCTTAATATATCAGAAAGAATATTTTTTATATTCATCAGTCATTAGTCGAGTGGAAATTGAGATTAACTATATTTTTTTTATTGTCATTCAACGTTTTCTTTTATTACCGAGGTTTTGACCTTGGCATGTTTTGAGATCTTTACTCTTTGAAGAATAACGATTATTTTCGTTAATGTGTTTGCGTCATGTTGAACAACTATAAAAATAAAATTCCTTTTTATTTGTCCGATAATTTAAATTCAATTAACGGAAATTATTTTTATTTGTCGAACAATTTTAATTGAAATAAATGTTATTTTTGGTAGTTTTTACATTTTTAAAATATATCGAAAATTTGTATTTTTAGGAGAAATTTTGTTTTTGAGACCATACAAATATATTCGTTATAACCGTGTTCGTTATAAACGTAGTTATTTGTATGGAAATTTCGTGTAAAATCAATGGGACCTAAGAAAAGTGTTCGCTATAGCCATAGTTCGTTATAACCGGTGTTTGTTATAACCGTGTTCAACTGTATTAAGATTTATAGCTTAAGCAATTTTATCGTAAATGATATTCTTCTTGCTAACATCCATTTTGAATTTTATTAACTATTTTGTTTAAGAATGCTTTTATTGATTCAGTATCAACATTTTTAATTAAATTGTACTAATATTTTTAAAATAAACTCGTGTTCTTTGATGCAAGCAACCAAATATCAAACATTATTTGGCGAAAAATACGTTGACACATGATCAGTAATTGCTTTGCAAATTGAAAAGGAGCAAATTGGAGCAAAATTTTAATCCTGATTTGGAAGACCACCTATCAGCAATTACAAAAATGCCATTTAAATAACGGGACTTTGTGGGACTTTTTAGTTTTTGTCAAATAAAAATTGATATAAAAACAAAAAAATGAAAAAAAAAAAAAAAAAAAAAAAAAACGTAAGGCGAAAAACTTTCCAAGATTTTTTGTTAATAACCTTTTTGAAATTATTGTTATTTTCTTCTATAGATAACACATAAATCTTTAAAACAAAAAAAGATTCATGAAAATCTTGCTTAAAATAAAAAAGTTACAACTATTCAAAATTAAACTTCTCACCAAAAAATATTTTGTGCTGAATTTATCTTCAACAGTCCTGTTCAAGGTTCCGTTACTTAATAACGGTTAACATTTTTTTAATATTTTCTTAATTTTTCAGTTACTTGGAAGGTTTTTAACGAGAATAACTAAATTTTTTTTCAAAACGCGAAAAAAAATTTTATGGGGTTTTGATCTGCTAAATTGTCGAAATCACACACTGTGCATGATTATGATTAATATATGCCTTTGTATTCGACGTTAACAAAGAATATTGTTCAAGCCCAATCATAGTGGCTCATAATATAAGCCGACATTAGCTGTAGAGAGAAGTTAGAAATATTGATTGGACGTAGCAGAATTAATTCACAGGATTACCTTAATTAACTAAGCAGTAAGTCCATAACCTTTGGTGGTGAATTTCATGCTAAAATTGGATTATACAGAAAAAAAATACGACGTTACTAACAAAAACGTTTTTTGAGTCACAAAATGTTATAGCGACCAGTATTGAGTTTTAGACCCTTAAATAAAGGATTTTCCGTAGAATACTGACTGCTAAGTTATATTTAGATTATGAGCTTATATGTCAATATTAAGCGGTCCAAGTACAAACTAAAATTTTGTGATATATATTTTAAGGAAATCGGACAAATCTGTGCCATAACGGATGCATTTGGTAACGATACATTAGGGTAACTAAATTCCTTAATAATCAAAAATATTGCAAATTAATGTAATATAATGAATAATTTATATAAAATTCGTGTACAAAATATCATAGCAAAACTTTGAAGAGCATAGAAAATATATTTTTTCGCTATTGTTAAAAAAGTTTACACAGCGATTGCTATGGAAATTTTTTATATTAATATTGTTTTGATATTAAAAAATTTAATTTGTTTTCCAAATTACTTAAGTTTTCATCACTCATCAAAACGGGCCTCATGCAAAACAGCATTTTTCAGGAGAACATAAAAACTGTTTATTTCCCTAATTTTTCAACATTTTGCAATCCGTTGATCTACGATTTATTAATATTACGTCTACTAAACCTCACATTAAAAAATAAATCTTTTAACTTCATTATTCGCGAAGTTCTGGTAGATAGCCCGTTTTGTCTTAATTATTTTTAATGTTTGTAAAAAAAAATGTTCACATAGCCCGTTTGGTCCATTGGGAATTAAAAAAGTAAAACATAATATTTTTGGAAAAAAAAATTGACAATATGTTAAATTTATGATATCATACCAATCAGGAAATAAAAAAAGCGAAATTTTGTGGTTGGCTGGACCATTTTTAATCGTTAGAAATTTAAAATAACAGGTATGTTTACTAAAAGGACGAAAATGTGTTCAAATTTAAAATTATAAATTAAATTTTTAAAAAAAAAAATTGCATGCAAAGAAATTTCAAAAATATTTTGCAAAAAAAAATTTTAAACCAATTAAAATTGTATCAAATTGTATATCAACAACTCAAAAATTATTAAAATCTTTAAAGACGTTGTTTATTGCACTTTTTATTTGATTATCATTTTTTTAAGAAACTGATTTTGGTATCTAAGATGTTTTGCTTATAATTACGAATTTTATTAAAATTTTTTCATTCCTGTCTTTAAATCTAGCGTATAGTGCTCCCACTTAGCTTCAAAAAATGTTGATAGGTGTACCCGCGTATGATCTATAAGCATCTAAAAAATCTAACTTCAATGGCTTTTTTCTCCAGACTGCATTGAGATAACAACATTTTTATGAGATATATTAAAATTCTAATTCAAAATGTTTAAGAAAAATTCAAACCGCAAAGAAAATTCTCATTATTTATCAATTTTTATTTTAACATTTCTTTGAAAATCAAACAAAAACTTGCACATAGCCCGTTTTGCCTTAAAAAAATATACTGTTTGTAGATAGCCCAAAAACAAAAAGTGAAAAACATAGTGTTAGAATTAACTTTTTACTCCAAAATTAACACCATATATAAAAAATAGAATACTGAAGAGTCTGACGCAAAAAAAAATTTTTCTAAATCAGCATGAGGCCCGATTTGAATATAAGCCCTCTAATATTTTTCTTGAATATAATAACTATACCATTTAAATTTTTTAAACTTTATATAGTATTTTACATATAAAAATACTTATTAAAAAAAACTAATTTCAGTGTGTGTTTTGTCCAAATCAGCAAAAATGTTTGGTTTTTGTTATCAGGAAAATATTGGCTATAAAATGATGCTATGGTATTTTGAGTTCCCCTAATACAATTATTTTCTATGAAAACTTGTTTAAATCAATTCACTTTTGCCAAAAATAGTATTAACATAGTGCTTGATTACACGATGGGTTTAGTTTTCGCCTGAAAAGTACTAATAATACTTCGGAATAATATTTCATTTTGGTGAATCATTCGTTATCGGTCAGTACTACTGAATGAAAGATTTCTTTATTTTCTTTCATCTTTCATTTACTGAAATACGAATGAAATAGAAACTAATGAAAGATGTTTTTTTATCTCCTATATTTCATTTTCTGAAGAAAGATATTTTGAATGGTTAAGCATTTTTATGTAAATAAAATGTATATACAATATGACAGAAGGAAAGTGAAAAATAAACATGAAAAATTGTGAATAGGGTTTGGGGTTTCCCGTGATATTTTGTTTCCCGGGAAACGGGAATAAAAAATTCGATTTCCCGGGAATTTTAAATATAAAAAAAGCAATGAATTCTTATGAAGAATATAATTTTTTCTATTCAATACTATAAAACAACATTATAAATCAAATTTACGATTATTTCAGAGGGTTTTACACTATAATACTATATATTAATACCAGAGTTTAATTTTCTGCAATACATATCAAACAATTTATTAAGAAAAGTATTATTAAATATCATATTTTTCATTTCCTTTATTAAAATATTTTTTAAAAAATTAAAAACGAACAAGCGCGAATTATATTCGGCCCGGCCGAATCTATATACCCACCATCAACTTTTTCAAATTTTACGTTATATGGGAGGAGGCGGTAAAGTGGGCAGGAAAGTGGGCGGACCACGCCCATTTTTTGTTTCCGAGTTTACATTAGTCCTTGAACTATTTGTTGATTTTCACATTATATGGGAGGTGGGCGGTAAAGTGCGCGGACCACTCCCATTTTTGGTTTCCGAGTTTATATCGATCCCCGAACTATACATACAAAATTTCGTTGTCGTACATGCTTTTGTTGAAGAAATATCAGCAGAAAAGTATGAAACGGACACCCTGTGTTTCTAGTTTTTAGCCCATAACTTTTTTGTCTATGAACCGATTTTGCCCATTTTCAATCCCTAACAAACCTTATTTCGTCCTTCTACGTTGCCCCGTTCGAGCCCTATCCTGCTTTCAACAGATGGACAGACGGACGGACATAGCTATATCGACTCAGAATCTAACCAGGACCCAGAAAATATATACTTTGTGGGGTCTTAGATGATTCCTTCGACATGTTACACACGGAATGACAAAATCAATATACCCCCCATCTTTTTGATGGTGGGTATAAAAATTGAACAGAATTGACCACAAATAGAATTAATGCTTTAAGATATTTTAAATAATTTTTATATTAATACAAAGTACAGTAGGGCCTCGATTATCCGTGATTCGATTAACCGGTAACGTCGATTATCCGGGAAATAAAATTTGTATTTGTTTTCTGCTTTTCCATCCATTTAATTACCTCTATTATCCGGGATTCCAAGCATAATTTTTTTCGATTGCTTTTGAACACAATGTGAATAAAACGAAAAAGGGGAATTCTCTCGTTTAAATAAGATGAGCAAGATAAAATCCAAGTTTACATTCATGAAAAGCTAGTTAACAAAAAAAAATTGGAATTGAAAAAGAAGAAACAAACAACACTAAATGTTTTTTTAGAAACTACGCAAAATCAAATCCTTATGTATTGTTCACTGTTTTTTTTTTCCAAAATAATTATTTTTTCCTTATATTAAATCTTTGAATAATTAAATTATATAAATAAAAAATGTTCTAAAATACTACTCAAAATTTTTATTCAATTAACCGGGAAAATTGATTATCCAGAATGCTTCCGGTCCCGACCATTACGGATAATCGAGGTCCTACTTTATTATTATGTAAAACCCCTTTAACATTAAAAAATTATATTGAAGTATGACTTCTAATTAAAAATTTAATCAATTTTAAACATTTCAAATAAAATAAGTGCCTATTGTAAGTAAAGGTTCCAAAGGTTTAATTCTTTAATTCAATTTTCAAAATCGAATTAAATTTATTTTCCCAGACATTTCTTTAAAGTATTCATAACAATGTATTTCATATACTTAAATTGTTTGACTTTACAAGAATTAATTGCTTAAAGAATTTACTACCAATTATACAATTCAAGCTTAAAAAATATTTTGAATCATTAAAATTTTCTTCTATTCAAATCTATTGCGTATTAACTTCGGAAAATATTTTTTGATTCATTTTGTAAAATATTAGCTTTGTTCCTGTACTCTAAATTGGGAGCATGCAGGATCCCTATTTTACCGAAAAGTGAAAATTAGGAAATGAGAGTGATTTTGAGAGAATAATGTTCAACTTCTTGCACGAAACAGCCCAGACTATTTCTTTGAATAGACTTAGTAAAAACTTTGAATGAAAATATATATGTTTGTTTTTGCTACTAAGAAGAAAGTTTCAACTAAAAAAATAAGAACGTTGATATATACTAAAAAATAAACTAACATTTATATATGAATTTCCAAATAGTTTGGTGTTTTCTTTATGGCTAAACAGATTGTTTTTTGTACATTTTTGAGAGAAACATCAGGCTTTTCTAATTTTACCTATTTTTTTTACTAATTTTTATTTTGAAAAAGTAGCGGTATTTATTTCTGATATTAAAAGAAAAGTTCTTATCAATATTTCATATAAAAAATGTTTACATATTTAATTTTTGTACATATTTCAAAATTCGGGTATTCGTAATGTGAATTGACAAAATAAAAAGTTTTTTTTTTTCTAGTGAAAAATAGTAAAATGGGACTGACTTCATCAGCGCACCGATGAAATGTCTTTCAATGATATGAAATAAAACTTGTATCGAATTTTATATATATATATATATATATATATATATATATATATATATATATATATATATATATATATATATATATATATATATATATATATATATATATATATATATATATATATATTGTATTAATATCTAAAAATGCATTTAGTAAGTAGTATGTTTACATTAATGTAAAATTTTTACTGAGGTGGTACAAATAGTAACACTTTTTGCTATAGGAGTATAAAACTACATGAATATTAAATACGTATGTTTACCGCACTAATTTTTTTTTACTTTTTTGCGCCCAAAAAATTTTGGTTTTTCTAGGAAAAACGGCAAGCCGACATATTAGCCGCCGCCGGTACTGTCTTGTGTAAGCCGCCGCCGCCGACAATTTTGCCTCGGCTTGGTTCTCTGAAATATGGATATTAATACGGTCTGTCTAAATATCTATCGAGGATTAGATTTTATCGTGGAATATGAGACCAACTAGATAAACTCTGGAAAAACTCAATTCTCTGTAAAGAAACGAAGATTCTCCGAAAACTAAAAGGTAACACTGTGGTAAAAAAATACTCTAGATATGGAAAATATGAGCTCAGAATTTATATCGAAATCAGATCTGGTCAAAGCGAACTAAGATACTTCCATAATAAAATAAGTTTGTGCTCTGTTATCACATGAAGAAGGTGTAACGAGGAGGTGCTGGGAGACATATTACATTTTCTCTGCTAACGAATTGAACTATCATGCAATCGTTTAAAATGTTTTGAATCCTATTTCATTCAAAATCTATAAGTACTAAGCGGTATGGATCGAATAAAATTGCTTAAGTTTATAAAGTGAAGCAAACTATAACTGTATAAAGTACAATTCCCACTGAGGGAAAAATTCGATTGAAAATCCACAACGGTTGTGGTTACATAAGTAATATATCGTATCTGCTTTTTGATACCATTCGCTACCAAATTTAATAGACAATATAATGCAATGTAATAATTTGATACCGAAATGGTTTCAACTTGATGCCAATTAGGTATCGATTTTCGATAAGATTTGAACACACAATGTTTATTTTGAACACATACTATACACATACAGATTAACTATTGATAATGAATGGTCTTGTGATTACACACGGCTCCTGTGTAATCCTCAACTCTACCTTAATATTTTGCATTCGAATTGGAATAAGGCGAATAATTTTCTCAGTTACTTTATGTCAAGAAGAAGTGAGTTTGAAACAATTATGTAATAAAATAATTCGATTTTTAATAATCACATATTCGGAATAATTTAAAAGCCTTATTTTTATTAAAAATTTTAAATTTATAAACTTTTTATTAATCAAATTTGTATGTTAAATTTGTCTATTAAGGTTTAATAAATTTAAAATGTTTATTATGAATAATGCAGTAAAAGTTTACTTGAATTTTAATAATATTATTTATAAACATTTAAATATCGTTATTACTACACGCAAAGAAAAAATATGGTTCCAGTGACCATAAACTAAGAGCAACATACTATGATTGTAATATATGATTACAGTTTACAATAAGTATATTTGTACGTAATCATTATTATCAGGTATGTGATGAAAACCGATCGTTTTTAAAACGAATCGGTTTGAAAAGTTGTAATGAATTTCGATCGATTTCAAAAAACATTTTTCAACAATGATCTATTTTCCATTAAGGATATACAGCTTATGTGAAAGATAACAATTAATTTTAGGGAAATATAAAAAAAGTATTTAATAAAATCTAATAGAAAGTGATTTAATTATAATTTTTATCAATAACAAAAACGAAAACATAAGAACATCACACATTTTTTCGATTTAAAATCGATTCGTTTTCGAAATCGTTTTCCATCACATACCTATATGATTCCAATTTATAATTTATTAGTAAGGTTCATAACCTTATTAATAACTTTTAATAAGTTTTATAACTTTTTCTTAAGTATTGTATTCAATTTCATCATGTTTTTATCATTTAATAATTCCATGTTATCACATATATAAACTAATTTCATCATATATATATATAATTTCATTTTATCATATACATTAAATAATTTCATCATATATATAATTAAATTTTATCATATATATATATACTTATTCCATCATAAGTATAATTCCATTTTATCATATATATGGACTAATTTCATCTTATATATAATCCCATTTTATATATATATATATATATATATATATATATATATATATATATATATATATATATATATATATATATATATATATATATATATATATATGATATATTGATCCCATATTTTCATATTTATATTCATTTGTACCACGATATGTGGTACATTCATCATACTGAATAAAAACAAAACTTGTCAATTTATATTTGTTCATATATAAACTAAATGAGAATTATGACTACTGGAGTGATACACAAAAATGTGTATTCAAAAGGCATTAAAAGTTAATGGCTTAATGGTTGTAGAATTAACCAAATTTGTAAAATGAAATGAATGGTTATGTTTAACTAAATTGTTGCAGAATTGACTAAATGATTGGATTTATTCATAAATATGATTTCATATAAACATATTTAAATACATATTATAATTCAGTGAACCATATTAAAATTTTGATTGTGGGTAATCATTAAATGATTAAACAGAATCATAAACGTTGCTATCACAGTATATTTAAATCAATGAAAAACGGCTATATAATCATTGAATAGTTGTGGTGATCATGCTGTAACCATGTTTTTTCTCTGCCTGTACTTATATATGAAGAGCCGCAGAATAAAATGTACCTTTTCGCATTTTGCTATTGCTTTTTTGTTATTTTTGTATTCAATGGGCTGTAGTCTACCAGAAAAAGCTTTAATTTTTTTTTAGATCATTTAATACATTTATGAAAAATATTATCCGTAAAACACAAGGAAATTATACACTTTTCCCTTTTTCTTTTCCAAAACGTACTTTTTTACATTTAAAAGTCCTTTGATCTCACACATCCTTAAAACTTGTTGTGGTGAATTGATGTCGTTCGATGTATTTTATAGAAAGGAGAGCGCTTCTTACCATTTACAGATTCAAACTGCTTTGTAAGGGAACGAAAAAGTAAAATATAATAAAATATAATAATATTTTATTGGCATATTTTCTTAACTTTGAATGAATATAACTTTATTTTATTATAAAAAGTGAAAAATATGTATACATATGTATCTTTACGAAACTAATTGAAAATAATACTTATATATTTTAAATTTATAATTTGTATCTTTTATTAATCTTTTTGTTTACATTGAAAATAACTGACTAAATGTTCATGATATTTGTACGATTTTACATTGGCTTTAGAAAGTAATTACAATTATTTGTTATTATTATTAATACTTTTTAATACACATTTCATAAGTTATAAGAACTTAGTGAAGAATAAGGAATAAACGGAGTAATATAGAAATTAAATGAAAGAATATCAGTATTTTTCAATTTATCAAATATAAATACATCACGTAATCAATTCTTAATTGTTGATTAACAAACAACAACAGTACAATAGAGCAAATAAAAACTTTTTCGATAAAATCGTTAAATCTGTTTTCAACACCATGAATTCATTAAATATTACGAATTTTTCGTTTATAAGAGAAGCACGTAGTAGACCAACCGACAGACAGACATATAGACGTTGAAAAAGGAGTGTTAAGTGTTGTGTGTTAAATGTTTAAATCATTCCAACTTCCGGGCACATATATATTTCTATTTCAGTTGTAGATATGTACGTGAGAAATTAAATGTTCAAATAAATATTAGAAATAAAAGAAATTTGTACAAAATTAGAATGGATTTTTATTGCCATATAAATATTTTTACAATGAATAAATTAATTTACTACCCTACACCAAAGCTGGTGAGGGATCTAAAAAAGCAAATAAGAAATATTCCTTATATGAAACAAAGAAAAATAGCTTCCTCTTATTAATCATAATTATTATTATTGATCAATATTGCTCATACGCTACAGTGAGCTAACATGACAAGATAATACATGTTTATTTATAATATTCGAGACTTCCACGTAATCACGTAAAAGCTTTATAAAACAAATTTGTAAAATTTTAATTGTTAAAATTTAAAGGCAAAAAACTGTTTTTTGGTAATATCTCACTTACGTGTATTGAAATCATTATAAAATTTGTGGACTATATTTTTCAGTACTCTTATCAATCATAGCATTTATGTCTAAAATTTTTTTAAATAGTGCTACAAGCTTAAATTACGATCGAAATTTCAACAATCGACCTTTAACTGTGTGTAACTAGCGTTATTTCCAATGCGAACCTATGTATGCTTTCTTCCATTAAATTCAGAGCTCGAATCTATAATTTCCTTGGTCATAATTAGAGTATTCATTTTACTCGACTTTTGCATTGTTCGAATAATCAAATAACTCGAAAATGCAGTCTTTAAGTTACTGGAATAATCGAGTAAAACTTTTAAGTTACTCGAGTTATTCGAGTAAATTATACCTTAAAATTTCACTCGTTTTTTCAATGATTATTAAAAAATAAAACGAAAAAATAGCTTAAAACAAAAAATAGTCTTTCAAAAATAATATAAGTACATATAATTAAAATTTGCGTAAATATTTATGAATATTTGTCTTTTTTGATTATTTGAATATTATTCATTGATAGTGAAATAAATAGGTCTAACAATTTTGGTGTACTAATTCGAACAAAATTTTATATTAAAGTGTGGTTAAGGGCTTTTTATCATTTTTCAAACGCTATAAAATGACTAGTTTTTATACTAAAACCCAATTAAAGGTGATTATCTATACTTTCGATAACAATTTAATGTTGAGTTTATAAACACTTTAAACTAATTAGCGATTTTGTCTCATAACCTCACTTTTCAATTTGGACACATACTAATCTATGTGCTACACAGATTTTTTCAGATTTTTTACAATGACTGATCGCCAGACATAGCCAAATAAATTAAGTATTAGACAGTCATTTAATATTATACAAATGTATATAGTTTTTAAGATAATTTACTGTTATTTATATTATTGTGATCTTGTGATTATGTTTTAGTTTTATTTTGTGGAAAAATGTTTCGCAACTTTTAATCTCCTAACAATATTGGTGTAAAAGTATAAAAAATTCTATATAAATTCTATAAATTTGTATAGTAAATTAGTCATATATATAGTTAGTTAGAACTAACCACTTTTCTCCATTTAATAGACAATTTTATTGTAAATTTAAAATATATAATTCTTTCTCCCAAATGTACGCGTAAGAATTATAATTGTCTCTATTTCCAAATTTACCATAATTTTTGCCTAAAATGTTCAATATTTTATTTCTCCTTTCTTCCTATTTTTGATTTCATCCAAACCATTACCATCATATCTTCCACACCAGACTGAAAATTTATTGATATGTTTTTCTAAATCAAGTTTAAAATCCTCGAATTTATTTCTTAAAAAACATTTAATATAAAAATGAGAATCCATTTTCTTTATCCTTCTCAAATTATTAAAATTATAAAATTTTTTTTGAATTTTATATGATAATTTTTTAAAGAGACGTTTGTATTTTTGTTAAATCTTTGTGTTATAATTTAAGCATATATTCGGTTCTAAATAAAATTTTTTTTATAAACTTCCGAATTGAGGTGCCACTTTTTGAATTTTGAAACATTGTTTTCAAGATACATTTTTTAATAAACTAAAATTAAAACATCCTAAAAAACAGTTAAGAAAGGAACTATTTAAAATACTTTTTTACTCGAATTATTCGATTAATCGGCATAATTTGCTCGAATAAATTTTTACTCGAAATTCTTGATTTTAATTTAATTGAACCATTATTTGATTTTAATTTGTCGATTAATCGAGTAAACAATATTCGAGGAAATACTAAACATCTGCATCAATTCATTTGTAACTCATTTTTAATTACTCTCTTTCTTTTCAATTGTTGACTGTTATTGTTTTTTAAACTTAAAATCAAATCTCTGTGTGTGCGTACGTAAGAAAAAGACAAAAAAATCAAAACAAAAATAAACAAAATCAATTGTGCAGAGAGTCATAAAAACACTTTAACATCAAATCATTTTCAACTGAATTGAATTGAATTAAATCTAAAAATGCAATACTGTCATTTGTTTGTTTTTTTTTTACAAAATTTGATGTGAAGGAAATATTAAATTAAAAAAATTTAAATATTATAGGCAAAGAATACTAAGAAAAGAAGGCTTGTCAAAAAAACCTAACTCTGTTGTCAAAAAAAACCTAACTTTAAGATTGTGTTAGTCAAATTTTATTTATATGTATTGGTTCTGAAACCACTTTCACCACACATCATAATCATACATAGTTGCACAATAGAGTATTAACAAGTTATTAAATATAATTCATCACAATGATATTCGCAGATTTTTATCTTTTGATGCGGGTTACATCCACAAATAGTAATATAATTACATTTTTTGGCTTTTTGTTGATGAATATGAAAATAATTTAAAATTATTTTAAAATCTGTTTTATTTTTAATACCAAATTTAGCAACATTGTTCGTTAAATTTAAATTTCAACATACAAAAAAAGAATGTCAAAAATAAAATAAAAAAATATTTTTCAGTTTGTGGAAAATATTCGTTTAACGGGAGTGAAAATACTATAAACGCGTGTGAAAAAATAATAAAAATATCGTGTGTTAGTGGAAAAATGTGTCGCGTGTGTAATTTTCTTTAAATTTTAAGGAAAATATTTGTTTATTTTGTGTTGTTTCTCTCTCTCACAAGTGTGTTGAATTCACACAGAACTTTTATGTGAAGAGAGAGAAATGTTGTTGTTGTAGGAAAGAGTACTATTTTCCATTCTTAGTATTCTTTGATTATAGGTATGTAATTAAAAGTAAATAAAAATATCACAAATAAAATCAATTTTATTTCATTTTAGATAAAATTAAATATAATTCAAATAACAAATTATTACATTTTCTTAGCAAAAACATTGAAATCAAGCGTAATTATTATCTGTTGTTTATTTAAAAATACATAATTGTTATGTTCCCTGCATTTTTTCATATTAGATATAAGGGAATGACAGTAATTCACAGTTTTGTTTTGATGTTTTTTATTTAACATTATTGTTTTTCTAAAAATCTCTCATAAGCAGTAATTTCTCAAAAAGAACAGAACATGTTTTGTTTTTGCAGTGTTGTCAACTTTTTTGAAGCAAAACGCGCCGGTCACCACTTAAAAACGCGCTAAAAAGCGTTAAATTACATTTAAATAAAATTCGTCTTAAACTTTTAGTTAAATATTTATTTTTTATTAAGAGCAAAACAACTTATTACATATATATTCGATATTTTAAGTTCCTGTGCAATTAATTGGTAGTATTTAGTATTCAATATTTAACATTAACGTTTTATAAAAACAATATTTAAGGGACAAACTTTTTCTTTTTTTCATCTCTTTTCCTAAGTATGAAAATTGTGTGGCGTCTTTAAAAATATTTATTGAATGTAAAATAAATAGAAATACTGAGTACATATCGATGGCTGCCCTTTTCGAAACTTTACAGAAGGAAAATACTGAATAAAACCTAAGAAATTCTTAATTGAAAACATATACCGAAACTAATTCTAACTTTTATTTCTGGACTCTTGTAGCCTTAGAAGTTTTCTCAGATAGGGATTTTTTTTTTTTTTTTTTTTTTTTTTTTTTGTATTAGTACTATAATTGGTGCATCAAATAACAAAAATTAATGTTTCAATAGATTACTGAAAAAAAAAAACTAAACTAAAAAAATTATGTCTTTTCAAATTCTTTATCTAGAGGCAGGATTGTTTTTATATAATTTGAAAATTGAGATAATGTTTTACTTTTAGAAATACTTAAATATTTAAATTTTTTATTTCCATTTTCATTCCATCCATCTTTGGAATATTTGAGTCAAAATTTCAAAAAAGAACTTTCCAACACAATAACATACCATATTTTGATATGTGAATGTTTCACAAAAATTATTTTAATAAAAATTATAAAATATAAATAAATAATAAATAAAAAACGCCATTTTCTATATTATGTATGTATTTTAATATTAATTATACATTTGAAGACAAAAAATTAAAAATGCTTAAAATCTGAATTTTCCTTGTATTGTTTATATTTTGCATAAAAAAAAATAAAGTTTCTACATTTCAAATTTAGAAAACATAATTAAAATCTGCAACTAAAACTAACCGAATACAAGAAAAAGCGCTGATGTAAAAAAATGCGACTTTTGGGTTGCTTAAAAGCGCTGAATCTAGCGCGAAAAGCGCTAAATTGGCAACGCTGTGTTTTTGCTTCATCGTTTCAATTCAACTCAATTCAAATAATTTTTTTTTACAGAGTTTGTTTTGTATTGTTTTGTTTTTTATTTTCGCAGTAATGTAAGAGCATACATTAAAAAACATTACTGTGAATTGAAAAGCAAATGATTTGATGCAGATGTTTAGTAAATACCCTAGTCATAATGTAACTATTTACATTTTTACTATATTTGGATTTTTTAATTATTATTATTACCACTTAACTATAACCAGAATAAATATTATTACTTCCCCCAGATCTTAATTATTGGCTTTTTATCAAACAGGTGCATTTAATTGTCAGTTTTTTGTCTGATTAGTACTATGTAAAGGAAGCAATCCAATAAAACTTTTCGTTGTATAAATATTTTTAAACTCCTTTCAAATTCAACCAGCCGTTTATCCTTTGGAAATTGACTTAACTTTCGAATGTCATTTTAACTGTTGTAATAGACTACCTAAGGGATTTAAAACTTACAAAAATCGTTTAAAAAACCAAATTGTTTCCCAAAACCATTTCGAGTGCTAGACTCCATACATATATGTATGTTTGTCTGTGTAAAGGTACTACATAAACACATACGATAGTTATACGTACACAAATTAAAAAATAAAGTTTAGTCAAAATATTTCAACCTTTAGATGATCTATATAACAAATACAAAAGTTATAGTGCACGAAATTTGGAAGTGTGAATATAATCTTGTGCGGTCGTATATAAATCCATTCATATTATATTTGATACTATATATGTATGTATAAGTTATTTGTGTTAAATATTATATTAATTCTCATATTTTTATGGAATTAACTAACGTCAAAAACGTTTATATAGGGACTATTTGAAATATTGAACCAGACTTAAGTAATTACAACAGGATTAGTCCTTGTATCAAAAAATTTGAGATGTGCGAATTTATATTTGTTCATTACAGACATCAAAACCATCGCATAACATCCCAACCAGTTAACCATCGGTGGTGTAGGGTATAAAACGTGATATTTAAAAAAGTTATAAAAATAAACTAAAACGTGTAGAATCTATACTTTATGAAAATTTAAAAGTAAAAAATTTTTAAAAATGAAACTGTGTTTGTTACGCAATCACGCCTAAACCGCTGAACCGAAATTTTAAATATAGATGAACTCTGGGCTGGCATGAACTATAGGATATAAATTAAATTGACAAAAATAGCGAAAATACTGCAGTTTTTTCGCACTTCAAACTTTAATTAATTTTTTGAAAAGAATCATTACAGAAAAAATTAATATTTGAAAATGAAAGGGCAAAACTGTTTTTTACGGGGCATGCAGCACAGGGGCATACAGCTTGTTATAAATAAAATCAAGGTTTAAACAATTTTTATTTTTCAAGTTGTTTTTTAGTATTTTGTATGAAAAAAATTATTTTTCGACGATGAATAAAAATTAGCTTAATACGAAAAAATTATTTAAAAAAATTTTAAAATTGATCTTTAATTCCCTACCAGCGCACAGTGTCAGATTTTGCCATTTTAGGGGGACTAAACTCTGTATTCGATATAGCTACGATTTTACTTCGCAGTATTAGGATTTTCGACCCCTCAATTTCTTCTAATTTTCATTCTAAGTTGTAATTTTGTATAATGAAATGGTTCTTTTGGTCTCAGATTCTAAAAAGCTGCATTTTGAAGACAATTATATTAATCTAACCTCATTTTCTTTCCGAAAATATGGCCAGATCTATCCTTATTTTTCAAATGCAATAATAATTTTAACAGAATTTAATGAATAGAATATTAAATTTTAGCACTTTTTAAGCATATGCCTTTCATTTTGTATCAAAAAATTCGAAAATTGGAAGCCAAATTTGAGAAATTGAGTAAAGTGTCACTTTATTTTGATGCACAAATTCCATGACTAACACAGCACTTTTATTCCAAACTCGAAATGCACATATTTCAAAAGCTTCTTTTGTTTATTGGATTAAAGAATATAATACGACAAATACCTAGACACCAAAAAAGTACATCATAATGAACCTAGAAGACAATTATGATGAAATAAATAGCAAGAGTAAAAAACCGCACTTTATTTTGTCCGATGGTGTTTTATTTATTTGTTTCGAACAAACAATAAAATAAAATCTGTACGTAATATAAAAAAAAAAATGAAATCAGATACTTATTAAACACACTGAAGCTCTTGTCTTGTAAAAAATATGTAAAAAAATCCATTATGTATATGTTGTGTAACCAGTTACTATATTACTATTTTATTATCTGATAAAAAGATATACACTATCGGACAAAATAAAGTGCGGTTTTTTTACTCTTTCTATTTAGTTCATAATTATTGTCTTCTAGGTTCATAATGATCTACATTTTTGGTGTCCAGGTATTTGTCGTATTATATTCTTTAAAATAAAATGCAAAAGAAGTTTTTGAAATATGTGTGTTTCGAGCTTGGGGCAAAAGTGTGATGTTGGCCATGCATTTTGTGCGACATAATAAAGTGACACTTTACATTATTTCCTAAAATTTTTTTAATTTTTTGATACAAAATAGAAGGCATATTCTTAAGAAGTGCTAAATTTTATTATTCTATTCATAAATTCTATTAAAACTATTATTGCATTTGAAAAATAAGGATAAAATCGGACATATTATCGGTAAGTCCAGTAAGATTTCTTGATTCCAGATAGAAAACTAATTAACATTAATGTAATTGTCTTTAAAGTGCAACATTTTATAATCTGACGCCAAAAAAAACCATTTCATTATACAAAATTACAATTTAGAATCAAAATAATATGAAATTGAGAGGGCAGAAAACCTAAGACTACGAAGTAAAATCGTAACGATATCAATATTCTCGCCAAAAGAGAATGAGTTTCATCATTTAAATACATAAAGAAAGAAGTAATTATAAATAATTAGCTTATACTGCCAGCAAAAAGCTCAAACATAGGAGTTTTAGAAGTACCTATTCTAAGTAAAAGCAAAGAATATTCATATATAGAAGGCGCATCATGTAGAAGCAAAATTTCTTATGGCGGGTTCTAATCATAGAACCTGCTCTCATGTAATTCTCGCTCTCAACGTTTTGCCAAGATGAGGGGGATAAGCAGCGTTTAATTTTAAGCACACAAAATTTTTTTTCAACTGGCGACTGCGCTGAAAACAGTTTAAGTTTTCATTTTCGATCACATGCTTACTTAACAAAATTTGCTGCTCAAACGCAAAACTGAAATAAGCAGCAACCAGTTTTTATTTTGTTAAGCAGTCAAATTAAATAAGCAGCGCACACACTCAGTTTTTTGCTCAGCCAAGTTGATTTTACGTCTTAGTCGTGTGCGCTCAGCACAACGTAGAAACATTTTTCAGCAACGTAAGAACAACTGGATAGTAAGACTGTATAGTTCTGTACAGTTGATTTACAAAGTTGTTTGGTTTTTGTTTATACATTTAAGAAGGAAAATGAAGTTGATTATTTTAAATGAAAACAAATAGAAAACGGTGCAATAAAATACTACGAATTGTATTAAAGATATTTATATGTAGATTTATTAATTTTAATTAAAAAAAAACAAACATTTTTTACATAATATATTTATTTACAATTTTTTTTAAGATAATAGAACTTTTATAAAAATACGAGCGTAACCCGGTGCGCTTCGCTACCCCCTAATAGGGAATATAAAACAATTGCTACTGTTTAGGGGTTTTAAAAAGTGGGCGTAAAATATGGGCGTGAACCCAGTTCTTACATAGCCTTAAACGACCACCGTTACTGGTGCTATCTGTGTGTTAAATTTCTTAAAAATCGGTACAGGCGTTTGAGAGTTATAAAAAGTGGGCGTGGCATACAACCCAGTTCATACATAGCCTATAATGTCCAGCGGTAATGGTACTATCTGTGTGTCAAATTTGGTGAACATAGGTGTAACAGTTTAAGAGTTTTAAAAAGTGGGCGTAAAATGTGGGCGTGGCATCCAACCAAGTTTATACATAGCCTATAATGACCACCGGAAATGATACTATCTGTGTGTCAAATTTCGTTAAAATCGGTACAACCATTTAAGAGTTATAAAAAGTGGGCGTAAAATGTGGGCGTGGCATCCAACACAGTTCATACATAGCCTATAATGATCAGTGGCCCTGATACTATCTGTGTGTCAAATTTCGTGAAAATCGGTGCAACCGTTTGGAAGTTATAAAAAGTGGGCGTAAAATGTGGGCGTGGCATCCAATCCAGTTCGTACATAGCCTATAATGATGAGCGGCACTAATACTATCTGTGTGTCAAATTTCGTGAAAATCGATCCAACCGTTTGGAAGTTATAAAAAGTGGGCGTAAAATAAGGGCGTGTCATCCAATCGAAATCTTACATAGCCTATAATGATCAGCGGCACTGATACTATCTGTGTGTCAAATTTCGTGAAAATCGGTCCAACCGTTTGGAAGTTATAAAAAGTGGGCGTAAAATGTGGGCGTGGCATCCAATCGAAATCTTATATAGCCTATAACCACCTCTGGCACTGGTATTATCTGTGTGTCAAATTTCGTGAAAATCGGTTCAGTCGTTTAGACGTGATTGACGCACAAACAAACAAACAAACTTACACCTCATTTTTATAATATATATTAGGATTAGATAATATTTAATACTAGTAGATGAAAAAATATTAACTAAATATTAATGTTGTTTAAATTAAAGAAAAAATTAAAAACATTTTTGTTATTTGCAATAAGAAGAAAATTTTGTTATTTTGTATAACTTTCTTTGTTTTGGTCTATTACACAAAGTAGTTTGGTTTTTGTTTTAAAATTTTAGAAGGAAAATGAAGTTGATTATTTTAAATGAAAAGAAATAGAAAACGGTGCAATAAAATAATATGAATTTTATTGAAGATATTACATACATATATCTTTATTTTATTAATTTTAAATAAAAAAAGTTTTTCATTTAACAAATATAGAAATTTTGTAAAGATAAATAAAAAAAGACATTATATTTATATGTATGTATTATGTTACCGAAATAATAAAGATTTGTTGTGATTTTTATTTATTTATTTATTTATGTATCTAAAAATAAAAGTTATTAACTTGTATGTTGAAGACTTTTTTGTTAATAATTTATTATTTTCTTATTGATCGGCTTTAATGTCTTAATTAATTTTTTACTTTTATTAATACCTCAGCCGAACAATAAGACATTTGATTATACAAAAATAATTATAATAACAGTGCAATTCTCGACCGAGTGACAAAAAAAAATTATTGTGATAGTAAAAAAACATGACAATAAAATTCTTTTTTTTTTTTTTTCTTTATTCTGGCTTTGAAAAAAATATTTTTGGTGATAGTTGTCACACTTATAAAAGCATATAATAAGTAATTATTAATTAATGATAATTGTCATGAATTAGAGAATAGCACTGTAAGAAACATTTATATAATATTTAAGATTTACGTAAGTATAATGACTTACACGTAAGTTATAACAAATTATCCGCTTTATAAAATATAACCAAATGCTGGAAAATTATATACATATGTAACTCTATTTTAGTAAAATTGTGTCACTATTTACAAATTGGAGTTGAAGGGTTGTTGAGTAATGAAATATTTTTAATAACAAACGAATCAAAATTAAGCAGATCATCTGCTAATAAATAAAAGTTGAACGTGGTTTTAAACGGAAAAATATAGTCAATTTATCAAAGAAATATTAAATTTATTTCAAAATTTAAATATTCTAAAACATTAACAGATCAAATTATAACGCGCTAACTTTTATTTAAAAAGTCCCAGCAAAAAAAAAAAAAAAACGATCAATAGCTTCCAAAAAAAAGAACATTTTCATCTCTTCAAAAGTAGGACAAAGTGTATATATATTTTTTTGTTACAACTACTTTGTTCCTTTTTTAAAATTTAATAATAATTACTTCCAAAAAAAATTTAAATTAATGAATTTCTATCGGGAAAAAAGGTTAATAATTTCTAAGAAAATTTAAATTTTATAAATTTTAAATCATATTCATTATATTTTGATAGCTCTAAAACAGACTTTTTGTTATAAAATTTTATAAACATAGTTTTAAAGGAAGTACTGCAAAAGAGATGAACTAGAAATATAGAAGAAGAACATCTTACCAATAACAATCATGGGTTAGAAAAAGAACTTCTGCAGCACTTTTTTACCACTAAGTACTTCCTTCAGCTCTTTATTAGTTCTTTTTTTGTTGGGGTGCTACATTCCATGTTATATCTTTCGGAATAGTAGGTCCATATGTTAGGAACAATTTTTAAATTTCATATAGTTTTTTTTTTTCACTCACACGGATCTACTCTAAAATTAAAATTTTTATTTTTTCTACTAAATATGATCCTTAATCAATTTAATAAAAGTTAAGATATTTTCAATTCTGTGATTATTAATATTTAATAATATATATTTTGAGACTTGAAATTCCCTAAATAATAAAAAAAAACTTGGGCCATTATGCTCAGAATAATTTCTGTCCACCAGGGGGGTTATTGTGTAATTCGATTCGAAAGAAAACACTTTCGAATTTCAATGTATAAAGTATACAAATTCGAAAGATTTTCCATTCGAATTTAGTTACAAAATAACCCCCCAGGTTTTATAGTTCTTTGTAATTTTTTGATTAATTTTGTTCAATATTTAAAAAAGGCTACAATTTATTTACAAATATAAACAATTTTTGAAATAATTTACTCTTATTTGTATTAATGATCTAGTGATTATTATTTCGCAAATTCTAACTTACTAGCAATATCGATGAAAAAATACATAAAATTCAATATAAATTTTACATACTTGTATAATCAATGAGTCAAATATACAATTGTTAGAACTACTTTTTTCCATTTAATAGTTATATGTATTGCAAATTTAAAATATAAAATTTTTCTTCCAAATGTACGCCTCCATCTTCAACTAAGCCACAATTTTTACCGAAAGTGTCCAAATTTTTTTTCTTTTATTATTTCGTTATAATATACGATTCTGACCAGTATAATATTGTATACATATACATATTATTAGGACTTATATCAGGTTATGAAAATATATTTATTAGTTTCTCAGTTATTGCATTTTAAAAATGACAAAAAGATCTTTGAACCACCCTTTATTAAAAAAAAATAAAAAGAGTTTCGTATTACAATTTAACGTTTTAATTCAATTAAACATTGCTTTTATTGGGTCCAAAAGTTAAGCTTAACTACAAATTTCTTTAATAGATCAAAACAAAGAAAATTATACAAAATAACAAAATTTTCTTCTTATTCAAAAGAACAAACATTTTTTTTTTTAATTTTTTTCTTTAATTTAAACAATATTTAATATTTAGTTAATATTTTTTCATCTACTAATATTAAATATTATCTAATATTTTTATAAAAGTTCTAAAAAAATTTTAAATAAATTGCAAATAAATATATTACACAAAAAATTTTTGTTTTTTTAATTAAAATTAATAAATCTACATATAAATATCTTTAATACAATTCATAGTATTTTATTGTACCGTTTTCTATTCGTTTTCATTTAAAAAATATAAAAATGTAAAAACCATAACCAAACAACTTTGTATATTGACTGCGCAGAACTGTACAGTCTTACTATCCAGTTGTTCTTACGTTGCTGAAAAAGGTTTCTACGTTGTGCTGAGCGCACACGACTAAGACGTAAAATAAACTGGCTGAGTAAAAAACTGAGTGTGTGCGCTGCTTATTTAAATTGACTGCTGAACAAAATAAAAACGGGATGCTGCTTAAATCAGTTTTGTGTGTGAGCAGCAAAATGTGTTTAGTTAGTATGTGGTGGATAACTGAATCAAGTAAACTTGTTTCAGCAAGATGCTGTAAAAAAAGCAACTGTTTAGAAAATTACGACTGCTTTAAGCAGCCATTCGAAACACTGGGGATAAGCAACAAGGGAAAACAAAATCCACCACCAAAACAGAGAGAGACAGAGAGTTTAAATATATGTGTTTGTACATGTGTGTTTTCCTTATAAAAAAATGCAAATAAAAACACACAGACATATATATGTATGTTTGTACATGTATAAAGATCTTTTTTTCAAATTTAAAGAAACAAATATTTGTTTCTTTTGTTTTGAAATAAAAAGTGGCAACAGAAATTTTACTAATGGAAAAGATATGAACGTTAATATTACTGTAGGGCATAGCATACATGTTTTGTTGTTTTACAAGTAGAAATACTTTGATCTGCACCGACGTGCTTATACCTTTCTTAGTGACGTGACAAATTTTTGTATGATTTCGAAGTTGTCAATTTATATTTTATAGTTATATTTTTGATAAAGTAATAATTGTTATTTTTTACTTTTATATATTATATTTTTATATATTTCATAAAATGTGCAGATAATTTGCTTTTAATGGTTTTTTACTATTATTTCAAAACATTGCAATTAAAAAAATATTTTTATAGAGAATTTTTAATTTAAATTTTTCCATTTTATGGATTTTTTAGAAAAAAAAATAATATATAAATTTTTCCTTTTTTTCGAAAAAAAAAAAAAATATTTTGTGATTTTTTCCAAGTTTTTGGTTTGTATCTTATTTGAAACAATAAATTGTTTTTAAAATATATATTTTTTATAGAAATAAATAATACTAATATTTTTTAATTTTAAAACTTATTTTTTAATTATACAGTGGTGGCCACGAATTTAAGACACGACATGTAACGAACTAAGTTGTGATAATTATTACAACCCTGCAATATAAAATTAGATTTTGTTAATTTTTCAGTGTACCCTGTAATGTTAAGATCAATTACCGTTATTTGGTTTTGTTTGTGTATACATTTTGTTGCTGTTTTTATTATATTTTCGTAAAAACGTGCTTTTGAAGCTGGTCACGAATTTAAAACATATAAGAAATATTTGGTTTTTAAGTGATTTTTTGGTGTTTTTTGAAGCTAAAAGGTAAGTAATGAATGTTTTATTCCATTTAATGTTAGAAAACATCAAAATATTTAGTTAGAAATGGCCAGAGGTACTTGGAGTTCGGATGCCGAGCGAAAATTGATCCAACAAATGAATACTGATGGAAAAACAGTAATGGAAATTTCCAAGCTACTAAAATGTTCCAGATTTACAATGCACTGGAACACATCAAGCAACATGGCACTACCAAAAATGTCAAACAGCACCCTAGAGCCCGAAAAACTACACCCAGGGAGGATAGCTTAATTTATAAATCAGCTGCTAAAGATCCTTTCAAGAGCTCAAGTAAAATTAGAAATGAGATTTCATCGGATTTTGGTATTAATATATCGTCCAGGACAATAAGAAGACGTCTGAATGAGAAGAACTTACGTGGGTGTATTGCACAACGTAAACCACTTGTGTCAAAAAAAAATATTAAATCCCGACTAGCGTTTTCAAGAGAAAATCTCAATAAGCCGATGACATTTTGGAAAAATATACTTTGGAGCGACGAGTCGAAGTTTTGTCGCTTTGGTTCTGATGGAAAACAGTACGTATGGCGTCCTCCAAACCTGGAGCATCACCCAAAGTACACCCTTAAAACGGTTAAGCATGGTGGTGGAAATGTCATGGTGTGGGCAGCATTTTCCTGGCATAGTGTAGGTCCCATTCAGAAGATTATCAATAAAATGGACCAGCATATTTACAAAAACATACTGACAAGCATCATGATACCATTCGCTGAAGACAACATGCCTCTAATGTGGAAATTTATGCATGATAATAACCCTAAGCACACTTCACGCCTAGTGAAGAGTTGCTTAGAGGAAAATAATATAACAGTTCTGAAATGGCCAGCTCAATCCCCGGATCTCAATCCAATTGAGAACTTGTGGAATGATGTTGAGGAGCATGTACGAGCAGTAAAGCCAAAAAATTTGACTGATTTATGGGAAGAAATTCAAAAGGCTTGGTATGCCATTCCAAAGGAGCGCTGTATGGCCTTAGTTGAAAGTTTACCCAGGAGATGCGCTGCTGTGATTCAAAATAAAGGATTTCCCACCAAATACTAATATTGTTTTATGAAGCTGAGCTTTACTTTTGTGAATTAACTTTTATTTTGCCTATGTCCTAAATTCATGACCAGGCTTAAACTTGTATTAATCTGTATAATATGTAAATAAAAATTGGAAACTAAATATAGGTAACAAACTATTGTTGATTTTTTTTCATAACATTACTAGGATCTTTAAAAAATAACATGGATCTAAAATTTGTTCGATAAGATGTAAAAATTATCAGAAATATATAAGTGAAATGTCGTGTCTTAAATTCGTGGCCACCACTGTATATATTTTATTTAGTAAAAAAGTTGTTTTGAATAAAAAAAAGTATTTCTTTTATTTTTGGGCAGAAATAATATTTATTTTGAAAAATAAAAAGTTTTTTTATTAATTTTTTCTAAGCAAAAACTTATTATTATTTTTTATTTTTCTTTAAATTTATAGACTTAAATTTTTTTATAAACAAAAATCCTGAAATTTTTTTTAAATATATGTTATTTTTTGGCAGGAAATGAAAGTTGTTTTTTATTCATTAATTTATTTATATATTTATTTTTGTCATAACAATTTTTTATATAGTAGGTATATACAAATTAATTTTTTTTACAAAAGATCGTTTTTCAATAGAATTCCACCTTTTTTACAGAATAAAACAAAATTATTAAACAAAAATCTAATTTTTGTGGTGACAAATTCGATATGAATAAAAAAAAATAAAAATATAATTTTATATTTTTGTTTTTATTTATTTAACAACAACTGTGTAACAAAACTACACAAATCGAATTTTAAAATATAAATTTGATATTCTAAAATTATATTTACATAAGTTCAAAAGGCATAACTAGTTCGGTGCTGATTAAAGTATTTCTACTTTTAAAACAACAAAACACATATGCTATGCCCTACACTAACATACGCGATTGTATTTATCTTCTTAAGTAAATAAACAACAAATTTCTTGTTTCTACTTTTTTATAGGCACTACACCAGAGATCACCACTCTCATACATTCACAATTATGTTTATGTATGTCAGTGTTTCCCAAAACCAACGCACGCGTGCGTTTTGTCTCTTGTGTTATTCTCTTGATATGAATCATAGTATAATAATAAAGTATACTCGTAAACCCAGCTGTTTTACAATTTTTTCATTGGCAAACCTCGCGGTACTGTCAAATTGTTTTTGTATTCACATGTAAAATTTTTTTTGAGTTTTTTTCTCTTGCTCTCTTTCGTTCTCTCATTTTTTCGTTCAAAGCATTTTGACATTGTGGGCAGTAGTTTTACACTAACAAAATACAAGCAATTTTTGTTTTTGTAGATATGCGAGTACTTTATTATTATACTATGACATGAATAAAAACACACATATCAATTCAGTCTAGCACTAGCATTCAACGAAATAGGTTGTGTCATCGCTTGTTGCTTGATATACACTCATAAAAAATGTTTAATGTTATGTGATAGTGAGGTACATAAGAATCAAAATATGAATATTTTTAATTTTTACTAAAAATAATATCATATATTAATCAAAATTTTATGGTTAATTTGAAAGAATTATACATTTTTATTTTTTATACAGAAAACAAGATCTTTTATTTTCATTTCCACTTTATTATAAATAATTTTACTATAAAAAGGAAGATATTTTTTTGGTGTATAATTTCAGAGCGGTAGAGTTATACAGAACACACATTAACAAAATGTGAATGTATAAAGCCCCAACCAGTCAACTTTCCATCGCAACGTAGAATGAAAAAAAGTAGCGTGAGACATTTTGTACAACCAGTCAACAAAATTAAACGTATCATATGTTTTTGAACATTCACTGTGTAAACAACCCTGTTTTTCGGTTATTTTGTGAGCAAAATAAGCCACAGGGTTGTTAAAAACTCACGCAGCTACGTAAAAATCTATTTTCTGTAGATTTCTGCGATACGCTACCTAGAATCTTTGTGTCAATAGCTACATACACACATCTGCATAAAGCTGGTTGAAACAGCTGATTGCGATACGATGATTTTTTGTTGAGTGGTTGGGCCTTAAGTGTGAGGATCACTGATGTATGTTTTGTTTTTCTGTCCCATTATGAAATTATACACCAAAAAAATAACATCGTTGTTATAGTAATTTAATTTTGAAAGTTTATTCGTCAATTCAAGACTTGTAAGAGGAAATACACGTTACTAGTTTAGAATTTGAATAGTAATAACCAGGGATCGCAACGATTACCATAGTAATCATACAAATTACGATTTAATGTTTATTTTTTCTACTCTTTGATTAAAAAAAATAACGACATATTAATAATTTAGGATTTTAATTTCTTATTAAAAAATATCAAATAATACTAAATTTAATTCAGCACGAACGATTATTTCAAATTTGTATTTTATAATAAAAAATGAAAATTAATTGTATTAAATTATTATTTCTTAATTAAAAAAAAGTTGTTTAAGAGATAAAAAATCATATTCACCCCTATCGTGAATAACAAGTGGAATTTTTGTTCCCATGAAATTTTTATTCCCCTAGAAGGGAAAAATGCTATCGTGAATCTCAAGTGAAGAAATTTTCCCGCTATCAGTTCTCAGTGAATGAAAAAAGGAAGAAAATTAAAATAAAAATCAAAATAAAGTTTTTTTAAAAAAATATACACGTATTTACTAATATTTTAAAGTGGAAAAAAACAAAGCAAGATATTTAGAATTGGAGTGATAGTTTTATTGCAACTTTAGTTTATTGTACTATTTAACTTTTATTTAGCAAAATAATTCGGCTAATTTTTGGAAACCCAACAAAAAATTAGTAACAAATTAAAGTGTACATTATGTTTAGAATTGGAACAATAATTTTATTTTATGTTGAGCAATATATCAGTTTGTGTCTTATTAACTGATAGTGCCCTTAAAATAACTTTAATATCCGAATTATAAGAGGATCTACTTACATTTTCTGTTCTGTTCCCCAGCAAAAATAAAGTGAACAAATTAAAGGGAAAAGTGAAAAAACTCGGGGGAAAAAAATCATTCACGATTAGGGGAATTTTATTTTTAGCATGAAATTATTTACGGGGAATTTGTTCACGATTGCAAATTTAGGGAAAGGGAAAACATTTCGAGGGAAAAAGTATTCATGATAAGGGTGATTAATATTTTTCATGAGTGTATCTCAAGCAACAAGCAGTAACACAACATCCTTGCTTGAATGCTCGTGCGATACTAACTTTCTTGTGTTTTTTTTATTCATTTCAAGAGCATAACAAAAGAGATAAAAAACACGCAAGCTTCTTTTCCTTTTGCCTTCCCTCCCGCATCTTGAAATACTTTTAAAAAATATTTCAGTTTTCATTGACATGCGCTTTCTATATGTTTTATATTCTTTGGTAAAAGTCACATCATTTTTGTGCTAATATACAAAGCGACCCGTAATATACAAATAATCGTTAAAGTCCTTGAACCATTCTAAAATGCAATTATTTGGATGAATAAACATAAATCTTATTAAAACTTAAAAAAAAATGAGAAAATTTTGGAAACTGCCATGGAAATATCTGAAGTTTTAAATTTTTGTATTAAAAGATCGTATAAAAAATGTTTTCTTAAATTTTGTACATATGAAACCCATTTGTTTGAACCTTGTCTGGACAGTTAGGCTTGTAATAATTAAAATCACTTCCTCCTTTATCTCTCTGCTTAGAAATATGAGATTCTTTTTGGCGAGAATTGCGATATAGCTACGACTTTACTTCGCAGCATTAGGGTTTTTGGCCCTCAATTTCTTATTATTTTCATTCTAAGTTGTAGTTTTGTATAATGAAATAGTTTTTTTTGACCTCAGATTCTAAAATGTTGCACTTTAAAGACAATTACGTTAATCTTAATTAATTTTCTCTATCAGGAATCAAGAAATCTTACTGGATTGTAGTCGAAGACTTACCGATAATATGGCCGAATTTATCCTTATTTTTCAAATGCAATAATAATTTTAATAGAATTTATGAATAGAATAATACAATTTAGCACTTCTTAAGAATATGCCTTCCATTTTGTATCAAAAAATTTAAAAAATTTTTGGAAATAATGTAAAGTGTCACTTTATTATGTCGCACAAAATGCATGACCAACGCAACACTTTTGCCCCATATTTGAAATACACATATTTCAAAAACTTCTTTTGCATATTAATTTAAACAATATAATGCAACAAATACATGGACACCAAAAATGTAGATCATTATGAACCTAGAAGACAATAATTATGAACTAAATAGCAAGAGCAAAAAACGCACTTTATTTTGCCCGATAGTGTACATTAACAAATTAAATAAAAAAAGGGAGGGTCCTTAATTGTTTGGTCTACATAACCTACAATTACAGGATTATAACTTGTAAAAAACTATTCTTTATTATTAGAAAACTTATTTTATTTTACTAAAATGTTTGATTAAAAAAAATTAAAATTAAATTATTTAATTATTCCATAAATATACGGAATAACAAACGAATTTAATGAAACAATAACTAATTTAAATAAATTAATAAGGAACTTTTATAACAAAATATTTACCTGTATAAGTAGGGAAATATAAAATGCACTTGTATTAATTTATAATAAAGCATTTTTTAATCACTTTATTTTTATCGTATTTATTTTCAAGTAGAAAAAATTGGCAAACAGAGAACTGCAGAATAAAATTAAAATAAAAAAGAAAATATATAATAATAAATTTTAATGAGATTGTTATAACCTTTAAAATTGTTTAAATGTATTTCAGAATGTATAACAAGAAAGAAATGCAGATGAGTCAACATTATTATGACGCATAAATCAGGATAACAAAGCTTTATTTCTATGTTATGAAATTATATTAATATGTATGTATATGTATATCAGGAAAAGGATAACAGTTTTATTTTAGTGCTATAATTTTGTAGCTGCAAGACATTTTAGCCATAGATATATGCCGCTGAAACACAAATAATGGCATTTTATATTATTTGCTGCTGAACCAAAATTGCCTTGCATTAGATGCTCTTGACAGGGTGCCATAGTTTCTATGTTGACGTCTGCTATTAGGCGGCCATTTAGTTCAATGGGTGAAATGCAATAGTTGTTCTCAAGTAGTTTACGTGTAGAGTTTGGTGTCTTTGAGGCGAATGCACTATCCAATAGATTTTGTAAATGGCAGCCACATGGAAAGTAATTGTCATGCAACTCCAAATTATCTACTCCATCCAGGCAGATGGCATCAGCTTCGGGTGTCTGCAAAAAATGATTTCCATGCAATTTCAAATGTTTTATAGCTGATGTCTCGTTGAAATCCAATGCTTCGATTATATCAATCTTATTATTGAGCAGTTGTAATGTTTCCACCTGTGTCAAACCAGCAAAGGCTTCATTGCTGATTACACCCAAATCGGATTCTTGTATAGTGAGTAGCAATACGTTCGATAGACCACGAAATGTATACTGTCGTATATGCTCAAGATCCATATAAGCTAATTTTAGTAGACCAACTGTGTACATGCCAGAGAACGCATCCGACTCTACCGTCCTTATGCCGGCAGGTAACAATAGATGACCCACTTGTGTGAGACTTGAAAATGCAAAACTTTCAATGCGTAACAAAGGATTGTTAGTCAAAAGTATTAGTTTAACGTTCGATGTACCAGCAAATGCATACGCTTCAATAGTAGCAATTTGGTTGTGACTCAAAAGTATTGTGGATAAATTCTGGAGACCTGCAAATGCAAAACTAGTTACAACTTGAAGTGGTGTGTATTGTATTGATAACTCCTTAAGGCGTGGAAGACCACGAAATGCAAATTGTTTAATTCTTGTTATATTATTTCCATCTAGTGATAGTTTCTTTAAAGCACGTAAACCTGCAAACGAATCTGGTTTGATGACATGAAAATGGTTTTTCGTCAATGACAAATGTTCCACATTCGTGGGCAAGTGGCGCAACGGTATGTGATTTAATCCGCCAGTATTGCACAGCACCTTAAATAAACAAAACAAGAACGACTATATTAATTTTATGTTTCATTTTAAATTTTTATTTTCTTAAAAAAAAAAAAAAAAAAACGAAAAAGGTAGTGGTTGTGGTATTGTTACGGCTATAATATTATCTTTGCAGAAATAAACGGAAACAAATGACATTCAGTTAAATTCAATAATATTGTGCTTATTATAATAATAATCATGATTTTCCAATTTAAATATTTTAATGTGAATGACTAAAAGATATTATACTATTATTAAAAACAAAATATGACAACCATGCGAAAATATTTGTTTTTCTATTAATATAAAATATTACAAATAAACATATAATATTAACTTCTTACAAATGGACATTTCATGGTGGAAAAACATAATTTCTATTTTCCTGCATATTAATGAAAAAATAATGTTTGACCATAATAATCATAATATGATATAGTTTTTTAATACAATATGAAATAATAGCAATTGTATCATAATAAAGTTGGATTGTTTTATAATTATTTTGATCATATTTATTATTTATGATCACAACAATTGTTATAGCAACCATATATGTATTCCAACAGTGATTTGTTACTTTTCGATTATGGTCACTAAGTACAACGATATTTTTCTCCGAGTGTAGCTACACAAAAAAAAAAAAAAAAAATAGATAGTTGTGGTCTGCTTCCGCATTAGTAAGCACGCTGAAGTAATTCTCGTGTGCGGTCTTTACATGAGAACTATGCTTAATTATGGACTGGTCCTAACGAAATTTCATAATATTGCTTGATTACACTAAAAACATTTATATAAATTTTATGAAAACATCTAAAATAAAAACTTTGTGTGAACTAAGCGAAATAATGGATAAAATAAAAAAAAACTAGCACATTTTATGGAAACTATTGTACTAGCAATAAAAATTAAGGTTACGCACAGTGTTTTGATCCCATACAACGATGGGACAAAAATAGAAGTAGTTGTCGTGGCAAATAGAAACTTGGTACGCGTATTACTTTAGGCTTAGAATGAATAAATACGAAATTTGGCGCAAGGACACGCCTACCTCCCATATATTCTAATTTTTTTCTAAAATACTGATCTGAACTTTACCAAAATTTGTGCCAGCCATTAAAAATAGATTGCTTATAAGTCTTTTAATTTATTTTTTCATCGGAGCCAGGACACGCGCACCTCCCAAAACGGATTTACTGCGTGAATACTGATCAGAATTCCAAAATTTGTGATTGCAGTTATATATAGACTATTTTTGAGTATGCCAATTTTTATTTAAATCGAATATATCCTGAAATGAGAAAAACGATTTTTTGGCTAACATACCTTTTTAATTTTATAAAAATAGAAGGAGGTGTTGCAGAAAATTTAAACTTGGCACATATATTATTTTGGACCCATAGTAAATATATACAAATATAAAATAAATACAAAGTTTTGAAGAAATCGGAGCAAGATCACGCCTACCTCCCATATATCCTGAAATGTGAAAAAATTTTCTTCTAAAATAATGGTCAAAATAGTATAAAAATTTGCGATAGCCATTGGAAATAGGTTTTTTATGGGTCAGACAATATTTTATTTTATTTAATTGGAGCAAGGGCATATCTACCTCCCCCAAGCCCTATAATTTTTAAATATTATTTTCATTTTTCACCCACATTTTATGTTCAGTAAATCATTAATTTTCCTAATTTCGCCCGATTTCCGGTCCAACATTTTAAGTTTTTTTTTAGTTTTCTATATTGTATTAAATTTTAAAGTAATGTCGATTAAACAACACGAAATATTTTAACATAAAGAATTCTTTGACTAGTGTAATAAGAGGAAATTTAGTAATTTTTTTAATTATTATTATTATTTTTTTTTTTTTTTTTTTTTTTTTTGTGCCAAAAAATAAGAAATAATTCTTCTTTTATATATTAATAAACAATACTAAATTTCAGAATTAACAAAAAAAAAAAAAAAAAAATGTATAATTTTTTATAATTTTTTTAATACTCCATCGAACTCATATAATAATATATTAGGTCTAAAAATATATTTTTCTATTCCTTAGTTATTTCATAAATTTCGAAATAATTTAGCAAAATAAATTACTTCAACATTGAGAACTCTTTGAAATTGAAGTAAAAACAGAAAATCAGACACTTCTTCATATTAACTTTTTTAAAGTTGTGGCAAAAAATAGGCTCTAACTATTTTTTAATATGTTAAATAATTGTAAAAACTTACATAAACCTTAAAAAAATTTTATAATTTTTTATAATTTTTTTATATCCTTTAATTTAATGAATTTTAAGGATTTAAGTAAAAAATATGTGTAAATTTGAGCTATAATATATATTTATTCGAAACACTATATTTTAAAAATAATAATAGTTTTAATTTACAAAGGTATTGAAAAACAAAACTTCGACACTTTTCAACAAAAAAATGAATTTTTGACAATTTTTTTTCCTAAAACAGTTTAAAACCAGCTTTTTGGTTCATTAATATTTACTTTAAATTCTCTGATTTCAGTGGACTCTAGTAGCTATAAAAATAACTTTTTACAAAAAATTATTTCACAAAAAAATCTTTTTAGAAAAAAACTGATAAGACCTACAAAAAACATGCTTGCATGTCCTATTTATCTCTTATAGTTTTTGAGTTATTTGCGTTTGAATTTTTAAGTATCTCAATTTTGCATGTTCTTGGTCCAGTTTTTTTCATATATATCCTAGTGTTTCCGGCCGATTTCATTTGTATTTTCTTTAGCTAATTAAAGAACAAACAAAGCTGACATAATTCTTAGTTATACAGAAAAATATTGAAATCAATATCTTTTAAAGAATAGAAACTATGCCACTTTAAAGTTTATTAAGTCACAGAAAATTCCATTTTTCGAGTATTTTTGCACAAACACACATTCGAACATTGGCTACGGGAACAAATTATTTATGTTGTTATGGTTTTTTCACATCCACAACAGTACAATGTTTTTGGACACGTGTTGGTTATATGGGACACGTGTCTAATTATGCACGATAATTGTACTACTATGTTCATTTATAAGACATCCATAAATTTAAGGTAATTTCCGGAAGAAGTTTTTATATGGGGGCTATGGTCAATTATGGTCGGATACACAGAAAATTTGGCACTGCAATTTTTACTTATATAAACTTATTTGTGTTAAATATTAATATAATACTAAAATTTCTGTTTGATTTATGCACGTTAAAGGGATTTTCGGGGAGGGGTTTTTATAGGAGCTATGGTCAATTCTGGACCGATCTTCATGAAATTTAGCAAACGGATTTGTACTTATATTAAACTTGTTGTGTCAAATTTCATTAAAATATTCCTATTTTTAAGGGATCTTTGACTGTTAAGACTCTATTCTGGGAGAATATTTGTATGGAGACAAGGTGAAAAATTGGACCGATCAGAATCAAATTCAACTCGTTCTTGCGTACAAAACATCACATGTACCAATCATCAAATTATCTTCAAAATTGCGTCCTGTACTTTGTGCACAATGTTAAAGGAAATTGCTTTAAACTTACAGTTTTTTAAACCTTTGCAATTTTACCATTTATGCATAAAATGAAATACTTTAAAAACTAAATATACACAGAAAAAAGTTACGACAATCCAATTGTTTTATTAATTACCAAATTCGTCAATACAATTATTTTCTTAATTAAAAAGGCACCAACAACCGTTTTTGTAAATTTAAAAACAACTTTTGTTATTTAAAATTGTTAACAGTCAACAAATTTTTCAACAACGAATTTGTAATATTAAATAAAATTGTTGTTAGCAAGTAAAGAACTATATTTCAACAACAGATTAGTCCTATTAAATAATTATGTTGTCAATATTATGTTGTAAATTTTTTCAAAATCATTTATTTTGCAAAAATTGCAAAATTAAAATAAGTGTTAGATTACAAAATATGTTTGTGTTTCAAGATTAAAAATAAATTCCAGATATGAGGTGGTTAATTTTCTTTGTGTCCAATGATTTATTTTTCACACGATGTTCGGAATATTTGCAATCAGTCATTCCTAAGTTCTACAAGTAAGGGAATAAGTATTTTTAATTAAAGAGATTTTCTTATTGTTATCATTGTTAGAATCAACAAATCCCAAAGGTTCAACCCAGTTGCACAAATTTGTTCTCGTTTCTGTTTTTAGGCGAACTGTTAAAAATTAAATAATAAATTATATGTACAAATTTTACAGTAACTTCACATTTTAATACTTACATTTCATGAAGATAGGCTTAATTTTTTAACTATTAATATACCACTGCATTATCTGCTATAGCTAATTTATTCCCCCTCCAAAAATGTACAAAAATTTTAAAACAATATTTTAAAAATATTTTGTAATTTTTAATTTTTTGACACATTTTTTATTTTTTCAACACGAAATTTTAATTTAAATTTTAACTGAAATAGTTGAGAATCAACTCATAAATTTGTAAATATGACAACGTACCATCAAAGTAATAAAAAATGTTGTAAACATTTTTGGAAGTGAGTCAACAATACTTTTTAATTACTTCATAACTTTTGATATTTTTTTCTGTGTAGTAGGTTTATAAAGGGCTTTTATTACATATGAAATTAATTGGACATTAAGAGGGATGTATCGGAGATACCAGAAGTGACATCTAGAATTAGATGTCAGACTCAAAAATCATCAAATAGAAATTTTAAGCAGTTGTTAAACCATTAACAACGATATATCACATTCTACAATCGGACTTAAAATGGCGATGCTATGCACAAAAAACAAAGAGGGCGGTATTTTAGGGAGTGGTAAAAAATAATTTTTGCGATTCTGAATCGAATGGTGGGGGGTCCGAAGATATTTTTTGTGCGTTAAAATTTTTGCATAAACACATACCACTTATAGTATTGTAGAGTATAAAAATAATGAGGAATAATACAGTGAAATATTGCTTTGTTTTTCATTTTGTTATAATAAATTGATCATTATTACATAAAAAATACTCGTCCATCTGTCCTGCAGTTCATTTATGAATATCAAATATATTTATATATATGCTAGGGTGGCCCTCATTACCAAAAGTGTCCAGATTTTGGTTCTCATCCCTTGGAAATGTTCGGATATTTGAAAAACTAAGATATGTCTAGTTTTGAACTGATTGAAAAAAAATTTAGAGTTGGCTCAAAGCGATCAAAATGTTCTTTCATCGAGCATAAATAATTAATTTTAAGTGCTATTTTCTGTGTATTTCTGTGTACCTTGTTGAATTCCATGAGCTTTTTGAAATGCCTAAAATCAAGAAGTTTGGATAACTAATAACAGAATAGTTATTAAAATAAAATTACCATAAAACACGTAATTTTCGGGCAAATAGACCCCGAAAAATAAGATTTCAACTAGAATGTAGTTTTATATATTCTATAAATAATTTTATTATCCAAAATTGTTGTAATAGCAAAAAATATGTACGTGATTTATATGCAAAACAAGAGATTTTTACGAATTCTGATCGTGAATATCTTACGAAGAACACAAGGGATTACCGAACATGATGTATAAGATACCAAGACAAAACTATATGTGGAGTTTCGTTTCTCTCCCTAAAGTTTTGAATGAAATCTTATTTTACTGGGGTGTATTTAGTCGAAAATTACGCGTTTAACGTAAATTGATTTTAATAACTATGATATTATTAGTTGTTCAATTTTCTTAATTTTTGGTCATTTTAGAAAGGTAATAAACTGAACTTGTTTCATTACTTTTTTTCTATGTTCTGAAAATTGAAAATATCTTTTTTGTATATGATTCCATATCATAAGTAGAAGACTAAGTGAAATGCATTAAAAATGTAGTTTTAAATTTTAAAATTACATTTTTGCAAATTTTAGCAAATAAGAAGGTTATTCTTGTTTAAAACCGACCATATGGTACCTATACCAGTTGTTTTTCCTGATTTTCGGAATGGTTACTCTATTCTGTAAGTCACATGTCATCTCGATATAAACAATTACCTTATGTTGTTGCTATGGTCAGTTATATTAGTTCGGCACACTAATTTACAATTATATTAAACTTTATAATTTAATTTTATTGAGGCCAATTTATGGGGGCTAGGTGAAATAATTGACCGATTATATTCTATATGTGCCAAATTTGAATGAGAAATCTGCTTTAAAGGACAAATTTTAAATATTTATTCTATATGATTATACTTTTAGGTGGGAAACAGATATTTGTAAAATTTGATATATTAATTTAAGCTTATAAAGGACTTATTTGTGTCAAATTTTAAAAATAGCATTGAAACCCGATTCCGAGAAGTCATCGGAGGTGACACAAAGTTTGCATCAACAGACAACCTGCCAAATGGACGAATAGACATCGCACAGTGGGCGATTCAAAAAAAGAAATGGAAATAATTATGGACCTTTCTAACGGCTGCACCGATGAAATTTCACATGGTGATAGTAGAGGTGTAGGTGAGTTTAACTTTTGAGCTTGGACCATATAGACCTACAGGGGGCGAGTCCACAGGGTCCCAAAGTTGGACACATCGGGTATAAAATTTATTAAAAACGATCCTGATTCCTTATATCTGAACCGATTTCAAATATTTTTATATGGGAGGATTCTGCTAGTCGATATCTACACTATCGCAAAAATTAAAATTTTTCTTTTTAGCCTGTCTTGGTGAAGTTTTTTCGCTACAGCGGGTCTAATTTTAGCCCCATTGTTTTAAAATTTCTTTTATTTCATTAAAAATAAATAGAAAAAATGTGTAAAGAAAGAATTTTGAAAAAATATTTACGGAGTCAAAAGTTGCATTTAAACTTTTAAAAAAAGTTGATTTTTTCCGGTTTTTTTGCCACAAAAGTGGTAGCATTGTTTTTTCTGTTATATAAAAATTTTCTTAAGTAACATATATAGTATTTATATTTTTCTGAAAGATAACTAAACACAAAATACTTTAAAGGAAAAAAAATTTTCAAAAATCAATTTTTGCGAGAACCAGGGTTTCCCAAATTTTACCTATTTTTCCAACTAATTTCGAATTTTCGGCTTAATTTCTCAAATCGCAAAGCTGGAATCTAAAAAGGGTTATACTTTTTATTTAGGATTTTTACTTTTTTTGCTATATCTTTCCAACCGATAACGGGGAGCAAAAATTTCTTTCAGAAAAATATATATACTATATATGTTACTTAAGAAAATTTTCACATAACAGAAAAAAAATGTTACCACTTTTTTGGCAAAAAACGGAAAAAAATCAACTTTTTTTGAAAGTTTAAATTTAAATACTTGTAACTTTTGACTCCGTAAATATTTTTTCAAAATTCTTCCTTCTCACAACTTTTCTATTTGTTTTTGATGAAATAAGATAAAATTTAAAACAATGGGGCTAAAATTGGACCCGCTGTAGCGAAAAAACTTCACCAAGACAGGCTAAAAAGTAAAAATTTTAATTTTTGAAGCTTAATATCTCTTGAACAAAAAGAGATAATATAGGCATGCGACAGTGTAGATATCGACTAGCAGAATCCTCCCATGTAAAAATATTTGAAATCGGTTAAGATATAAGGAATCAGGATCGTTTTTAATAAACTTTATACCCGAGGTGTCCAACTTTGGGACCCTGTAGGTCTATATGGTCCAAGCTCAAAACTTAAACTCGCCTACACCTCTACTATCACCATGTGAAATTTCAATTGGAGCAGCCTTTCCAAAGTTCCATAATTATTTCCATTTCATTTTTTGAATCGCACACTGTGCATCGTTAAATCCACTAAGGATGTGATTCCGAGTCTAATAATAAAAGTTCTACTAAAAAAGATATGCATACAGGGGAAAAACGCACGGTTTTATCAGTTTATCAAAACTAAAAGTTTTTGTTGTTAAAAGAAAAAGAAACCTGCTTTCAATAAAATAAAAGCATATGTCTTGGATGGGACCACATAATCAGCAATTTATATGAAAATATGAAACTATTGAAAGAACATCCATCCAAACGTTATGCGCAAATAGACACCAAAATCGCAGGAAATTAATTGAAAAATAATCATTTTTAAATAACCAACTTGTTTTCCATTAAAGATTTCCCGAAATTATAAATGAAATGCTGATTTTTCTATTAGATTAATAAATTTGTTTTCTTTTTCTATTATTTTTATTTTATTTTTATAAAAATAGTTTCCTGTCAGTTACTGAAACAAAATGAAAACGAGAGAAAAAGATATAGTCGGTCAAGCCCGACTATATGATACCCTACACCATTGTGTACATTATAATTTGGGGAGGGGCCTTTAATTAGACTTGGAGTCAAATGTGGACCGATACTCATAAATATGAAATAAAACATACGAATACAGAATATTTGATGCGTTGATACTGACATTTATATGAATTTATTCACTTTTGGGTGATTCCCGAAAGAGGGCCTAATATGGGAGCTATGGTAAATTATGGACCGATCTTAGTAAAATTAGGCAATATCATTTATGTTCATATAAAACTTATTTGTGTCGAATATTAACTTGATACTAACATTTTAATGGGATTTATGCCCGGTAAGTGATTTTCTAAAAAGGGGTTTATATGGGAGCTATGGTTAATTATGGACCGATCTTTTTAAAAATCGGCACGCTTATTTAGACTTATATAAAACTTATATGTTTCAAATTTCATTAAAATATTGTTATATTTAAGGGATTTATAATCGTTAAACCCTTTTCCGGGAGGACATTTGTATGGGGGCTAGGTAAAATAATGGACCGATCATAACCAATTTCAATAGGTCCCTGGGCTATAAGAAACCTTTGTGTCAAATTTCATTAATTTTGGTTCAAAATTGCGACCTGTAGTTTGATTACAAAGTTTACATGGACGGACGGACATCGTTAAATCGACTCAGAAAGTGATTCTAAGCCGATTGGTATAAATTAAGGTGGGTCTTAGACCAATATTTTTGGGTGTTACAAACATCAGCACAAACGCATAATAACCTCCCCACCTATGGTGGTGTAGGGTATAATGAAATCGATGATAAATGAAATCGAATATGATTTCATTCGATTTACGGAACACAGTGAAAACGATAGATCGATTTTATTTTCACTTTCGATTTGAAATCACTTCGAAATTCAGAACATGGCCGAATATTTTTTTTTTTAATTTTAAAGCTTATTTTTTCTAATTGTCGTTATATTATATATTTTAAAGAAATGTAATACATTTATGAACATACTTGCTGGTAGTCAAAACGAACTAATGAAAAATCGTAGAAAAAAATCCCATATATTTCAATTGAAAAATAATCTGATGTTTTAAAGTGATTTTTTTTTTATTTTTGAACTATAATTCCTTTTTCCTTAAGGACTTCCAAACATTTTTATAATTATGTTCATAAATAATTTCTATTAGAAGTAAGTTCATAAAATTTGTTAAGTTATTTAAGATTTGGAGTGGCAGGCGAAAATTTCTGTCAAATATAAAAAATGTTGATTTTTTTTACGGACAAATACACCAAAATGCTTATGCTTAAATTACCAAAATGTTATAGTTATGTAGGAAACAAGAAATTATTGTCTTCGTTGTTGAAATATAAACATTTTAGCCTTTTTAAGGCATTTGAAAATCAAAAAAGGCTAGAGGGGTTCCTTTAAAAAGAAAATGTTTTAAGAAATAACTCTATAATGCGAATTAAACAATAAAAAGTCCTTTCTTATTAAGTACGTTACCCAATTATTTTTGTTTTTATAATACAGACATATCAGTTACTTATGTTTATAATTAAAATAAGTATGCTTTTCGCGAGATCAAAGTACTGTTAGTTTATTAAAAAAAGTGACTAAAATGACCACACTATGCCAAAAAATTCAAGCTGATTCCAAAAATGAACTAAAAAATAAAGAATTCAAAATGGCAAAATCCAAATGGCGGCCTCAACATGTTTCTTTAAGTTATGTTAATTTGTTTTCATCATCGATAAACTTGTCAGAATTAAAACTTTGAAATCTGTGTTCTATAAAATTATCGAAAATACTAAAAATTTGAAATGGCAGAAACAATATGGCGTCCATTTTTTTATTTTTTATAATTTTTTTTTTTTTTTTTTGTGGCTGTATCTTTCTAAAATTAAGTTTTCTGTTTATTTTTGGGATTACTGAATTCAGGAACAAACTTAAAAGAACAAGTAAGTAAGTTATAGTCGGTCTAGACCAAAAATATGACACCCTAAACGTTTGTGCATAAAAATAATATCCGAAATTTTCGCAAATGGACCTAATATGATATAAGTTTATATAATTTGTAATAGTGCAAAAATGGACATGACCAATTTCAATAGCATTTGTCGTTATGCCAAAACAAACATATATCTGAAAAAATGTCTAAATGTTTTCTTAAAATTGATGTTCTTTTTTTTTTAAATTTAAAAACATTATTAATATTGTGCGACTCTTAGCACAATATTAAAATTAATAAAATTATTATTATAAATAGCTGTGATTTCGCCATTTTTAATTTGGAGCAAGTTTGGGCTACTTTTTTGAAAAAATAACATTCTATTATACAAAAATAGAAAAAATAAAAATAGTTTTTATGGGATTGAGGATTCGTGAGGATTTCTTTTTATTTTAATTTTTAAATAAAAATTAAAAAATAATTACTATAACTTATTATTCTAAACCACATTTATTATTGTTTCGATAAAAATATTTTAATTGGAAGCAAAGAATTATTAATAAGGAAAAAAAAACACAAAAATTGCATATAATAATTACAATAATTGTAATAATTAAGACCTTGCTATATGTAAATAATTTAAGTTCGAGTTATTTTTGCTATAATTTTCTATTCAGATGTTAAATGATGCGAAAAAATTTCAACTTTTGTCATAAAAATATGTATCAAAAACCTAAAAAATTACCCTTCACTAAAATTCATTTCTAACAAATCTTTTAACTTCGATTCCATGCAGAAGGAGATGGTGTAAATGAATTACAAAGAAAATTTAGGAAAAAATTGTTTTAAATGTCCCTAATAATTTGCCATATTTATTACTTTCTAATTTTCAAAAATGACTTATGGCCAAAAAGAGACTTTTCTAGCCCTTTGTGCAGTGGTTCTTGACTAAAAGCTGAAAAATCTAAATTCTGCTAAACTTTTAGACTTTTGGTCCACTGAATGTTAATATATTTTTATACCCTTCACCAAAGGTGTAAAGGGTATATATAAGTTTGTCATTCCGTTTGTAATTCCCACAATTTTCGTCGGAGAGCAAAAAAGTTTACATTTTCGGGATCCTTGTAAGAAATGATGACGATAGGACCATGTCCGTCCGTCCGTCCGTCCGTGTGTCGGTTGAAATGGCGTTTATGAAGCCCACCGATAACTGACATATATAATATATATATCAAACGATCGGAAATGCTTTCGAGAATTTTGCTATTGGAATTCAGCAAGATCGGTTCATACAATGCGGAGATATGTTAAAAAAACCGGTTTTTAGAACCGGTTTTCCAGTTTCTGAAGCCTCTGTATATACTAGGGACTTCGTTTTTACAAAGAAGTCTCGGACATTTTTTTCTGAATTTTTGTTCTGAAAAAATGAAATAAATCGGTTCAATAATAACTGAGATATCGGACAAAACGCATTTTTTATTTTTTGAAGCCCTGGTTTAAGCAATAGATTTTTATTTTTATACAGATCGGTCACAAATATTTTTTTAAAATTTCGGTTTTTTGAATCAGCAGGATCGGTTTGTAAATGGCGGAGATATGCTTTAAAAACCGGTTTTTGGAACCGGTTTTTCAGTTTCTGAAGCCTCTGCATATACCAGGGACTTCGAATTTTTAAAGGGGGCTCGGAAATTATTTTCTGAATTTTTGTTCTGAAAAAATTAAATAAATCGGTTCAGTAATAACTGAGATATCGGGGAAAACGATTTTTTTATTTTTGAAGCCCTTGTTCAAGCTACAGATTTTTATTTTTATATAGATCAGTCATAAATGTTTTTATAAAATTTCGTTTTTTTTAATAAACCAAATTCGTTTATAATCAACAGAGTTATGGTCCAAAAACAAATCTGTTAAGAATATAAATACACATACAAACATGTATATTAAGCATTGTAATGACTATTAGTGACGTTTTTTGTTTTTTGTATAGACAAGTAGTTTAGTTAGAAACAGCAGTCATATAATGAATAACAGTGTTGTTGTTCTTTGTATATGCAGTCTGTACAAAAATAAATAGATATGGAATTGTTGTTGTTTATTTTTTAAAACTAAAACATATCTGTTAAGAATATACATAAATACATACACAAACATGTATATTAAGCATTGTAATGACTATTAGTGACGTTTTTGCCTATAAGACAAGTAGTTTAGTTAGCAACAGAAGTAATATAATGAATAACAGTATTGTTGTTCTTTGTATATGCAGTCAGTTTGTATATACACACATAAAAAAATAAATAAATATGGAATTGTTGTTGTTTATTTTTTAAAAGCAAACCCTGCTATGATTGTTTTTTTTTTTTTTTTTCATATTCAAATTTTCGTAGTTTGAAAAAAATTTAGATTTAAATATGTGAAAATATGAAAGCACACGTTAAGGCGAAAATTTTATTATTTGTCGGTAATATGGTAATATGATGTCGATAAGACAGTAAGATGGTAATATGGTGAAGGGTATCAAAGATTCGGCACAGCCGAATCTTTTTTCAATTTCATTATTTTATTTCTCATTGTAATTTACGTGCTTGTAAAATGAATTGTTAAATCGACTGGTAACCTAAGTTTTATAATATTGTAAATTACGTATGAATTTGTCCATTGAGCTCATGAAATAGAAACACAAAATTTATTTTTAAAACTATAACTTTGAACGGTCAGTGTGTTCTAATGCCATATTTTTATAATAATTAGACAACAGTGTTAGTAAATATAAAATGTTTTGCATCACACAACAAAAAATTTATTTATTCTGATGACGTTTAACTCTACATATTTGTCTTTCTAGATTGTTCTATTCAAACCACAGTGCACTGGCCGTCGAAAAAATTCTAATAGTTGGACTTGATGGATTTTGATGTGATACGAATCTGCTTTCAGTTTTGTTCCATTAGGTCTGGATTTTGTTTTATAGGCGTGTTTAATATTTCGCATAGATTAATAATATCTTCAAGCCACCATAACTTAATTTTTTTATGTGTTCAGTAGTTTCGGAGTTATTTCGAAATTAGTATCTGAAAAAAATTTTCATGCTAAATTTAAGATTATTTTTACTAAAATTTCTTTTAATAAATAAAAACATTACAAATGATTCAGTTCATCTTTATCTTAAAGCTGGTAATACTGCGAATAAAATAAGGCATGTATCATCAAAGTTGATGCACAAATCTTGTAGGTGGACTAGATGGATTTTTTTCTATCACGTACAGATTTTTTTATGGTCCTGACTAATATCATCACCTTATTCAGCGGTCACACTAGTGTCCAATGAAGACTATAACTCAAGAACCGTTTGTATGATTTTAATGATTGATGATACATATATATAAATATAAATTGTCTTCATCACATTAAGTATGTAATAAAAAAAAATCAGGTCCGCAATGTGTTTTGTATACCTCGACCAGTAAAATTCTATCATGTAAAAATCTTTGAAATCGATTTCGATTGAATTGAAACCTAAACTCTCCTACACCTCTACTAAGTAGTGCGATCGAAAAAAATTTTAACACACGTTTTGCCTCTTAACTTTTTTCGGAAACAATATTTTTTTTTTATCTAGTTATCTTTGAAAAATATGTCAGTTTATTACTTTTAATGACAACCATATTGATTTGTTGTGATTTTGTTCCAAATGAGTGACGAAAAAGAAGTACGAGTTAAAATTGCTCAAAATTTTCAAAAGAATTCAAATTAGTCCTACAAAAAATTGGCCACAGTATAAAAGGTGTGCCATCAAACTGTTTCAATGTTATTTAACAGTATCAGGAGAATTCGACCATTGATAGGAAACCTAATTCGAAAAGAAAAAAAGTTCCACATGGTATTGGGAATTCCAAGAAAATTTAAAACATATTCAGAAGAGCTCTAAACACATCTGGTAGAAAAGCAGCCCGGTTAGCTAAGTGCTCTGACTATTTTGTGCGAAAACATAAAGCCAATGCTGGCTTCAAAACATACAAAGTCCAAAAAGTTTCAGACAGGAATGCTGCAAAAAATTTAAAAGCCAAGAATAGGGTACGGAAATTAAAATCAAATTTCAAACAAAAATATTCATGTTGAATAATGGACGACGAAACGCATGTATGTACTGGCAAATTTTTCGCAGCTTCCGGGTCAAAATTTTTATGTTGCTAATGCTCGAGGAAATGTTGAAGATAAGTTTGCATACAAAATTTACTAAAAATGTATGCCATTGCGGCAAAAGAAGCGAATCATTTATTACAGTGGGCTATATAAATACCGTAATATACATCAAAGAATGTTTACAAAAAGGTTTCTTTCTTTCTTAAGAGTGCGCAATGAGTCCACATATTTTTGGCCCGATTTGGCGTCATGTCACTAAGGTAGGAAAGCTCTGAAGTGGTACCTAAACAATAACTTAGTTTTTGTATCAAGAGAGGTCCATCCTTCAAATTGTCCGTAGTTAAGACCAGTAGATCTCTCCAATGCACAGTGGGGCAAGATCGAACATTTTTGGAAATAAATTTGTAACTTCTAATCGGCTGGTTGGATTTACGATTTGAAATTTGGTATAGGCATAGTAGAGGAGTATACAATTATAAGTTTAGATGGCGGACCCAACAAACCCCTTAGTGGCGAAGCTAAGGGAGCTTAACCCTGCAATACTAATGTATATAAATTTTACGTATACATTTTTTTAAAATCCTTATTACTCTCGTGTATAGAAACCTGAGTGTACGAAATTCCCGGAGTTCTTTCTTTAGGTGCTTTTAGATATATATTAAAAAGAAAATAATAAATTTGTAGACGTTTTCATGTTCTGAATGCAATTACAAAGAAGATACTACGTAAAATTTACGTATCGTTAGTATTAAGAGTATAAATTTTATACGTAAATTTAATGTACCGTTAAGCTATGTATACACGGTTGTCAGATCTAACAATGTTGGCAGATCTGACAATGTAATGGCAATGTACTGACAATGAAAAATTGTTAGCAACAGGTAAATTGCCAGTTTAGACGATCGTAAGAAAACCTTACAATTTCATTGCCAGTCAATTGTCAGACAATAAATTTATCTGCCAACAAAAATTGTCAGTTTACACTGTTGGCAGGTTGTTGTATGGCAAAAGTTACCAGATCCGTCGTCAGACGAATAAACTTTGCTTGTTTAATGTGCAGCGTTGCCATTACAAATGATTTATCTGACAATGGCGCCATTGTCAGATGCATAAAATTCGCACAGCTGACAATAAAAATTGTCAGACAATTATCTGGCAATGGCAACGTTATGTGTTTACACGATTGTCAGATGTCTAACAATATTATTGGGTTACAATTTACTGACAATGCTTTTTCTAACAACGTTGTAAGACATAAATTGTAAGTTTACACGGTTGTTAGAAATTTTCTGAACATTTTTCTGCCAACGTTGTTAGATCTGACAACCGTGTATACATACCTTTAGTATTAACAGTATAAATTTGAATATAAAAATGAAAATGCAATTTTCAATGGAGGGGTAAATGTTGAAATATTCGCCGAAAAATCTTAAATTGTTGTATGAAGGAGTCAATTTTAACACTTGAATGAAATTAACGTCATAATTGAAAAAATATGAGCTGGCGAGATTACTGTTTTAATAAAAACTTTTTAGAAAAAAGAGAGAAAAATGCGTTGAAAATTTATCCATTATGCAAAAAATGATATATTTGATAAATATCTCAAGTCACTGCTGAGCACCAGATCATAATTTATCATGACTTTTCATAAATAAAATCATTATATTATTTGGAGGGTTTTTAATGTTTTGTTCTTATTTATTGAATTTATTTTTTCGCCTTAAGCCTTTTTAAAGGAAAATTAATAATAAAAATGTACCTAGCCGATGTAACAACAACAAATAAAATTTACGGAATGTACCTTTGATACGTAAAATTTTTAATCGCTTGCCAAGTTTTTGTTTCTTGTCCGATTTCAAATATTTTTATCTATTCTTGTAGGCCTTTGTAAGACAAAAAATTTAATTTCTTCCATATTTTAGCACAAACACCTATTCGAACATTGGCTACGGAAAAATTTTTTTATATAGTTATGGCTTTTTCACATCCACAATAGTACAATGTTTTTGGAATTTTCCGTGACTTATTAAACTTTAAAGAGACTTAGTTTCTATAAATAATATTGATTTCAGATTTTTTCTATGTAATGAAGAATTATGTCAGCTAAACAATGTAATTTAGATGAAAAAATCGAGTTTGTAATTTTTCTGAATTTTGCAATTAAATTAAAACTTTTGTAAGAAATTGTTTTTTGAGAAACTATAAATTTTTGTTTGTAAAGATATCTTAACGAAATTTTCGGTAAGTGTAGACCTTATCGTATAAAATGAGAAAGTATAAAAAACTTTAAAATTTTTGTAAAAAGAATCCCACAATTAACAAAAAACGCCGAAAATCCCAAAAATTGTTTTTTTCATATTTTCGTCCCGTAGATTTTGATTGAAAACTTAACAAATTATTGTAGATTCCTAAACTGCATTCCGTTTGCAGGTTCGTGCTTTGAGATTTTTGAAAATATAGACTAAAGTCAAAACTTTTATATAAAATGTTTCAAATTCGGGTGGGTGCGTACCTTGAATTAAAAATTTTATGTACCAAAGGTACCCTACTTTAAGCTCCCTTAGCTTCGCCAGAAAAATATTCCAGATTTATTACCATTTTATTTTTTGAATGGAACACTGTGTGACGTGAGTTTCTTAATTGATAGGATTGTTAAATGAAAACAACGATTCAGAGTGTTCCTGTATCGAGTTTTTAATAAATCTTAATCCAAAGAAAAATGTACACATACATCTTTTACTAATATTAAGATTTCTATCGTCACCTAAAATGCAAAAGGCCATAACCACTGAAAAATCAGATGTTGGTTTTTTATTGTATTATAATGTACTGACAAAACCTACATCTACACAAAAAATTTCATATTCATATCTTCAAAAATTCAAAATCAACTTCATAAACGAAACAGTTGTAAAATTTGTTCCATTTAAGAACAAATTACTTCAAAGAATGTTTAATGCTTCATCTATTTACGCTTTAAGTGAAAGATTAACAAATTTTACTTGTTTGCTTAATTTTAAAGTACAAAATTGAAAATTGTGGTTGCAGCCTTTGGCATTTTCATAATGTTTTGTGTAAAAAATGAAAAAGTGTGGTTATGGCCTTTTGCATTTTAGATGACGGTATGAGCTTTAAAAATATAGCTCCACAAAAAATTTGGAAGTAAAAAAGAAAAGCTCATATAAAAACAAACGAGAATGTTATATTCGACTTGGCCGAATCTATACACCCACCATAAATTTTTCCAAATTTTACGTTATATGGGAGGTGGGCGGTAAAGTGGACGGATCCATCTGTACAAAATTTCGTTGTCGTACATGCTTTTGTTTAACCCTTCGTCATACAGATGTTTCAATTGTCACATTCGTAACAAATATGGTCTGGCCAGACCAGTACGGCATTTCCATATATTCAAATGAACATTTTTATGATTTTTTTATATAGTTACATTTATATAACTATATTCTACCATCACTACCACAAAACTTTGCAAGATATAACTTTTCTCCATCGTTACACTTTATGCTTTTCTCCCTGTTTTGGGTCTTAAAACGCATACAATATTTCTTTTCAAACATTTGATGTATTATAGGTATTGCTCTCATAAGACGAAATATGAACGAAAAGGTGGAAAATCATAAAATAATTTGTGTAAACTGATGAGATTTCAGTTTAAAAGGTTTTAATAGAATAATTTACAATATAAAACGAACTGATAACATCGTTGAACTACATAATTTTCGTACAAAATGTAACTGGTCCAGCCAGACCATATTTGGTACGAATGTGACATGTACACCAATTTATCCTTATAACTATCTTTGTGTTAGTTTTATCATTCTGGTTTTTTCACAGAACTTTAGAGAACAAAATTGTAGGAGGGTACCCGGAATTTCAAGTCTCTAGCTTAATCATAAATATATGAAATTTACATTTAAATCTGCAATTGGTTTGGCTAGACCAGTTTGTAAGACGAAGGGTTAAGAGATATCAGCAGAAAAGTATGAAATGAAGCTACAACGGATACCCTGTACTTCTAGTATTTAGCCCATAACTTTTTATTTTTTAACCGATTTTGACCATTTTCAATCCCAAACAAACCTTATATAAGATAAATATATTTTTGATGGTGTGTATAATAAAAGCTATCCATTTTGAGTATTTTCGAAAAAATAAAGACATATCTGAAAATGTTATATCCGACAATGTCTAATCAGTTAATGTCAGTTAAAAGTTTTATAAAAAGATCAAAATTTTACAATTTTATTGAATAAATCACTGGAATACTGCTATATTTTTGAAGATCGAATTGTACTGAAAAAAGTATAATTTTACTGAATTTATCATCTCTGATAACAAATGAAAAATACTTTAAGTCTAAGATTCGACCCATATTTGGCACTTGCATTCTTTGTAAAACGTACATCTGTTTTAATTCTCTGAAATTTCAAATAAAACATGCGCGAATGTTATATTCGGCTTGGCCGAATCTATATACCCACCATCAACTTTTCCAAATTTTACGTTATATGGGAGGTGGGCAGTGAAATGGGCGGACCACGCCCATTTTTTGTTTTCTAGTTTACATTTGTACAATATTTCGTTGATTTTCACCTTATATGGGAGGTGGACGGTAAAGTGGGCGGACCACTCCCATTTTTTGTTTCCCAGTTTATATTGACCCTCGAACTATTTGTACAAAATTTCGTTATCGTATATGCTTTTGTTTATGAGATATCAGCAGAAAAGTATGAAATTAAGCTACAACGACCCCTGTGTTTCTAGTATTTTGCCCATAACTTTTTTGTTTATTAACCGATTTTGCTCATTTTCTATACCAAACAAACCTTATAGGGCTTCCGTTCGAGCCCTATCCTGCTTTCAACAGACAGACAGACGTACGGACATAGCTAGATCGACTCAGAATCTAACAAGGACCCAGAAAATATATACTTTATGGGGTCTTAAATATTTTTTTCGTCATGTTACACACGGAATGACAAAATCAAAAATTCAATAACATCAAATTTTTTTAATTTTAATTTCGTAAAAATTAAAATATTTCACTTTTTATGTTATTTTAATTATACATATCTTTTGAAATTTAAGTTCGATTTCATTGATTTAAAAGTAAACAAGTAAAAGCACTAAATTCGGCTGTGCCGAATCTTATATACCCTTCACCATCGTTGAGATGGAATTAGATTTGGTTCTATCCATATGTATATATAAAAGAGTAATGACTGAGTGATTGACTGATTTATTTGGTGATTCATCATCGGTTGGTCTCCTACCGAATAGATCCACTAAAAAAAATCAGGTAAAATCGGTAACCTCATTTCTCCTAAACTAATAGGGATACAATAAATAATAAATTAAATAGTTTGATAGTTTAATAATAATAATTCTAGGACAATATTAAATTAAAAAAGGGTATCGTGAAAATCGTAATAACGCGTTTTGGTCTATAACTCGGTAAATACTAGACTGACTTAGTTCACTTTCTTAAAATAAAAAAAATTCCGAATTTTCTGTGAAAGAACGAAGACTCTAGCTTCATTGTTGTTGTTTTTCAGCACCCATGAATACAATAACTATAAGGGCAACGCGCATTAAATAAATAAAATAAGATTTGCCAATAACTCGGTTGTTTATTAACCGATTTGGTTGATTAAAAAACCGAAATTCAAGAAAAATATTTAAGAACTAAGATCCGTAGCTTATATAAGATCGAAAATCGGTAAAAAGTATATACAGTGAAAGCTCCCATAGGCGGACAACGATCGTCACGCTGATTTTGTCCGTTTTTTTACAAGGGGTAATTCAGTACTATATCTTTTTATTTCAACATCCAAGATTGATTGTAATGAATTAACTGTACACTCTAATAAATTTTCTTGTAAGTTTACCCTATTTATAGTAGGTAACTTGACTCCTACTATAAATATGGTAAAAATACACCAATTATGTAAAATTACTTTTTAGGTATCCAAGAAATGTTTAGCAACATAGTCTTTATTGTGCCTGAAATTAAAGTTAAAATGTTTAAAATTCAACAAAAAATATGTATGTATACATTCCAGAATATTTAAAATTAAAAACTACACTTTAACATCCTATGAAAAGACACATACGACCATAAATTATGTATTTTGAACTTTTTATTGAGTAAACAAATACAAAAATATTAACAAAAACTGGACACAATATTTAAATGAAAATGGTTTTAGTTTAAGATCTTGAAATAAATATCCAATGTATCCTTTTCTTGTATTTTCGTCAGTAACTTTTTATTTCTCATTGCAGTTTCTTACACACTTATTTGTACCAATTTTCCACATCCCTCTTATTAAAATTGCACCATTTAGTTAATTTTTAAGCAATTTGTATTCGTTTTTTTAAGTTTCAATAGTAAAATTTCTTTGTTTTGTTTTTTTTTTCCAATGAAAAAATTTGACAATTTATGTATTTATTTCTTGAAGTAAAAATGTTTAGGAACTTTTGGTATAAAACATACGTTTTAGGCACAAGTTGTGTATATATGAAGGGAAAATGTGTAAAATATTGTAAACATGTATATAAACGTTTAGTATGATCCCAACAAACCAAATGATATCGTAATGATATCATTACGATATTATTTCGGTGATATAGAAGCCCGATAATGATATCATTTATAATTCTAAAATGATATAGGTTGCCTTCTAAAAGGTACACTCGAAAATGATATCATAATTTTTGAAAATAACGATATTAGTAATGATATCATTAAATTTAAGCAGCGCGATAATTTAGCAATATATTGCAGAATACATACATACACTTATGTTAAGATTGGATCAATATATAATATTCTAAATATTTTATCAAAAACTAATAAAATAACCATAATAAACTAAAGTTCATCCAGCTCAAAATCATTTTACTTGTAATACGAAACTTTTTTAATCCGAAGACAATTCCTCTTTAAATTCTGACTGATATTGGTATCTTTATCTTATACTAGTTTATTTTTTGCAATTCCACTAAATTTAGCTGTAAAAATTCAATTTCCATATAATGCATAATATAAAATATTCTTCTAATACAAATATTTTCAATTTTATTTTATTTTCCTGAAAATGTTTGAAGTTTTTTTCTAATGAAAAAATGATTTTGATATTTTATCATATAATTTTAAAATTATGATATCATAAATGATACTGTATCGTTTCTTGGTTTGTTGGGATCAAATTTTTAAGTATTTTTGTAGACAAAATAATGTAATTTGTTTTTATAAACATTTTCTGTTTTAATTTACTAACTTTCTGCAATTTTACAAGAAAATTTACTTGTATTATAAAAGTAATTTTACATGCATTTTTTAGAGTGTATGTATATCTATATATTCTTATTTATACGTATGTATCGTCAACTAAAATGCAAAAAGCCGTAACCACTTAAAAATCAAATGTTGGTTTTATTTACTGGATTATAATGTACTGACGCAAACTACATTTATGCAAAAAATTTCATGTTCATGTCTTCAAAAATTGTATCAATATTGACAAAAGTCAAAAGATCGTAGCATTAACTTCATAAACGAAACGGTCTTAAAATTTGTTCCATTTAGAAAAATTTTATTTAAAAAGTATTTTATGATTTATCTATTTTTGCATTAAGTTAACATTTGAAAAATTTTATTTAAAATAGCTCAATTTTAAAGCAATAAAAAAACTAAAAATTGTGTTTTTGTTGCTTCTGCATTTTCATTTAGACATTATTTGCAATAAATTATGATTTCATGAAATTTATTTTATCGAATATATTAAAGTTGTCAAGATCTGCCGCCATTATGTTGTAAGAAAAAATCATGGACCCATCATTGAGACTGTCTTCAGGACATACATATATAACTGGGGCAGCATATATTTTTAGGGATCAAGTTTTCATTTTCTTTTTTCTAGTATGAAAAATTTTTAATGAAGTGTAAAAGTCAAAATTAAATTAAAAAACTAGTTTTTGCTCAAAACCAGCAAAAAGTTAACTAAAAAACGAATAGTAAACTATTTAATTTAAAAAAAAATGTAAGTAAATATGAAATATGAATGTAAACATGGACAAAAACATATTATTATAAAATATTCTGTACATTTCTTTTACGGTTTATGATTTTTGTCCACCTACGAGAGATGTTTTCTCTAAAAACAGGTGTCCGAGTCCGCCCAAGAGAGCGTACGCCCAGCGGAGATTAATTTATTCTAAAAATTTCTTTTACACTAAAATCCAGAAAAATCCTGATCATTTGTCGTAAAAACGAAGCCAATAGCTTATATAGGAGAATAGAAAAAATAGAAAACCAGTTTTTAAAACCCGTTTTTTTTTTAATATCTCGGCCATCTTTGAACCGACTTTTTTTAAATTCAATAGATTATGTATCTATGTTGTAGGAAGGCTTTATAAACGCCATTTACAGCATTTTTAAGCAAAAAAAAAACGGTTTTTTAGACATATCTCCTCCATTTATGAACCGATCTTGCTGAATTTCAATAGCAAAATTTTCGAAAGAATTTGTGATCGTTTGATATATATATATTATATATGGTAGTTGTCGGTGGGCTTCATAAACGTCATTTCAACCGACGGACACACGGACGGACAGACGGACATCGTCCTATCATTTCTTATAAGGATCAAGAAAATGTTAAAATTGTTTCTCTCCGACGAAAATTGTGGAAATTACAAACGGAATGACAAACTTATATATACCCTTTACACCTGTGATGAAGCCAGTTAATTCCTCTTTTAATGTCATACATTAAATATCGTTTTCTCTTTTGCTGAATAATTAAAAAAAAAAAATTGATTTTCAATTTTTTTCATTGTGGTCAAAAATAATATTTTTAAAATTCGATATTTAAGAAGTATATTTATTAAACGAGGATGCAATTTGCACGCATGTGAAAGTTGTAAGAAGAATTTTTTAAAATGTCTGGAAACCTCAAACAACAACTTACATTTTTAATGCCCCAACGAAAGCGTGAGACTAAAAGTATTCAAACTGTAAAATTCCCTGAGGTTTTCTTAACAACAAGCTTACTTCCGTATAAATATTTAGAGATTTTTCCAAATAGGCTAAATGAAAACCAAGGTATTGATTCGACTTTCGTATGAGTTGTTATATAATAAAAAGTATTCATTCAATATTCAATATTTCAAAAAGAATTAGTTTACAATTTTATGATTAATTAGTTTATTTCAATATTTTTTATTTTTTATTTAACTGAATATTAATCCCGGGAAATTTAAAAATCAATCCCGATTTCCCGGGAGCGGAAAAAGTCCGGGAGAAGAAAAACTCTAGTCGCCACACACATGGTACAATGATGTGCGCAAAAAGTGGTTGAAAAAAAGTAAAAAAAAATGTTAGTTGTGCATGTACATTAGAGTGTCCCGAGGAAAGCCTTTTTCGAGTTTTCGATGTAGGAAGACCCCTCAAACGAAGCGTAAAAATTTTCTTAATAGAAAAAATTATTTCAAAAATTTTTAAAATTGGTCTTTAGTTCCCTACTAGCGATTAAAAAATCATGGGTCCCATATATTTTGGTCAAAAAAAGTTTCGATTTTTTAATCAAAATGGGTATCAAAAAATTCGTAATTTTATGCTGGTTATGGAAAAAATATTCTAAAAATTTTTTCCCATGGGATTTTGTTTCGCTAGAAAACTTTTTAAGATATTTTTATGATTTTTTTTTTTTTTTTTAATTATATACCAACAATACTTACCACAATGCAAATTTTTAATATTTTTGTCATAAAGGAAATAAAATGATAAAATTCTTATCAATTTTTTGAGAAAAATACCGACTTTTAGGGAACTGAAGATCAATTTTAATTTTTTAAATATTTTTTTTCATATTAAGCAAATTTTTACGCATCGTTTGAGGGGTTTTCCTACAAATTTCTTACATACATACATACATACATACATAGCGTTCTTCCTATTTAGTTAGAGAATAATATATACAATGATATTGTATATTTAGTGCATATTTTTTATTTTAATGTCGGCTAATATGGTATAGGTTTAAATTATCGGAAACCAGATAACGAAGATATGTTAGATCCACCCATTAAGGTAACGCCTTGTAAATACTGCAATGATTCGTATGTGGTTGATTCAGTTATAATGACATGGGCCTCCTGTCTGCAAGGCGAGCAAGTTTGGGCTCATGAAAAACGCATACCAAATCGTAGCGCTTTCTTTCTTCGTGATTCTTGCAAAGAATAGTATAATATACTTTATTAAAATAATTAATTTAAGTTTTTTTCTCATATGATTTTTTTTTTTTTTCTCTTTATTAAAAAATTATCAAAAGTATACCATATTTGCAGACCACGGTGTTCCATATTACCCGCCATTTTTTTAAAAGGGATATTTGTGTTTTTCTTTTTTTAAACTTCTTAAATATTTCTGAAATTATGCATTCAAACCCTTTTGAAAACTGCTTTATGTGAGTCTAACACGTGTAAGATATTACAGAATAAATTATATTGTAATCGATTAAAGTTTCTCAGTTTTACAGCTAAAATAAAATTAGGTATAGGTATTGCCGAAATCCGCAGACTTCAAATCACAGGAGCGGCTTAGTTATACAAGGTATTGACCTAATTATTTTTTAATTTTATTTTATATAGTGTTGTATATAAACCTGTAAAGATTTTTTGAACTTTTTTCAAATTTGTTAAACAAATTTTTTTAAAGTTTGAAAATGGAGTTTTGAAACGATCTTAAAAATTTTTTACATTTTTTAACCGAGCATAGAAAGGTTTTTGGATTATCCTGCAGAAACAAGAATGTATTTTTCAGTAATTATGATTCTAATTGAATTTAAATAGCTTTTTAGTAAAATTTATCAAAAAATTAAAAATTTCGTTGTACACTCCTTACACAAGTGTTCTGGGAAATTCGTAACAACTTTAATATTTCTTAATCGATTTTCTCTTTTTATATATTATTTGATAGATAATTATCTTTAAATTAAAATTGTTTAACATTTACAGTGTGAAGCAAAACTGTCCAGATGTTTTGCATTAAGAATGTAAGGTAATGAAAGTAATACAAATATAGGTGTATTATAAAATATATGTATTTTTTTTATTTTATTGAACATTATTCTAAATTATAAAGAACAAAAACTTATATAAATTTCTTAAAAAAAAATAAAAAAATGCAAAAAACAAAAAATTCACTATTTGGACACTTTTGCACTGTACAAGTAATAAACATTATCACTATATTGCTTTTTTAAAAGATAACGGTATTTGACCCGTTAGTTTTTTTTTTTGTTTGTTGATATCTAGTTGTCAAACTTTTACTGCTCAATTTACGCATTATTGATTGACCTGTGAAGTGTAATTTTGTGAATTTTAATTAAAAAAATAAAAGATCTTTCAAAATGAGAAAAACGCCATCTGACATTGAAAACAACGTGATAAATTTGTTGCAAAATAATTATTCATGCCGTAAAATTGCTGAAAGATTAAATTTAAGCAAATCCACGGTAAATAACATAAAAAACCGACGTAATGTAGCTTGCAAGACTGCTTTCAGATGGTGATGACCGGCACATTGAACGTTTGTTACATCATAAGGCCACCAAAACACCTAAAAATGCTGCAAAAAGTATTGGTAAGGATGTCAGTTCCTGGACGGTCAGACGCGCATTAAATAGAATTGGTTTAGTAGCCAGTGTGAAAAAGAAAAAGCCAGCACTTTCCGATAGAAATGTGAAAAGGCGCCTTCATTTCTGTAAAACCCACAAAAATTGGACAGTAGATGATTGGAAACGGGTTATTTGGAGTGATGAAACGAAAGTCAACCGATACCAGTCTGATGGAAAATAATATTTTTGGCATAGGCCTCATGAGCGCATCCAAAAACACCAAGTGAAGGAAACGATGAAACATGGTGGCGGCAGTATTATGGTGTGGGGATGTTTTACTTGGTGGAACATTGGACCTTTGGTGAGAATCCAAGGTATAATGAAAAAGGAGGATTATTTGAATATTTTACAAACAAATTTACCAGATTTTGTTGACGAGAGTGCCTATCCAGCCGAAGAAGCTGTTTTCCAGCAAGACGGGGATCCGAAGCACACTGCCAAAATAGTTAAAAGTTGGCTACAAAACCAAACTTTTGGGAAAATGGACTGGCCTGCACAAAGCCCAGACCTGAATCCAATAGAAAATTTATGGGCTATTGTTAAAAGAAAGCTGATAGCATATGAAAACCCACCAAAAAATGTTGACGAGCTTTGGGAGAGAATACAACATGAATGGCGAGCTCTTGATCGTGATATCATCCAAAAGTTAGTGGAGAGTATGCCAAAACGTTTTAAAAGCGTAATTAAAAATAAAGGCCTTTAGACGAAATATTAAATTGGAAATGATAAATGATTTTCAACAAACGCCGCAAACAGTGCAAAAGTGTCCAAATAGTGAATTTTTTGTTTTTTGCATTTTTTTATTTTTTTTGAAGAAATTTATATAAGTTTTTGTTCTTTATAATTTAGAATAATGTTCAATAAAATAAAAAAATACATATATTTGATAATACACCTATATTTGTATTACTTTCATTACCTTACATTCTTAATGCAAAACATCTGGACAGTTTTGCTTCCCACTGTAGGTGCAAAACGAAGTATTAAATAGAAATATTTCCCTAAAAACTGCAAAAAGAACAACTTTTTCCCATATAAACGCACCCTACAAACTTAACGACCGATGCGGCACAGGCTAACGATATCCGATTTCACAAATATTTCACACAGTACGTTTTTGCAGCCCATAGAACTAGGAGGGAGTTACGGTCTAAATTCGAAAGTTTGTGCAGTTTTGGTGCAGTCTAGATTCTATGTCCCCTTTTCACATCCACTTTTTTTGCAAATTATTTTACTTAATATTTCTTATTTTTTATCTCTGCCTCCATTGAATTTGAGCCCATAAAATAAAAAAAAAGTAATGCTGATACGAACTTTTCATTGAATACCACACCCCTTACAGTGGGGTCAAACGCAAATTTTTTGGTAATAAATCTGTATCTCCTAAACTACTGGTTAGATTAAATTGAAATGTATGGAAAAGTTGCAGAGGAGGACCTAAGCTTTGAGAAAAACTATCTTGCAGTCACCCTATGATAACACAAGAAAATCTACAGGGTGTCAAAATTGACTACCTCGAGTATGTAAAAGTTTAAAAAAATCGTAACTTATAAAAATGAAGTCCGATTTTAAAGATTTTTATATTTCTGTAAAGTGCTTGGCAAGATAAAGAAAAAATAAGCTTACTCACCTAAGTTATCTCTTACAGTTAAAAAGATATTTTGACTTGAATTTTGAATTTTTGATTTTTTGCCTCGACTTTCTTTCGTTTTTCGGGAATAAGTCCTGGGATATATGAAGTAAAAATTTTTTAAAAATATTTTGTAATTTGCTATATATTTAAAAATAACATGCTGAAAGAATTTTTGGATTATCTCAATGCGTCTAGACGTGAAAAATATTCAAAGTCAGCACTCTGAAATTGGTATGAAAAACGGCTATTTTTTACAAAAATATAGTACAATTCTTTCACTTTTTTCTCAAAGTTCCGTTAAAGAAAAAAAATTTTCTTTACATATTTCAAAAGACAAGGCTTCACAAATGGCTAATGTAGAAATTTTGAACTGATTTAGGCTTGCACCCTACATCAGGCATTGGTCGAAAATGGTAAATTTTGGAAAAAGTTAGATTTTTTATCGATTAATAAAAAAAATGTCACGCTAGCTTTTTTAAATTTTTTGACGATATTTCATCAAAAAATAGATTTAGAATGATTTGACACTAAACTGCTCCCCGCCCGGCCAAAAACGAATGCAGGAGAGCAGATTTCATGAAAAAAGTATTTTTTTTAAACGACTTTTTTTAATAGCATAAAAAAGCATATTAACATAATATTTTCGCCATTATTTCTTATGTAGTGTATAAAATATATATTGAAACTCTTGTAAAAATCATTAAAAAAACTTTACAAATAAATTTTTGGCAATTTTTCAAAAATAAACAATATTTAATAAATATAAGCGATTATTACGAATATTATCTCGTTCAGCAACCAAAACGTGCCAATACAATTGTGTGTTACGTATACGCACATATGGAAATATTGTATAACAAGACTTTGAATTTTGTGAAAGTTGACCTAAGTTGTCAAATTTGAGACCATGATATAATGCTTTTAAAATGATCTATATATACATATTATACATCAATGAATTGGTAAATAAGTCTATTTTTATACTCTTGTAATATTTTATTAGTTTTTGGAAAATAGGCGGAGTTTTGTTTTACAAAACATTATTTTTTTGGTTTTTATATCTTTTTTATATTTTTTAATTTTGAAAAATTGGCAAAAATTGATTTGTAAAGCTTTTCTAATAATTTTTTCAGGAGTGAAAGATCAATATATATTTTATACATTACTTAAGAAATAATGGCGAAAATATTATGATAATATGCTTTTTTATGCAATTACAAAAAGTCGTTTAAAAATTTACTTTTTTCATGAAATCTGCTCTATTGCATTCGTTTATGGCCGGGCGGGAAGCAGTTTAGTGTCAAATTGTTCTAAATCTATTTCTGGATGAAATATCGTCAAAAAATTTAAAAAAACTTCTGTGACATTTTTTTTATTAATCGACAAAAATTTAACTTTTTCCAAAATTCAGCATTTTCGACCAATGCCTGATGTAGGGTGCAAGCCTAAATCAGTTCAAAATTTCTACATTAACCATTTATGAAGCCTTGTCTTTTGAAATATATAAAGAACAAAATTTATTCTTTAACGGAACTTTGAGAAAAAAGTGAAAGAATTGTACTATATTTTTGTAAATAGTAGCCGTTTTCATACCAATTTCAGAGTGCTGACTTTGAATATTTTTCACGTCTAGACGCATTGAGATAATCCAAAAATTCTTTCAGCATGTTATTTTAAAATACAGTTAGGGACAAAACTATTTGTACACCCCATGCATTTCGTATATCTTCAATAATTTATAAAGAATAAAAAATTATTATATGTAGTTTTAATTCAGGTCCATTTTTATTGAATTATTTGATAAAAAATATATTAATATATAACACATTGTTAAAAAAAAGTACAATTTAAGTAAAAATCTTTGGGACAAAAGTATTTGTACATCAGTACTTTGTACAATTATTTGTACGTTGGACTCTTGTATGATGATTTTTTTTAAATACCGTTATATTTTCTTCGTTAAGCGAGTTTTTTTTACAAAATAAGAAGTTGGTTTTGACATTTTGAATAATAAGCACATCAAAAATGGGAAAGCGAAAAGAGTTGAGTTTGGATATTAAAAATTTAATTATTGATGAACATAAAAAAGGAAAATCTCTCCGGAATATAAGTAATTTAGTAAATTTGCAACATTCCACAGTACAATACATTGTAAACAAGTATAAAAACAGCGGATCTGTTGAAAATGTGCCAAGAACTGGACGGCCATAAAAGGTTTCCAGACGGGAAGCGAACTTGGTGATAAAAGAAGTGGCAAGAAATCCAAGAGTAACTCGGGCAAAATTAGCGGAACAAATCGCAAATACTAACGGAATAATTGTTCATCCAAAAACAGTAGGGAGGATCTTACATTCTGCGGGATATGCAAGTAGAATTCCCCGCAAGAAACCGCTGATTAGTAAAAAAAACCAGCATTTGCGTTTAGAGTTTGCCAAACGATACATTGATAAGGACGAAGAATTTTGGAATAGGGTTTTGTTTACTGATGAAACCAAAGTCAATCTTTTCGGAAATGATAGCAGGGGAAAAGTGTGGCGCAAAAAAAATACAGCGTTAGATGTTAACAATTTGACCCCAACAGTGAAACATGGTGGGGGAAGTGTTATGGTATGGGGGGCAATAGCAGCCAGTGGGGTAGGGCGAATGGTATTTATAGATGGTGTAATGGACCAGCATCAATATAAACGTATATTGGAAGACAATTTGAAGGATTCCGTAGATGGTTTGGGTCTTGGCCAAAGTTGGATATTCCAACAGGACAATGACCCAAAACATACAGCGCGTTCAGTGAAGGAGTGGTTGCTTTACCATGCACCAAGACAACTTAATTCTCCTCCCCAATCACCTGACTTAAACCCCATCGAGCACTGTTGGGATATTTTGAAACGTAAAGTCGCTACAAAGCACGTCCGAAGCAGGGATGAACTTAAAATTGCTTTGGAGGAAGCCTGGAAGGAAATATCTCCAGATAAAACGAGAAATTTGGTCCGATCGATGCCCAGAAGATTACAGGCCGTGATAGATGCAAAAGGAGGACCCACAAAATATTAAATTTTTCCAATATAAGTATTATAAGTAGGTGTAGATTATATGTATAAATACTTTTGTCCCAATGAATTTTCATTATTTTGTATTTTTTTAAATAATGTGTTGGATATTAATTTTGTTTTTATAACTTAATTAAATAAAAATATATTAAAAGTAATACTGCATACGACAATTTTAAATTCTTTATAAACTATTGAAGGTATACGAAATATATGAGGTGTACAAATAGTTTTGTCCCTAACTGTATATAGCAAATTACAAAATATTTTTAAAAAATTTTTACTTCATATATCCCAGGACTTATTCCCGAAAAACGAAAGAAAGTCGAGGCAAAAAATCAAAAATTCAAAATTCAAGTCAAAATATCTTTTTAACTGTAAGAGATAACTTAGGTGAGTAATCTTATTTTTTCTTTATCTTGCCAAGCACTTTACAGAAATATAAAAATCTTTAAAATCGGACTTCATTTTTATAAGTTACGACTTTTTTTAAACTTTTACATACTCGAGGTAGTCAATTTTGACACCCTGTAGATTTTCTTGTGTTATCACAGGGTGACTGCAAGATAGTTTTTCTCATAGCTTAGGTCCTCCTCTGCAACTCTTCAATACATTTCAATTTAATCCAACCAATAGTTTAGGAGATACAGATTTATTACCAAAAAATTTGCGTTTGACCCCACTGTGCCCCGTTTCTTCCCATACTACTTTAACGTACATTTTTTATTTATTTATTTATTTATTTATTTACTTATTTATTTAATTATTTATTTATTTATTTATTTATTTATTTATTTATTTATTTATTTATTTATTTATTTATTTATTTATTTATTTATTTATTTATTTATTTATTTATTTATTTATTTATTCATTTTTTCATACCAATTTCAGAGTGCTGACTTTGAATATTTTTCACGTCTAGACGCATTGAGATAATCCAAAAATTCTTTCAGCATGTTATTTTAAAATACAGTTAGGGACAAAACTATTTGTACACCCCATGCATTTCGTATATCTTCAATAATTTATAAAGAATAAAAAATTATTATATGTAGTTTTAATTCAGGTCCATTTTTATTGAATTATTTGATAAAAAATATATTAATATATAACACATTGTTAAAAAAAAAGTACAATTTAAGTAAAAATCTTTGGGACAAAAGTATTTGTACATCAGTACTTTGTACAATTATTTGTACGTTGGACTCTTGTATGATGATTTTTTTAAATACCGTTATATTTTCTTCGTTAATCGAGTTTTATTTTACAAAATAAGAAGTTGGTTTTAATGTTTTGAATAATAAGCATATCAAAAATGGGAAAGCGAAAAGAGTTGAGTTTGGATATTAAAAATTATTTATTTATTTATTTATTTATTTATTTATTTAATTATTTATTTATGTGTTTACAATACAGTGCGCGAAAAAACCTAAGCATATACAATAAAGGTATAAGAAAAACCACTATATTTATTTTATATCCAAAAAGTATGTTGCACATTATTTTGACATTTAAATTACAAAACTTGAGATCACTGTTGAGAAATATAATGTGAGTTTAAAGATTAAAACGAAATAACCTAACCATAAAAATTATATTAGTATGCTTTATTTATTTATTTTTTATGGTTAATTGCATTCTTTACAATATATTTCAATTATAGCGGCATTGTGAAAGAAGTCTCTGGGTGAAATATACGTCAACATTGCATTATTATTGTCAATGCATTTTTTAGGGCCTTTATAGTGTAAAAGCGGCTCCTTTCAGCTAAAACTCTTTGGCATATAACTGCTCGCATACTCTTGAAATAATTCAGGTATATGAAAAAACTGACTCATGTCCTATGAGAACAATATTTTTCCGCATACAAATATTTTTTGTTAACTTTTAATTTTTGATGAGGCGATATCTCGCTAAAATGAATGGACGAAGTTCCAATAATCCTTTTTATAAGAAAAGGAACGTTTATCGTAATTTTCGGTACTTATAAAACCTTTTAACAATATTTTATTGTAGCTATTCGCACGATATTCTATAATAAGTCCTTCGAGCAATTTGGTAAGTGTCTGATTGTCTCATTCCGTCGTTTATTTTGTATCAATACACCAAACCATCATCTAGTAATACAAATTAAAGATTATATTTTCACTAAAAACATAACCGGATGATTAATAATAAATCGTCTGTGTTTTTGTTGTCATTAAATGTATTTACTTCAAATATTATAAGAATCAATCTGCTAAAAACTGGATGACTACTAGAATTTTAAAATTGTTTTCGTTTCGAAAACTTTTCACTTTAAGTTACAGAACACGGGTACAGAACTTTTTTTAAATTTTTTATATATTATTCTTTAAAAGTAAATTAGTTGGTACAAAAATATTAACAATTTAAATAAAAATCTTCTTAAATTTGCTAATGTAAATGGTTATGGGAACCAATATAATATTATTTTATTACGAAATGGCGAATAAACCCTACAAATGGCCTAAATACTTAAATAGTCGTACTAAGAATCCAAAGACATTTTTATGAATTGCGCAAATTATGGTAGCCTATTGGAAAGAATTTATTGAAAAAATATATTTTTTAATGAAATAATGGCTACAAAATAAAAAATGTAAATTATAAGCGAAGTGTTGTATAATTGCTTAAATATTTTTGTAAGATTAAAAAAGGGGAAACAGCAAAATATGTAACAAGATTATAAAACTTTAATAAAAGTACAATAAGAACAATCCCAAAAATATGTATATTTAAATAAGTATGCATAAATATGTATATAATTAGGCTTAATATGTAATGTCATAGTATAGCTAACTAGTATAGAAACTGACTCTCTTTTTTAGTAAACACTCTTCACATACATATGCTGTGTGAATTCAACACACTTGAGAGAGACGTAAACAACACAAAAAATTAACAAAATTATCCTTTAAAATATCATTTGCAGCACATTCTTTCATACACATATAATATTTTATTATTTTTTTAAAAACTTTGATCACATTTTAGTTTTCGACACGTTTTTATTTTTTACAAACGAGAAAAATATTTTTTTACTATTTTTGAATTTTTTTTATTTTATTTTTTTTTTTTTTAGCCGTTGAATTTTAAACTAAATAAAAACAGTTGCAATTTTTGGTATTAATAATGTAGTAGATTGTAGAATAATTTATATTTTTGTTGATATTTAGCAACAAAAATATAATAATTAAATTATTATAAATACAATAGACGTTAAAATCTTTAATATTTGTTGAGAAATATATGTAATTTGAATGTGAATTTGATTTTTACACCAATACATATAAATAAAATTTTACTAACACATTCTTAGCGTTACGTACTTTTGATTTCTGCGTGATGTTCCAAATGAGAGACATTCCGTACTAGTTCTTATTTTCATAATATGCCAACAATATAAAATTAATATAATTTTTATTAATTTCTTTTCAATTAAAAATTTAATTTTTCATCAGAAAAAACAAGAAAAAAACTGTCCATTAACATATAAAATACTTAGTTTTTCGTATTGATTTTGACGATTCCAAATAGTTGATTTGACGATTTTTTTTTCTCCAAATTTGACGATTTTTCACCAAATTTATCTGGCAACTATGTATGTGACATGTTTAATAGTAAATGCTAAAAAATGACTTCAATTATTAACTCTTTATTTTCGTATTTTTGACGTTATAATTTTCATAAATGTGACCTTGAAGGAATTATTCTTGACTTATAAAATTTATTACACAGCTTTATATTGAAAAAATTAAGAAATAACTAATGTTTAAAAAAATCGGTGTAAATATTCAAGTACCTCGAATGTATTCTAAAATTAAAATGTGTTCTAACCCCGTGCCGCAGAATCAGTGTTTCCCAGTGTAATAAGACATTAGTATGTAAAAAAATGTAAAATACATTTTCCAAGCATTTTTGTATTTTTTAACGTACGTGCTATTAGCTTTCAACAACTAAGTTTCAAACCATTCATAATCACCAGGCCCGGCTTTATAAATAATTTGTTTCTGAATAAGATAACAGTTTACTTTACTTTGTCATGCATGTTGTAAAAATTAAAAAAAAAAATGTACAGCATATTGAATGACACTTCTTTGAAACACATTTTCTCTTTTGGTTGACGGAAGACATCTTGGAGAGGTCCTCATATTTTTAAGGAAAAATCCTATAATGAATGCAAAAAGTATATCCTTAATGTAATATAGTATTAAGGATAGAAGTCAGGTTATCTATACACAAGCCGGAAAAAGGACTGTGGTATAAGTTTCAAAGTATATTGTATTCGCCCATTCTCAAGTTAATTACTTTAATCCTTTGACAACTGTGTAATTTTAATTTCAAGTTAACTCTTAATTTTTTAACCATAAATGGGAATAAGAAATAGCTTTAACTTTATATATGATAATCTATTGTGAGCTTGGATTTTTTTTTTAGTTTATTTTATTTAAAGAACTTAAAAATTTTTAGTTTTAATAAAAATAACGATGACTCATAAATTTTATAGCATCACTGTAATAGTGTTGATTAATATTTTAGAGCAGGGTGAATAGCACTCCTTTTACACTTATCTACTCAATTTTCATCTTACTATGCAATTTTATTCTTACAAAATGTGAGTGCTTTTAATATAAACCATTAAAATTTTTCGGTATTTACATAGATGCACCGTACAGGAAATACAATTATGTTTATTTCAACAGATAAATATACGTGTAATACATAACGTGACCAGACATCCCGCTTTTGTCAGAATTATCCCACTTTTTAAATATCGAACCCGCATAAAATATTTTTCTCTCTTTTTATATAGAAATCTTTGCATTTTTACTTCTAACAATTACTTATTAAATTTTCTTATTTACGTTTTCTATAACACTTCTACTAATATTTGTGTAAATAAAAATAGTTAATAAAATAGGAATTATTTTCCACTGAAATATCTAATGAAGTTGATTTAAGGTACATTTACAATAAAACAATTGAAAAGTTAATAATTAAAAAAATTATTAATATCTGTAGCTATACATCTGTATAGTTTTTGACAATTGAAAACTTTAAACATTTTAAACAGTGACTGTTCCTTGTTAAATGCACTTTGTGTGTACTTTTTATGACATCAGTCAAAATATTGTATACCGTTAATTAAACAAGAGAACGTTCAAAAATATTTTTTATGTCTTCCGATTTTGCTAATTATTTGACAGACGCATACCCTATGTAACCAATATCCAGAGTTGGGGGTAGTGCACTAAATTGTGAGTGCATTCAGCTTTTCACTAAATCTCACTATAGTGAAAAAATTTTGATTTTTAACTATTTGCCACCACTATAGTTGTAGTGAAACATTTCTTCACTACCACTAAACAATTTTATTGATATTGCAATTTTTTTCACTATAACTAAATTTAATGGTAGTGAAAAAATTTGCACTACACTCAATAGTGCAAAATCTGAACAGTCACTACACATAAGCTGCAAATAATTTTTTTTCACTAAACATAAATTTGAAATTTCTTTTTTCACTAAACATAAACATGACATTTTTTTAATCAATCATAACTCACTGAACTAATTTTAGAGAGCTATGATGGTAATTATCAAATTTATAATCGTTTTAGAACAACACTTCATAATTTAGAATTTCTTTTAGTGTGTTTTGGAAATCTTATAAGCGTATTTGTGTGTATTGGATATCCATATATAAACAAGTAACGTCACTGGCTAATTCATTATTCCACAGACCGAACGTCTAAAGTTAGAGAGATAAAATGTTGGTCTCCCGAAAAATATATCCATTACGAAAGGATTTTTGGAAATTCGAATATTTAAGAGACTATATATGTTTTAAAATACATTTTAAGTTTAAAATTGGTTTTTGAAAATGGGAATTAGTCTTTATTTTGTATTTAGTGAAGAAATTTAAAAAAAATATTAGGTCATCTTTCAATTTAGTGAACAATTTCTAAGTTGCACTAAAGTATTTAGTGAAGAAAAAAAATGTTGCACTAGGCTTGAGCTGAAAAAATTTTAACTATCACTAATTAATTTTAGTGGAAAAAAAAATTTTTTTACTACCACTATGCTGAGTGAGGCTGATATTTTTTAACTCACCACTAAAAAGTAAATATTGTAGTTAAAAATGTTGCACTATCACTAAGTGTTAGTGGAAACTGCAAATTTAGTGCACTACCCCCAACTCTGCCAATATCCATTTGTATTTGTATTTGTTTTTTTTTTTTTTTAATTTTGAAAAATTCGCTTTCCAACAAGTCAAAAAAATCGTAAAAGTGTGTAATTTTAAATATCAATATATCTCTATTGTTAAAGGATTTTAATGATTTAAATCCCATATGGCAGGTTGAGAAAGTATCACGATTTATTAATGAATCTCAATTGGGATTCAAACTTTAAATTTTAATAAACATTTCAAATGTTATCGTTTGTAAAGATATACTTAATTTGTTGTTCCGAAATTCAGAATAGATTCAAACTTAGTTTTTTGAAACTTAGTAAAATGTACGTTAAGAAAATTGGTCAACAAATTAAATTATAGAGGCTACCAGAGGACGCAAAATCGCCATATCATTGTAAATAGTGGTTTTGGTGAAAAATTGGCTTATGAGGTTAAAAAAAAACAGTAAAAAACAGGAAACAGTATTAATATATTTTCAGATTTTTAAACCCTTTTAATTTTTGTAATTCAGTAGTTAGTAGAAAATAAATCAGCCAATATTTTTTATGTTAATTTTCCAAAAAAGGCAAACGCTGTGCTACAAAAAAAATAAAAAATGTTTTAAATAATGGTTTCAATAATGGTTACAAATTTTTAAGTTTGCTTTCATAATTAGAACTCAATAAATGATAGCCAAAACAAAACAGCTGCAGGTTTTTGTGTCTTTTGACAAAACTTCTCAATTAAATTTTTAAAAATGTTCAGGAAGGTTAATATATACAATTTGTATAGAAATGTAAAATGTTTGTCTGTATATCTACGGTAGTTCGTAAGAAACTACCGATTAGTGTACACAATACGTCTTCAAAATGTTAATTAATCCCACAAAAAACTTGGTAACGACATATAGTTACCGAACAAAATGCTTTCTAAGTCGAATAATTGATTGCAGATCCCAATCCGAATTATCGAATTTTCCGGATAATCGGGGACTTAAAAGTATGTTTTTACAGGCTTTAAATTACGAGATTTTTGATATACATTTTTTTGGAACAACTAGACATCTAGGTCAATTTTAAAAATGTTTAATATTTTTCTGGACACTCTTATAAACATACTTACATATATAGTTATTAATTGCATTACTTATAATTTAAATTAGTTAAAATCGAATATTTTTTCTTACTTGCGTTTGAGATAAACATATACATTCCAAAGGACAGGATTTTGAAGTATCAATCAAATGTGAATTCCAGATAAAGCTAAGCGTTACAATGGCCAAAAAATGACATGAATTAATCATTATTTTTTTACACAATTTGTTTTATTATTTACAAACTATTTGTTGTTATACTTTCTTTTACAGTGCTTTTTTTAACACTTTATTTTTGTACAAAATTATTATTAATCGAAGATTTTTGTTTAACAAAAGTTTCATTGTAGAATTGCCTTTCTTATATATATATCATGAGTAAGCAAAATATTGCATATTTTTTGTTTTACCTAAATATTTATATATATGTATGTGTATGTCTTCTGATCGCTTTTAAAAATCAAATGCGATGTTTGCTTAAATCGCATTTCAACAAAATCATTTAAGAAAAGTTTATTTAATTTTTTTTTTTTATTTTTACAAGAACATATTATTGATGTGAAATATTAATTGCAAATTTAAGCAATTAGTTATTAGCACTATTATTTTAAAAATACATTTAAACTAGAACGCAACTAAAGATTAGTGTAAATGGTTATTTTATGTATAAATTTATAAAAACAACATATTTTTGCAAAATGTATCTTAATTCTGTGAAATTTTTTTATAAAACAAATTGTTTTCTTTTGTTTCCACTTGATTAAATTTAAAATATTATTTGCAATTTCTCGTATAAATGTTTTTGTATTATTTACGTCGTTTTGCGCAGTAATAAAAATGGTGCAAAATTTCCGTATCCGTTACCGTTATCCATGAATTCAAAATAACAACTAAAGTGTTTTTGTCTTGTTTACATTCATCAATGGAATAATATTTCCATTTAAAAACGCCGGTAAACTTCATTATTAAGTTAACATTCCAATGTGCCTTTTCAAATAAAGGACTCGTTCGTTGTTATAAAAAAAGTACACACACACACTCACAAAAAAACATATTCAGTGAGAGTTTTCTATGGAACAAAAGAGAAAAAAAGCTTTTTCTCTTAAAACTATTGGCAGGAAATCCTGACCTACAAGGGAATGGTTTGAAAATGGAACATTTGTATTTGGATTAAACAAACTGATTTGAATTTTTTGCCAACAAATTATCATTTTATTCTAGATAGACAGAAGGAATTATATATAGTTCTGGTAAAGATGACCATAGTCTCAACAGGAATATTACGCATTATACTAATCCAAATGGATTGATTAAAAGTAAACTGATTCTTTTTACTTTCTAAATTGCACCTAGAAATCATGAAATTTATGCATTTATTGTAATTTATAAGAACTTCATCGACAATTTGAATTTAAAGTCCAATAAATCAATTTGAACAAAAAAAAATTTGTATTTAAAAGCATATTTTTTTAGGGCTTATATTTAAAATTCCAATTCTCCAGGAAATCGTAAAAACTGTATTTTTTTTTTCTTCATTTATTTTTCAATATTTTCAAAATATCTTCGGTCTTCGGCGATTTATTAATAATACGTCAACCTCACATATTAAAAAGTTCATTATTCGCGAAGTTATGGTGTATTATTGTACTATATTATCAATGTGTGATAGATATACAGTTACGGACAATAATATAGGGTCAAGCATAATTATTTGAAGTTTTTTGAGTTTTCGACAAACTTTCATTCAAAACAGTAAAACTTTTAACGCCAAATTATTGCAAATATATTGGGTTATAAATCTATACAAAAATTATATCCTTTAACATTATCCCGAAAACGGTCCTTTTTCAGTGTGGACAAAAAATAGGGTCAGTAGAAATTTTATTAAAACTTTTTTTTTTGGAAAAATTTTTATGAAACTTGACTTTTTTTAAATCTCGATAACGATATTTAAAATAAAATACTGAAAAAAATGAGAATCATCGATGATCTTCAATTCCGAAAACTATTCGTATCGGAAAGGATCTAGAGATTTGGCACTTAAAACATATGGGCAAAATCGAAGGTTCCAACAAAATTTAAGTAACAAAATCGGTCATTATAGTTAAATAATTTTGTTTTCAATTAAATAGTAAAACTTTAGATCAATTAAAAAAGATTAAGTGCAAAAAAAGATCTTCGGAAACGGAAAATAATCCAAAAATTTTACCTAGTCTGAAAGTTTTAATTCTATCAATTCGTTTAAAAATCTACTTAGAACATAAATTTGAAATGGTAGTAACCCTTTCCGATATATTACAAACACCATTATGCTTAATTGTATATGGGGTATGAAATGTTTCCAAATCTGTATTTTTTGTACCCATGCGAGAGTTTTAATACCAAGTTGGACATTTATATTGTTCTATAAAATAAATACGTGATTTTTTAGAGGATAACACGCAATTTTTATACTTTTGGGTACATGAGGATACTGGAATAAATTGTGTTTTCACCAATTGTCTTCTCATGTTCTCAGAAGGAATTTAAATTCCTACCGAATTTTGAATCGATTTATTGGCATTAAAAGTTCAGGACTTGATACAAAATGTGGATGATTTTATGTTCGTAAAGAACTTGTTTTAAATTAAATCTTTTTAAATTGTCTGCAACTGATGCCTTTTAATTGAAAACAGAATTATTTTACTATAACGATCGATTTCGGTACTTATGTTTTGTTAGAACTTTCCATTTTACCCATATTTTGAAAGTGCCAAATCTATAAATCCTTTCCGATGAAAATAGTTCTGTAACGAACGAAACCACTGAGGGCGTATCTTTATAGAGGCTGTGCTACCTATAGTACCGGTCGAGCTCATGGAAAATGGGGTGGATCTTGCCCCTAAAGAGATAGCTTTTAGTTCATCACTCAAATTTAAAAAATTAGGTAGCTACTACAAACAAAATTGACAACAAGAAGACATAATAAAACAAAAATATAAAAATAAAATAAAATAATGGGGAAGCTAGTCCGAAGAGGTATAGTTGTATATGTAATTACCCACCTAACCATGCTATCTTTGCTTAACATTCCCAGATAGCCCAAAATTGACCTACCTACCAAATGACCTTAACCTTTCGTGAAATTTAACAAATCAAAAATTTACAAAATCATGTTTTTGCAGTATAACAAATAATTATTTATTAAATTATTATATGCAAAATTAATAAACATTATAATTTTCACTAATTATTTTAAATTGAAGAGTTCACTACTTTAAATGAATGTTACTTTACATAAACTATGCAACATTATACAATTATGTTATTAACCTAACATTCAATAAGGCAAGAATAATATTTGCAAATGTTAATAACCGTATATTTATATGTTATTTAATTATATTCGATTTTCAAATTTAAACTACAAAAAAAAAAATATAATGTTAATAACAGAGATATGTTAATAACATAACAAATTAATAATAAAAAAATATTGTTAGTGTTGTATTATTTTATATTAACAACATCTATATATATAAAAATTAATGTGTGTTTGTTTGTATGTATGTTTGTTTGAAGTCTATAGCCGCCTAAACGGCTAAACCGATTTTCTTGAATTTTTTACAGTGTGTGAAATGCCTGGAAGGAAAAATAGGCTATTTATTTTGAAATTCCATGTGGGCGAGGTGCCACGCCCACTTACTAAATAACTATTAAAAGTAGTAGTAGGAAATTGGTAATACTAGAGTCTTCAAATTTTGCCCGAACAACTTTGACACCTATATGAACATTCTGGAAAAAAATAGGCGAACTGGCAATAGGGGGTGTGGCACATCCCACGCCTAATATTGCTTGCCAATACCAAATGTCGTCAATTTAGGAAACTATAACAATTACATTTCCCAAATTTTGTACAATAAACTTAAGTGTCAATGTGAGCATTTTGTGCAAAAATGGGCGGAAAAGAAATAGTGGGCGTGTCATATCTCATATAAAGTTAATACCAAAATTTTTATATCTGGGAAACTATAAAAGTTAGAGAGCTCAAATTTTGTACGACTAGCATTAGCTTCAATATGAATATTTTGGACAAAAATTGGTACATTAGCAATAGTGGGCGTGGCACTTCCCATAAAAAGAAAATATTAAATTATCATATCTGAGAAAATATAACAGTTAGAGTTCTAAAATTTTGTCGGAGCCACTTTGGTATCAATATTTGGGAAATTATTAAAGCTTGAATTTTAAAATTTTGCCCGGGAAACATCTATCTATCTATCTATCTATCTATCTATCTATCTATCTATCTATCTATCTATCTATCTATCTATCTATCTATCTATCTATCTATCTATCTATCTATCTATCTATCTATCTATCTATCTATCTATCTATCTATCTATCTATCTATCTATCTATCTATCTATCTATCTATCTATCTATCTATCTATCTATCTATCTATCTATCTATCTATCTATCTATCTATCTATCTATCTATCTATCTATCTATCTATCTATCTATCTATCTATCTATCTATCTATCTATCTATCTATCTATCTATCTATCTATCTATCTATCTATCTATCTATCTATCTATCTATCTATCTATCTATCTATCTATCTATCTATCTATCTATCTATCTATCTATCTATCTATCTATCTATCTATCTATCTATCTATCTATCTATCTATCTATCTATCTATCTATCTATCTATCTATCTATCTATCTATCTATCTATCTATCTATCTATCTATCTATCTATCTATCTATCTATCTATCTATCTATCTATCTATCTATCTATCTATCTATCTATCTATCTATCTATCTATCTATCTATCTATCTATCTATCTATCTATCTATCTATCTATCTATCTATCTATCTATCTATCTATCTATCTATCTATCTATCTATCTATCTATCTATCTATCTATCTATCTATCTATCTATCTATCTATCTATCTATCTATCTATCTATCTATCTATCTATCTATCTATCTATCTATCTATCTATCTATCTATCTATCTATCTATCTATCTATCTATCTATCTATCTATCTATCTATCTATCTATCTATCTATCTATCTATCTATCTATCTATCTATCTATCTATCTATCTATCTATCTATCTATCTATCTATCTATCTATCTATCTATCTATCTATCTATCTATCTATCTATCTATCTATCTATCTATCTATCTATCTATCTATCTATCTATCTATCTATCTATCTATCTATCTATCTATCTATCTATCTATCTATCTATCTATCTATCTATCTATCTATCTATCTATCTATCTATCTATCTATCTATCTATCTATCTATCTATCTATCTATCTATCTATCTATCTATCTATCTATCTATCTATCTATCTATCTATCTATCTATCTATCTATCTATCTATCTATCTATCTATCTATCTATCTATCTATCTATCTATCTATCTATCTATCTATCTATCTATCTATCTATCTATCTATCTATCTATCTATCTATCTATCTATCTATCTATCTATCTATCTATCTATCTATCTATCTATCTATCTATCTATCTATCTATCTATCTATCTATCTATCTATCTATCTATCTATCTATCTATCTATCTATCTATCTATCTATCTATCTATCTATCTATCTATCTATCTATCTATCTATCTATCTATCTATCTATCTATCTATCTATCTATCTATCTATCTATCTATCTATCTATCTATCTATCTATCTATCTATCTATCTATCTATCTATCTATCTATCTATCTATCTATCTATCTATCTATCTATCTATCTATCTATCTATCTATCTATCTATCTATCTATCTATCTATCTATCTATCTATCTATCTATCTATCTATCTATCTATCTATCTATCTATCTATCTATCTATCTATCTATCTATCTATCTATCTATCTATCTATCTATCTATCTATCTATCTATCTATCTATCTATCTATCTATCTATCTATCTATCTATCTATCTATCTATCTATCTATCTATCTATCTATCTATCTATCTATCTATCTATCTATCTATCTATCTATCTATCTATCTATCTATCTATCTATCTATCTATCTATCTATCTATCTATCTATCTATCTATCTATCTATCTATCTATCTATCTATCTATCTATCTATCTATCTATCTATCTATCTATCTATCTATCTATCTATCTATCTATCTATCTATCTATCTATCTATCTATCTATCTATCTATCTATCTATCTATCTATCTATCTATCTATCTATCTATCTATCTATCTATCTATCTATCTATCTATCTATCTATCTATCTATCTATCTATCTATCTATCTATCTATCTATCTATCTATCTATCTATCTATCTATCTATCTATCTATCTATCTATCTATCTATCTATCTATCTATCTATCTATCTATCTATCTATCTATCTATCTATCTATCTATCTATCTATCTATCTATCTATCTATCTATCTATCTATCTATCTATCTATCTATCTATCTATCTATCTATCTATCTATCTATCTATCTATCTATCTATCTATCTATCTATCTATCTATCTATCTATCTATCTATCTATCTATCTATCTATCTATCTATCTATCTATCTATCTATCTATCTATCTATCTATCTATCTATCTATCTATCTATCTATCTATCTATCTATCTATCTATCTATCTATCTATCTATCTATCTATCTATCTATCTATCTATCTATCTATCTATCTATCTATCTATCTATCTATCTATCTATCTATCTATCTATCTATCTATCTATCTATCTATCTATCTATCTATCTATCTATCTATCTATCTATCTATCTATCTATCTATCTATCTATCTATCTATCTATCTATCTATCTATCTATCTATCTATCTATCTATCTATCTATCTATCTATCTATCTATCTATCTATCTATCTATCTATCTATCTATCTATCTATCTATCTATCTATCTATCTATCTATCTATCTATCTATCTATCTATCTATCTATCTATCTATCTATCTATCTATCTATCTATCTATCTATCTATCTATCTATCTATCTATCTATCTATCTATCTATCTATCTATCTATCTATCTATCTATCTATCTATCTATCTATCTATCTATCTATCTATCTATCTATCTATCTATCTATCTATCTATCTATCTATCTATCTATCTATCTATCTATCTATCTATCTATCTATCTATCTATCTATCTATCTATCTATCTATCTATCTATCTATCTATCTATCTATCTATCTATCTATCTATCTATCTATCTATCTATCTATCTATCTATCTATCTATCTATCTATCTATCTATCTATCTATCTATCTATCTATCTATCTATCTATCTATCTATCTATCTATCTATCTATCTATCTATCTATCTATCTATCTATCTATCTATCTATCTATCTATCTATCTATCTATCTATCTATCTATCTATCTATCTATCTATCTATCTATCTATCTATCTATCTATCTATCTATCTATCTATCTATCTATCTATCTATCTATCTATCTATCTATCTATCTATCTATCTATCTATCTATCTATCTATCTATCTATCTATCTATCTATCTATCTATCTATCTATCTATCTATCTATCTATCTATCTATCTATCTATCTATCTATCTATCTATCTATCTATCTATCTATCTATCTATCTATCTATCTATCTATCTATCTATCTATCTATCTATCTATCTATCTATCTATCTATCTATCTATCTATCTATCTATCTATCTATCTATCTATCTATCTATCTATCTATCTATCTATCTATCTATCTATCTATCTATCTATCTATCTATCTATCTATCTATCTATCTATCTATCTATCTATCTATCTATCTATCTAACTATCTACCTATCTATCTATCTATCTATCTATCTATCTATCTATCTATCTATCTATCTAACTATCTACCTATCTATCTATCTATCTATCTATCTATCTATCTATCTATCTATCTATCTATCTATCTATCTATCTATCTATCTATCTATCTATCTATCTATCTATCTATCTATCTATCTATCTATCTATCTATCTATCTATCTATCTATCTATCTATCTATCTATCTATCTATCTATCTATCTATCTATCTATCTATCTATCTATCTATCTATCTATCTATCTATCTATCTATCTATCTATCTATCTATCTATCTATCTATCTATCTATCTATCTATCTATCTATCTATCTATCTATCTATCTATCTATCTATCTATCTATCTATCTATCTATCTATCTATCTATCTATCTATCTATCTATCTATCTATCTATCTATCTATCTATCTATCTATCTATCTATCTATCTATCTATCTATCTATCTATCTATCTATCTATCTATCTATCTATCTATCTATCTATCTATCTATCTATCTATCTATCTATCTATCTATCTATCTATCTATCTATCTATCTATCTATCTATCTATCTATCTATCTATCTATCTATCTATCTATCTATCTATCTATCTATCTATCTATCTATCTATCTATCTATCTATCTATCTATCTATCTATCTATCTATCTATCTATCTATCTATCTATCTATCTATCTATCTATCTATCTATCTATCTATCTATCTAATTTTTAAGAAAAATTTTATATTTTAATTACTAAATAAATATATTTTTTTAATCCTTTAATTACTAAGTATTTCATTTCGGGGGTGCCGAAGCACACAGGGTATTAGCTAGTAAAGAATAAAATATGTTATTAATAGGATAATAACTATGTTACCAAATTGAAATTTAACTGCATTACTAGTTTGAATGTTATTAACATGTAACACTCATGTCATACATATGTATTGATTCTTCCGGATATACAATTATGTTAATAACAGAATAACAATAATGTTATTAACATAAAAAAAATCAAATTGAATTTATGTTATTGAAATTAAAAATTAAAAAAATGAATTGTGTATATATATATACATATATATTTTTAAAGAGTGAACATTTATAGCCTAATTCTATAACTCAAACGTTCGTTCTGTTAACGTTAATAACATGAAATTTTTGAAATTTGTATTCCATAAACACATAATTTTGTTTAGCAGAACGAAAGTTTGTTATTACCATAAAGACGTTACCATTACAGAATTTCATAATTTAAAAGCAATGTTATAACGAATCTAGTTGTCAATTTCAACGATAGCTATTTTGGAAGTGATAAACGAATTTTTACTTAAAATGTTTTCATTTATGAACAAATTTGCATGGAAAATAATGTGATGCACTTAGAAATTGGAAGTCAAAGTGTTATAAGGACGCTATGGTTAATTATAAGCTAAATAATTCCCAAGAAATTTGTTAGCATAACTAAGGTTATAAAGATGTTTTTTGTTGAATTTTTTTCAGGTAATAGGTACTATATTTGTGACCTTTTGCCAATTTTAATATGCTTCACCCTCTCGAAAACATAACGTGATGATTTTTATTCAACTATCTTTGTGTACAAAGTTTACATAGAACCACGCATTTATTTCAATAAAGTAATCGGTCGTTTTCTGCATCGATATTGTCGTACAGTTCTCGTTTTAGTTGGAGGTTTTGTCGTTAAATTTTTGTTAATCTTGTATTAAAAATATTGTTCGCTAATTTGATGGAACACAAGGTCGAGAATGAAATAAAATAGCCTGCTTTTATTTCAAATATCCATTTATTTATGTAATTTGCAATAAGACATTGTTAATAAAAAATTGTATTGGGCTTCGAACAATCCGTATATTTAAGGGCTTCTATTGCACTTTACAAAGGCCCTTCTGAATTGTGGGTTTGTCAGGATTGTTTTGAATTTATTGGGAGCAACAGATTGCGACTTATTGGAATAAAAAAAACGACTTCACACCTCAAAATCGTTTGTGAAGTTGTCCTGCATACCCACACGTTATCTCTGATTAATTCTTCCTCAATATCCTAGGTCAACCTTATCGAACCGGTTATTTTAAATATTTACAATAGTCGTTGGAATTTATTTTTTTTAAGTAATAAACAATTTTATATTTTGTTTCAATTATTTTTAAATTTTTTTGTTTTTTTTTTTGACAATACTTGTTACTGCCATTCAATAGAAATATTTGTTCATTTGGTGCCAGATTTTGAAATCGAGATTTTTTGGAACAGAGTTTACATAAAATCACCCCTGAAAACTTGAAAATTTTACATTGGCAATTACAAAAAAATTGTAAAATGACACAACGTAATCAATGTAATTTTAACATATTTTATGAATGTTAAACGTAACGAATGATACAGAATACAAAAAATTGCTGTTAACGTTTGCGTTTATGTACATTAACAGAACGAACAAAAAGTTACAGAATAAGGCTATTAAATTTTATTATAATTTTTATAATTTACACTCACCATTTTAAAATCCCACGATAACATCAGGGCCTGTTGTCTTTCGTAACTGGAGCTTTTCTTAGTTAAAAGTGTTGTTAAATATTCACTCAATATGTTATGTATGTGGAGAAATTTGAATGTTATATTACAGAATGAAATATTTTATCTTTAAAATTTGAATGTTATGATTAAAAGTAGAAAATCGAATTTACATTTTTTTCCAAATATTTAAAAAAAAAAAAATTAAATTTAACAAAATATGAAATGAGAAATATGAAAAAAAATTAGGAAAATTAGTTTACGTTAAATTAAATAAGATTGAATTTGATAAGAAAATTTTGATAAGTCCGGGTTTTGAAAGTAAAAATTGGTGATGAGTTAAGTGATTTGTCAACGAAAATGTTTTCACTTATTCATCGATTATATTTCCATATCAAATTTAATGCTATTGATTGTAGTCGAATATTGTATCTTGACACTGTGGTGGATTTTCGATGAGGAGTTATATTGGTCCTGATATATTGAATCTAAACCGTAGGTTATTATGTCAACAGGTTCACTATCCAAGTTTCCACAATAGTACAAAATAGACTAATTATCCCAATCGGTTGCCACAAAAAAAAAACATGCACGATGAAAAATTATTGTATAGGCGGTCAATGATGGTACGACCACCCACCCAATATAAACCAAACACGACCAAATGGAGATTATAGTTTCTAAACTAATGGATTCCACAATACAAAAGATCAATATACAGATTCCTTGTAGTTTCTACAAAGGTTCTAACCTTCCAACCGCAATTTCTAGTAAAACAGATGATAAAATCAATTCCATTGAATAAAACAAACTATATTGACAGAGCTTACCTTTCAAAGATCTGGATAAAAATGAATGCCGTAAAATAGTCAAAATTGCTAAAAAAAAATCTTAGTCTCAGAACACAAATGTATTTTAAATTCCAAATGTATTTTAAATTCCTCCTTCACAATTTGAATTAAAAACGAATGAGAGAAAATTTTTCTTTTTTTTTTTTCAAATTTGTCTGAAAAATTTTTGAAAATAATTTCCAAAGCAATTATGATTAAATTAAAACAAATATTCAAAGTATGGAATTTAATTAATTTAACCGCATAAGAGCCCTCACAGTTCTCGGAATTGAAGATCATCGATGATATTCATCTTTTTTCAGTATTTTATTTTAAACATCGTTATCGAGATATAAAAAAAGTCAAGATTCATAAAAATTAGTCCAAAAAAAATTAAAAATTTGTAACAAAATTACTGCTGACCCTATTTTTTTTTTTTTTTTTTTTTTGTCCACAATGAAAAAGGATTATTTGAGCTTGAGACGATGTACCGTTTTCGGGATAATGTTAAAGGATATAATTTTTATATAGGTTTATAACCCAATATATCTGAAATAATTTGGCATTAAAAGTTTTATTGTATTGCATAAAATTTTGTCGAAAACTCAAAAAATTTCAAATAATTATACTTGACCCTATTTTATTATCCGTAACTGTATCTTACAAACCAAGAAATAAAAAATAGTAGTTTCATCGTTATCAGAATCATTTTGAAAGGTTGCAAAATTATGGTAACCATAATCAAAAGAACGGAAATGTAATTATAATTCAAATTGTAAATAAATATTGGAAAAAAATTGCATAAAAAATTAAAATGTTTAAAAATGTATTAAATACCAAAAAATATGATTAAGGTCACAAAGCAAAATTGTTTGACGTTTTCTGCGTTTTTTTTTTTTTATACATATATAAAAAGATAAAATGCTAATTAAATATTCCAAACGGTAGGAACACCTTTCAGTAACGAGTATTTCAGCTAACGGTATCATTAAATACCTATTGATTTTTTTTAATAAACGGAACAAAAAACTGACCTTATCATCTTCCGCTAAACTTATATATTATTTTTATTTTCTAGTTACTTAACCAAAACTGAGATCAAATCAAATTATCTATGAGTACGGCAATAATTTGGACTTCTACATTACCCAAAAAAGTTTTTAATTAAATCATACATTTCTATATTTAACATCAAAATAATTAATTTAATTAGAAATTATGCCTCCTGAATAAAAAAATTGTTATCTTCTTTGCATATATCTGAGGAGCCGCAGGAGCTTTATTTGAATTTGCTGGGAAATTGAGAATTAATTTTTTCGTTCCCTTACAAAGCAGTTTGAGTGTGCTTTGAGTAAGAAGTGTTCTCCTTTCCATAAAATGCATCGAACAACATCAATTCACCACAACAAACCTTTAGGATGTGTGAGATCAAAGGACTTTTAAATATAAAAAAGTACTTTTAAGAAAAATTTTAAAAATTTATAATTTCTTTGTGTTTTAAAGGGATTTTTTTTTGTGATAAGCTTGTGGTAAGCTTCGCTACCCCTTTTGATCCGATAACTAATATTTACTTTATATTGGAGCTAATACTCCCTTCGGCCTATTCAAATTTGATATGAAAATTATTTATACAAATTTTTAAAACTTTCAATAAATCACTCTTTTCAGATATGCGAAAATATTTTTTTTTTTTTTTTATATTTTAAAACTTTTGCTGTAGTAGTTCCTAAGATATACGATATTTAATATTTTCGTTGTATGAGAACACCATTTCCCCTGGTCCTATCCGTCTCATTTTCATTACGAGTTTGGTAGTTGATGAGAGAGATATTCCCGTAAAATTTTAAAACTTTTGCTGTAACATGTATGAAAGAAAATGATTAAAATCTATTGGTAATTCTACCGATGCACAGTGTTCAATTTTAGATTTTATGACGACAAAAATATAAAAAGAAAGTTTATTAAAAAGTAAAATTGACCACCTTACAACTAAATGTCAAATGAACATGAATTCCTGTTTTACTACAAATTATGGTAAACATTTTTCTAATTTAAAAGCTATTAATAATGATGTAATTATAATCTTATACCCGTATTCTGAACTTTGTGACCATAACAAAATTAATTTTTGAAATTTTTTCATAAAAATTGTTCTTTTTTTAATTATTTGTTATAGTTGTCATTAAAGAAATTTTTGATAATTAATTACTATTTTAGGCAAAATATATAAAAATAGTAAAATCCGAGTATTTGACGCACAAAAACCGGTTTATTTGATATTCGAAAAACTAACATTTAAAAAAATTATTAAATTATTTGTACAAAATTTCAATGACGAGCATGCTTTTTTATAGGAAATATCTGCGGAAAAATATGAACTGGTGTTACGACAGATACTACGTATTCAAGTTTTTGTAGTATTTAGCCCAAAACTGTTTTTATTAACCGATTTTGCTGATTTTCAATACCAAACAAACATTGTAAAACTTGGTGGTCTGTCTTGAGTCTTAACCTGCTTTCAATAGACAAACGGATTTTTCACTTACAATTCTTTGACGTAGAGCTGTCAGATTTTGTTCGTATTTGGCACACATATAGCCTACGGCACCAATTTAAAAAAATGCTTATTTGTAATGCAACTGCAGTTTTACAATGCGTTTTTGACAAATTTTTACCCCTTCAAATTTAATTTTCTTTTAATCTATTAGAAGTTAATATCTTTACAAAATACAAAATATATTTTTCTGGGACAAGGTGATCTACAATTTTTAATATTTTTTATAGAAAAAAGTCCACCAAAAGTCATTCAATTTCTATCCTTGTTATTTTAAATGTTTTTACTAAACATACAAACATATTTTACAAAGTACATTAATGTAGGTACTAATCAGCAATAATTCTGAGACATAAAAATGACAAATTATGAAATGTTATAACTAAAATTAATTTTAAGAAACATTATAATTTTTATAATATAAAAATTAAAGTGCCTTGATTTGTATGGTGAGAAAAAAAAGTTGCAAAAGTACTCCCCTTAAATTAAAGATTGATATGTTTTTAACTCATTCCCAAAATATTTCGGTTCAATTATATCATTTACGTGGACGGACCATTTTTAAAATAACTCCAAAAATATGGTTTTCGATCAATAATGTACACAGTTTTTAAATAATTCTCAAAAAAATTACAACATGTGATAGAAAAACGACGTCTAATACATATTGAGTAAAAAATATTTTAAAATCTGTTTTCATTCTCGCGAAATTAAATTATTTGTAAAATTTTCAATGATTTTATTTTAAATAGTATTTTATTGAAGTTTGAATATTTTGGACGTTTTCCATCGTAAATTATATTTTAGGGAATCATTGGAAAGGCCTCATTAAATACTATTGATATGTGCATTCATTAAACCCTTTAGTTGCACAAATAATATTTTGGAATTTCCGTTCCATAAATGGTTAAGAAACGTCGACTTGCTATAAAATGGTGGCTAAATTTCAAAAACTAATTTTTATTCGATTATTATCACGATTTTAAATGAACTTATTATGCTTTTCATAAATTTATCAAAATTTAAGTGTAATAAGTATTTCCATGCGATTTATTTGCAAAAATTGCTAATTTAGCCTTTTGAGAACTAAATGCATAAAATTGACCCTGTAGCTGTTAATGCGTTAATTACATGTTATCTTAAATAGTAGCAGGATAAACCATTGCTATGGTACATTAAAACCTAATATATTTTGAAAAATGTCCGAAATATACATATAAAATTATATGTTTGAATGAAGAAAATATGATAAAAAAAAAATTTTGTAAAATCTGGATATTCCGCGAATGAAAAGAGACATAATAATTATTGAAATGAAAATTCAAGGTCGGGGTATGCCACTATTATAATTTAAAGTTAAATTTCTTTTAACTAAAATTTTGATAATGATATTGAAAGACAGCGTTGCCAATTTAGCACTTTTCGCGCTAGATTTAGCGCCTTTCAGCAACCCAAAAGTCGCATTTTTTTACATCAGCGCTTTTTCCTAAAAAGGCGCTAAATTGGCGCATTTTGTATTCGGTTAGTTTTAGTTACAGATTTTAATCATGTCTTCTAAATTTTTCTGAATTTTAAAGACAAATGTAGAAACTTAATTTTTGTATGCAAAATATATACAAAAAAATATATGCAAAATATATACAAGGAATATAGAAATTTTAAGAGTTTTTAAAATTTTGTTTCAAATGTTTCACTTGAAGTTTTTTTATTACATTCATGTTTTTTAAGAAATTTTCTAGAATTTTTAATGAAAATAATTTTTTGAAACATATCAAAATACTGATTGTTCTTCTGTTGGAAAGTTCTTATTTTAAATTTGTTTTATAGAAGGAACTGTTCAAAAGAAAATTGTGACTCAAATGTTCCAAACAAAGCTTAATGGAATAAAAATGGAAATAAAAAATAGCAATATGTGTGTATTTCTTAAAGTGGTCTTTGTAACAAGCCTTCTAGGCATCTAGGAAATTAATGTTCATCGCCCATCAAAATTATCTCAAATATCAGAAAGAGGCACTGGAGATGTCATAGTAAATATTCTTGGAACCTTGGAATATGAGTCATTTGGAATAATTTATTTAAAAACAAATATAATACTATATATATATCTACCCTGATTGTATTTCAAAAGAAAAAAAATGATTTCCAATATCTAAAAATAGTCTTGCCTCCAGATTGCCATATTTTTTATGAACTTTATAAGATATAATTTTTGTAGTTTCTTGCTGTTATCTATCGAAACATTAATTTTTGTTTATTTAAAACACCAACTATAGAATTTTTTTATTCCAATTTTAAATTACTGAAAAAAGTCTTATCTAAGATAACTTCCTAAAGAGCAGAATAACCCAGAAATAAAAGTCAGAATTTGTTCCGGTCCTCGTTTTGAATTAAAACTGCATTGTATCTAAAGTTTCATAGGTTTTATTCAGTTTTTTTTCTTCTCTTGTAAAATTATGAAAAGGGCAGATACGTCTTTTCTATATTAAGCCTGTATTTGTGTATTTATTTTTGATTAATATTTTTTAAGACGTCAGATAATTTTCATACTTAGGGATAAAAAAAAAACAAGTTTTAAAACATACAATTTGACTAATAAGTGAGCAGTTAATGCTGGGCCTAAGAACTTCATATTTAACAAATTTATTAAATTAAGAGCTTTAAACTGAAAGTTATTATCAAACTAATAATAACCTTTCTTTGTACCTTAAATATTATTTTTATAAACGTTAATGTTCAATATTGCATAAAACTACTAAATATTTGCACATGAACTTAAAATAACAAATATATATGTAATAAGTTGTTTTTCTTTTAATAAAAAATTCATATTTAACTGAAAAATAAAAACAAATTCTATTCAAATATAATTTAGCGCGTTTTTGAATGATGTCCGGCGCGTTTTGGTTCAAAAAAGTTGACAACGCTGTTGAAAGAAATACATAATTTTAGAGGTGTCCAATGTTGAAATGGTCCAGCTCTCGTAAATTTTAACATTAAGATGTAATATTTTGGGAATCATATGAGAACATACTAATCTTCATTTCTAGAAGGGTCCAGTTTCAAATTTTTTTTCGTGAGGCACTGTAATGTACATACATATGTGTCCCGTAGAAAAAAATTTTGTAGGAACACCCCTCAAACGATGCGTAAAAATTAGCGTAATACGGGAAAAATATTTAAAAAAAATTTAAAATTGATCTTCAGTTCCCTACCAGCGATTGAAAATCACGGGTCTAGAACATTTCGTCCAAAAAATAGTATTGAGTTTTGTCTTCAAATGGTTATCAAAAGATTCTTAATTTTTAGCTAATTATAAAAAACGTATTTTAAAAAATTTTAGCAAAAATGTTGGTTCGGAATTTTTCTTTAAAAAAATGGATTTTAATTTTGTTTCCTTTATGGCTAAAATATTAAAAATTTGCATTGTAGTAATTTTTTTTTTTTTTGTAATTTTCCAAATTATTCCAAAAAAATGTCAGTGTCCCGAAAAAAAGCCTTTTTAAGATTTCGATGTAGGAAGACCCCTCAAATGATGTGTAAAAATCAGCTTTATACGAAAAAATTATTTAAAAAATTTTTAAAATTGTTCTTTAGTTCCCTACCAGCGAATGAAAAATCATTTGTCCCATACATTTTGGTAAAAAAAAAGTTTCCATTTTTTAATCATAATAAGTAGTTTCTCATGTTAAACAGACGTGTTTTTAACTCGCTCTGCGATTTTTTAATTATTCATCGAGATTCATCGAAATTTAATTTTAAAACAATACGCGATTGGACGCTTTAAAAATTTTATTAAATTACTTGTGTTTATTTTATTAAATATAAACATACAACACATAAACAAATTAAATAAAACAAAAATAATCTGCATAATATAAGCAAACAAAAGAAAAGTTGTGATAAAGTGTTATACATCAGTGAAATATAATTTAAAAGAGTCTATGAGTTCTCATGATGAGAGTCGACTCAGTTTAAACGGCAGAAATGCTTATATATTTCTCAATGGGGAGAGTGTTAAAAATAAAAATATTTGTGATCCACAATCAAGGCTTATTTACTATTAGGTTAGAGCAATTCTACAACAAATACAACAATAAAAAAAAATTCTCTCATTTGTTTTCGTAAAATTTCAAATTTTGTACATTGAAACAATAACAAAAATGATATAAAAAATGTAAACAAAACACACATAGAAACAAACACCGTATAAAAAAAGATTTGACAGTCATCACACATAAAGAAAAAAAAGTCAGCTGTGTTTTTAACTCTACCTAATAGTTAATATACCTTGATCCACAATATAATAAAAATTATTTAACCGCCAAACCACTTGAGAGAGCTCGCTCTTGTTCCCCCGTAATTCAATTACATGAAGAAAATACACAAACAATATCAACATCCAAAAACTGTTTAGAACAAAACACAAAAGAAAATATGAAAAAACAAAATACAACAACAACACTCATGGATATAAAAACAACTCAATCATTGTCTGTTAAAACACAAGCTTGTAAACCACTAGCAACAACAACTAGTGAGAGTTTGAATGTAATTAACCCTACTGGCAGCATAGATAGAAATGATGGTACACAAAAAGGTGCAATCCCGAAAAAGAAGATAAGTACAAAATCTCCAATTCCAACAGGTATGCTTAGATATGTAAGTATTAACAAAAGAAATTTAAGCCCACAGAAAAGTTTTACTTCTGCTAAGAAACAAAAGGTAATTGATAAACCCTTGATGAATAACCGTTTTGCCTTATTGAGTGATGATATAGAAAAAAGTCATTCAAATGATAATTCTATTAAAAAATCACTTAAACCCCCACCAATATATCTTCGCGAACCTAGTTCCAATAATTTGGTTAAGACATTTATTGAGCTTATTGGTAAAAGCAATTTTCATATTGTTCCAATAAGAAAAGGTGGCGTGCAAGAAACAAAAATTGTAGTATACACTGAGGATTGTTATAGAAAAATCTCTCTTTACCTAAATAATAGTAACAAAAATTTTTACTCATATCAACTGAAAAGTAGTAAAGGTTTGACTGTTGTAATTAAAGGAATTGAGTCCAGTGTAGAACCAACTGAAATCAAGGAGGCCCTAGAGGAGTTGGGCTATCAAATAAAAGTTGTGGTCAATATTTTTAATAAGGATAAGATTCCCCAACCAATGTTTAGAGTTGAGTTGGAGCCGAACGATGATAAGTTAAAGAAAAATGAAGCGCATCCTATATACTCTTTGCGATATCTTTTGAATCGCAGAGTCACTATAGAGGAACCTCTTAAGAGAAAAGGACCTGTCCAATGTGGCAATTGCCAAGAGTTCGGTCATACTAAAAATTTTTTTTGGAATGCAAATGGTTTAAACCAACATAAATCTGAAATATCATACTTCATGAAGCAGCAAGATATTGATGTGATGTTAGTCTCAGAGACTCATCTCACAAATAGATACAATTTTTATATTACAGGTTATTCATTCTACTTTACAAATCATCCGGATGGAAAAGCACATGGTGGTACTGGTATATTAATTAGAAATCGAATACGACATTATGCCTTAAATGAATTCTCGAAAGATTACCTGCAGGCAACCTCTATTAACCTTGAGTATTTCGCTGGTGACTTAACGCTAAGCTCGGTGTATTGTCCACCAAGATTTTCTATGACCAAGGAAAAATTTGAAGAATTCTTTGAGACACTAGGAGATCGTTTCCTGGCATGTGGCGACTATAATGCCAAACATGTTTACTGGGGTTCCAGATTGATAAATCCCAGAGGTAGACAGCTCTATAAGGTACTAGTCGATCGCAAAAATGGCATGGATTTTGTGTCCCCTGGACATCCGACATATTGGCCGGCTGATCCTGGAAAAATTCCTGATCTCATAGATTTTGCCATATCTAAAAATATAAACCGAAACTCAATAACTACGGAAATTTCATATGATTTAACTTCTGACCATTCTCCGATAATAATAACTTATTACGGAAGGACTAACATACCAAATTATCCTACTAATACTTTTTATAGGACAAATTGGTTAAAATATAAAAAATACATCAGTAGTCATATCCACACAGATCCATATTTTCAGTGTGAGGAAGATATAAACAAATGCGTACAAGACTTTACGTCGTTAATTAATTTAGCTATAGATCACTCAAAAAGTGAAACTTTTAAGAACGATAATAAGCATATTTCTAATTATGAAATTCAAAAACTTCTTCTTGAAAAAAGAAAATGTAGAAGAGAATGGCAACAAACCAGATCACCAGCTGCAAAGTTGAGGCTGTCTACAGCAATTAAGAAACTAAGAAAAGCCCTTCAATTAGAAGAGGATCGCCAAAGTAGAAAATACATTGAAAGTTTAACAAATAATAAATATACAAATTTTTCCCTATGGAAGGCAACGAAAGATATTAAGCCACCGGTAGAGGCACAAAATCCTTTAAGGAAGGCTGACGGTACCTGGGCCCGTAGTTCTGAAGATAAGGCAAATTTATTTGCACACCATTTAAGCTCTGTCTTTCAACCAAATCCCCAAACAAATAATTTTGTATTGGGAGAGACACCTGACACTACTCTAAATAATGATTATATAATTGTTGTTAGCCCAGAGGATATTAATACAGTAATCAAGGAAAATATAAATATTAGAAAATCGCCAGGATATGATTCGATAACACCATCCATGATTAAAAACCTACCGAATGTGGCAATTATCGTGCTTTCAATTATTTTTAATGCGATCTTAAAACTAGGAGTTTTTCCAAAAATGTGGAAAACATCTCAGATCAAAATGATACTAAAGCCAGGAAAAGATTCTACTATACCATCATCTTATAGACCTATTAGCCTTCTATCCTGTTTGTCAAAGCTGTTCGAGAAAGTATTTCAAAAGAAAATTATGCCATTCTTGAACGATAGAAATATCGTCCCAGTTCATCAATTTGGCTTTCGTGAAAAACATGGAACCATAGAACAAGTGAATCGTCTAACTGGAGAGATAAGGAAATGTTTTGAATTAAAGAAGTATTGTTCAGCTATTTTTTTAGACATCTCGCAAGCTTTCGACAAAGTTTGGCACAAGGGCCTAATATATAAAATTAAATGTTTACTACCACCATGTACCCACAAATTGCTGGAGTCTTACATATCTGACCGATTATTTAGAGTAAAATATAACGAATTTGTAACGGAAGAATTTGAAATAAAAGCAGGTGTACCACAGGGAAGTGTTCTTGGACCTACCTTGTACTTAATTTACACTTCTGATTTACCAGTGAGCGATGGACTGACTGTTTCCACATTTGCTGATGATACTGCAATACTCAGTTCCCACGAAAACCCACACTTAGCATCTAGACAACTTGATATTTACCTCCGACGTGTGGAGACCTGGTTGAAAAACTGGCGTATACGAGTAAATGAATTGAAAAGTAACCACGTTACATTCACCCTCAGAAGAGGAAATTGTCCTCCTGTTAAACTTAATGACATAAGTATACCCCAGTCAGACCACGTTACATACCTTGGTATACATTTAGATAGGCGACTAACGTGGCGTCGTCATATAGAAACCAAGAGACTTCATATGAAGTTAAAAGCTTCTAGCATTCACTGGTTAATAAACAGCCAATCAAAACTAAGCCTTGACAATAAAGTCATCCTGTATAAAACCGTTTTAAAACCAATTTGGACATATGGTATCCAATTATGGGGTACAGCCAGTAAAACGAGTATCGATATTATACAGAGGGCCCAATCAAAAATTCTTAGAACCATGACAGGTGCACCATGGTATATAAGAAATGAGAATATCCATAGAGATTTAGAGGTTCCATTTGTAAAAGACGAGTTTGAGAAAATCAGTGCAAAATACATTGTAAAATTGCAGACTCACCCCAACCCGCTTGCAAGACTACTTACTGAAGTTCAACCAAGTTCAAGGCTTCGTAGAGCCGATTTTCCACCCCGTTATTAGCGAAGACAAATTATTCACTATGGCATGCTCTCATTAGAGATAAAGTAGTATTTAATTTTTAGTTTTAAGATTTGATTACATATTGTGAGGCCTTAAAAAAGGTAGATTCAATATATAAACAGAGACCAGAAATTACGAACAAAAAACATAAAATTTTAAGTTTTCATTGAAAAAATAAAAAACACTTAAGTTCAAAATAGAATATTTTTCTTAACTGTTCAAAAACAAAATAATAAAATTATTAAAACAAACATTTTAAGTAAAGTACAAAATAATTTTGTACTTTAAAAAAAATGTTTTTAAAAAAAAGTTTTTTTTATGTACGAAAAAACTTTTTCTTTGTATAATTTAAAAATATCAATTTAGAAATGAATTCATTTTAAACAACTGGAAATTTGGTAGTTGCTTAGTAATCATATTGGACTTTGAATATAATAAATGACCAAAGTCGCTGCGGATTATCGAAAAAAAGCAACGTTTTAAATGGTATACATTAGGGTGGCCGCGAATTGAAAAGTATAAATGTTTCTATCTTAAATAAAAATTTGATTCATTCTAAGTTACCGTTTCTCAAAATTTTGGTCCTGAAATTATCCTTTCGTGAGCAAGATCAAAATGAAAATATGTTCTTTTTTCAATAACAATATACAAATTTGGTATCGTAAGAAAGGACTTTAGAGCGAGCATTTAATGACATAAGAAAAATTTAGGACCAGATTTAAATAAGATCAAAAATTTGGTTCGTCCTTGTGTTGAAGAAAGCATATGTACCAAATTTCATCAAATTACCTTCAAACAGCGCATAAGCTTTATATGGACAGCCAGCCAGCAAGAAAGCCGACCAGACGGACGGACATTGTTAAATCGACTATGAAAGTGATTCTGAGTCGAACTGTGTACTTTAAGGTGTGGGTCCGAAGATTCTTCCTCTGTGTTACAATTTCTGCCCAAAAAAATAATGCACCAACATACCTATGGTGGTGTAGTGTATAAAAACAGAAAAACTTGTTTTGGTATAACTGCTATAGGATTATATTGTATTATTTTGATCCCAATTTTTTAAATATTTGTGTAAAAAATTCAAATTTTTAAATTTTTTGTGAAAAATTGCAACATTTTGGACTTATTTGGACCTGGTCCTAAATTTTTGTTACGTCATTAAATACCAGCCCCAAAGTCCATTCTTACGATACCAAATTTTCATATTGTTCCTTCGGCAGATATAGGAACCAAACTTTTGAGACGCGGTACCTTAGAATGAAATAAATTTTCATTTGAGATGAGAACATCGTTATCAGATAAAATACTCCATACAAACATTCATATGAATTTATCTTAGATTGTGATGAAAACTGTTGATAAATATGAAAAAAAATCATTTAATTTGTTCATTATTTGTCTTAAAAATTTGCATTTATTATCAATATTTTATTTTAAATTTCATAAATATTTGACTTTGAAATGAAAAATTATTGTACAAAAAGAAAAGTTTTTTTGTGTTTTGTTTTCTTTGGAAAAATTTTTTTTGAGAACTTTATTATTTTGTACTTGAAGAAAAACATTTTTTTTAAAAACTTTTTTTTATATTTTTTGTTTTAGTATGTTATAAAATAATTTTTAACTTCAATGAAAATATTTTTTTGTAAAAAACAAAATAAAAAATGTTTCCGGTCTTTGTATATAAATAAAGAAAACGTTAAAAAAAAAAAAAATTTTTAATCAAAATGGGTATCAAAAAATTTTTCCCATGGGATTTTGTTTCGCTAGAAAACTTTTTAAGGTATTTTTATGATATTTTTTTGGAATAATTTGGAAAATTACAAAAAAAAAAAATTACTACAATGCAAATTTTTAATATTTTAGTATATATGGGAAATTCTTCAAACTCGTTTACTTTTGATGTTCAAAACACTGTCGGAAATTTTTGAATAGCGATATTTACGACCAATATTCCTTTGCTCTAGTGGAACACAGATCTGTTCGCGTGAATGACTTTTATCGAACGGCATCAATTTTATGACGGCTTAAGATAAAAATTTATAAAAAAAAATTGCCAAAATTCTATTTATAGTCCTAAATCAAAAATTATTGCATTTATGTACTCTATAATGCTGTATCTAAAATACAAATTAAAAATATCGCGATAAGTTAAGTATGCGTGGATATATTAGCGATTTAATAATTATTAAACCTTCTTATAAAATTTGCAAAATTCATTTTTTATTGATGTAGTCTTGTTCATATTCATCCATTTATTACAAAATTCATATTTTTTTTAAATAAGTCATAAGATAATATCATTTTTTAATTGCACTTACTCAAATCTCTAAAGCTGCATTAAATGCAAAATCGTACTTTTTTCGAACGCCATATTGATTTTGACATAGGGTATTAAAGCAGCTACAGATTGGCATATCTCATCGCTAATTTTAATTAGCGCCTTGGGTGTGCCTATTAAGGTTTAATAAAAACGGTCAAAATTTTAAATTACTTTCTGTGTAAATATATCCGAAATTCGTATGAAAATTATTCTGTATATTTTAGGAACCGATATGTATACTGATTATCGAATAATATAGCAATAAGGTAATAGTGTTGTTTTTCCTTTTATAAAATTTATATATTTTTTTTAATAATATCTCAGGTTATACATTTTTTCCAAAATGGAATTTTAAAGTATATTATGAATATGTTGAATTATATACTTATTCCATTTCCAAAATATCATACAAATAGAGTTTATGTCTTAAAAAACTAACATATTAACATGCCTATTCATAGAAAAAAGTCTTAAAAAAGTCACCACAATTTTATTATGACTAAAAGTTATTATTACTAAAAGTTTTATAAGTTAGCATAGTCCCAAAACATGCTTAACATTTTAAAATGTTGACTTTTCTTGTCAATTGAAAATAAAAAAATTAAAAATTAGATATTTTATAAAAAATTTTAAAATTTTAGAGAAAAATTGATAATTTGCAAAGGATACTGCAAAATCCGATGAAAATCTGCTGGAAATGTGGGTAGGAGTGTGTTGTATATACAGTGTCTCACTAAAGTATTTGAATTTTTTAAATTAATAATTAAAACGGTTTAATTACGTGATTTAAAAAAAATAATTCTAGATTTATTAACTGAATTGTGTTTGTCTTTTTGTTAACTTTATAATGCAAAAAAACTGCAATCAAAAAATTTTGCATTGTATCCAAGTTATTACAGAAATAGTATGAAAATTCATCGAATTTACCTCACAAAAGTATTTGAATTTTTATCACCTTTGTATTTAAAAATGTCAAACAAAATAAAAATTGGAGAAATTCATGTATTTTTTATTAATAATAGGACATAGGTATCACAATTAAATGTTTACTAATTTATTTCCCCAATTTGGAGTAAAATTTTGGGGGATTTTTGGTCCAATTTTATATTTAATGGCCTTAGAAGGTTGATTTAGGAAGAACACGCCTATTTTTCTTCTATAAATTACAAATACAATATTTTTTTGTCATTATAGTAAAAAAAAAAAATAATAAGGTTTTAGTTCCTTATAAGTTTTTTTTGTTAAAACGCCATATACGAAGGGTCCAAGTCGTTAATTATGAGACATTTCACCATTAAAAATAGAATACCTTAAATATCAAGCCCATTTTGGTACCCTACGTATCAAAAATTAATTTCAAAATGTTGGGGAATATCATCCCGATATATAGCCAATGGAGACTAAAATACCTGACTTTATGATATAGCTCCAAAATATACCACGACATAATTGTACTTGGGTTTATTTTTCTAATTACTTACCCATATTACTTTTGGATCAATAACTTGCACTCCAGAAATGTTGGAGCGAAAAATTTTCAACTTTATTTTCATCAACATAGATAATATTAACAGAATACTAAACTTTTCCGGATATTTTTATCCATTTATAGTTTCCCTATACCTTGAAAGTCATATAGTTATGTAACTTAAAATATATCTCTTATCGCGTTTTATACTATGGCACCAATTTCTTTGTATTTTTGTAGCCGGTATCCAAATCTCCCATTTAATAACAGCTAATACCTACAGAAACACAATCTGAAAGTTTTTTTAAAATATGTGGACCAATACTTCAGTAAAATATGCTCAATGTTAAAGATTTGTTAATTTTTAACAACATAATGAAACTATGTACTCCGCTTGGAATGTCAATATTTAGAACTTTTGCAGTAAAAATTATTTTTCGAAGACATGACAAAGTCCATTTATATTTCCATAATAAAACAAATAATTTTAAGAAATAATTTAGGAAAAATTACCCGATTATTCCAATTTTCCCTTTTCTAAGATACATGTGAAAAAACTTCGCTTAATTTCCCTAAAATTTTACCCCCAAATTTATAAAAAGAATTAGTAAACGCTTAACACTAATACTTAATAACAATTAATATAAAAAACTTATCTTTTTTTGCCTTTTTTTGTATTTTGAGTATCTTCAAATATAAAAAATTCAAATACTTTTGTGAGGTACCTGAAATGACTGCACGTGTTATTTTTCTCAATTTCTCAGAAACGATTCAACATTTTGTGCTACTTTTTGCAGCATTTGGTAGAAGACAACTCAGGCAAAAAAATCCCATTCATAAAAAAAATATTATTTTTTATTTACCTAATTTAATAACTAAAAACAACTAATTTTTTTATTTAAAAATTAAAATTCACTAACTTATGTGAGACACTGTATGTTTTGACGTTCTTTGGCCCTCAACGGTTTCAAATATGTATGTATGTATTGTTTTTTCTACAACATATTTTTTATTTTCAATTAAAATGTCTTTATGATAGTCACAATTCTTATGACTGCCTACATATCAGGTCTTAATTTGAAAACAAAATATTAATACATTTTTCTTTTTGTGAATAGAAAATTTAAGACTATATTCACAATTTGTGTTTTATGACTATTTTTCAGTCACAATTTGAATGTAAGTATGTGAAATTCAATAATGAATTTTATTATAGGAAATATGGAAAAAAGCATATATTAATTTATACATTTTTTCCATTTCCAAAAAAGGAAAATCAAGCGAATTATGCTGTTTTTCAGATTACTATCTCCTATAGTAATGGACAGATTTCTGTAAAAAATTTACACAATATGTAATGAAGTACAACAATTCTAAAAATTAAAAAACGAAAAACGACATAACTCAAGTTATGTAGTTTTTCCTTTTCGCCACAGAATTGTATTTCCTTTAGAAGTCATTAACCTTAATGTACCTAAATGAAAATAATTTAAATATTTTTCAGTTCATATTAAAGTAGAACATATTAAAGCCTATTAACCGAAACTACTTATGTTTTTTTAACAGTGATCACATTGTTTCAAATGTGCAATGTACGCGTTTTTTTATATTTTTGAAAATGTCAAGTAAATAATTTTACATGTTTACCAAAAAAATGCAAACCTTTAAATCCAAGTGCATGCATATGTCACTCTTTGATATGTTAGAAAAAACTACGATTATTTTTATTTTTGCGTCATTCTATTTCGATCCAAATCTTAAAAGAAAAAAAAAAAAACTAGTACCACAGACGAAATCAAAAGAACAGACACACAAGACGTAACATCGAAAAGGATTTTCTTACGCTAACCAAATGGAAAAAAAAACCTTGTTATGCTAGTACTGGAACGAATTATAAATACCCTTCACATCGATTACAGATCAAACAAAACTGTTAATTCGTATAAGAAATTGGAAATGTACGTACACCTTTGAGTACAGATATATACATACTATGTATGTATCTATCCTAAAGTATCTAATGCAAAAAACCAAATATTTGTTTTAGTATTAATAATGTTACAAATCAAATAAGGAGCAAGTGCATCCGTATTTTATTCTTCACTATGGATTTAACTTGTATATTGAGAAAAAGTTCAACGATATACATATTTAGGGAATTTAAAGTGACGTAATGCTTTTTTGAACTATTGATTTGTTCAAGTCATTTATCCTACTGTTACAATATCAATAAACATTTAGAGCTCAAATTGTTAGAGAATTAACTTAGGTACATTATATTTCTTCAAAACATTTCATATTTTTATAACTATTGATTTGCTATGCCAATTTCAAAAAAATTGTTAGAATATTCACGCTACTAAAAGCAAATAGGCAAAATAATTTAAATATGATTTTTTTTTGTTTGGGCGATTAACAACAGTTTTAAGAAAAATAATATATCGTTCCTGCGTTGACTGAATTACCTATGTAAACATTTTTGAAATTTTTTTATTGCTGCATTTAGATCCCCTATTAGTTATACATAAGACCACCAAAGAATTTGCAATATCTCGACTAGTTTATGATTTACAAAATTACCTATGTAAATAATTTTTCATATAAGTTAATATTATTAAAAAAATGCACAGAAAAAATTAAATTTCGTATTCTATTACTAAATTTATAAAGTCAGTTATTTTTTTTTACTGAAATCGGACCTATCACTGAATTTGTAAAATCAAACATTCAAATTCGTAAAAGTTTTATTGAAAAAAATATATTTTTTTCTTATTAAAATATTTTTACTATTTATAAATTTGAATATTTGAAAATGTTCATAAATTCCAATTACTTTTTTTAATGAAAACTATAAAAATAATATTTAGTTTTTTTATAAATTTTCAAACAATATTTATTTTGAAATCAATAAAAATTTTAACAAGAATTTTTAAAAAGCAAAAATACAAAATTTATTATTTTTTTTTATATTTTTTACAGATGTAGATTTCGCGAAATAATGTTATAATTGTGATAGAATTTTAATGTTTAAGAGTAATTAGCATTATTTAAAGAAACATTTAATGTGGTGGATTATAATAAATAAAGTGTTTTAATGATAATAAATAATAAAATTTTTATACACTCATATAATCAATAATATTTTAACTTTTTGTAACTTCTTCATCTTTCCATCAATGATCAAACAAACCTAAGTAAAAAACACAATCGTTATTAAAAATTGAAAGTGCCTTTATGTAATATTACGTACCGATTACAGTTCTAGGATGTTTTAAATGTTTCACATATCCTTTTGTTAGTTTCTTTAGTTCCAATAAAACTATACAGCGATTACCTTTTAAAATGAATAAATAAATTAAATTAAGTATAGAGATACATTTATGTTATGGGACAAAACAGTATACTTCCGATACTCCAATAATTTAAACGCTTGCAAACTTATTGTTTTCCATAAAGTTCTCATTAAAGTCTTTTAAAACATTGTCCCAGCTTAAAACAATTAGCTAAATGAACTTCTTTTCTTAACTAAAATCATCTCCTACACCATTGTGCATAAATAGTGGGGGAGTGGCCTCTAGTCACCAAATGCACAATAGGGTGATTCCCGAATGTGGGCCTTACATGGGTTAACGCTTATAAAATTTAGCAGTGCGATTTCTATTTATATAACATTGATTTGTGTCTAATATTTGTACCAAATTTCGTTAAAATATTTATATTCTGGGACGACATTTGTATGGGCGCTAAGTGAATTAATGGACCAATCAAAAGCAATTTCAATAGGCTTCGAGTTTAAGAAACCTGTTAATAGTTTGATTATATGTTTATATGGACGGACAGAAGATCAGGCGGACTGACGGTCGGACATCACTAAATCATTGCAGAAATAATTCTATGCCGATTGAAAAGATCAATACATCAATACATTAAAATACCATATATAAATATGTATGTTTTTATCAAATGTAGGTCAAATATGAGAACCTCTCAGAAAATCTCTTTAAAGCTTGTTTGCTATCAATTAGTCATGTTTGACCAACTATAAAGTTCTTAATTGTTCTATTTAGTCCTATGCTGAATTATAAGCATATTGGAAAATACCAATAAGGTATTAAAAGTTCATAAAAAAAAAAATATTCGCACATATCGACTATAACTTAACTAACAAGATGGTATGAAGAGAATAATAAAACAATAATACTTAGATATTTTTGCGATGTTTACAGATGAACATACATAATGCCTGTATGTTCATCTGTAAACATCATATTCCATATCTTATCTGGAAGAAGAAATTATACCAATCAATATATTTGGAAAATCTTTAGGAAAATGGAGGCAACTCACCATAGGAAGTCTTCAAATATAGTCTTTCACGATATGTTTTAAAATGTTTATTATTTTGTTTTTAATTTTATATTGAAATTGTCAAAATCAGAACAAAAAATGTTTTTTTTTTTTTTTATATTGGTTTTAAAATAATTTAAAACCAATAAAACAAAATCTTAAATTCAAATATTTTTTTTTATAAAATTTAATTTAAAATCAAATAATGAATTATTCAAAAAAAATTTAGTCATAATTTTTTCTGTGTGGTAATATTAAAATTTAAACATAAAATATTTATTATTGTATGCTTATGATATGCCGCCTGAAAGTAAATATTCCAAGACTAGTTACACTAAAATTAACTAACACAGACTGAGGTCATCTAAAACTTTAATGATGTCTGTCCGTCTGCCTCTCCTTCAGTTTCAGGTTATTATAATTTTTTTTTAATAAATCAGAAATAAATTAGGATACTGTCAGTGAAATCTGAGCGTCACTTTTTATATGTTGGATTTTTTAAATCAAAAATTAAAAGTTGTGTATAGTGTTGATCGAAAATAATATTTTTAGAGGTACTTAAAAATTGGTCCAGCTCACGAAAGCGAAATATTGATCCTTAATATTTTGGGAATTAGTTTATGACACATAAATCTTTAATTTTAGGAGGGTACATTTGCAACATTTTATTCAGTTTATGAATTTTTAGTAAATCATTAATTTTATCTTATTTAAAATATTTTTTTCTGGAAATTTTGAAATACGGGTTCATTAATTTTTCTTTAGATGTCGTTTGATATATGTAACACTAATATTGGTGAATTTTCTATTTTTTTTTTTTTAAAGATTTTTTCTGGGATCATTAACAAATTACAGGTTAGTAGCATGTTCCAATCATCTTAGGAAGTAGACATTTGACCAAGATATTACTAATAATACCTCCTTCCATAGTTCAAACTTATATTTTGATAAACTTAAGAACCTACAAAAAGAAAAGCACAAACATATCTTAATAAAAATTGCTCTACAAAATTACCTAAGTAAAGTTTTCGTTGATTTTCTCCAAAATGCGACAAAAATTTCGTTATTTTTCATAATACGCATAATTTGTGTTATTAAGCCTATTTATAGACGATAAAATTTTGTAAAAATTTAACGAAGTAACGAAAAAAACTGCGAAATTAAACAGTTTTTTAGCTTTCCTGAAAAGTTACTCAAAATTACATAGGTAATTCAGTCAGCACAGGGTCGACATGAAATATCGCAATTTTTAAATTCAAAACATGTGGGAGGTACGTGAATCCTTACACCGAGTTTTTTCCGAACCTCGATTATTTCTTAACTTTTCCCCTTAATAAAGCGAATACGCGAGTAAATTTTACAATTACCAGTCCGATTTAGACAATTGAAACAGCAAAATTTTTTTTATTTGGATCAAATTTGGATCAAATTATACGCCAAATACTAGAACCACAGTGTGTCCGTTGCACATTGTGCGATTCAAAAAATGAAATAGAAATAATTATGGAACTTTGGAACGGCTGCTCCGATTTCCATGAAATTTCACATGGTGATAGTAGAGGTGTAGGCGAGTTTTGAGCTTGGACCGTATAGACCTATAGGGTGGACTCACCCCCTATAGGTCCCAAAGTGGGACACCTCGGTTATAAAATTTATTAAAAACGATCCTCATTCCTTATATCTGATCCGATTTCTAAAATTTTATTTTATATGGGAGGATTCTGCTAGTCGATATCTACAAAAAACATCGTCGTATGCATATATTATCTCTTTTTGTTTAAGAGATATCAAGCTTCAAAAATTAAAATTTTTACTTTTTATTTTTGGTGAAGATTTTTGCTACAGCGGGTTATATAATTTAATTTTATTTTTTAAATTACAAACAAAAATACACAATTATAAATCTTAAAATAAAAAATTTTCGGTGAATATTAAATGGATTTTAATTATAAAAGGTGTGATTTTATAATTTCATTAGAATGCATCACCTGAAAAACACGAAAAGTTAAGCTATGTAAATCTTGATAGGGTATCAAGCACTCTACACTAACTATCTCTTCGTTGTATGAGAAATTTTTAAAATTGCTTTTACTTACTGATGTAAAATTTTCAAGCTAATCTGATAAAAAGAACCTGTGACGAAAATCATCTGAAAATTTTTTAATAATAACACTTTTTTTTTTTTTTTTTTTTTTAATTCTTACTATTTAAGTCTGAAATTTTAAAATTTAAAACAAATTTTTTTTATTCATAAACAAAAGTACTTTGTTTTCAACTCTGCAACAAAATTGCACTTTTTTTCACTTGAAAGACGATCTTCTAGAATTTTTGAAATATTTTTGAGATAATTCAAAAAATTCAGATATTTCAAAACAACTTTTATAATATACTAAAATCATTTTCTATTTAAAAATTTCTATTTAAAAATCATACAGAAAAAAATAATTTTCATTTTCTATTTTATTTTTTTTTTTTTTAAATTTATAAAATCAATTATTTTTTTACTAAAATCGGACCTATCACTGAAATAGTAAAATCAAACATCCAAATTCGTAAATATTTTATTGAAAAAAAAAAAAAATATATATTTTTTTCTTATTAAAATATTTTTAATATTTACAAATTGAAATATTTGAAAATTTCCTAAAATTTTATAATTATTTTTTATAAAAACAATAAAAAAATTATTTGCTTTTCGTAAAATATCCAAACAATTTATATTTTTGGATTTATTAAAATACACAGGTCAACAGCAAAAAAAGGCTTGAATAACTACTATATAGATTTGATATATTATGGTTCCGGTAGTCCAAAAATGGGCCAAATTTTGAATTCTATGGAGAGGTTTTTCAAAATTTTTATTTTTTTTTTTAAATTACAAATTTTTTTAGGCGTTTTCCACATAATTAATGATAACTCAAAAGGTTTTAGCCCGATATTATTGAAATAAATTTAGAAAAATTTATACCCAGCAAAAACTTTGCTTTCCTGGTAAGCTAGCAGGTATAATTGGAAGTAAAAATAAACTACTTATTTTTTGTCTCAATAACTAGTTATTTTTGTTCGAGTTGTCCATGAATTCTAGTAGTTATTTTTAGACTCTAGTGATACTAAAAAATATGTACCTAAACAAAAATAAAAATATAAAAAAAAAAAACGAAAAAATTTGCCGTCAGTGAGTTTTGAACTTGGGACCCTATTAACTAGTCGTTTTTATTGACTAACGTCTTACTCAGTACACCATCTCGCACTTTATATTCGAAGCTAAAAAACTTGTTTTAGCATAAAATATATTTTTAAAATATTTTGTTAAAAAAACGAATAGCATCAGAATGGGGTTGAACCGGCAACCTTCTGCGTTGCCTGCGCTCTAGACAACTGATCCATGTGATTGTAACTTACTATGCAATTATACTATTGAGTACTTATTTATGTAATGTAGAGGAGGCAAATAATAATGACAACTACTTTCCAGGAAAGTACTTTAATAAGTAGTTGCCATTACCGAAAACCAAAAAGTTTTTGTTGGGTATTTTCATAACCTTTAATCCCTTCATATATATCCCTTAAAAGCGAGAATGTTATATTCGGCTTTACCGAATCTATATACCCACCATCAACTTTTTATATAGGAGGTGGGCGGTAAGGTGGGTGACCACGCTCATTTTTTGTTTCCGAGTTTACACTGATCCTTGAACTACTTGTACAAAATTTCGTTGACATTTCACCTTATATGGGAGGTGCGCGATAAAGTGGGCGGACCACGCCCATTTTTTGTATCCAAGTTTATATCGACTCCCATACTATTTATACAAAATTGCGTAGTAGTTTGTTTCAGAATATTAGCAGAAAAGTATGAAACGGACACCCTGTGTTTCTAGTTTTCAGCCTATAACACTTTTAGTTATTAACCGATTTTGACCATATTCAATTTCAAATAAACCTTATATAGGAAAAATATTTATGACAAATTTCGTCCTACTACGTTGTCCCGTTCGAGCCCTATCCTGCTCTCAAAATACGGATATACCTAGATAGACTCAGAAACTAGCAAGGACCCAGAAAATATATACTTTGTGGGGTTTTAAATGATTTTTTCGATATGTTACATACGGAATGACAAAATCAAAATACCCCCCATCAAAATCAGTTAATAAATAAAAAAGTTATGGGCTAAAAACTAGAAAAACTATAAAAAGGTGATGGTGGGTATATAGATTCGGTAAAGCCGAATATAACATTCTCGCTTGTTTTTTTAATTTTTTTTACTAAGTTTATATTTTTTGCCTAACAATTTTTTTCATAACTGAAACTATTGACCACATAAAAAACAATTGTATACATCATTTAAAGATATTGTTAGCCAAAATTTTTGTAAATTTAGTTTAACAAAATCGGACAAGTTGTTTTTAAGTTATGACAACATAACTGGAGAAATTTTTTAAAAAAGTAAAATTTTGTGAAAATGAGCGAATTAACTTAATTCGATAATCTCATTTTTTTTAAAACAAAAAAACTTGCTATTTTCACAAAAAAAAATATATTTTTTGTTTAATTTTTTTATTATAACTCCGAAACTACCGAGCCGATTGAAACGCAATATATGAAGAGATTAAAGGTTATCTTTATCTAAATTCTTTTCAATAATATCGGGCTAAAACTTTTTGAGTTATCATTAATTATGTGGAAAAACGCCTAAACAAATTTGTAATTTTACAAAAAAAAAATGTTAAAAAAAAACCTCTAAAAAGAATTCAAAATTTGGACCATATTTGTACTACTGGAACCACAATACATCAAAATTGTATAGTGGTTTTTAAAGCCTCCAAAATTTTTTTTGATTTTGTTGCCTTGTGTATTAATAAAAGTAATATATTTTTTTATATATAATTTAACATTATTATGTGTAATATTATTGGATACATTGCATAATAACAGAAGTATTAACTATAACCAGCTTCAGCTTAATGTCTTCATTTAATTTGACCAGGTCAAACTAAGAAAGAAATACCAAAGGTTATTAAAATTTAAAGATGTTTTAATTAACTTTTACGTACCTCTAATAGATAGAATATGGTTCCACGTGTAGAATAGCTTTATAAATACTAAAAAACTGCATCGTCATTAAAAAAATAATCTGTAATTTGATAAAATTAGATAACAATTAATACTTAAATGATACTTAGGAAAAGGCTATATATGCAAATTGTATTAAATTATCTATATATATATAAAAGAGTAACGTGACTGACTGAATGACTGACTGACTGATTCATCATTCCACAGCCCAAACGGCTGAAGCTAAAGAGACGAAATTTGGAACGTAGGTAGGTCTTCCTCCATATAGATCTACTAAGACGGGATTTTTGGAAATTCGAATGTTTAGGGGGTAAAAAAGGGTAAAAACGGGTAAAATCGGTAACCTTATAACTAGCAAACTAATAATAATACAAAAAAGTTTAATAGTTATTGTTATTCGTTTAAAAAATAATTGGACAGGTGTCTGGTACTTTTTTAAAAATCGAAACCAATCAACATACAGATAAAATTTATGTCGTATTCATAACTTATCAAAAAATGTGAAATACAAATTTGGTACTTTTTAGAAATTCTAACGTTTAAGGGGTAAAAATCTTACCTATTTTTGGTACTTTTTTCATAAAACATTTTTTTATATTTATTGAAATATTCATATGAGTATTTTAATACGGGATATCACTACAATTTAGAAACATGAAATTAAGAAAATGTAGATAAGAATTCACAAGAGTGGAATTTGTGGTACTTAAAGATACATGGTCCTGTGGGTAAGAATTCAAGAGGATGGACTTTGTGGTACTTTTTTCTACTTCTATTGGTACTTTTTTGCATTTTCTGTAATATTTAACCTAGAAACATGAAATTAAATACGCATGGTCCGATGTTGGAAAGAATTCACAAGGAGGGACTTTGTGGTACTTTATTGTTCTTCTAATGGTACTTTTTGAGTTTTCTATAATTATGAACCTAGAAACATAAAATAATGGATATGTGGTCCTTAGTTAATGAGAATCCATAAGATGGGACGTTGTGGTATTTTTTTTGTTGTTCTAATGATACATTTTAAATTTTCTATAATTATGATCCTGGTGTTCAAATTTAGTTGAACATAATTGATTTTTATGATTTAAGTAGAATTTTAATATTTTTTTATATCTTTGTTTTAAGTGCTATGTTAAATTTTAATTACTATTTCGATTATTTTTATAGATTTTATAATTGTTTGTATACATTTGTTGTGAACATACGCATGTGCGTTGGTCTTTTACACATGTGTACAAACAACCCTTATCTTTCACACTTGTGTGTGATAAGAATTATTGAAGGGTTTATATGTAAAATAGAAAAGTACTTAAAATTATTTAGTCTAGTTAGTTTTAAGAAATTCAATATTAGTTCTTAAGGTTTTTACAATTATTAATAAAATTAGTGCTGATTTAGCATTCATCAGTGCTGAACAAGCATTCATAGAGTGACTTACAACCACTCTTAGTAAAAATTGTTTTTTATTTTAAATAATAATTTTTACACCTGGTAACATGAAATTAAGGACATGTGGTGCTAAGTAAATGAGAATCCATAAGAGGGGACTTTGTGGTACTTTTTAATTTTTTATAATTATGAACCTAGAAACATGAAATTAAGGATATGTGGTCCTAAATTAATGAGAATTAATAAGAGGGGACTTTGTGGTACTTTTTTATTCTTCTAATGGTACTTTTTGAATTTCCTGTAATATATAACCTAGAAACATGAAATTGTGGTACTATTTTGTTCTTCTAACGGTACTTTTTGTATTTTCTATAATTATGAATATAGAAACATGAAATTAAAGATATGTGGTCCTAAGTGAATGTGAATCCATAAGAGGGGATTTTGTGGTACTTTTTTGTTTCTCTGATAGTACTTTTTAGAAACGTAAAATTAAAAATATTTGGTCCTAAGTGAATGTGCATCCATAAGAGGGGATTTTGTGGTACTTTTTTTTTGTTCTTCTGATAGTACTTTTTGAATTTTCTATAATATTTAACGTAGAAACATGAAATTAAGGATATGTGGTCCTAAATGAATGAGAATCTATAAGAGAGAACTTTGTGGTACTTTTTCGTTCTTCTAATAGTACTTTTTGAATTTTTTATAATATTTAATCCAGAAACATGAAATTAAAGATATGTGGTCCTAAATGAATGAGAATACATAAGAGGGGTCTTTGTGGTACTTTTTCGTTCCTCTAATGGTACTTTTTGAATTTTCTATAATTATGAACTTAAACACATGAAATTAAGGACATGTGGTCCTAAATGAATAAGAATCCATAAGAGTGGACTTTGTGGTACTTTTTTGTTATTCCAATGGTACTTTTTGAATTTTCGGTAATATATAACCTAGAAACATGAAATTAAAGATTTATGGTCCTAAATGAATGAAAATCCACCATGTTTGATTTGTGGTACTTTTTTTTGTTCTTCTAATGGTACTTTTTGAATTTTCTATAATTATGAATCCAGAAACAAGATATTAAGGACATGTGATGCTAAGCGAATGAGAATCCATAAGAGGGGACTTTGTGGTACTTTTTTGTTCTTCTAATGGTACTTTTTGAATTTTCTATAATTATGAACCTAGAAACATGAAATTAAAGACATGTGTTTTTTTTTAATTTTCTATAATATTTAACCTAGAAACATGAAGTTAAAGTTATGTGGCCCTAAGTTAGTGAGTATCCATAAGAAGGAATTTTGTGGTACTTTTTAGATCTTTTAACAATACTTTTTGAATGTTCTTTAATATACATCCTAGAAACATAAAATTGGAGATGTAAGGTCCTAAGTGAATCGGAATCCTTAAAAGTGATTTTGTGGCTCTTAATTCCTTATTCTAAAATACTTTTTCGTTATTCTAATATTTATTTTTCGTTATTCTAATATTAAAAATCGAATATTAAAGAGATATTGTTATTTATGAATGAGAATTCTCAAGCTCTATTAGTCACATTCCTCTATACTAAAAAATAATAATAGGAATACTTTGGTAGTTTTTTAACTTTCGAATGTTAAAGATGTAAAAAATTGGTACTTTACTGGCACCCTATCATACATGCCTTTTGTACTTTTCGAAAATCCTATTTTAAATTTATTTTATAGTATGGTTTAAAAAAAAATCCGCTAACGAAGTAGCGGGTTAACAGCTCGTTTATCACAAAAATGGTCAACTCTTACAATGTAAAAATAATGGTGCTTTCAATAACTATATATTTTTGCATAAGTCATCGTTGGTTTATCAGGTCTTTTGTTTCGCTGATATCCTGACTGAATTTTTATTGATTCGATTCTAATTTAGCCGTCAAATGATTATAAGAGACTGGGAAGTATGAACTCATTCAACCCTATAAAATAAAAGCAGAAATATTTATTTTATTTGGAAAATCTCCAACAAACCCAATAAAACTTACCTCCAAATGTTTTAAAACTATGGACAAATTTTATAATTTATTTTTAATTTTTATTTGAGTTGTCAAACTTTTGAATTGTTTTTGTCATAGATTAACAACTAGATATTTATGTGAGAGAAGAAAACCTAATTCAATTGTCAAAAACCTAATTCATACAACAACAAAATACATGTAGTCACATATATTTTGTTTTTGTATTTTCAAAAATATGAGTAAATTTTTTGAAAATTTAGTATAGGGTGGCTCTCACATAAACTTCTAGTTCTATTCTATGGTTTTTGTGTTTTATTCGAGTTTCAAACTATTTACAATCAATAAAACAAAATATTAAAATCAAATAAATTTTCTATAAAATTTTAATTTTATCCAAAAACTGATTTATTGGAAAAAAATCTAAACATAATTTTTTCTGTGCATATTAAATTTTATAAAATTATTTAAAAACTCAAAATTAAAAAAATAAATTAAATTATCAACCAATTGTTTATATATTTTAAGAAAATCACTTTATTCATCCACAAACAATTTAATAAGTTCTGCAGTTTATGTCTAATTTAAAAAAAAAAAAAACTAAATTTTGTTATGTTTACAACAAAAATGTTTTTAAAAATGATTGCATAATTTTATAGACTTCTATAGAAAAAATTGTGATAAATTGCATTGGAGTTTTTTAAGCATAACTCAAAACTTTGAGGGGTATTGGACATTTCTAAAACTTATTGATGATGCACAGTAGTCCCAAAACGAAATTTTTTGGAAATAATTCCGTAACTTTAGAACTGCTGGATGTATTTGAATGAAATTTCACATGGACAATTCTGATGTATATGCCAATTGATTTGGAGGAAGACAGGTTCTTAGCGGGTCTGGGGGACAGGGATGGACGTCCAAAATTGGTCACCTCGGGTATGAAAATTTTTAAAAAAATTTCCAAAATTTCTTTTATGATTTGGTTAAAAATTTTGCACATAGATAGTCCTTATAATTCTCTAAAAAAAAAATACGCTTACATTTTTGGGCTATCTCTTTTACTTTAAGAAATATTTGGACCAAAGTAAAATTTCACAATGATAGCTTAATTAATGTAGATTTTATTTAAGTTTAAATATTAAATATTTTTTGGAAAAATAGCACAAAATACAAAAATTTTTATTTTTTTGATTAATTTAATGAATCAATTTAGTTCGAATACTTTATTATTTATGTATTATTATTTTTCAAGTAATAACCTTTCCAATGATACCAAATATGTGCATAAATACTTTACATAATCGTTTAAAAACTAACTGAAACTTGACCCCCCTTCAGCGAAATGTGCACATTTTCCTTAATTTCCATAGTAAATGAGTGCTGCAGCATATACATAAGTGCACAGCAGTTTAAACGTGTTTTTTAAAATAATTTCGTGTAACTTTTGAACCGTCAAATATATGTCAATGAAATTTCACATAGTTATTACCGAGGTATTTTCCAACTGTTCTGGAGGAGTACAAGATTCTAGCTTGTCTCAGCGCAGGGGGAGCTCCTCCGAAATGGGTAACATCGGAATTATACAATAAATAATTAAAGGAGTTGACCACTTTCGGGGGTTCTCTTACCGTCCACAGACCAGCTAGAAACTTGTGCTCCTCCAAAACATTTCGAAAACAACTCAGAAATACTTTTATTTGTGCATCTAAAGGGTTAAGTGAATCCATATATCAATAGTATTTAATAAGACCTTTTCAATAATGCCCTAAAATATAATTTAAGATGGAAAATGTCCAAAATATTCAAACTTTAATAAAATACTGTTTACAATAAAATCATTGAAAATTTTACTAAAATTTGAATTTCGCGAGAATGAAATCAAATTTTAAATTATTATTTGCTCAATATATATTAGACGTCGTTTTTCTATCATATGTTGTATTTTTTTTTTTTTTTTAAATTGTGTATACTGATGATCGAAAAGCAAATTTTGAAGGTTTTTTTAAAAATGGTCCTGCTCAGGTAAATGATATAATTGAACCGAAATATTTTGGGAATGAGTTAAAAACATATCAATCTTTAATTTTAGAGGGGTACATTTGCAACTTTTTTTGCCCCCATACAAATCAAGGCACTGTAATGTATATAGAATGTTGCAGCAGACATTTACTATAGAAATTAAGGAAAATGTGCACATTTCGCTGAAGGGGGTCAAGTTTCCGTTAGTTTTTCAACAATTGTGTAAAGTATTTATGCACGTATTTGGTATCACACAGTGGGGTCAAACGCAAATTTTTTGGTAATAAATCTGTATCTCCTAAACTACTGGTTGGATTAAATTGAAATGTATGGAAGAGTTGCAGAGGAGGACCTAAGCTCTGAGAAAAACTATCTTGCAGTCACCCTGTGATAACACAAGAAAATCTACAGGGTGTCAAAATTGACTACCTCGAGTATGTAAAAGTTTAAAAAAATCGTAACTTATAAAAATGAAGTCCGATTTTAAAGATTTTTATATTTCTGTAAAGTGCTTGGCAAGATAAAGAAAAAATAAGATTACTCACCTAAGTTATCTCTTACAGTTAAAAAGATATTTTGACTTGAATTTTGAATTTTTGATTTTTTGCCTCGACTTTCTTTCGTTTTTCGGGAATAAGTCCTGGGATATATGAGGTAAAAATTTTTTAAAAATATTTTGTAATTTGCTATATATTTTAAAATAACATGCTGAAAGAATTTTTGGATTATCTCAATGCGTCTAGACGTGAAAAATATTCAAAGTCAGCACTCTGAAATTGGTATGAAAAACGGCTACTTTTTACAAAAATATAGTACAATTCTTTCACTTTTTTCTCAAAGTTCCGTTAAAGAAAAAATTTTGTTCTTTATATATTTCAAAAGACAAGGCTTCATAAATGGTTAATGTAGAAATTTTGAACTGATTTAGGCTTGCACCCTACATCAGCCATTGGTCGAAAATGCTGAATTTTGGAAAAAGTTAAATTTTTGTCGATTAATAAAAAAAATGTCACGCAAGTTTTTTTAAATTATTTGACGATATTTCATCAAAAAATAGATTTAGAATAATTTGACACTAAACTGCTTCCCGCCCGGCCATAAACGAATGCAGGAGAGCAGATTTCATGGAAAAAGTAAATTTTTTAAACGACTTTTTGTAATTGCATAAAAAAGCATATTATCATAATATTTTCGCCATTATTTCTTAAGTAGTGTATAAAATATATATTGATCTTTCACTCCTGAACAAATTATTAGAAAAGCTTTACAAATCAATTTTTGCCAATTTTTCAAAATTAAAAAATATAAAAAAGATATAAAAACCAAAAAAATAATGTTTTGTAAAACAAAACTCCGCCTATTTTCCAAAAACTAATAAAATATTACAAGAATATAAAAATAGACCTATTTACCAATTCATTGATGTATAATATGTATATATAGAGCATTTTAAAAGCATTATATCATGGTCTCAAATCTGACAACTTAGGTCAACTTTCACAAAATTCATTGTTATACAATATTTCCATATGTGCGTATACGTAACACACAATTGTATTGGCACGTTTTGGTTGCTGAACGAGATAATATTCGTAATAATCGCTTATATTTATTAAATATTGTTTATTTTTGAAAAATTGCCAAAAATTTATTTGTAAAGTTTTTGTAATGATTTTTACAGGAGTGATCAATATATATTTTATACACTACATAAGAAATAATGGCGAAAATATTATGTTAATATGCTTTTTTATGCTATTAAAAAAAGTCGTTTAAAAAATTTACTTTTTTCATGAAATCTGCTCTCCTGCATTCGTTTTTGGCCGGGCGGGGAGCAGTTTAGTGTCAAATCATTCTAAATCTATTTTTTGATGAAATATCGTCAAAAAATTTAAAAAAGCTAGCGTGACATTTTTTTTATTTATCGATAAAAAATCTAACTTTTTCCAAAATTCACCATTTTCGACCAATGCCTGATGTAGGGTGCAAGCCTAAATCAGTTCAAAATTTCTACATTAGCCATTTGTGAAGCCTTGTCTTTTGAAATATGTAAAGAAATTTTTTTTTTCTTTAACGGAACTTTGAGAAAAAAGTGAAAGAATTGTACTATATTTTTGTAAAAAGTAGGCGTTTTTCATACCAATTTCAGAGTGCTGAATTTGAATATTTTTCACGTCTAGACGCATTGAGATAATCCAAAAATTCTTTCAGCATGTTATTTTAAAATATATAGCAAATTACAAAATATTTTTAAAAAATTTTTACCTCATATATCCCAGAACTTATTCCCGAAAAACGAAAGAAAGTCGAGGCAAAAAATCAAAAATTCAAAATTCAAGTCTAAATATCTTTTTAACTGTAAGAGATAACTTTGGTGAGTAAGCATATTCTTTATCTTGCCAAGCACTTTACAGAAATATAAAAATCTTTAAAATCGGACTTCATTTTTATAAGTTACGATTTTTTTAAACTTTTACATACTCGAGGTAGTCAATTTTGACACCCTGTAGATTTTCTTGTGTTATCACAGGGTGACTGCAAGATAGTTTTTCTCAAAGCTTAGGTCCTCCTCTGCAACTCTTCCATACATTTCAATTTAATCTAACCAGTAGTTTAGGAGATACAGATTTATTACCAAAAAATTTGCGTTTGACCCCACTGTGTATCATTGGAAAGGTTATTACTTGAAAAATAATAATATATGAATAATAAAGTATTCGAACTAAATTGTTTCATTAAATTTATCAAAAAACTAAAAATGTTTGTATTTTGTGCTATTTTTCAAAAAAATATTTAATATTTAAACCTAAATAAAATCTACAGTCTGTACAAAAATAAATAGATATGGAATTGTTGTTTTTTATTTTTTAAAAACTAAAACATATCTGTTAAGAATATACATAAATACATTGTGACGTTTTTGCCTATAAGACAAGTAGTTTAGTTAGCAACAGAAGTAATATAATGAATAACAGTGTTGTTGTTGTTCTTTGTATATGCAGCCAGTTTGTATATACATACATAAAAAAATAAATAAATATGGAATTTTTGTTGTTGTTTATTTTTTAAAAGCAAAGCCTGCTATGATTGTTTTTTTATATATTCAAATTTTCGTAGTTTGAATAAAATTTAGATTTATATATGTGAAAATATGAAAGCATACGTTAAGGCGAAAATTTTATTATTTGTCGGTAATATGGTAATATGATGTCGATAAGATACTAAGATGGTAATATGGTAGTATGGTGAAGGGTATCAAAGATTCGGCACAGCCGAATCTTTTTTCAATTTCATTTTTTTATTTCATCTTTGACATTTTTGAGATCTACAAAAAACTAAAAAAATGAAAATTAAAATTAACGAAATTCTGATAGGGCTAGCGGGGAGACTGCCCTCGGATTTTCTTTACATGCATTTTTGTTAAGCGTTCTTTTAGAAACATGAAAAAAAATTATGATCCGGAGGAAAATAATGAATTTTAAAGTAAAAACATGTTACCACCTTTTTGAAAAAATCACAAAAAATCAAAAGTTTTTCCAAAATTTCAATTTCAAAATAGTATAACTTTTTATCTATTTTTTTTAAAAAATTTCATACCCGAGGGGGCCAAATTTTGATGTCCACCCCACGTCCCCCCAAACCCGCTAAGAACCTTTCCTCCTCCAAATCAATTGGCATACACCTCAGGATTGTTCATGTGAAATTTCATTCAAATACATTTAGCAGTTCTAAAGTTACTGAATTAAGTTCTGAATAAATTAAAATTGAATTTCTGAATATGAATATTGTTCACACAGATGTGCAGACAAAACTTTTCAGGAAAAAAAAAACAATTAATTTAACTTTTGTATGAAAGCCATATAAAATAACATGTTATTCCTTTTGATAACAGGAACTAAGGACGCACAAAAAATCAACTTTACCGAAGTAAAAGTTGATTTACAGACTGTGAAATCGTAAACAAATAAGTATATTAAGGGAAAATCCGCATATCTCCGGATGAAATTATTAAATTACTCAGCAACTTTTCTAATTTTTCTGGCCTGATCTCGCATTTCATCATTACAACAAAACAGCTGAGTGGCATCAAACAAATGGTGCTGATATACAAAAACTAAAACCAATCCACAAAACTATCCAAAACTAAGTTCATTTGAATTGTATTGGGTAAAAGTAAAAAAATATTTAAAGAACACTAAGCTGAGTAAAAAATAAAATATAGTTTAAAAGAAAGTGGTCCCATTCCGACAAAAAAGTAACTGAAAGAACAATAAAGCTTATATTTAGGGTATTCCAGAAAATATTAAATATTTCAGTAAAAACTATTAAAAAATTATTTCTTCTTTTAAGTTTAAAACTTGAATATAACAGTCTTTAACAAGACAAAATTTCAAAAAGATTAACCCATTGGTTTCTTTTTTATAATATTAATATATTTTTTATAAATATTAATATTTTGCGTGCTCGCCTAGATACATATGGGCAATTCTCATTTTACGTTTACCTTTATGAAACCGACTTTAAACCTCAAATATTTTTTAACTTCTGATCTTTTTAAATAACTTTTGATGCAATTATGTTAACAACACTTAATGGTGTAACATAATAAAATTCAAGACCCGAAACGGTTCCATATGGTGCCGGCAAGCACCCAAAATCAAAAAAATCTAAAAAAAGTGTGTGAAACTAACAAGTTTTTTTTTTTTTCTTTTGATTGCTGTAATCGCGGATTTTAGCATAAGTGTTCAATTCTTCAAATGTTGGCTTTAAACACTTGTAGAAAAAGACCAGCAAAGATTTAATTAACGTACCATTAACCAGTGTCAAATTGTGTTGTGCAAAAGTCGTGAAACCAAATTTTAAAAAATTTTAAAATTTTGCAGTTTTTTACGCCGTTTCGCGAATTGCAAAATTCAAAATGGAGCCAAATAGCCCTTGATATTATGCATCATTTGACATATATCTCGTTAATGTGCTCTCAACAGAAATGCTGTAGGAGGTACCCAAACTTGGAGAGAAGAAATGTGAATGGCTCCAAGAGGTGCCTTTTTCGCGAGGCACACTCGCAACATTATTTCAATGAAGCTATAGTATCGTGTTATCAAATTACATTTTAAAATCATTGTGGCATTTTAAAATATTAATTTGCTAAAACTGTAAGGTTTTTTTTTAAAAATCAGAAATTTTGCATATTTTGTTGTAGCGGATTTTGGCGTATAAGTCAATTTTAATCTGAAATAAGTTCCTGTGTTAAGTTTTACTTACGCAAAAAATATAATTTCACTCAAAATATTCAACAACGGTTTTCGTAGGCTAAGAGCGCGATGTTTTTAGTTTAACATTAATCGTCTAGGCACACCCAAGACGCTAATTAAAATTACCGATGATATATGGCAATCTATAGCTGCTTTAATACCCTATGTCAAAATCAATATGGCGTTCGAAAAAAAGTACGATTTTACATTTAATGCAACTTTAGAGATTTGAGTAAGTGCAATTAAAAAATTTATATAAATGATATTATCTTATGACTTATTTAAAAAAATATGAATTTTGTAATAAATGGATAAATATGAACAAGACTACATCAATAAAAAATTAATTTTGCAAATTTTATAAGAAGGTTTAATAATTATTAAATCGCTAATATATCCACGCATTCTTAACTTATCGCGATATTTTTAATTTGTATTTTAGATACAGCATCGTAGAGTACATAAATGCAATAGCTTTTAATTTAGGACTATAAATAGAATTTTGGCAATTTTTTTTTTTAATTTTTATCTTAAACCGCCGTAACATTGATGCCGTTCGGTAAAAGTCATTCACGCGAATAGATCTGTGTTCCACTGGAGCCAAGGAACGTTTTTTTTTTTTTTTGTTTGGTTGTAATTTTCTATAATCTTCCATATTACGACCTGCACTTTGTCGTTTGGTATACTTTAAGTTGGGGGTTCGAATTCAACCCATTAGATTCGTTGAAAAATAAATTTGAATTGTTGAAAATTCTGTGTTTCCGTATCTAGATACAAAATTCAATTTAATATAGATTAACGATAAAAGTTTAAAAAAAAATTAACATATAATTTAACTTTGATTTTAAAAAATCTATTTCCCGTTTATTTTTTTTTAAATCCGAATATAATACAATTTAAAAATAAAAAAGGTGATAATAATATATTAATATGATATATTTCTCAAAGGCTGATGTAATATTTTTTGTGCATTATATTCATTCAATTTTTTTTAATCTGTTTAAACAACATTATAAATCTTACTAAATAAAATGTAAAATATCGCAAAATATAATAAAAAAATATATATATTGCTTGCAATACATAGTTATTTTATTAAGAATATTAAGATATATGTCGTTCATACCATGAGAGAACGCCCAAAAATATTTTTTATATCTTCCGATCCATTTAAATATCTTTATTTTTATTTTTTTGGATTTTGAAAAACTCGCGAATTTATTCACGATTTTAATTTTTTGAAAAGTGAAAAGAAATCGCTATAAATGTAGTAATTTAAAAATAATATTATCATTTAAAAAATGCATCCATAATGCAAATGTAATTTTAGAACGCATTTTTGAAAAATTTCTACCCTTTCAATATTCTTCTCCCTATAATATAAAAAAATTATTATGTTTGCTAAAAATTGCAATATAAATTGTTCTGGGACAAAATAGTTCACCATTTTAAAAATAGTTCAAAAATTTTTTTTTTTTTTTTTTTTTTAATTGTTGTATTTTTTAATTCTTTAAAGTTTATTTTAAAATTAATTTTAATCATAAAATTTCCTAATTTGTTATTTGCGGTATAAAACCTGTTTGTCCCAGATTAAGGCCTGATGTTTTATATAATACATATTTGTCTTCAATATTAAGCAAAAATATTTAAAATCAAAAGGGTAGAAATTTCTTAAAAATATTTTTGATTTATACAATATAATTTACAATATTTATTGTAATAAAATTTATAATGGTTTTTAAATTAATAAAATCTTAGTTAAGGAGATATACATAAATATTTAAAGTTACATATAACTAAAAGAGTATAACCAAAAAAATAAATTAAAAATCAAAATTTTTTAAAAAATTTAAATTTTTTTATGAAAAAATTGACCTAAATTTAAAAAAATATATTAAAAATAGTAGATTTTATTATCCCAGAACAGTTACTTTTCCATTTTATAGTAAAGATATTGCTTTTTAACATACAAAAAGAAAATTTAAATCGAAAGGGTAGAAATTTTTGAAAATTGCATACCAAAATAGCATTTGCATTATGAATGCATTTTTAAACTATAATATTATTTTTAAATTACTACATTAACAGAGGTCATATTCATCTTCTATATGTAGTTTAAGTCATTAAAATCCGTTAACAAATTTTGGAGATATTGATGTGAAAAGTTACAAATTTTTCCGATGTTTTTGACTTTTCGAATAAATTCGCGAATTTTTTAAAATTCAAAAAAATAAAAATGGAGTTATTTAAATGGTTCCATAGATTATATACGTATTAAATATAAACAAAATCGGATGACCCTCCGTAAAAAGATTAGCATTTTTTATAAATCTCTCATGGAATGGACGATATTTATATTTTCTTATGTCTTTCCTTTTGTCAAATATATCGTTCATTCCACGAGAGATTTTTTTAAAAATTTAAATTTTATTATGGGGGTCATCCGATTTTTTTATACTTGATAATAAAAAAATATTAAATTATCTTGTCCCAGAACAATTATTTTTGCATTTTATAGTAAAGGTATTGTATTTCAATATATAAAATTTAAATAGTAGTGTAGACATTTTTCGAAAATTGAATTTGCATAATTAATACATTTTTAAATTATAATATTATTTTTAAATTACTACATTTATAGAGATTTATAGTTACATACTTTTCCGACTTTTTTGACTTTTCGGGAAGTGAAAATCGTAAATAAATAAATGAATAAAAAATGGCGATGCGTATGTCAAATATTTGCAAAATCGGAAGACATAAAAAATATTTTTGGGCATTATCTAGTGGAATGAACGATATGTATTTTGTATCAATAAAAGATATATGTTTATTTACTTACATGATATATAAACAGTACAATTCTCTCATTTTATTATAATAAATTTGAAAAATGTGAAACTTTTCATTTATCATATTATTTTTGAGAATTTATCAGATGACATTGAGAATTTTCTGGCAACACTGCCGACCAGCCATTCTTAGTCGATTTGTATACTTTAAAGTGGATGTTTGAATACTTTTTCTGCGCGTTAAATACATCAGCACAAACGCATAATACCGGGTATAATAAGAAAATATTATTTTTATGTGTCTGGCATTATGGGCGTATGAGTAATATCAATCATTTACTGCAAGCAGTGTTACCGTTTGGCGACTTTAGTCGCCAAATTCCCCTTTTTCAACTACCTGGCCACTTTTTTGGCCCCTTTTTCAAATGGAGACTAAATGGAGACTTTTTAAGACTATGAGCTAAATGACGAGAAACTAAGTTGTTTGAAATATATCGCCCCGTTATATATTATTTTTTACAAATAAATTAATTATTTTGAGATTGTTTCATAATAAAGTTATATAAAGAGCCGCGGAATATTTATTATTGGACTGAAACGGTTAATAACTAAAAAAAAAAAAAAAAATATTAAAGTTTATAATTAGCTATTTCGGATTGAGAAAAAAACATACATATACGATGAATATTTATTTTCTAATTTATATTTTTACATTCCTCATAGCAAAGTGTTTTTTTTTACTAAATTATCAATAATAAAAAATAGTTTGTCCAACAGACTTAAATCAATACTTGTGGATCCATACGTTCAGCCCTAAATTGGTTCGACGGGGATTTGAAAGTTTGGAATACGAGTTAAGACCTCGTACAAAAGTATAAAAGTGAATTAATAAAAAAAGGATTGTATGTCAACTATTATTGTGAATTAATCTTTAATTTTTCAATAATAAAAATTGTTGCAAAATATTAATAAATAAATTATTTTGTTAGTAACAGCATTGGATTTAGTAGTTTTTCTTAAAACACAATATTTTTTGTTTTTGTTGTTATCAAATAAACAAATTTTGAGGAGTTTTGAAGCAGTTGGCCCCTTTTTTTCAAAAAGTATAACCAAAAATAACCAACTCTGCTGAGAAATGAGATACCAATAAGCTATAACTCCGTACAACAGCATTTTTCACACATGAACGAGACCATATACACATGAAAGCAGAGAAATTTTAGGACTGCGTACTCAGTTTTTCTTTTCGTGTTCGAAAATCCTTTTAAAAGACTTTTAAATTTTAAAAATTATTATATATATTTTTTTTTATAAATTATGGACATCAAATGATAGAATAGGATTTAGAAATTTCAGTAAAATGTCAAAAATGTCCTTCAGATATTTTATCCTTAAATATTCTCGAGATTTTCCAACAAACAATTCTAAAATTATAATAACTTTGAACACATTACAATGTGTTTTCTTAATCACACGTTTTGTCCTTTTAGCTTCAACAGTTCAAATTTTATGCAATTTTAAAAATGTTCTGTCAGTGTTTATGTGAATTTTGTTTTATTTTCTTTTTCGTGTATTTATACGTAATGGTTCAAATCGTCCAATTTTATTTGGTTCAAATTTAAGAAGGATGGGTCCATGTATGGTCATAGCTTCTATATAAGGACCTCGAGCGAAAATAACTTTAACGTATTACATGGTTTCTACAGCTTTTTTTCTAGTAATTACTTACAAAATGATATTAAATATAATATAAAAATCATAGCCTACTATCTTTTCGTAGATTAAAATTATAAGTAATAAATTTAAAGTTTAAAAAAAATATATAAATACCAAACTTATCACCGTTTTAACTTTCAAATATATTTTCAAATCGTCCAAATAATGTTGTGAATCATATATGGTAAGAGTAATTTAAATTTTGAAGACCATGGCTTCAAAAATTACTATATTGGTTTTACAAGCACAATGTCCCATTAAACTGAAAACTAAATTTGTACATTTGTCCTGAGGAGTAATTTTCAAATCGTTGTATGGCTTAAAGTAATAAGGTTAAAAACATAAAATTTTGGTACTTGAAACTGGATATTAGCATCTTTAACATATATTATTTTGGAAATTATTTGTTGGAGACATTCAAGGATATTAAAGGATGAGGGACCTATTTTTCTACTTTTATTTGGATTATTTTAACAAAAAGTTATACGTTATAATGCCAAAATTCTCCTCTTTCATTTGATGTTCATATTACTATATTGAGGGCTTATATTCAAAACGGGCCATATGCAAAACCCTAATTGTTCAGGAGAACATACTCATTTTTCACTCATTTTTCAACATTTTGCAAATCGTTCTTCTACGAGTTATTAATATTACGTCTACACAGAGAAAACAGATTAGTAGTTCCAACCGTATTTTTTGCCAATCGAATTCGGTCGGTTGCACCTACTATCTTAGAATTCGATTGCGGTGACCGAATATTTCGTTTACTTATAACATATAATTGGTACTCACAAAAGAAATATTAGTTGAGATAATTGACAATTTAGAACAACATAGTAGGTACAACTGTTTTGAAAAAGTAATTCGGTTAGAACAACTGAAGATTTAATTTCAAGAATGGTTTTTAGTACAAACATATATTTGTTTATTATTTATTATTTTTTACATAAAATGTATGGAAGAATTATAAAAAAATATAAAAAATTAACTGTATAAATTACCATGTCTGCAAACTCTTAATTAGCTTCGATATAATGGTGGCCATTGTAGAATTTTTAACTTGAATTTTGAAAATCAAAATATTCAAAAGATTATGTTATATGTATTACCAAATTTTTTCCTATAAGAACACGTTAAATTTAATGAATTTTTGTGACTTTGCTAGATTTTATTTATATTACTTATTTGTGATAACACCCATTGTATTTATTGTTTTGCGATACTTCTAATTCACACATTTTCCTAAAATATTGACCACACTTGGTTGCATTACTCCCAATTGCATTAAAATAATAAAGAAGATGGAAATAGGAATTACGAATGTAAATCAAGCTTGCTATGATAAATTTCGTGAAAAGCTGTAAAGATAATGTGCATATTTGTAATTAAAAGTCTATGACTGTAATAAAATGGAAACATTTGTACTAACCTGATAATAGGTTTTTGGATTTTTTATTTTATGAAAATTTTCTTCCGCAAAATCACTCGTTTAGACCTTTGTTGTGGATAATTAAGTGGTTCAACTTCACGTTCATACACACGTTAGCTTCTTTAAGTAATTTTATTTATCTTTTATATTGTGTAACGTCTGAATTCAAAACTTCGTTTTGGATTTGCTGCAATCGGAAATTTGTTTGGAACATTTTAACCTCACAATAAAATACTTACCACCCTTTAATAATGCGATAAATAGAGCCTTTTTTAATTATAACATGCGCGAATGTTATATTCGGCTCGGCCGAATCTATATACCCATCATCAACTTTTTTAAATTTTACGTTATATGGAGGTAGGCGGCAAAGTGGGCGGACCACGCCAATTTTTTGTTTCCGAGTTTACATTGGTCCTTGAACTATTTGATGTTATAAACAATTCTTCCTCTTCAACTGAGACTTCTGAAAGGAAAATATATGTAGTCATTGAAAAAGGTTGTTTGTTAGTCACTATTACTTACTATTTATTTTCTGTTTAACAAATTCCTTTTTCTAACATAAGTAATATTTTGCTTCCTAAGGATCCAAGTAATATCAAATTCCTTTTATTTTTTTTATTTTTTTTTTTTTTTTTTTTGTTTGTTTTTAGTTTATTTAGGGCCGTTATTATAACTTACCTATAAGGTAAGTTGAACGATAAAGTGAGATTTATCTACTTTTGGTTATTACAACTTGGTTTTAAGGTAAATTTTATAATTTTGATAATACGGCAATATCAAAGCAGACAGACAAATTACTAAAAACTACAGCGGAATAAATACGATTTTATTTATTTCTTTTATAAAGCAGAAAATATGGCAGCTCAGAATACATAAACCGTCCGATAAAAGTTAATGGTCAGATGTTCTTACATTTAGCTTATTGGTCACTTTTGGCTTATCTTATACTTATAACAACCAAAAACAGTTAAAGTGAACGATAACATCCTAACTTTAGTTATTGGAAAGTTATAATAACAGGCCTTAATTTTTTTTAAATATTTTTTATTTTTATAATATTTTTTGAAATGTCAAAACCAATTTAACCAATTTTTTCTTTTAAGGCAACCGAATTTGTTTCCACAATAAATGTTTGTAATAAAGTATTGTTTGCTGTAACTGAATATTCAGTACTAGTTTAGCATACCTTTTATTGAACGACTTATTGATTTCCACAATTAAAATATTCGATACAAATAACAAATATTCCTGTTAAATATTCGATATTATAACAGGAACGTAAATTTAAATATAGTACCTTCTTATTTATATAAGAAGATAATTTGTTTTCTGTTAGCAAAATTATGATAAGGTTAATAGAAAATTGGTACATATTATAAAATTAACATGGTAGTAAACGATATCTAACCAATCTTTTTTCTGTGTGTAGTAAACCTCACACTGAAAAAACTTTTAACCTCATTATTCGCGAAGTTATAGTAGATAGCCCGTTTCGTCTTAATTATTTTTAATATATGTTATAAAATGTTCATATAGCCCGTTTTGTTTATTGGAAATTAAGGAAGTAAAACATAATATTTTTGGAAAAAAAATTGACAATATGTTAAATTTATGATATCATACCAATCAGGAGATAAAAAAAGCGAAATTTTTGCGGTTGGCAGGACCATCTTTAAGCGTTTGAAATTTCAAATAACAGGTGTGTTGCATGTGAAAAAAAATTGCAAAAAAAATTTTGCAAACAAATTTTGAATCAAATAAATTGTATTAAATTGTATATTAACAACTCAAATGTGATTAAAACCTCTAAGGCGATGTTTATTGCACTTTTTATTTAATTACACTTTTATTAAGAAACTGTTTTGCTTATAATCACGAATTTTATTTATTTAAATCTAGGGTAAAGTGCTCCCATTTATGGGAGTACCCGCGTAAGATCTATAAACATCTAAAAAAGGTTAAAAATACAACTTCAAAACATAACAAAATTTTTGTGAGATATATTAAGACTCTAATTCAAAATGTTTAAAAAAAGTTCAAATCTCAAAGAAAATTCTCATTATTTATCAATTTTTATTTTTACATTTCTTTGAAAATCAAACAAAAACTTGCAGATAGCCCGTTTTTTTCTTAAAAAAATATATACTGTTTGTAGATAGCTCAACAACAAAAAGTTAAAAACATAGTGTTAAAATTAACTTTTGGCTCCAAAATTAACACCATATATAAAAAACAGAAAACTAAAGAGTCTGACGCAAAAAAAATTTTTGAAAATCTGCATGAGGCCCATTTTGAATATAAGCCCTCAATATAATCTTAATTATAAGGTATTAAATTTAAAGTCCTTTAAAAAAGAAACACGAACTCAAAACAAAAAACTAAAAACGCAGTTATACTATAATTAAGTCTATATTGCCACACTTGTTATACACCGATGCACAGTGGTCCCAAAACGAATTTTTTGGAAATAATTCTGTAACTTTAGAACTGCTGAATGTATTTGAATGAAATTTCGCATGGACAATCCCGAAGTGTATTGCAATTGATTTGAAGGAGCACAGGTTCTTAGCGGTTCTGGAGGACGGGGGGTGAACCTCCAAAGTTGGTCATCCCAGGTATGCAATTTTTTTAAAAATCGGCAAAATTTAATTTATGATTTGATTGAAAAAAAAAAAAAGCACGCAGATAGTACTTATAATTCTATACACAAAATATGCTTACATACATATATGGGATATATTTTTTTAACTGCTGTGCACTTATGTATATATAGAATGCTGCAGCACACATTTACCATAGAAATGAATGAAAATGTGTATATTTTGCTGAAGGGGGTCAAGTTTCAGTTAGTTTTTAAACGATTATGTAAAGTATTTATGCAAGTATCACTGGTATCATTGAAAAGGCTATTACCTGAAAAATAATAATAATACTGGTCGACAAACAATTTTTTTTTTCGAGCTCCTTCAAAAAAAATATGTAGACTAGATGGAATTCCGCATGCTAAACTAGAATCTGTTTTCAGTTTTTTTCCATCAGGTCGAAATTTTTTTTTATGGGTGTGTCTAATATTGTGCCCTAAATATGCCGATTACTCGAGTATATTTCACTATTACTTGAGAACGGTAGGCACGATTTATATAAAAGATATACCACGATATTAGAATTAGCTTTAAATCGCTCTACTATCAAATTTTTATCCGCTCAATAGTTTAGGAGATATTTCGAAAAAAATGTCGGAAAAAAAATTCAAGATTTCTTTTTTTTACTAAAACTTTTTTTAAAGTAAAAACATCAAAAATATTTAACCTTTATCTCAAAGCTGGCAAAACTACGAGTAAATAAAGCCCCGTATCAGAAAAATTGATGCACAAATCTTGATTGGATTCACAGTTAAGTTTGGATACCCATGCATACCTATTGTTAAGTGAAAATACACTAGTGGGCAAAAAAAAAATTTTTTTTGTCTTAAATAAAAAAAATAGGTGAATTAGTTGGAATTCAACGTACTAAATAAGAATCAGCTTTTACTTTTTTTCTATCACGCATTGATTTTTTTTATGGGCATGACTACATGACCCCGCCTTTAGGCAGTCACACTTGTGTAACTCAAGAACAGTTTGTCCAATTAAGATAAATTGATCTTTAATGTATAGCGACCTAAATTGTCTTTGAGCTGAATTTATATAATTTTTTGTCCACTTAATATTTACGTAGTTATTCGACAATTAGTACCGAAAATTTTAAAATTAATATTTTTGAAAAGTGGTGAACATTTTGATCCATAACGCTGAAACATGCATCTTTTGATGTATCACTTATCAAAATCGTTAAAGGGTTCTTGAGTTATAGCCTAAGTTTGAAAACCATTCTCGAATTTTATAGTGTGACCGCTGAATTAGTCGTGCACATAAAAAAAATCAGTACCCGATAGAAGAAAAGTGAATGCAGATTCTTGTTTAACTCGTCAAAATCCACCTAGTCCACCTATTTTTGTTTCAAGAAAAAATAAAAAAAAAATTTTTAGCCACCACTGTATTTCTACTCAATTGTATGTAACATGGGTATTTTTACTTAACTGTGAATAAAATTTAGATTTGTGTATCAATTTTGAAGATACATGCCTTATTTTATTCGCAGCATTACCAGCTTTAAGATAAACTGTAACATTTTAGATGTTTTCATTTATTAAAAGAAATTTTTGGTAACAAAAAAATCTAAAATTTTGCATGAAAATGATTTTTTTCGGACACTTATTTCAAAGTAACTCCGAAACTACTGAACATCAAAAATTTAAGTTTGGTAAATTTAAAGATATTTTTAGTACGCATGTATCCATAAAAAAAATCCAGACCAGATGAAAAAAAAAAACTGAAATCAGATTCGTGTTTAGCACATCAAAATACATCAAGTCCAACTATTCGTCTATGGGGAAGGATTTTTTTGTTGACCAATATATAAATAGTAAAGTATTGGAACTAAATTTTTTTCAAAAAAATTTTTGTAAAAAAATTTTATATTTGAACTTAAATAAAATCTATATTAATTAAGCTATTATTATGAAATTTTAGTGTAATATAAAAGAATTTGCCCTTAAAAGAAGAGTATAAATAGATTCCCACTTTTTATTTCGAAATACCCAAAATTCCAGTTCGGGAAAAGCTTGCTTCAAAAATTGACTTTTGTCAGTAAAATGGTCACCCTGTCGTTATAAGAGGCGTGGCTTATTAAATATTTTTTGTGTGTTTTGCGAACATATATAGGTATGTAACCAAGGTGTTTTTTTTTAATTTCCGCTTCGACATTTTTGAGCTCCGCAAAAAAAAATAAAAAAATAAAAATTAAAATTAACGAAATTCTGATAGGGCTAATGGGAAGACTGCTACCTGTCCTCGGATTTATTTTACATGCATTTATGTTAAGGGCTTTTTAAGGAACATGAAAAAAATTTATGGTCCGGAGGAAAATAATTGATTTTAAAGACAAAAAATGTTATCACCTTTTTGAAAAAAAATCAACATTTTTTTAAAATTTTCTATTTCAAAATAATATAACTTATCTAAACCACATAGGTATATGATTCTTGCACGAAAATTATTTAGAATTTTGTATAGAATCCAGAGAATATTTGAGAAAAATTATAGGACTCAAATTAAGCCCGCCAACTGCTTGCCAATTATTTATGGGATTTGTGCACAGTAAAGTAATTTTCGGAATTTGGCATTAAATGCTAGTTATGGTCATTTATAAAATATTTTTACTAAATTTCTCGTAAGTTTGGGTTTATTACTTGCCTAAAATATACACTATCGGACAAAATAAAGTGCGGGTTTTTACTCTTGCTATTTAATTCGTAATTATTGTCTTTTAGGTGCATAATGGGCTACTTTTTTTGGTGTCCAGGAATTTGTTGTATCATATTCTTTAAATTAATATACAAAAGAAGTTTTTGAAATATGTGCATTTCGAGTTTGGAATAAAAGTGTTGTGTTGGTCATGCATTTTGTGCGAAAAAATAAAGTGACAATTTATTTAATTTTTTGGAAATCTGCATTTGGCTTAAAATTTTCGAATTTTTAGATACAAAACGGAAGTCATATGCTTAGGAAGTGCTAAATTTTAATATTATATTAATTAAATTATATTAAAATTATTATTAAGTTTAGAAAATAAAAATGAATACATCCATATTATTGGAAAGTCTTCGACCACAATCCAGAAAGATTTCTTGACTCCAGATAAGAAAAATAAGGTAAAATTAGTGTGTTTGTTTTTAAAATACAACATTTTAGAATCTGAGGCTAAAAGATTCATACAAAATAACAATTCAAAACGAAATTTAGAAGAAATTGAGAGGACAGAAACCCTAAGACTACGAAGTAAAATCGTAACGATATCAATATTCTAGCCAAAAGAGAATGAGTTTGATCATCTAAAGTTATAGAGAATGAAATAATTATAACTATATTAGCTTTTACTGCCAGGAAAAAGCTCAAACATATGAGTTTTAGAAGTAACTATTCTAAATAAAAGTCACATCATTGTTGTGCTAAAGCGACCCGTAAAAGAAAAATAATCGTTAAAGTCCCAGAACCATTCTAAAATACACTTATTTGGATGAATAAACAAAAATCTTATTAAAATTTTAAAAAACTGAGAAAATTTTGGAAACTGACATGGAAAAGTCTGAAGTTTTAAATTTTTTGTGATAGGAGATCGTATAAAAAATGTTTTCTTAAATTTGGTACATATGAAACCAATTTGTTTGAATTTTGTCTGGACACTTAGGCTACACCGAAAAAAATCCATGTCTTATATAAACGAGAGCTAACGTACAATGTAGGAAACAATTCGTGATTTTGGACCACGAACGAATGGTGTAATATAAACGAATGTTTACGAATATATTTCTTATTATATACGAAATTTTTATATTGTTTTACGATAAAACTTTGTATTTTTTACGAATATTTTGTTTATAAATATTTTTAGTTTATAGTTTCATATTAATAGAATTTTTTATATTTAGAATATTAATTCATCTATATTTTTTAAGTAAATGTAAGAATCTGAAATTCATTATTAAAAATAATAACAAAGACATAAAAGTTTTTGGACATGAGCAGCTCAAAATGGTGAATTGGAATCTTCACTAATTTTTTTAAAATTAGCTTTCAAGATATCAACAAAAATAATAATAAAAGATCGGATAAGCAGAAAGTGATAAATCGAAATTAAATTGGGATCTGTCTTATGTATTAGATAATACATGATTTTCGTCAAATATTATCCAATTTTGTAATATTTATCCCTCCGTTGGCAGTTGTTTTACGTAAAATATATATATATATATTTTTTTTTTAGTATTCCGTCATTCATTCGTTTTCTAATATTATATTTCAAATAAACCTATTTTAATTTTGGTCATTTGCTTTGAAAATGTAAGGTTCCATGGAATTTGTGAATAGACTTTTCACAAAACAATTTAACTCAGGTTTTCGATTTTTTGTTTAAAAAATCAACAATTTCATTAATAAATAATTAAATAATATGAAAATTATCTTATATCGAAATAATACAGAAACATAATAAAATACCTTAATTATTTATATCAGAATGTTTTAAATTACAATATAATTCTATGTATTATTTAAAATAAAAATTTGTAATATATATTTCTCAAAAATAAAAAATAATATTACAAATTATAGTTTGTTATATAACGAAAATATTTAAATATATCGATAGAAACCACTACGAAAGATTTCGTGAATTTCGTAAAATGTTAAAATGCTTCATAAAATTTATTTTCGTGAAATATAAGAAATATTCTTATATTTTACGAATGAATTGGCTACGAAGTATTTTTTTGTAAAATGTGTCATAGACTTTTTTCGGTATAGTAAAAATTAAAATTACTTCCTCCTTTATCTCTCCGCTTAGAAAAATGAGATTTTTTTGCGAAAATTACGATATAGCTACGATTTTTCTTCGCAGTATCAAGGTTTCTGACTCCTCAATTTCTTTTAATTTTTATTCTAAATTGTAATTTTGTATAATAGAATGGTTCTTTTGGTCTCAGACTCTAAAAAGCTACTCTTTAAAGACAATTACATTAATCTTATTTCATTTTCGCTATCTGGAATCAAGAAATCTTATTGGATTGTGGTCGAAGACTTTCCGATAATATGGCCGGATCTATCCTTATTTTTCAAATGTAATAATAATTTGAATAAAATTTTATGGATAGAATATTAAAATTTAGCACTTTTTAAGCACATGCCTTTAATTTTGTATCAAAAAATTCGAAAATTGGAAGGCAAATTTAAAGAATTAAGTAAAGTGCCACTTTATTTTGTCGCACAAAATCCTGACCAACACAACACTTTTATTCCAAACTCGAAATGCACATATTTCAAAAACTTCTTTTGTTTATTAAATTGAGGAATATAAAACGAAAAATACGAGAACACCAAAAATGTAGATTGTTATGAACCTAGAAGGCAATTATTATGAAATAAATAACAAGAGTAAAAAACCGCACTTTCTTTTGTCCGATAGTGTATATTTTAGGCAAGTAATAGACCCAAACTTACGAGAAATTTAGTAAAAATGTTTTATAAATGACTATAACTAGCATTTAAGGCCAACTTCCGAAAATGACTTTACTGTGCACAAATCCCATAAATAATTGACACATAAAATTAAAGTAGAAAATCTCCAAAAACACCTTAATTATATATAAAGAAAAAAATGTATATATTTTATATTACTTATTTGCCTTTAAAGGGCTTAAAGCGAAAAAAATAAATTCAATAAGTAAAAATAAAAATTTCATGATAAATTATGATCTGGTGCTCAGCTGCGCCTTGAGATATTTTTCAAATTTGACAATATGTTATATCCTTTCGTTTTTTGCATAATCAATTAATTTTCAACACATTTTACCCTCCTTTTCCTAGAAAGTTCTTAGCATAACGTTAGTCTCGCCAGCTCATAATTTTTTTTTTAATAATGACATTAATTTCATTGAAAAGTTAGAATTGAATTCTTCATCCATCAAATTAGGATTTTTTGGCGAATATTAACATTTACCCTTCCATTTCAAACCACACTTTAATTTTTATATTCAAATTTATACTGTTAATACTAACGAAACCTAAAATTTACGTATAAAATTTATACTCTTAACACTAACGTAAATACGTTAATTTTATGTAGTATCTTTTTTTGTATTTGCATTTAGCACATATAAACGTCTAAAAATTTATTATTTTCTTTTTCATATATGTTTAAAAACATCGAAAGAAAGAATTTCGGGAATTTCATACCCTTAGGTTTCCATGCACGAGAGTAATACGGATTTGAAAAACATGTGTACGTAAAATTTACGTACATTAGTATTGCAGAGTTGGACCATGATTTATGTTTATGCTAAATAAAATTTAATATCATTTTCATAATTAGTTTCCTACAATTTAGTAGTTATTTCCAAAAGTAATTATATTTAAAATTTTAACTTGAATTTTATAAGATTTATGGATTTTTCTAATGTAGTTTTTGAGAAAAATATTAACTTCCGCAAAAACCGGTTTTTTTCAAAATACCAACTATTCGAAAACCGGTTTCTCCAAAAAGTCGAATAATCGATCACCCTAGTAATAAGTATGACCTATATTAATAATTTCCATCAAAATGCACTTAAAAATCCTCTAGTGGAACGAAATTCCATGGGGAAAAATTTTAAAATATTTTTTCCATAACAAGCTTAAAATTACGATTTTATTAACACCTATTTCGCGAAAAAAATATTAGCTTAATTGAGAATTGAATCCGCTGCAAAAAATAAAAAATTTTAAAAGTTAGCCCAGTTGAGATTTGAACCCAGGCATCTTTAACATTCAACAAAGTATACGACTTAACATATTTATCATATCGAACCAGCCTTTCAGTAATTCCAGATTTCTATCCATTTCATTTTTAGAATGGGACACTGTGCGTAGTTATAAAGTTATACGAATATATTTGTAATCAAATTTGATTACAAATATAAATTTAAATTAAAAGAAAAAAATCAAATTAAAAAAAAATATTTTATACCAAGAAAAGCAATTACTGAACATTTGGAATGCATGGATACTCATGCATATTTTTTTTACATACATATATTACAAGAGTTCATAACAAAACTGTCGAAATGAGGATGAATGCTCAAACACATTACCATAAGAAAACTCATAACGAAAATGTTGTCGGAAGTCCATGTAAAGAACTATTAAACCCAATTCAAACCCAACGTGTTAACGAAGCTTTAGTAAAGATGATTGCCGTGGATATGATACCTCTTTCATTTTCAGATAAAATCGGTTTTAAAAACTTTATGAATATTGTGATTTCAGGGTAAAATATTTGTGGAACAAAAGCTATAGCTGGAAATATAATTAAACTTTTTGTACAAGCTGCTAATAAGCTTTCAGTGATTTTGAAAAGTGCAATTACGGTAAGTATTACCACAGATGGTTGGACTTTAACTGCTGTAGAGTCTTACGTAACGATAACTGTTAATTTCATAAATGATGAGTGGAAATTAAAATCGTACGTATTGGAAACTTTTGAGCACCTTGAATCCTATCATTAGAGAAATCTATAGAGAAATGGAATTTAGTGGGCATGGTCCATGTCACAGTCAATGACAATGCCCTTAATATAACTGCAGCTGTAAGAGACTCTAACACTTTGGGGGAAAGTGTTCAATATTTTGCACCGCTGCAACTTTCAATCAATTCTGTGATGGCGCATACTAAATATTTATCAGACAAATGTTCTAAATTAGTTGGACATTTTAGACATTCATGTCTACGGACTGTAGGTCTTTCAAAAAAAAAAAAATAAAATAAAAAATCGGACTATAAACCATGACTTGGTGTGCTTTTGCAAACAAGAAGAAATTATTTCCTCCTTAAATACCACAATTAAAAAATAATACTGTTAAAAAAATAAAAATGTTAAAATAATGGAACTTCGATTTATATAAATATATATATTTTTTGTCATATCTTCGAACGTAATTTATTAATTCAACAATTCAATTTTGGATTTAGTGAATAGAAAATTACATCACACTAACTTTCGTACTACCGTAATCTAGTGCATAATTTCTGTGCGAACATTTGCACAGTCAGTTTGTAGCATTATTTATAAAAAAAAATTTATAAAAAAAAAAAAAATAAAAAATTTTGCATCTTTAACGACGCACAGTGTGCGATTCAAAAAATTAAATAGAAATAATTATGGAACTTCGGAACGGCTGTTCCAATTTCCATGAAATTTCACATGGTGATAGTAGAGGTGTAGGCGAGTTTTGAGCTTGGACCGTATAGACCTCTAGGGGGTGAGTCCACAGGGTCCCAAAGTTGGACACCTCGGGTATATAATTTCTTAAAAACGATCCTGATTCCTTATATCTGAACCGATTTCAAAGATTTTTATATTGGAAAAATTAAGGAAAAATTCGAAATTTGTTGGAAAAATAGGTCAAATTTGGGAAACGCTGGTTGTCGCAAAAATCAATTTAAAAATTGTATTACATCATAATAATTTAAATAATTTAAGCTTCTAAAATATTTTTCAGTTGAAATACTACTATTTTACCATATTAAATAATTAATTTTCCTTTCTTCTACAAATTTAAAAATTTAAGTACGTGTCGATTAATTGTGGGTGTGTCCTTTGAAAAAAATATTGTATTTCAAGAATTAGTTAACATATTATCAAAAATATATTCTACCAAATTTTGTTTAATTCAGATTACAATGTTCGAAAATATAAGATTTTTAAAATGCGTTGTGGGTTTGAGTTGGGCGTGTCCTTCATCACATTTTCATAAAACTTAATTTTTTTCTCCCTAAATAATAAAGCATTGAATTGTGCTAAGTTTTGCTCAATTCGAGTTACAATTTTAGAAGATGTAGGATTTTTAATATTCAGTTTGGATGGGAATTGAGTGTGCCCTTGATCCAATTTCAATAAAACTTCTTTTCTAAATGAAAATGCATTGTACCAAATTTTGTTCACTTCGATTTCCAAATTTAGAAAATATACCATTTTTATAATTCAGGATGTATTTTTTATTTGGGCGTGTCTTTGGGCCAATTTTCAGAAAACTTAATTTTTTTTTTTTTCTTAAAAATAAAAGTTATATAGTATATCAATTTTTATTTACCTACGACAACTTCCTTCTATTTTTGGCCAACTTTTATACTGTGTTTGATCGGACGTGCTTTTTAAACCGCTCTTCATAGAATCATAAAATTATTCGTTTCAATCTACATTAAGATCTTGTAAAAACATTAATAGTGAATCAAATTAAATGTACATCAGTGAATAAACCCGTGTTACTGAAAAAGTGTAAATAGAACTCTTGTTTCTTAGTGAATCTTTGTGATTAAAATATAAATAAAGACATTTTTTCGTTTTTGTGATCAACAAAATAATATTTTATAATGAATTAGTTTTTGTATAGAAACTTAAACTGAGTTATTCAGTAAATTTAGCAATTTGAAAAAATAAAATTGTAATTTCATTGGCTATTGAATTAAATAAATAAAATAAAAGTGCATCAAAAAAATGCATTGGAAATGAATTTCTCTAAAAAATTATATATTTTATTATTGTGATATATAAAGTGGAGTAGGACATTTAGGACTTCGTTTAACTTTCATCAAAATTAATGAAATCGGACTTCAGCTTCAAAAAAAGAGGATAATTAAATTAGAATCGTAAATAAAACAGCTTATTTTCTGTCATTTGAAAAAAAAATTTGTTCGGAATTCTCGGGAAATCAAGAACACAATAAAAATTTTCAGATACCGGGTATGAAATAAATCAGGAATTCGAAATACTTACTTGTGAAAATATATATGAAACGGTAGTTGATATGACAATGAAATTTTGGTAGTTAATGTTCTTCTTAATATTATATATTTTAATAAAAAAATACAAATTTCGAAATGTATCTACAAATAAAATAGATACCAAGAGACATAACTAAATGAAGTGTCACAGGTTTCACCAGAATAAATATTTGATTTCAAACATAAAATAAAAAAAATAAATAAAATAAAACGCGAAATAAAAAACGAAAGAACAACTTAGTATTTACTTGTATTTTTTTAGTGGTTGTGATATGTGATTGAAATGTATTGTTTTTGACAGATTTAGAATAAGAGATTTACGATCCCTACAACGTGATAAAAAGAAATGTAAAGTTTGGCCTACCACTTGTGTAATGTTCCTTTAAGTATATTAGATACTAAAATAAAATATTAGATACTAAAATAAAAATAAAACAACACTTGATTTACAAATTTTATTCAAATAATAATCATCAAATTGAAAATAATAATATCATATCAAAACGTATATTACCATCTTCAACTATGTACGGTAATAGTTCGAGAATCAATATAAATTCGGAAACAAAAATTTGTCGTGGTCTGCCCACTTTACCGCCCACCTCACATACTAAGTGAAATTTTTAAAGCTGCTGATAGTAGGTATAAATATTCGGCTTGGCCGAATCTTTATACCCACATACTTGCTTATTTATAAGATGAGCAAAAACACTAAAAGTATGAATGTTTGGGTAGATTTTTTTTCTTGAAATTTTTTTAAATATTTATTCGCACAACTGACATTTTGTGACATTCTTTATGTTTCTACACAGCTTAACTTGACATACGTGAATGGTTAAATGTGTTTTTAATGTGACAGGTTATTTGTTGGATTGATTGTTGCATGTTTTTCTTACACCCACGCAAGCTAAGTATTTGAGAACGAAGAGATAATTTAATAATCCTTTTATATCGATAATTGAAGATTAATCATATACTTATATTGCTAAATATTCGAAAAGTATGGTCGTATTCAAAAAAGTAAAATTAAAAAAAAATTCCTAATAGTTAAAAACAACTGTTAACTACGTTTTATCTGGTTCCTATATGTACACACAGAAAAAAGATCGATTGGAAAACGGTTAGAATTGTTAATTGTTAATATTTAATGGTAAAGAACAAAAATTAATTCGAAATATTAAATAAATTATACCTCGAAAGTTTTTTTTATAAATTCTGTACAATTAATCAATATTTATCGTCTCTTCATTACTGATTGTTAGTTGGTTGCAATCAAAAATTTATTTGTATTAGAATTATTTATTTAAAAACTATCTATTCAGATGTTTTGACTGATATGTAGTTGTACTAACTTCAAAAATTCGGTTGTAATAAAAATAAATAAATTCGATAATAATTAAATAAATTAGCTATAACAATAAAAATAAAAAATTGGTAATTTCTTTTTGACGTTAAAAATAAAAATTAAATAAATTGTTGAAACTAAAAAAAAATAAAAATGAAATGAAAATAAACAATATATATTCAAGTATTATTAAAGGGTAAGTATAAGTTTACTATGAATAAAAACAACCAATTTAAATTATGCTACTTATGATTCCAGGTCGCATACTATCCATCTGAAATATTGGATTTTCAAAAATGTAATATAATCTACATTTACAAAAGGGCAGGTTTTGATATCTACAAACAATTTAAACAACAAAGATAACTTGATTTTAAATCGGGCGTAAGCAATTTGTGTTTAAACATACAAATGTAGGGTAAGTGTTCCTAAGTTCGGCATGTACTTTAAACTAAAAAAAAAAAAAGTTAAACTGCCGAATACCGTACACTTACCCTATGTATATATTTTGTAATAATTTCTTTCAATCCTTTTTCTATTCTATATCATTTATCAATGCTGATTTTAAGCTACAGACGACATCAAAAGAGAAGGGAGAACCGTTATAGTTCTAGAACACGACGCTGTTGGTAGTTTGGTACATAATGTTATCCAAAATGAACCTGAATTTAGCTTTAAAGGTGAATATGTGAAGAAAACCATAAGCGGAATAATAATGGATATTGCTTTTGGACTTATATAAAACATACCCTAAGTAATCATGTTTAAAATTTACTTTTGGTGTAATATTATGCAAGCAAATAGTTAACTGATAAATGAAAATAAAAATAATTTTTAAAATTTACCACCCTTATTTCTTTCAATTGAATAATTCGATTCCAAGAACCATTTTTTTCAGTTAAGTTTGTAGTTGCAATTACTAATAATTTCACCACTTGCAACTGAATTATTTAGTATTTGTAAATGAATTCAGATGATAGCAGTCAGAACCGACCAAATTCGATTGGCAAAAAATTCGATTTCAACAAAGAAACTCTATTCTCTGTGTATTCTTTCAGTTTTTCTTATATTTTTATTGTTAATGTTCGAACTGTGAGAATAAATATTTATTAAATGTTTTTATTTCCTTTTGATTTTGTAGATTTTTTAATATAAAAACAGAATTATTGGGAAATGAATTTCAGTCTTTAGTTTAACCATACACTCTAATACATGCACGTATGATTACTACTATAAAATAAGTAAGTTTTTATGTAAAATTACTAATATTCTATATAAGCCTAGGCATAGTATGTTTATCAGTATTAATTACATACTTTTATGAGCAGAAATACATACAAAGTATAATAATTTCAATGTTGATAAACATGTTTTTAATAATTAATATAGGTATATTGTGTGTTATATGAGACGAGTAATATAAAATTTGTCAAAATTTTATTTTCAAAATAATAAATTAAAGGAAAAGAATTATAAAATTCTTTTAATTTAATTTTGTAAGGAGAGTAATAACGTACCGTCTATACTAGCCTTTTTCTTGTTCGCACAAGAACAAAACGTCGGCAGAGCAACACACACAATTTTTTCCCTTTTGTTTTCAGTGGGCAGAACATTTGTCGAACAAATCACAATTTTTTGTTTGCCGTCATTGTCGCTTCGATACTTTTACATTCAGCGCCTCTTCTTCCGCATAAAAAATGACGTTTGATGGCAGACATGGTTGCTCGAACAATTGTGCGAACAACGGTGTGCGAACAAGAACAAAACATGAACAACTTGAGTCCAAACTATACAAATGCATGTGCGCACAACATTTTGTTCAATGTGCGAGCATGAAAAAGGCTCGTGTGGACGGCAAATAAAGAAAGGAATAAAATATTGGCAAGAAATTATTCCATTCTTAATGAAATATGATTGTTCTACAGGTAATGTGGATAAAAACATAAAAAAGTTATTAATCTACATACATACTGTAATGTAATATACAAATAATTGCAAAGTTATTTTAAATTTTCAAAGAAACAAAAATAATCCTGAAAAAAATAATATAATTAAAGCAGCACGAGAGAAGACGCGGAAGCCATGGAATCTCTAGCGATCAGTCGGTTTTGGGGGAGTTCTTGTCCCTTCCGCTCTGCTTCTATACAATCACAGTCTTTTATATAGACTCCCTAAAATAAGCTAAATATAAAATACATTAACTAAGGCCTGATATACTGTAGCTAAAAAAAAAAAAAACAAACAAAAAAAGACCCAAAGTTACAGCTAGATAGGAGAGATTCTAAAACAAAGTTATTAACTGTATTTTAATTATTCTGATCTCAAAGAAATTATTTATTGCTAAAACTATATATTGGAATTATAATAAAATGAAGTGAAAAAAACTACATAAACCTAATGAATTATAATATATAAATTTAGTTCTTAAGTGCCAATTTACAAATTTTATTGAAAGTAAAAAATATAATTAAAACCGAATTACTTTATCAAAAACGCAATTCAATCAACACACAAAATATATCGACTATGATATGATCGAAGATAAAAGAATAAAATCAAAACATAATCAATAACAAACGAAAAGAAAAAATATCATACAATTAACCAAAGCTTCTTCTTCTTCTTCATTATGAATAATGACGTCATACTTGCTCATTGTTTTCGTTTCGTTTCGTTTTTTTTTCTTATTCTTTCATTTTCATTGTAAAAAAAATTATATGCCAAAATCAAATATTCAATCGTAATAAGTATTTACACTCACCAACCATATGAAGAATTACGTTGAGGCCTCAGCGATTGCATTGGTTGAATCTGTTGATGAATTTTGTTGCTAAAATTTATAAAAATCGGGTTCTTGCATATCTTCTTACAAATTATATTAGCACCAAAATTTTGTTGTTATAATTTAGTGTTGTTTAGTTTTAGGTGTTTTTTTTTTTTTTCTTAATTTTTTCATAGGTAAATCCGACCAGGATTTGCGAATAAAGATTTCCTATAGAAGTGATGAAGTGAGTTTGGTGAATATGTTTCGGACTACAGAAAAGGAGTGTGTCGCAATTTATGCTGCAGAGAAAACTTGATTCCCAAATATTTTAAGGAAATTTTAAAAATGACAAATTAAGTAACATGTGGCTAAGGAATAGCGCATTTATAATTACCTTGTTGGAGAGTTTTAATTTTATTATTTAAAAATTTCCTCAATTCTAACGTGGATCGAATAAATATGACTAATCGGGTACATGCAAAGCACAGGCTAATTATGAAAAATTATTTAGGACCATGTGCTCCAGATTTTTTTAATGATTACCTGGATGGTATTTAAATTTAATGAATATTATTTTCGCCAATATAACCTAAAAATATTGGTTAATTTTACCTTATTATTCGATTTAATAAAACAAATTTAATTTAATTTCTGAAATTTAAAATAAGATGTGTTGTAGAAATTTGGATTTATTTTGCTTTAGCAATATATTATTTGCAAGCATATCAACACGTTTATAAAATTCCGATGATTCCAGAAAAAAGAAGTTTAAATTTTTTTGTTTCAAGTAAATAACTTTTCGTTGTAGAATATTTCATTTTAGTACGAAATAATCACACCTGAGTACCTATTTTCATTGAATTACTACAGTAGTAATTATTTTCATTCTACCCTTTAAGTCCATCACTGGTCCGATAACTAACATAATATACAAGAATGAATATTTAGAGAAAAGCAAAGAACATTTTGATGAACTTTTTTACACAAATAATTAATATTATTTGTTGTAAAAGATGTAATAAATAAATAGTGTTTATGTTATCAATGTGAATGATCCCAACGATGACTTGGTTCAAGGCTTGACTAAATTGTAATAGAACGATCCACATTGAAAGGAAAATTTTTTCTTTTTTTAATAAATTACCAAATTTAAGAGAGTAGCAATGAAATATACATATTTTCTAAATATTAATCATGATCTAAAGATGTTTTACTTATGAAAGGTTTTGTAGAACAATGTCATTAACACAAATTCTAAATTATTGATGAAAGATTTTTTTATTCAAAACAATACAACTAGGGTATTCACTCGAATATTGTTTGTTCGATTAATCGAGAAATTAAAATCAAACAACTGTTCGATTAAAGTAAAATCAAGAATTTCGAGTAACAATTTATTCGAGCAAATTATGCCGATTAATCGAATAATTCGAGTAAAAAATATTTTAAATATTTTCTTTCTTAACTAGGATGTTTTATTTTTAGTTTTCTAAAAAATTTAACTTAAAAACAATGTTTCAAAATTTGTATATAATGTTTCGAATCTAAAAGTGGTACCACAAATTGTAATTTTATTTAAAAAAAATGTATTTAGTAAAAAGAACCGAATATATGCCTAAATTACAATACATAGTTAAAGGTCGTTTTTTAATTACAAAAATTAAATAAAAATATAAACGTCACTTTAAAAAATTATAAAGTAAAATTCAAATAATTTTAATATAAATGAAATTGAAAAAAGATTCGGCTGTGCCGAATCTTTGATACCCTTAACCATATTACCATCTTACTATCTTATCGACATCATATTACCATATTACCGACAAATAATAAAATTTTCGCCTTAACGTATGCTTTCATATTTTCACATATTTAAATCTAAATTTTTTTCAAACTACGAAAATTTGAATATGAAAAAAAAAACAATCATAGCAGGCTTTGCTTTTAAAAAATAAACAACAACAATTCCATATTTATTTATTTTTTTATGTGTGTATATACAAACTGACTGCATATACAAAGAACAACAACAACACTGTTATTCATTATATTACTTCTGTTGCTAACTAAACTACTTGTCTTATAGGCAAAAACGTCACTAATAGTCATTACAATGCTTAATATACATGTTTGTGTATGTATTTATGTATATTCTTAACAGATATGTTTTAGTTTAAAAAAATAAACAACAACAATTCCATATCTATTTATTTTTGTACAGACTGCATATACAAAGAACAACAACAACACTGTTATTCATTAAATGACTGCTGTTTCTAACTAAACTACTTGTCTATACAAAAAACAAAAAACGTCACTAATAGTCATTACAATGTTTAATATACATGTTTGTGTGTGTATTTATATTCTTAACAGATTTGTTTTTGGTCCATAACTCTGTTGATTCTGAACGAATTTAATTTATTAAAAAAAACGAAATTTTATAAAAACATTTATGACTGATCTATATAAAAATAAAAATCTGTAGCTTGAACAAGGGCTTCAAAAATAAAAAAAATCGTTTTCCCCGATATCTCAGTTTTTACTGAACCGATTTATTTCATTTTTTCAGAACAAAAATTCAGAAAATAATTTCCGAGCCCCCTTTAAAAATTCGAAGTCTCTGGTATATGCAGAGGCTTCAGAAACTGAAAAACCGGTTCCAAAAACCGGTTTTTAAAGCATATCTCCGCCATTTACAAACCGATCCTGCTGATTCAAAAAACCGAAATTTTAAAAAAATATTTGTGACCGATCTGTATAAAAATAAAAATCTATAGCTTAAACCAAGGCTTCAAAAAATAAAAAATGCGTTTTGTCCGATATCTCAGTTATTACTGAACCGATTTATTTTATTTTTTCAGAACAAAAATTCAGAAAAAAATGTCCGAGAATTCTTTGTAAAAACGAAGTCCGTAGTGTATACAGAGGCTTCAGAAACTGGAAAACCGGTTCAAAAAACCGGTTTTTTGAACATATCTCCGCATTGTATGAACCGATCTTGCTGAATTCCAATAGCAAAATTCTCGAAAGCATTTCCGATCGTTTGATATATATATTATATATGTCAGTTATCGGTGGGCTTCATAAACGCCATTTCAACCGACACACGGACGGACGGACGGACATGGTCCTATCGTCATCATTTCTTACAAGGATCCCGAAAATGTCAACTTTTTTGCTCTCCGACGAAAATTGTGGGAATTACAAACGGAATGACAAACTTATATATACCCTTTACACCTTTGGTGAAGGGTATAATATAATAAATAATAAGAAATAAATTGAAGGATTTTTAACTTGATTTGGAAAAACATATTATTGGTTATATAACAATAAATACTCAGTCTGTTGTAAAGGATATGAAGGTGATGGTTTGAATGAAATGGGTTATATAGAGAAGGAATTTGGACTTAAAATTAAGTTAAGCATGTAAACTTGTTCTTTATGTGAAGAATCGCTGAACTACTTTATCTAAAAAAAAGGCTAGTCCAAAGTGTTTTTTGTCATTTTCAAAGTGCAATAACTCAGAAACTAAAAAATATATATTTTCACAATTCTTTCACAGCCTAACGGATAAAAATCCATATAATATTTGTGTAAAATATTATACTGAGTCGGTTTTACTAAATTATAACAAAAATAAAATAAAAAATAATAAGAAATGAACGATGAATTATAAAACATTTTAAAAATAAATCTGGATCTCCGATACTTAAAAATATTGTACAAACATTTTAAATATAACTGAAAACCTCTGTTGTACATAGGTTAGTATGTGTCCAAATTTAAAAGTTAGGTAATGAGACAAAATCGCATTTCGGACTACCCTTAATATAAAATTTGGTTCAAGTAAATAGGCCAAATTTGTTAGATTTATTTATTTAACTATCAATGAAAATATTAAATATAGAGAAACAACGACATTATCAAAGCAAAAAACACAAATATTCATAAATATTTACGTAAATTTTAATTATATATTGTTTTGGAAAGACTATTTCTTATTTTAAGCTATATTTTTGTATAATTTTTTGATAAGCATTGAAAAATCGAGCAAAATTTTAAGTTATAAATTAATCGAATAACTCGAGTAACTTAAAAAATTTAATCGAGTATTCGAGTAATTTAAAAACTGCATTTTCGAGTTATTTGATTATTCGAACAACGAAAAAGTCGAGTAAAATGATACTCTAAATAAAACATAATTGCTCAATTTACAAAGTGTATGATATGAGGGATTTTTATAAGTATTATTTGTTTTATACAACATTGAAGATGTTGTTACAAATGAAACAAAATAACCAAATAATACTGGTAACTTATGTTTGCAAATTTAGTTATATTTTCCTACTTCTCAGAAAATATAAACAAAATACTTTAAAGAAGAAAAAATAAACAAAAAACTTTAACAATTAATATTTAAACAACGTTGTAAATTTGCAAAAATGCTGTGTTGTTATAATTTTCTTTTTGAAAGCTTTTATAGGTATTTAATCGTTTCCCACCTGACCTGAGTTTCGTTATTAGCGAATATTCGCTAAAAGCGAAGAATTATCGAAACAAATATGTTCGACAAAATATCGAGAATTATATTAATTACGAATGTTCGTAACTTCGAACTTTCTTCGATAATTTCTCGATAGTAAACATTCGCATAATTTTAGAGAATCTAAAAATATTGATATTGCTATATTCAACTTTTCTAAATAAAATATCGAAACCAAATGTTTCGAGAAATTGTATAGCCTCTTAAATTTCTCGAAGAATTTTTATGTAAATATAAAAGCAACTTATTTTCTTGTTTTTGCATGCAATATAGAGACCTGCAAACTGTGTCTTATAAAGCATTTCAAGCCACTTGATATTTTTCAAGTGCTGTTATCAGTGTGTGTGCGGAGCAATAAATACTGTTCTGCAGGCACTTAAAAGCATACAAATACCTTTGCACACATTTTTTGCTACACACAGCAACTACGTATTACAAAAAACAAACAAATCATCAAGACCACTTGAATGCTTTAAATCATTTCTCAACGTCTTGTAAGATTTGTTTTTTTTTTTTTTTTTTTGCCACACCACTTGCACTACTTGTTTACGATAAATGATTTGAACGCACGGATTTGCAGTCGCTCATACACAGTACACACTTGCTTTGCTTCGGGCAGCGAACAGTACGAACAGTATTTATTGTTGTTTTTGCACATGTTGGCTATGAAACACACACTTGAAATTCAAGTGGATTTGCTTTTCAAATCATCTTACGCAGGAGACTAATGCAAAACAATAAAAAAATTAGAATGTATTGTCATTCTTGAGTCAAAGTTCATAGTAGTCTGTTGTAAAATAATGCGTTTTAACATTTAAGTTAAGTAATATTTTCGGATGTGTTTAATAAAAAGCAATATGATAAAATTTTAAGAAAAATGGTAAGTAATGTTTCTATTTGTCTAAATATGTACATAGATTTGTAATATAGCAAAAATAATTTTCCTTCAGGTTTATTCAGAAATTGTTTGCGTTAAAAGAAGGGGATTTAAACAACAGAAAAATTAAAAATATTGGGAGAAAAGGCATTGATGACCCTACTCTGGGCGAAATTTAAATTTTGTTATATGGCTTTATTAATTTTATTGTTTATTATACGAATTATTTTTGCAATATATTTTATTATTATGTAAACAATTTTTTTAATATTTGATATATTGTGATGTATGAATTAAGACATAAGTAACTTTAGAAATAAAATCAACTTTTAGTTTTAGATTGGGAACATAATGGAAATGAAACAAAATAAAAAACCATCGTTTTCGAACTATTGCTAATGATATTAAACACAAGTGATTAGTAAAATCAGTATCAGTATAGTGAAAGAAATTGTTGTGTGTGATGGTGCTAACATTTGAGTTTGAATGTAGATGTAAAAAAAACTACCACCAAATGTATTGTAAGAAGCACTTGTATGTATGATAGTAGAGTGATGGAGATTAAAAAACATTTTTAAAATCAAGTAAATAAATAAATAAAGAATTGTATAACAATGAAATAAATATATGGGAAAATCAAATTATTTTTGTTTATATACATATGTATACCCAGCAAAAAACGATGAAGTTCTTCCAAAAAAAGAACATTTTCACAACTTGAAAAGTGGAACAAAGTGTATATTTTAAACTTTTTTGGAAGTGCTTAATAATTACTTACAAAAAAAGTGAAAATAAATGAATTTTTAGCAGAAAAAAATTGTAATAATTTCTAACAAAATTAAAATTTTAAAGCATTTTTATTATCTTTTAATAAAGCTAAAGCGGAATTTTTGTTAAAAAATTTTATAAACATAGTTTTAAGCGAAGTACTTCAAAAGATATGAACAAGAAGTATAAAAGAAGAACATCCTACCAATGACAACCATGGGTTAAAAAAAGAACTTCCACAGCTCTTTTTCACCACTAAGTACTTCCTTCCAATGACAACACAATGTTAAAATCATGACTTTTTCAGTTCTTTTTTTGCTGGATATGTATTTATTCCTTTTACTTAAAATGCAAGGCCAATTATTTGTATTAGATCCCCATGTATCCACAATCTATTTTAGAAAAAAAAAACTTAAAATAAAATTACTTTTTTACTATGAATTCCTTTTTATTGAGAATTATAACTAATACAGAAATAAGTAATTTTTGAGAACATGACAGAGTCCATTTGTATTTCCAATTTCAAAATTAGTTTGTAAAATTATTCAGAAAAAACTTTAATTTTCATCTGAAAGGATATATATTAAGAAAATTATACATTACACGTTTATTGCTTCATTTCAAAATATTCATATTTGTTATCAAAATTTAGTGATTGAACCACATTTTTATTAATATACATATAAATAGCTAAAAAGCTCTTTAGTTAGTAGAATTTTGACTGGTGTCTATTCTTTTGATGTCTTATATTTTTTGTAGCAATTGTGCCTCAAAAGATTAGATGTAGCATTCTCGTTGAATTTATATACATACATACATACATTATTGCAGCGACTACATAATACATAATTTCTGATAATTTCATTGTTAGCATATTAATTTCATAAAATATATTGAAGATTTCGCTTTTGGAGATTCTTTTCTCTGTTTTAAATAAAGCATTATCAATTTTTATTATATTTCAGAAGCACTACTCATTTTCACAAATTTAAAAATAAATACACGGTCAAAACTTATTGAGTTCAAAAAACCGAATACCAAAAAATGTACAATGTCATTGTAGTTTTATAAAAAATAAATAATTGCTTACAGGTACTATAAAAATTAAATTTGAATATATGATCACAAGTGTGACTTTTTGCATTTTCCGCGAATATTATTTTATTACTGACAGTTTTATTGCGAAAAGAAAACAGAAATATTTAATTTAAAGGCACTTTTTATTGCGTGTCAATTACCTGTAACTGTTCTTATTTCTTATAGTACCTATATATATAGTAGATGTATGCCAAAATTTACTTCTCATTCATACAAAATTTAGGTAGATTTAAAATTTTCTATAAGAAAAAATTATTAAACGGAAAATCCAAAAATAATAATAATAATACTTTCTTTTCTTTGTTGCTTTTTATGACCTAGCACCATTGTAAACGTCCCATTAAAGTATTTTGTTTGTTTAAAATTTCCGGGAAATCTAAGATTTTTTATTTTTATTTTTTTTGTGTGACATTTTATTTTTAAGTTGATGTCTGTGTATGTCTTTGCTCGTATTTAAAAATGCCTTCGTGTGCAATGCAAATAAGAAAAAAGAACATAACACAACATAGCAATGTTAGGCATCGCACAATTTTTGAAAACATGTATGTCGTCAATCGCTATGCTTTAATACATACACATGCACTCTAAAAAATACATTTAAAATTACTACTATAAAGTAGGTAAGTTTTTATGTAAAATTACGGAAAATGTGTATACTTAGCAGTGCTGCCAATTTAGCACTTTAAGTGCTAGATCTACCACTTTTAAAACTAGTTTAGCACCAAAAAAAGTGAATCTAGCACTTGGCACTTTTTCTAGCACTTTTCGAATTATTTTTGGCGTTTTTTTTAGCACTTTTTGCTCATTTTTTAAAAATTATTTTTTTATTTTTATTTATTTTTATTTTTTTAATTAAAACTGCAACTAAAATTGTATGTTTTTAACGATGGTAACTAATGCGATCTTTAAGGAGTGTGTTTAGCAAAATAAACTTTGTAAAAATAAAAATAAAAGCATGTAAAATTTTGGCAATATAGTAAACTATAATTCTTTTGTTATAAGAAATAATTATGGTAAAATAATGTCGAGTTTGCATCGATGTCATTAAGCAATATAAAACAATATTTTAATAAAATTTTAATCTCCTTGAAAATTAAAATATTTATAAGTACATATTTAAACAACAATTTACTCAATTTAAAACATCATAACAAGACATTAGCGTCGTTTACTAGACAAATTGATTAGTTTGTGTGAAAATAATGTAATTTTATTTTATACTTTAACTCTTGGTCCGTGTTGCCAGGAGTTGAAAAAAATAAGAAGCTCAATTGAGCTTTAGAAAAGGTCAAAAAAAGGCCAAATGTCCTAAATAAGGCCGGAAAAAGCTAATATTTACTTTTTTTAATTTTAAGGCTTATTTTTTCTAGTTGTCGTTATTTTAATATTAAAAAATATATATATATATATATATATATATATATATATATATATATATATATATATATATATATATATATATATATATATATATATCGACCATTCCAGGAAAGAACGCCCGAAAAAGTATATTTTTTTACTTGATGGCTTTCAATTTCGATAAAAATTTTTATACATAAACTTCATTAAGCCTTCTATCAATTTCAGTTTTCAGTTTTGTGAAATTGCAAAAACTCGCGATTTAATTTCGCTTTTTAATTTTCTCAAAAACCAAAAAAATTTCAAAAGTATGTAACTTTGAATAGCAATATCTCTGGAAAGACTTTGTGAATTTTAATGATTTAAACGGCCTTAAAATTACGCATATGGCGGCTTTACGACGAACGTTTTAAAAATAAGAAAGATTTTTTAAAAATGCATTTTAATGCAATTGCATTTTTTAAATGCATTTGTCTTTAAATATGCTATTCAAATTTTTTAACATAAATAAAAAGTTTGGAATCTTTACATTAAAATAAAAGTGTAAAATTTTTGGGACGCGAAAATCTTATATGCATAATCCAATTTTTATAAAAATATGTTTAAAATTTTTCATATAAAATTAAATTTTTTTATTGTTTTTGAAATTTTCTTTAAAATGTATAAAAGTTAACAAAATATAAAAAGTATGCAATTTTAAATATTCATATCTCTTGAAGTTATTGATGGATTTTTGTAATTTAAAAAGTATTTAAAAGGCCATTGTATAGTTTTTGTGTAATTTAGTCAGCATTTTAAAAACCACGTCTTCGATCCATAATATTTTAAAAATATAAATGCAGTTTTTAGATGCATTTTTGTTAGTTGCGAATTTATTATATATATATAACTTAAAACAATAAATAGTTTGATACATAAAGTTTTACTATTTTTCAGGATTTTTTAAAAAATAACACAATAAATTTTTTTTTAACAAAATACTTAAAGATACTCATAATACCAGAAAAATATAATTTTTATATGAAAAAATTTAAACTAGTTGAAGAAGAGGGGAAATTATGCACAGTACATGTGTGCGTCCCAAAAATTTGAGATTTTTATTATAATGTAAAGATTCCAAACTTTTCATTTATGTTAAAAAATTTAAATATTTTTTTAATAGCATATTAAAAGAAAAATGCATTTAAAAAATGCATTTAAAAAATGCATTTTTAAAAAGTACTTTTTATGTATAAAATATTCATGTTTAAGCTAACATAATTACAATTCAAACGCCGTTTAAATCATAAATTTCTGCAAAACCTTCCCAGATATATTTGTATTTAAAGTTGTATACTTTTGAGATTTTTTAGATTTTTTCAAAAGTGAATAAGCGAAATAAAATCTCAAATTTTCTGAATTTAGCGAATCTGAAAACGGAAATATTTATAGACACCCATAGACCTTATACCAATAAAATTTTATAAAAATCGAAGGACACTTGGTATATTTTTGGGCGTTCTTTCATGGAATGGACGATATATATGTATATATCGCGAGAACTAGAGTCAATTAAAAAAAGTGGGTTAGAGGCTTAGTACTTTTTAATATCGTGTACCCGAATTGACTGAGAAACCCCGTGCCGCAGAATCAGTGTTTCCCTGTGTAATTATTCAGATTCTCGAGTTTATTCTGCATTTGTTTTTTAATAATAAATCAAATTTTCGGTAAACATTATTCAGATAACACATGACTCAGATAACACATACTTGGTTAACTTATGATAAAATAAGAAATTTAAAAAAATGTTGTTTAACTTCTAAAAAAATAATTTCAGAATGTATTTTTATTATTTTATTTAATGTTCATTTAGCTTTAACTCTGAAAATAATTAATATATCTCTAAAGTAAATTATAGCACTTTTTCCCTCTTAGGTTTGGGCAACACTGATACTTAGGCACAATATGTTCCTTAAACCAAATTACATATTTTTATCTGCAAAACTACTTACAAAATGTAGTATTTTGAATGTTTGCAAACATGTTTATAATGAAATTCCATATTTTAAACAACAAGTGTGTAATCATATAACTTTTCAATAGGAAATATAGAAACTGTCAAAATTTTATTTCTAAAAATAAAATTAAAAACATAATAATATTTCTCTGCCCAAAAAAAATTAAAATAAAATAAGAAGGAATTAAGCTCAGCATGCAAATCATTTAATCAAAATAACAATCAGTTTGGAAAACAAATGATTGTTTATTTCAGCGTTTGAAAAACTCTAACTGCTATCAAGTTTTTTGGATTAGCTAAAACTACAGCTACTGAAAATTGTCAGTAGTGGTAGCCAAAGCATAATTTTTGTAGTCTAACACTTTCTTTAACTACTGCTACTTGCAAGAAAATAAAACTTAAAAAACATGTAGTTAAAATGAAGCAGTAGTTTTAAAAATAAAATAATTGACTACCACTCCATATGTAGTCTAATTTTTATTACTTCTCCTACAATATTTTTATACCCACCATCAAAAAGATGGAGGGTATATTGATTTTATCGTTCCGTGTGTAACATGTCAAAGGAATCATTTAAGACACAAAGTATATATTTTCTTGGTCCTGTTTAGATTCTGTGCCGATCTAGCTATGTCCGTCCGTCTGTTGAAAGCAGGATAGGGCTCGAACAGGACAACGTAGGAGGTCGAAATTTGTTTGGGATTGAAAATGGGCAAAATCGGTTAATAAACAAAAAAGTTATGGGCTAAAAACTGGAAACACAGGGTGTCCGATTTATACTTTTCTGCTGATATTTCTTCAACAAAAGCATGTATGACAACGAAATTTTGTACAAATAGTTCGGGGATCGATATAAACTCGGAAACCAAAAATGGGCGTGGTCCGCCCACTTTACCGCCCACCTCCCATATAGGGTGAAAATCAACGAAATTGTGTTCAAATAGTTTAAGGACCAATGTAAACTCGGAAACAAAAAAATGGGCGTGGTCCGCCCACTTTACCACCCCTTCCCATATAACGTAAAATTTTTAAAAGTTGATGGTGGGTTGTAAAATTTCCTTTGTATTATTAAGGATTTTTTATACTTTATTATTACGTTTATACGTACCATTTACTCGCAATTAAAAATATTGCCACTTCCTTTTACATTCATAGAATTCTCTATGATAAAAGTTTCATTTTTCCCATCTGACACGACAAATAAGGAAATATATTTCTTTATGCAATTTATGTATGAACAGTGAATTATTTATTTGCAAGTTATTTTTATTTGTAATAATTACTCGTATAAACTAAGCTTATAAAATAAGTTTACTAAATTTCACGAAGATCGGTTCATAAAAAAATTTTAGTATCGTTAACATCTTATAAATCGGACTGCAAGTTATATAAATTAAAAACAAAAATATCCTTTTTTTGTTTTCCGACAAAGAATATAATGCTTTACAACTGAAATTTACTACATTTTGTAAGTAAAGAACAAAATCCCGTTTTTATTTTATTTTGTCTCAAATATATGACAACTCTAAAATATTTGTAAAATGGAGGGCAATATACAAATGTTTATAAAAGCGCAGAGAAGAAATAAATATATTTTTGCATTATTTTTAATTTTGATAAAAAACGAAGTAGCTTATACTTCGTTTTTTATTAAACTACTTCAACTGCTACCTCTGCTGCTACCTCTGCTACTCTCTCTGCTGCTCCCTCTGCTTTCTATTAACTACTTTTAAAACTAAACAAAGAGTGTAGCTGTCTTATATGTGAATAAATAAAGTTGTGAAAACTACACTACTTTCAGAATTTAAGCTTTTGACTACAATTAAAAATACTGCTACCAAAAAGTGAAAGTAGCTGTAGCTTAAGCAAATGAACGATTACAAGCTTCAAACATTTCTTAAACTCTAATTTTAGTTATATTTTGCTGCTACGACTACTTAGAGTCTAGTTTTTTATTTAAGTTGAATCGCGTGGAGGATAATTTGAAAGTTTTCCGCTCCTTTGAAAATATGTCGATGCATAACATTTAGTCCAAGTATGTAGGATCATCATTATAATAAACCGTTAAACAGTTCAATTTTGGATTCCACACAGATTTTAATTTTGGTTTTATTTTATTGTATAGATTTCATTGCACAGTGGTTCCAAAACGCCTTTTTTATCTCAATAAAATTTCACATGGTCAGAGCTGAGGTGTTTTCAAGTTGATTTCCTAAATGAATTTTTGGCGATTTTTAAAAAAAATTACATACCCGAGATGGACAACTTTGGAGGGCCAATCACTTTCCCCTGAGTACAGGTTCCTAGCGAGTAAGTGGGGAAGTGGGTGGCCCTCCAAATTTGGCCATATCGGGTATGTAATTTTTTGAAAAATCGCCAAAAATTAATTTATGATATGACAGAAAAGATATTTTATGTATAGATAGTAGGGTGGCCCCATTTGTATGAAGAGAAAATGTGATATCAATGTTCCCATCTCAAATGAAAATTTGCTTCATTCTAAGATACTGTTTTTAAAAATTTTGGTCCTGACTAGGGTTTGGGGTCCGGGAATTCCCGTGCGGGAAATCCCGGGAATTTTTTAAAATTTTCCCGGGAAAACGGGAAATTTAAAATTCACGTGGTTTTATAATCCTATAGCAAAAATATTTCTATTTTTGACGTCTCAATGAAGAATTTACATTAATGTAAACACACTACTTACTAAAGACATTTTTAGATGTTAATATTGAATATTAAAAATCCGATACAAGTAATATTTTTAATTATTAAAAAACATATCGTTGGTGCGTTGACTAATAACGTATGCGGAATAAAATTGCAAACAAATTTTCGGAGCTTGTTAAAAACATTTTACTTATTATAAAGAGCTTTTATCATCAATTTTGGAAATCGGACTTTTAGTTCTTTCAAAATATTGACAAAACTGCTTCGAAAAAAAAAAAATTTAATTTTTTCGATTATTTTTATATTTACCCTATACAAAATGATTAGTATTTTCATTCAGGTGGTAATGAGGATCAGATAAAAAAATCTTTTTTTTCGATAGATAAGAATCCACTGAAAAATTCTAAAATTTAATAATTAAGATTTTTTTCCTTTAATCACAAAGATAAATTTGTTACAAATAAAATAATACTTATTATATCCAAATCTATGCATAAATGTTGCTTTTATTGGAAAATACCTTAGAAATAACTATGTGAAATTGCATTAAGAAGAAATTTTATGATTAAATTTTTTGTTTAATATATTTATTTTTGTATAACAAAGTTGATTGATTTCACAAAAACAAATGTCAAGGTATACTAAATTTTATGAAATTGTAAAATTTCGAAAACTCCAAATAGTTCTAAATTAAAATCGACTAATAAGTTTTATACCAATTTAAATAAAGAAGAGTTTGTAAAATCTAGATTAACTTGGAAAAACATTTTTAAATTTGTCGCAGTTTTATTCCGCATAGGTTATTCATGAAAAAAATGTTTGTTTAGTCAATTCGCAACATTTCAAATATTTTTTTAATTACATATTTCTATACTATTTTAAAAATTTTCATGATGATCTACCATTTAAATTCCACCTTGGCTCCGGAAGATTATAAACTATCTTAAATGATAACTAATTTTTATCAGATACAATTGAGAACCAATTTTAAAAGTTTTCGAGTTTTGTGGTTTTCATCACTAAATCAGAACGAATTAAAATGATAAGAAAAACTATTTATAATGAAATTTATACCATAGATTAATTTTAATTTTTAGCATTTTTTTAATTTTAATTTTTAGCATGAAAAATTAACCTAAAAATATGAGGTTTAGACTTAGATAAAGACTATTGTTTAAATGTAATTAATTCTTTATTAAATTAATTAAATTTTTGTTAATTGAAATCTTCTCCATATTGAAGGAAACTGTTTTTCTTTCATTTAATTTTTAATCTTTTACAAAATTAATTAAAACATATATTTTCTTAAACTAATTCGTAATAGATTTGAATGCAAGAAAATTTGAATGATTCAATATATTTTTAAGCTTAAATTATCTAATTGGTTATGAATTGTTTAAATAATTTATCCTTTATGTAATAAATTCATGCAAAGTCAAAGAATTTAAGTCTATGAATTAAATTATTGTAAATACTTTTAATTAAAAGAATGACTGGGATAATAAATTAAATTTTATGTATTTTATTTGTATGAAATATTTAAAATTGCTTAATATTATTTTATATTCTGTTAATTTATTATTATTTATAATGTTTTGTTACAGCACTGAATAGAAAAAAATAATCTTCTTCATAAAAAATCATTTCTTTTTCTTATAATTTAAGTTTAAAAAAATTCACGGGAATCCCGGGAATTCCCGGAAAACTGAGTTTTTCATTCCCGTTTCCCGGGAAACGAAATATCACGGGAAACCCCAAACCCTAGTCCTGACATTAACCTTACGTGAGCTAGATCAAAGTGAAAATAGGTCCTTTATTTGGGTTTTTCGGAGTTTTTTCATATTTCTGTAAAAGGGACAATATGTAAATTCGGTATAGAAAGAAAGATCTTTGGGACGCGCATTTAATGACGTGACAAAAATTTAGGACCAGGTACAAAAAAGTAAAAAATTTTTAAATTTTTCACAAAAAAATTAGATATTTGAATTTTTTGCACATAAATATTTCAAAAAATAGGATCAAAATAATGCAATATAATCCTCTAGCAGTTATATTGAAACGGGTTTTTTCGTTTTTATACCCACCATCAAAAAGATGGGGGGTATATTGATTTTGTCATCCCGTGTGTAACATGTTGAAGGAATCATCTAAGACCCCACAAAGTATATATATTCTGGGTCCTGGTTAGATTCTGAGTCGATCTAGCTATGTCCGTCTGTTGAAAGCAGGATAGCGCTCGAACGGAGCAACGTAGAGAGACGAAATTTGACAAAATCGGTTCACAAACAAAAAAGTTATGGGCTAAAGACTAGAAACACAGGGTGTCCGTTTTATACTTTTCTGCTGATATTTCTGCAACAAAAGCAAAAGCGAAATTTTGTACATATAGTTTGGGGATCGATATCAACTCGCAAGCCAAAAATGGGCGTGGTCCCATATAAGGTGAAAATCAATGAAATTGTGTTCAAATAGTTTAAGGACTAAGGCAAACTCGGAAACAAAAAGTGGGCGTAGCCCGCCCACTTTACTGCCCACTTTGCCGCCCACTTTACCTCCTAAAAACTAGAAACACAGGGTGTCCGTTTTATACTTTTCTGCTGATATTTCTGCAACAATAGCATGTACAATTGCGAAATTTTGTACATATAGTTTGGGGATCGATATCAGCTCGGAAGCCAAAAATGGGCGTGTTCCGCCCACTTTACCGCCCACCTCCCATATAAGGTGAAAATCAATGAAATTGTGTTCAAATAGTTCAAGGACTAATGCAAACTCGGAAACAAAAAATGGGCGTTTACCTCCTTCTCTCATATAACTTAAAATGTGAAAAAGTTGATGGTGGGTATATAGATTCGGCCGGGCCGAATATTTGCGCTTGTTTCATTTTCGAACTTATTTGAATTTTATTAGAATTTTTCAAAACATAATTTCCTTCTTATACAAATGTAGGAAATGAGGGGAAAGGTAGGGGAATATGTTCTAAGTTGACATGTTAGGGATTGACTTTTTGTGGGTTGGGTTTAGGACAAACGGAACATGACGGAATAGGGACTGGGATATAAAAGACCGACGTTATGGACAGAGAGTTATTGAAGTGAACATTTAACTGCTAATGAAATTATTTTATTTTAATAATGTTAATGTTAAATTTTGAAATGTGTAAATATTGTAAATAGTAACTTAGTGTATAAATAAATATTATAATGAATTGAGTGTGAAGCTGTGTTTTAAATTGAAGGGAAAAGGAAAAGTGTTCAACAAAACGCTTTCAAAATCTACACAAATATTTCTATATAAGAAGGATTTATATGCATCAAAATTAGCATCAAAATACAGGTATTTTCCTAAGCTTTTAAATGATATATAACACTTTATACAATTATACAAGTTAAGTAACAAACAGAGTGCGATTTTTTCTTCGTGATTTACAATAACAAATTACTGTCTGTGTGTACCAAATAGTAAACAAAGACACTTCTTAGCATAATTTTTGTATGTATTTCACTTAAACTTAATTTATTTATGAAGTGTTTTATATCATTCAAAAGCTTATTACATCATTAAATGCGCATCCCAAAAACCTTTCTTTCTATACCAAATTTTCATATTGTCTCTTTGGCAGAAATATGAAAAAAACTCCGAAAAAAACAAAAAAGGACCTATTTTCATTTTGATCTAGCTCACGAAAGGATAATGTCAGGAACAAAATTTTTAAAAACGGTATCTTAAAATGAAGTAAATTCCCAATTGAGCTGGGAACATCGATTTTTTTCATTTTGGGGCCACCCTAATAGATAGTCCTTGTAAATCTCTACAAAAAATACCCTTACATGTGTATTAGAGTGTCCCGAGAATAGCGTTTTTCGAGATTTCGATGTAGGAACACCTCTCAAACGATGCGTAAAAAGTAGCTGAATATGGGAAAAATATTAAAAAAAATTTTAAAATTGGACTTCAGTTCCCTACCACCGATTTTAAAATCATGGGTCCCATACATTTTGGTCAAAAAAAGTTTCGATTTTTTAATCAAAATGGGTATCAAAAAATTCGTAATTTTATGCTGGTTAAGGTATTTTGATGAAAAAATTTTTTAAAACAATCTTAAAAATTACATATTATCAATAGTTCTTACTACAATGCAATTTTTTAAATTTTAGCCTTAAAACGAACAAAATTATAAAATTCTTATCTATTTTTTTAAGAAAAATATCGATTTTTTTTTAGCATGATGTACTAAAATGACGGTTTATGAACCAAAATATTTGCGAACACTTTTTAAAATATTTTTTCTATAATTGGCTTAAAATTACGAATTTTGTGATACCCATTTCAAGACTAAACTCAATACTATTTTTTGAACGAAATGTTCTAGACCCGTGACATTCAATCGCTGGTAGGGAACTGAAGATCAATTTAAAAATTTTTTTTCATATTTTTCCCATATTCAGCTAATTTTTACGCATCGTTTGAGGGTGTTCCTACAAAATTTTTGTCTACGGGACACTCTAATGTGTATATTATCTCTTGGGTCGAAATAAATTTTTACCTCATTTTTGGCCTCGTTTTTTTGAATTTTTTAACATTGCGGGCTTAATATGGTCCCTAAAATTTTTCTAATTCTCGATTCCTTACAAAATTCTAAATAATACTGCTGCAAGAATCATATAAATATATGAATCTGTTAAAAAGTTATATTAATTTACAAGGACTATCTATATATAAATTTTTTTTTGTCATATCAAAATTAATTTTTGGCGATTTTTCAAAAAAATTACATACCCGAGATGGACAACTTTGGAGGGCCACCCACTTTCCCCTGACCCGCTAGGGACCTATACTCCTCCAAATCAACTCGAAACACCTCAGCTCTGATCATGTGAAATTTCATTGAGATACCTCTGACTGTTCAATAGTTACTGAATTATTTCCAAAAAAGCGTTTTGGAACCACAGTGATTCATTAGTAAAAATATAATTTAAAAAAAATTCTCCAATTGGTTTAGTTTCTATAAGCAGATTAGTATGAACGGATTTTTTCGTACGCAGTTATTATATCATTAAGAAGCTTATAAAAATGCACGTATTCTGATACTAAAAGAAAATTTTCATTTGAGCTGGGAACATCGATATATTATTTATTCTCCATATAAACGGGGCCACCCTAATATATATAGGTGTACCTAGTAGCATTGATCAAAATTAAATTTTATTCACGGGTTTTTATCGTTTATTGAAATTTTAGTAAGATCAGTTGTATTTCGTTGTATTACTCCTTTTACTAAAGGCGTTTTCTTTATTTTTTATTTTTATACCCACCATCAAAAAGATGGGGGTATATTGATTTTGTCATTCCGTGTGTAACATGTCGGAGGAATCATTTAAGACCCCACAAAGTATATATTTTCTGGGCCCTGATTCGATTCTAGAGTATTAATTTTACTCGACTATTTCGTTGTTCGAAATAGTCGAAAATGCAGTTTTTAAATTACTCGAATAATCGAGAAAATCTTTTAAGTTACTCGAGTTATTTGAGTAAATAATAACTTAAACTTTTACTCGTTTTTCTAATGCTTATTTGAACACATACTAACCTATGTTTTTAGTTGTATTCAAAATATTTGTAAAATATTTTTAGGTATCGGAGATCCACTATTTTGAGTATAAAATGTCTTTAACCCATTTCCAACCACTGTTTCGTTTTCGCATCAGTAACTTTACCTATACCGTAACTAGTTAAGTTTAAAATTAATGATAATGTTTTATATATGTACATTTAGCTTGGAATGTTAACTAAATAAATTGAGGGAAAAAAAAAATAATTCCGACGAATTTTTACCCCCGGTAGAGCGGATCAAAAAAGGTCTATAAAGGTTTTTAAAATTTAAAAATTCATTCGAAAAATTTTACAAAATATCTTGAATAACCTTTGAAATGATAGCCAAGGTATCAAAGAATATGAAACTATTCACTTGTTGACAAATAATTTAGGTAGATAGAAACACCAAGCTCCCAAAAATTGGTGTTGCGAAAACGCATCAATGGTCAATTAGGGGTAGTGTGATTTAGCTACATTACGCAAGGTGGCGCCCTGAAAATATGGACATTTTTAAGGTAATATAGTATGTTAAAATTATGGAAAATAATTAAGAAAACCATTATAGATGAACGAATATAGAATTTTATGAATTAAGACTTCATGTGCAATAGATTTTTTTTTACTCTAGCCTTATAAATGTTGTATTCTGCATTATTTATGACTTATGTAGTAAAATATAAGCAATTGTCAGCAAATTACAAGTGGTTATATTTTTTGGAATCATTGTGAACAAATGTAAGAAAAAGAATTTCCAAATGATTGACGCTACCTGAATATGAAGAGTATTTTGTGAAGGATGCTATTATATTGAATATTATCACAAAAATTCAAGGAGTTGCCTGAAAAAAGTCAAAAACTGATGAATAAAACTAATAAAATTATGAATTTGTTGCTAATTTTTTTCAATTGTCTTAAAAAAGGGTAATAAATTTTCGTCAAAGGTCATAAAATTGCTAAAAAAACACATAATATTTGCAATTTTTATGATTACACTTTATTATTTTTTATTCAAAGTATTACAAAATTTTAAAAACCAATGTTTTTAAAATTTCATAATTTTTGAAACAGCCTTTTTCTATAAAATGCTATGCTCTGTACTCAAAGTGATAGTTCATTTTGGGTTTTCAATTAAATGAGATTAAGAGGATATCAAAATATAAACAAAATAAAAACTCCAAGAATATTCAAGGTATAATAAAGGAAAAATCTCTGAATATATGTACACGGATAGATGAAAGCAAACAAAATTTTTCTTAATCATTTAAAAATTAGTACATTACCCCAATTTTCAAATCTGGTTTCAATTGGAATGCATCATATTATGAGCCACTGCATTTGGTACATTACCAGGATTTACGATTTTACTAATTCGGGAATATTCTGCAAGAAGAACAGAATCGATTTACGCAACATTTGTGTTTGAAGCACAACGTCGTTAGGCAGCCTGTACGAAGGACCAAAATGCTTTCCTGACCACCGTATTGAAATCCTAATCGAGATGATGCTCATACTGATAATCGAATGCAATGTACATTACATTCCAAATGCTTTAACATGTAACATATTTTATTTAATACATATTCTATTTTATACATTATATGAAATTATATTAGATGCCTTAAATTTCAATTGGAATGGTCCACCTCCAATTTTTTTTTTTTTTGTTTACATTTAACATATTTAACATACAATTTGTAAAATAATCAAAAAAAAAAATAAATTTAAATGACAAATAAAACTCATTTTGCCAAATAACTTGTTTAAACGTGTACTTCTTATATGAGCGAAACAACATACCCCTAATTGACCATTGATGCGTTTTCGCAACACCCGATATCTCGGAAACTAAAATAGCTAGGATCACAAATCTTTTGATTTTATGATCACAATCACTAAAATAGACCACATACCAAATTTTATTAATTTATCTTAACTATAGGATAAAAGATACTATAGCATCATAAATAATTTAAATTCAATCAATTATTCTAAATAAACAAAAACTTAGGAAATCATGCTTAGAATAATTTCTGTGCACCAGATTTTAAAATGTTTTATAATTCATTGTCCTATTATGTTAAATATTGAAGGCATTCAGATGATCATTTCATATTATACAAATATATAGTTTCAAAGATAATTTATTGTTTATTTGTATTACAGTGATCACGTGATTTTGTTTTAGTTCAATTTTGTGCAAAAATGTTTCGCAACTCTTAATTTCCTGACAATATCGGTGAAAAAATATAAGATATTCTATATAAATTCTACAAACTTTTATAACAAGTTAGTCAAATATACAATTAGTTAGAACTACCTTCTTTTCTCCATTTAATGCACAAATTTATTGAAAATTTAAAATATATAATTCTTTCTTCCAAATGTACGCGTAAGAATTATAATTGGACCTATTTTGAATTAAATCATAACTTTTACCCAAAATGTCCAATATTTTATTTCTACTTTCTTCCTATTTTTGTTATAAATTAGTGAAAACGACTCAGAGTAATATTTTATACAAATATTGCTTGGAATTTTGTCAGTTAAGTTGTGAAAGAAGTGTGAAAATATATTTATTATTTTCTGAGTTAGATAAAGAAGTTTATTTTAGATAAAGAATTTCAGCGATTCTTAACACAAAGAACAAGTTTACACGCTTAACATAATTTTAAGTCCAAATTCTTTCTATATTACAAATTGCATCACCATTATATCCTCTACAGCAGACTGACAATTTATTCGTATATCAACTATCAACAACTTCAATCGTAGAACCATTATGTTTTTCCAAATCAAGTTTAAAATCCTCAAATTTATTTTGTTATTATTTATTATATTTGTATTAAAATTATTTGAGTTTTACATTAACATTTTTTAAAGTGACATTTATTCTTTGTTTAATTTTTGTAATTGAAAAACGACCTTTAACTACGTGTTGTAATTTTGGCATTCGGTTCTTTTTACTAAATGTATTTTTATACCCACCATCAAAAAGATGGAGGGTATATTGATTTTGTCATTCCGTGTATAGCATGTCGAAGGAATCATCTAAGACCCCACAAAGTATATATTTTCTGTCTCCTGGTTCGATTCTGAATCGATCTAGCTATGTCCGTCCGTCTGTTGAAAGCAGGTTAGGGCTCGAACGGGACAACGTAGGAGGGCGAAATTTGGCACAAATATTTGTCTTATATAAGGTTTAATTGGGATTAAAATGGCTAAAAACTAGAAACTTTACCGCCCACCTCCCATATAACATAAGTTTTGAAAAAGTTGATGGTGGGTATATAAATTAATATAATATAACATTCGCGCTTGTTACAATTCAAAGTGAAACATAAATCCATTCGCGTAAATAGCTTTTAGCTAAAATGAATAAAAATAGATAAAATACAAATTAAAAAAATTATTACTAAATATGTTTACGTAACCGAAGATAATAGCGATCATATTATCCTTTTTAACGTTTCCTATAAACTTTAAGTAACCAACAAAGCATTTGTTAAGCTAGATATTCTTCAGTTGCGTTATACGTGCATGCTTAATAGATAAAACTCCAATTAAAAAGTAAATTACTGCATCCACATATGTATAGCAATCGGCCATCCTGAATCTCAACCGTTTGCTTTTAATTATAATTTTACTAAAAGGCATAATAATGCAGTATTTATTCATACATACGTTACCGTCTATTTATCTCTATTAGACTGATCCAAAGATTGTATGAAAAACATTAAACTTTTTGTTTTACCCACTAAATTTATATAAAGCATAAATAATAGTAACAAATAATAACTTCTTCAAATCCGTTTGCACATTTTGTACCAACACTAACTGGCTTTCGTAAAACACTTTTCGTGAATGTCGTCAGTGTAATGGAGGTTTAAGATAAAAAATTTTAAAAATTAGCTTTTCCCAGCCCTCTTCACTAACTATATTTATACAATAAATAATATTTACTTTATATGGGAGCTACCACTTTCCCTCGACCTATCCGTTTTATAAAAAATTTGATATGAAATTTTTGTATAAAACTTTTTAAGATTTTGACTAAATTAGTACATTAGATATTCGAAAATTATTATTTGCTTTATATAGGAGTTACCCCTCCCCTAGCTCTATCCGTCTTATTTTTAATTCATCAATGCAATATGATAATTATTGGCTTTGTAAATCAGTTCTCCTGGTGCTATCTGTCCCATTTTTTATGTTAACAGTATTAAGTTACGTTATAACACTGGTCGACAAAAAAATCTTGCCTCAAAGACGAATAGTTGAACTTGATGCATTTTGATGTGCTAAACACGAATCTGCTTTCAGTTTTTTTCCATCTGGTCTGGATTTTTTTTTATGGGCGTGTCTAATATTTAGCCCATAGTAAGGCCATTACTCTAGTATATTTCGATATAACTCAAGAACGATGTGTACAATTCACACAAGTGATACACCAAAAGATGCGTACTGAAAATATCTTCAAATCACCTAAACTTAATTTTTTATCTGCTCAATAGTTTCGAAGTTATTTTGAAATAAGTGCCCAAAAAAAATTATTTTTAATGCAAAATTTTAGATTTTTTTGTTACTAAAATATCTTAATAACTAAAATCATCAAAAATGTTTCAGTTTATCATCTTAAAGCTGGTAATGCTGCGAATAAAATAAGGTATGTATCTTCAAAATTTATGCACAAATCTTGATTTTATTCACAGTCAAGTAAAAATACCCATATATTAGGGTGATCGATTATTCGACTTTTTGGAGAAACCGGTTTTCAAATAGTTCGAATAGTGGGTATTTTGTAAAAACCGGTTGCACTTTTTTAAATTCAGAAAAAACCGGTTAACCGGTTTTTTTGCAGTTGTTTATATTTCTATCAAAAGACTATATTTCTTTAAGAAAAATCAATAAATATTTTTTATTTTTGGAAATAACTATTAACCCATTAAGAACAAGAAAGAAAGATATAGTCGGTGAAGACCGGCAATACCCAACAGTGCATCAAAATTCGGGGAGGGGTCTTTTTCTTCTAGACCTGTGGAATTGTGGACCAGTACTATGGTCAATTATGACCGATCTTCATGAAATTCGGTACACAGATTTAAACGTATATGGAACTTAGATGTTCAAAACTTACTGCTACATTTAAGGGATTTATGATCGTTAAACCCTTTTTCTGGGAGGTTATTTGTATGGGGGCTAGGGAAAATAATGGACCGATCATAACCAATTTCAACACGCTTCGTTCTTGGTCTATAAGAAACCAAAATTGCGACCTGTATTTTGATTACAAGTTTTGCATGGACGGACAGACGGGCATCGTTAAATCGATTTAAAGCCGATTAGTACAAATGAAGGTGGGTCTTAGACCAGTATTTTTGGGTGTTACAAACATCAGCACAAACGCATAATAGGCATGTAGGGTATACAAATTGTAAGAAAATAATCATCAAAAATTATATTAACATTTAATTAGCATAAACAGAAACCATGGATTTATATGGAAAAAGCCAGAATCCATTTTATTGAAACGATTCTGCAGGTGAAACTTTTTTAAAACAAAATCTTTTAAAAACAATTTCTTCGTTGAATAAAAAAAAACTAAAATGTTTAAATTAGGTGCAAAAATATTACAGGTATTACAATAGATAAAACAAATTTAATTCAGGATAGTTATTAGCCATTTATTTAATCTTAAATTATATTTTAAAGACATTAAAAATCATACTTTATGAATATTAAAAAAATAACCATAAATTTCGATTCAAATATCAATATTTAGTGCATGGTTTTTGAAATAAAAAGGTATTTTTACTACCGGTTTTTTATGTCCGGTCTATTCGACATTCGAAAATTGTACATTTTGAAAAAACCGACAGCACATTGACTGAAAAAACCGGTTGGAAAACCGAGTCGATCACTCTACCATGTATACAAAATACAATTGTGGGCAAAAAAAAAATTTTTTATTTTTTCTTGAAACAAAAATAAGTGGCTTAGGTGTATTTTGACAAGTTAAACAATAATCTGCATTCACTTTTTTCTATCACGTAATGATTTTTTTATGGGCATGACTAATATCATCACCTTATTCAGCAGTCACACTATAAAATTCGAGAATGGTTTGTCAAATTTAGACTATAACTCAAGAACGGTTTACACGATTTTGATAAAGGATACATCAAAAGATGCATACGAAAAGTGTCTTCAAGGTATGTCAACAATATTTTTTATTTGCTCAAGAATTTCAGAGATATGAATTAAAATTTGCAACATTTAAAAAAAAAAAATAATAATTTTGTCACTACTAATTACCGAATAATTACTGAAATATTAACTGAACAAAAAAATTATGTAAATTCAGCTCAAATACAATTTAAGTCGCTATATATTGGAGTTTAATATAACTTAACTCGTTCTCGAGTTATACAGTTATACAGTCATGCTCATAAAAAAATCAAAAAAAGTAAATGCTGATTCTTATTTAGCAACTTAAATTCTATCTAATCGACCTACTTTTTTATTTAAGACGAAAAATAGAGTCCAATCACGATACTTACAGAGAACATTCAAAATGGTTCCATCCTCTACATATATATTTTTCACGAATTTAAAAATACCATTTTTGAAAATACGCGACCGCGAAATTTAATTCGCGAATTATCCGCCAATAAAATTCAACATAAAAACATGTATCAAATATCATTTTAAAGGTAATTTCATATTTGCCTTAATGAACGTTGTAACGTTAATATTTTGGCAGATATTTGTATTTTTTCTATTTTATTATAAACAAAACAATACAAATTGCAATAACTATTTCGTATTTATTTTGACATTTGTTGTAATAACTCCTAAAATATTGTCCCAGAATGCGAACCACTTGCTGACATTATCTGAAATTTTGAACTAGTCTTAGTTTTGACAAGAATAATGATTGTACCAAATATCATTAAATTCGGAGAGGAAAAGTCAAAAATTGTAATTTTTCCTGTTGGTGTTAAATGGAATGACTCAATATATATTTTATATTCTATTTAGGGAGTTTTTGTGTCCTTAATATCTTTGTGAGGTTAGCTTTGAGTACTTGCGTTTATATAAGGAGTGCGATCGAAAAAATCTTAACACAAGTTTTGCCTCATAACTTTTTTCCGAAGCAATATTTAATTTTTTTTTTTTTTTTTTTTTGATCTAGTTATCTTTGAAAAATATGTCAGTTATTATTTTTAATAATAACCATGTTGATTGTACGTGTTATAAATTATTAAAAAATTAAAAAAAAAATCCAAATTGGTCCTACAAATAATTGGCCAGCGAATTAAATATCCGCTGTCAAACTGTTTCCAAGGTTATTAAACAGTATCGGGAGAATTCGACCATTAATAGGAAACATGGTTCGGGAAGAAAAAAGATCCACATGATATTAGGAAGGTCAAACAAATTGAAAGCATATTGAAAAGAACTGCAAACACATTTGGTAGAAAAGCAGCCCGATTAGCTCAGTGCTCAGACTATTTGGTGCGAAAAGTTAAAGCCAATGCGGAGTTGAGAACATATAAAATGTTGTATAAAGAACGACGAAACGTATGTACTGGTAGATTTTTCGCAGCTTCCGGGTCTAGACTTTTTTGATGCTTATACTCGAGGACATGTTGTAGATAAGTTTAGGACCAAAAATTTCCTAAAAAATTCCTGGTTTGGCAAAATTTATGAAGTTGCGGCAAATGAAGCAAGTCATTTGTTACAGTGGGCTCTATAAATACCGAAAAATACATCAAAGAATGTTTGAAAAAAATATTCTTCCTTTCATAAGGGAGCACATTTTTGGCCCGATTTGGCATCATGTCACTACGTAAGAAAGCTCTGGAGTGGTGCCAAAGCTACGTTATTGTCAATTCTCTAAATTGTCTGGAAATAAGACCAGTGAAGAGATATTGGGCTTTTGTGAAAAGAGAATCGAAGAGGACAAAAGAAGTGTCCCAAAATATCGAAGATTTTAAAATGAGATGGGCAGACTGTTCCAAAAACGTTAATGAAACAACCATCAAATCTCTAATGGAGGGGCTACCAAAAAAAGGTCTACAAGTTCATAAGTAGTAGTTAGAAGTATAAAAAGAAGTATTTTTTCTGTGATCTGTAGTATAATATCAATTAAATAAAAGAATTAAATTTTTCAGGGAATACTGAATGGATATTAATTTTGAAAGCTGTGCTTTTATACCCTACACCACCATAGGTGGTTGGGGTATAATGAGTTTGTACTGATGTTTGTAACGCACAGAAAAAATTATCGGACCCCCACCTTAAAGTATACCGTTCGACTCAGAATCCCTTTCTAAGTCGATTTAACGATGTCCGTCCGTCTGGTCGGCTGGTTGGCTGTCTGTCCATGTAAACTTGTGAACAAAGTACAGGTCGCAATTTTAAAGATATCTTGATGAAATTTGGCACGAATAATTATTTTGATACAAGGACGAAATTGGTTATGATCGGTCCACTATTTCGCCTAGCCCCCATACAAATGCCCTCCCGGTATATAAATCCGCTCTTTCGAAAACCACTTTAACGTTCATAAATCCCATACGAATAATAGTATTAAGTTAATATTTATGAGTAGAAACAACATTGCAAAATTTATGACAATCGGTTCATAATTTACCATAGCTCCCATATGAACCCACTTCCGGGAATTGCTCCAAAGTGCATAAAATTATAAAGATGTTAGTATAAATGAATTGTTCTGTATTTGTATAATTTATTTTACATTGAGTACAATAAGCCACAGGTCTAATTTTTAGCTCATACAGAATGGTGTATGGTATATATGGTCGGTATTGACCGACTATAGTTTCTCTCTCGTTACTTTTGTGATACTCCTGAATAGTTCAAAATAAAATAATTTAAGTAGAGAATACATCATTAGAAAAACACAAAAAGCTAACCTATTTAGATCTTGATAGGATGTCAAACACACTGAACTATCTCTTCGTTATAAGAGAAATTTTTAAAATTTATTTTTTTACAAATGATTATTGAAAATATTCATAATTCATTCATAGAAAATAAATTGTTTTTTCTTTTGCTTTCCTGAAAAATTGTTGTACTTTTTCTCGCACATCTGTGTGAACAATTTTCATATTTATAAATTAATTTTTAAATACACTCTATAACATTGAAAAATCTCTCCGGAAATGACATAATTAGCATCATAAATAGGTTTTTTAAATGCCTCTCAAAATTTGGAGTTATGCTTTAATTTTTTTTAGGTTCCTGCATTTTTTCTATTAAGCTTGTTTGAAAGTAGAATAATCAAGTTTGTGGTCGTATTTATTTTTTTGGTTTGGAATTTTTGGAGATTCAATGCATTAGAATTTCTCTATAAAAATCAATAAAAAATATGCAATCAATTTAACAAAATTTCTGTTGTGAATATAGCAAGATTTAGTTTTTTTAGTTAGACAAAAACTGAAGATCTTATACGATTTTATGTGAAATTCCCCAGAAGGTATGCTACAAATAAAGCTCAAAATGAAATGATTTGCTTAAAATATATGAAAAATTTGTTGATAGAATTTTTGAGTTTTTAAACTATTTTAAAGATTAACATCTCATTTTATTGTAAACAAAATATCATCAAGACTCTAGAAAGAAATACCTATGTTCAGTCCTAAAGAAAAAATTCCATCATTGTTGGAGTTTTAAAATAGAAAAGTATTTCAATATAGTTAAAAACTACGTTCTTCCTAATCAATTAAAAAATCTAAAATTAACCTAAAATTTAGGGAAAAATTGTTTTTTCAGATCTTCTCGAAAATTGGTTGCGGATGTACTCAAGAAGATCGTTTTTCGAGTAAAACTACAAAAATATTATCTTGTAGCAGAGATCAAATGAAAACAAAGTATTATACTACCCAGTAAAAACTTGGTAATGATATGTAGTTACGGATGTAGTTACTTTTCAATCATAACAACATACTTTCTACATTACATGAAAGTAGATTAGTAACTACTTACCTTTAACTCGATATGTAATCAGTAACATAAGATCAGATTTTTGGAAATGTTACTTTTTATCTATCTCTTCGTTTATATTATAAAAATTATATATTTTAAAAGTGGGTAAAATATGAAAATACATTAATTATTTGTTAAAGTCACGAAGACTAAAACAAATAATCGTAAGCACACCAGTCTCCGGTGAAGTCGTAACCACGACGTAAGCAGACAGAATAGCTTATTGTTAACAAATCCTTTAGGCCACTTTATACGTACATGAATTCATTCATGAACTCTGTAATTTGAGTTTATGTGAAATACTACATCAAACATAAAATACGGTATAACTCTTAAACCAATAAAGGGGTATAAAATGTACTAGAGGAAATTTGTAGAAAATTTTATTATCTATAAATGTTGTACTAACATCAAAATACGTACTATGCTCAATAAGCTAGTTATATGCAAAAAGTGTTATTGTTCATTTAATTTTACTGTCTTGTGTACTAAATAAATTTTGTGTCTGAAAAAATGTTTGTCAAATTTTTCAAAATTAAAAATTCTTGACATAAAAAAATAAATTTCGGAAAATACAATTTTTTTGTTTATGTTTACAAAAATCAATTTCTTATTTCAAAAGGCTTTTGGTAAATTATTAGTTTTTAAAAGTGGTAAGTATCTGAATATTACTAAAAAATATTCACTAATTTGTATTGTTTCTCTTAGGCACATTGGCACAAATTTATAATACCTTGAAACTCAACAGGCAACAATTACATAAAGGTAAGAAAAATTTATTGGCTATCTTAAAACAATTTGTTAAACGTATTAAACTCTTAACAATTTTCAGAAGGGGGCAGGTCAGTAAGGTTCGGTAATTTAATCAAGCAAAGTTTTTCCTGGGCTAAATAAGATTTTATTTCACAAACAAAAATTTCTAATTCATTCAATCATCTACTTGATTGATTTAATCAATTTTTTTAGTTCGAAAATTTTTTATATTTTTCATTTTTTATAGTAATTGATATAAAAATTTTGGTGAGATTTGAAAATTTTAAAAAGTTTTTATTCAATGAGTTATTCACTAATACATTTGTTTATTGGATACTTGTTTCGGTATTATCAGATTGACTTTATTTTTTACATCTAAGTAAAAAAAAAAATGAATTTTAAAAATTTCTCTTATAACGAAGAGATAGTTCAGTGTGTTTGACATCCTATCAAGATCTAAATAGGTTAGCTTTTTGTGTTTTTCTAATGATGCATACTCTACTTAAATTATTTTATTTTGAACTATTCAGGAGTATCACAAAAGTAACGAGTGAGAAACTATAGTCGGTCAATACCGACCATATATACCATACACCATTCTGTATGAGCTAAAAATTAGACCTGTGGCTTATTGTACTCAATGTAAAATAAATTATACAAATACAGAACAATTCATTTATACTAACATCTTTATGATTTTATGCATTTTGGAGCAATTCCCGGAAGTGAGTTCATATGGGAGCTATGGTAAATTATGAACCGATTGTCATAAATTTTGCAATGTTGTTTCTACTCATAAATATTAACTTAATACTATTATTCGTATGGGATTTATGAACGTTAAAGTGGTTTTCGAAAGAGGGGATTTATATACCGGGAGGGCATTTGTATGGGGGCTAGGCGAAATAGTGGACCTATCATAACCAATTTCGTCCTTGATTCAAAATAATTATTCGTGCCAAATTTCATCAAGATATCTTTAAAATTGCGACCTGTACTTTGTTCACAAGTTTACATGGACAGACAGCCAACCAGCCGACCAGACGGACGGACATCGTTAAATCGACTTAGAAAGGGATTCTGAGTCGAACGGTATACTTTAAGGTGGGGTCCGATAATTTTTTCTGTGCGTTACAAACATCAGCACAAACTCATTATATCCCAACCACCTATGGTGGTGTAGGGTATAAAAACACAGCTTTCAAAATTAATATCCATTCAATATTCCCTGAAAAATGTTTATTTAAATACATATTTGTAATTGTGAATTTTTGTTTGTAAATTATAATAATAATTAATAATAATAAAAGTAAAATAAATAGTTTTTCAGAAAAGAAAAATGAATGGTAAAATTTTCATTGTTGAAAAATTATATATAAAAACATATTTTTTCCATTGACGAAAAATGAAACTTGGCACATATATTACTTTCGACACAGGGTAAATATATACAAAGTTTTGAAAAAATTGGAGTAAGAACACGCCTACCTCCCATATATTCTGAAATGTGAAAAGTGAATTTTCTTCCAAAATACTAGTCAAAACTGTATCAAAATTTACGATAGCTATTGGAAATGGGTTTTTTTATGAGTCAGACAATATTTTATTTAATAGGAGCAAGGGCATATTATTTTAATTTCTGCACCCACATTTTATGTTCAGTAAATCATTAATTCGCATAATTTCACGCGATTTCTGGTCAAAGATTTTTATTTTTTCTTAGTTTTCAATATGTTATTAAAATTTAAAGCAATTTCGATTTAACAACACGAAATATTCCAACATAAAGAATTTTTTGACTTTTGTGTAATAAATGGAAATTTATTAATTTTTTGGATTATTATTTTTTTTAGTTGTGGCAAAAAATAGGAAATAATTATTTTCTTATATATTAAAAAACAATACTAAATTTTAGAATCAGGCAAAAAAAATTTTATAATTTTTTTTTAATACTCCATATATATATAAATATTAGGGTTCGTTTCGAAAAAAAAAAAAATTCTTTTGATATTTGGATATCATACCTTTTTAGGAGGTTTTTGCAACAGTAAAAATAATGACGTATTTTGTTTTTTAAAATTCCAACTCCTTCCCCTGCATATCTTCGGCTAAAAACGCACATTTTGAGCGCCATTTTTCGCAGAGACGAATCCAATTGATTTCTAAAAAAATTTCTTTTATACATCAATTCTACATACAATTTTAGTAAGAATGAGCACTTTTCAACCCGCTTAACATGCATCGTGTTCCAACTAGGGTGTCCGAAAAATTTACTTTTTTCAAAAAAATGTTAAAAATTTATTTTTTTACAGACACAGTGAAAATATACTATTTGCTTTTCGCTTTAGAGTTATAAGACTAAGAAATTTTCAAATAATAACTATAAAAAAATAATTATCTTAAAAAATAATTGTTATTACAAAATTTTAAAACATGCGCATTTTAATTCACAGTAGCCTTTGCATTTTATTGTTATACAATATTCAATATTTTTAATTTTGGTTTAAATAAAAATTTTTTTTTGCTATTACACAGTGGGGCAGAATCGAAATTTTTTGGAAATAAATCTGTAACTTCTGATCGGCTAGTTGGATTTGCATGAAATTTGGTATACATATATATAGCAGAGGAGTGTACAATGTTAAGTTTGGAAGGGGGACGGAACAGACTCCTCAGGGGCGGAGCTAAAAATTTTTTAATCGCTTGCCAACTTTTTTTCTCGACCATTTGAATTTTGAAGTACCTCAATTTTGCATATTCTTGGTCCAGTTTTATTCATATATATCCTAGTGTTTCCGACTGATTTCATTTGTTTTTTCTTTTACTAATTAAAGAACAAAATTATCTATCGAATAAAAAAATTTGAAGTCGATATCTTTACCGAGTTCAAAGATAAACGCTTTTGAATTTGAAAATTGCAAAAATTACGACTTTTGTGTTATTTTTGCCGAACAAGTATCTACAGTCTTTTTTCTGTACAATAAAATTTTCTTAAACAACATATAATAATTTTATTATTTTAGTTATTTAGTTTAGTTATCTTCACAAAGAAGACTCTAAGATAAAAAACAAGCCAAATAACTCAAGTACTCAAGGTACACAACCTCCCGAATTCGACCCACTTTATATGAAAGTTTTGATTTTAGACTATATTTTCTCAAATCCCAAAGCACGAATCGGCAAACGGAATATAGTCCAAGAATCCGCAATATGTTTTTAGAAATTTTCAATCAAAATCTACGGGACTTCGAAAAAATGTGGATTTTATATCAAAAAATGTGAAAAAATCCATTTTTGGGATTTTTGGCGTTCTTTTGGGAATTGTGGGATTTCTTTTAGTAAAATCCAAAATTTTTTTTTTCACTTTCTCATTTTTCACGATAAAGTCTACATCCACCGAAAATTTCGTTAAGATATCTCTAATAACAAAGATTTTATTACAGATAAAATATTTGGAGTTTCTCAAAAAAAAAAAACTTTTTCACAAAAATTTTACTTTAATTTCAAAAATCAGAAAAAGTTTAAACTCTATTTTTTTCATCTAAATTACATTGCATAGCTGACGTAATTCCTTGTTTTACAGAACCGAAACTATGCCATTTTAAAGTTTATCAAGTCACGGAAAATTCCAAAGGCATTGTACTATTGTGGATGTGAAAAAGCCATAACAACATAAAAAATTTGTTCCCTTAGCCAATGTTCGAATGTGTGTTTGTGCAAAAATAAGCAAAAATGGAATTTTCCGTGACTTAATAAACTTTAAAGTGGCATTGTTTCGGTTCTGTATTCTGTATTCTTATATTCTTGTAATATTTTATAAGTTTTTGAAATGTAGGCGGAGTTTTGCTTTACAAAATTATTTTTTTGGTTCTTATATCTTTTATATCTGAAAATTTTACAAAAATCGTTTTTTAATAATTTTTGCAGAAAGACTGTTATTTATTTTATATATTACATAAGAAATAATAGTGAAAATATTATGATAACATACTTTTCTGTGTTATTAAAAAAAATGTCGTTTAAAAAACAGACTTTTTCATAAAATCTCCACTACTGCATTCGTTTTTGGCCGGACGGGAAGCAGTTTAGTGTCAAATAGTTTTAAGTCTATTTTTTGATAAAATATCGCCAATAAATTAAAAAAAAACTCGCGTGACATTTTTTATTAATCGATAAAAATGAAACTTTTATTAATCAATAAAAATGAAAATTAGAAGAAATTGAGGGGTCTGAAACCCTAATACTGCGAAGTAAAATCGCAGATATATCGCAATTCCCGCCAAAAAGAATCTGATTTTTCTAATCGGAGACATAAAGGAGGAAGTTATGTTAATTATTACTAGCATAACTGTCCAGTTAAGTTAAGAAAACATTTTTTATACGATCTCCTATTACAAAAATTTAAAGCTACAGACTTTTCCATGGTAGTTTACAAAATTTTCTTAGTTTTTTAAAAGTTTTAATAAGATTTTTATTTATTCATCCAAATAAATGTATTTTAGAATGGTTCCTTGATTTTAACGATTATTTTTCTATTACGAGTCGCACAACAACGATGTGACTTTTACTTAGAATAGGTACTTCTAGAACTCATATGGGCAATTCTCTTTTTACGTTTGCCTTTATGAAACCGACCTTCAACTTCAAATATTTTTTTTAAATTAAGACTTTTTTAAAAAACTTTTGATGCAATTATATTAACAACACTTTTTGCTGTACCAGAAAACAAATTCAAGACCTGATACGGTTCCATGTGATGCCGACAAGCACCCAAAGTCAAAAATTCCAAAAAAAGTGTTTGAAACTAACAAGTTTTTTTTTTATTTCTTTTTATTGCTGTAGTCGCGGATTTAAACATAAGAGTTCAATTCCTCTAATGTATACTCTAAACACTTGTAGGAAAGGACCAGCATAGCTTTAATTAGCGTGCAATTAACCAGTGTCGAATTGTGTTGTGCAAAAGTCGTGAAACCAAATTTTAAGAAAATTTAAAATTTTCCAGTTTTTTCACTGTGGACTTTACGCCGTTTCGGATATTTCAAAATTCAAAGAAGAGCCCAATAGCTCTTGAATTTGTACATCGTTTGACATATATCTCGTTAATGTGCCCTCAACAGAAATGCTGTAGGAGGTACCCAAACTTTGAGAGAAAAAACGTGAATGGCTCCAAGAAGTGCATTTTTCGCGAGGCACACTCGCAACGTTATTTAAGTGAAGCTAGAGTATAGCGTTATCAAAGAAGGTTTCCAAATGACATTTAAAAATCATTGTGGCATTTTAAAATATTAATCTGCTAAACGTGTATAGCAATTTTAAGAAATTCAGCAATTTTGCATATTTTGTTGTAGCGGATTTTGGTGTTATAAATCAATTTTAAACTGAAATAAGTTTCAATGTAAAATTCTACTTACGCAAGAAATATAATTTTACTAAAAATATTCATCAACGGTTTTCATTAACATTAATCGTCGAGGCACACCCAAGGCGCTAATCAAAATAGGCGATTATATATGTCAATCTGTAGCTGCTTTAATACCCAATATCAAAATCAATACGGCGTTCGAAAAAAAGTACGATTTTGCATTTAATGCAACTTTAGAGATTTGACTAAAAGCAATTAAAAAACCCAGCAAAAACTTTTTGGTTTTCGGTAATGGCGACTACTTATTAAAGTACTTTCCTGGAAAGTAGGCGTCATTATTATTTGCCTTCTCTACATTACATAAATAACTACTCAATAGTATAATTGCAGAGTAAGTTACATCACATGGATCAGTTGTCTAGAGCGCAGGATTAGCAATAAGAAGGTTGCCGGTTCAACCCCATTCTGATGCTATCGTTTTTTTAACAAAATGTTTTAAAAATATATTTTATGCTAAAACAAGTTTTTTAGCTTAAGTGCGAGTTGGTGTACTGAGTAAGACGTTAGTCATTAAAAACGACTAGTTAATAGGGTCCCAAGTTCAAAACTCACTGACGGCAAATTTTTTCGTTTTATTTTTGTTAAGGTACATTTTTTTTAGTATCACTAGAGTCTAAAAATAACTACTAGAATTCATGAACAACTCGAACAAAAATAACTAGTTATTGAGACAAAAAATAAGTAGTTTATTTTTACTTCCAATTATACCTGCTAGCTTACCAGGAAAGCAAAGTTTTTGCTGGGAATATGTAAATAATAAAGTATTTGAACTAAATTCTTTCATTAAATTGATCAAACAACGAAAAATTTTTGTATTTAGTGTTATTTTTCGAAAAAAAAAAAAAAAAAAAAATTATATTTTAACTTAAATAAAATCTAGATTAATTAAGCTATCATTATAAAATTTTAGTATAATATAAAAAAATTATCCTTAAAAGATAAAAACAAATATATTCGCATTTTCTTACTCCAAAATACCAAAGTTCCAAATTTAGATTAATATAACTTGTTAACGGATTAATATACTTATATGTAATATTATTTAGAATTTTGTAGGGAATCTGGCAGAAAAATTCTAGGGGAAAAAATAAGCCCGTCAAATTTAAAAAACTAAAAAAAAGCGAGGCTAAAAATGAGGTAAAAATTTTTTCGACCCGAATATCTCTTAAATTAAAAGAGATAACCTGCACTAGTACTATCTATTTAAAAGTACTATCTATATATAAAATTTCTTTTCTGTCATATCATAAATGATTTTTTGACAATTTTAAAAAAAAAATGACATACCCGAGATGGGCAACTTTTGAGGGCAACCCACTTCCCCCCGCTAGGGGTCTGTACTTCTCCAAATCAACTCGAAAACACCTCATCTCTGACCATGTTAAGTTTTTTTGATATACCTCTAACGGTTCTTTAGTTCGTTTCAAAATTAACAACGGTTGTGCCACATTGGTAATTTTCGGTAACAGCTTTTTAATACCTTTGGTTAACAAATTTAATAGAAAATATATGTAATTTAACAATTTGATATCGAAATGGTTTCAACTTGGTGCCAATTAGGTATCGATTTTCAATAAGAATTGAACACGCAGTGTTTAATTTAAACACATACGGTGTAGATTCACTATTGACACAGAATGGTATCGTTTTCAACACGTATGTGATTGATATTTCTCTGGGTGTATAGTTATGATTACTTCTTTTTTTATAACTTTAAATGATGAAACTCATTCTCTTTTGGCGAGAATATTGATAAAGTTACGATTTTACTTCGCAGTCTTAGGGTTTCTGCCCTCTCAATTTCTTCTAAATTTTGTTTTGAATTGTTATTTTGTGTAACGAAATGAATCTTTTAGCCTCAGATTCTAAAGTGTTGCACTTTAAAGACAAATACATTAATCTAACTTCATTTTCTCTATCTGAAATCAAGAAATCTTACTGGATTGTGGTCGAAGACTTTCCGTTATTATGGCCGGATCTATCCTTATTTTTCAAATATAATAATTAGAACAGAATTTAATGGATAGAATATTAAAATTTTGCTTTTTTAAGCATATGCCTTCCATTTTCTATCAAAAAATTCGAAAATTGAAAGTCAAATTTCAGAAATTAGGTAAAGTGTAATTTTATTTTGTCGCATAAAATCCATGACCAACGCAACACTTTTGCTCCAATCTCGAAATACACATATTTCAAAAACTTCTGTTGCATATTATTTTAAAGAATATAATACGACAAATACCTGGACACCAAAAAAAGTAGACCATTATGAACCTAGAAGACAATAATTATGAACTAAATAGCAAGAGTAAAAAAACGCACTTTATTTTGTCCGACAGTGTATATAATCGAATTATTTTTTTTTTTTTAATTTTTCATATAAATATTATTTTCTATGTTGTGGAGCTAAATTTCTCACCTAATACTTTATATTTTATAGAATAAATATAGACATTAAAAAAATTAAATAACTGTAAGGTATTTACAAATAATCGAATGATCAACATTCTATAAATAAGTGTCAAGTTTCAAATACAGCCGATATTATTTCCATTGGCGACTTGGTGCATTGTCTATAAGCTTCTTCACAATCTTCACCAGAACGTCCCAGAATTTCAGCTCTTAAATAGTCTTTATGACTTGGTGTAACTGATTCATCTCGTGACGCTGAAGGTCTGTAAAAAGTATAAAACTCATTAATACTTATGTGCACTTAAATAAAAATTTATCTGATACTAAACTTACGTCAATATTATATGTAATATTTCAGCTAATAAACCTCCCTCATAATTAAGTGGTATAGCTGCGTGTTCGCAAATACTGCGCAACATACAAGCGCGGCCATTTAATGCTGATCTATTAATTAAATGAAAACATGATTAAATGAATAATTTTAAATTCGTTTAAGTAAATAAAAAGTATGTGAATATTTAAGAATTCAATGTGCAGTAGAGTGTCCAGGCAAATAGATTATTAGCTTTTTCCCTTGAGTTTAACACATAACCGCTAATAACTCAATAATTGTAATTTTATAAATCACTACGAGTTTGCATTCGATTTTTCTGTTTGTTTGTAAAAAATACTACTTTATTTTCCGGTAACTGAAAAATTCATACTGCAAAAGTATTAATATTTTGTGGAAATACTTTTCTTATTATGATTTACAACTAAGATGAAGTAAGAACGGGCAGGTCTAGGGTAAGTGGTAGCCCCTATACAAACAAAAAATTTATTACTTTATAACTAAAGAACTATAACGGTGAATATCTTATAATTTTGTAAGAATAACTTTATCATAATCAGGGTATGATATAAAAAGTATAATATTTTGTGAGATTAACTTTCTTATTAAGTTGCACAAATGTGAAATAAAAAATAAATTGAAGAAATATAAATAAATATAAATAAAAAATTCCCGAAAAATGCATTAATTAGCTCAGAGTAAATCGAGTCATAGAAAAATGGAAAGAAAATAGATGGAGATGTCCTACAGTCATGAAAATTAGTATTTGTTTCTAATTGGTCGCTAATTTTAAATCTAAAATCGGATTTTTAAAGTTATTAAAATTTATTCCGATATTAGGGAAAATTTATTTCTGAAATCATCACATATGAGAAATAATTAATATTTTCTAAAACATCAATCACATATACATACATGCATACATACATACATACATACATACATACATACATACATACATACATACATACATACATACATACATACATACATACCCAGCAGTTCAAAAGGTGCCAATTTGCCCATTATCACTAGATATATAACTACTTAGACGATTCACTAGTTACCTTTGGTAGTGCAAGTGGTTGATATACGATCATATTCCGCATTACATTTCACTAGTAAAATAACTACTAAATAATGTTTATTGTTTTAACTAGAAAATATAATATCTAAAAGTAAACTGCCACTTCTATGTTTACATGTAATGCATAGAGTTGCCGTTGAGAGCTTTAAAAGCGTAAATTGAGAAATTTATTCTCGTGTTATATATGAATATGCTGTAAAATTTCTTTTAGTGAATTCACTATTGAAATGTAGTGCAGATAGTGGCATTTCGCTTTCAGAAATTTACATTAATGTATGCCAATTCGCTACAACTATTAATTTAGTGAATTCACTATTGAAATGTAATGCAGTTAGTGGCCAATCGGCAAAAAATCTTAAATTTGTCTCTAGAATTAAACTTGATAGGAATTCCTATTGAATTCCTATTGAATTGTAGTGAAATTGTTGTCTCTTCGTTTTCAGAAATTCACAAAGTGTACGATTTCGTTACAACTATTAATTTATTAAATTCACTATTGAAATATAATGTAATAAGTGGCCAATTAGCCAAAAAGTATTGCATTTATCTCTAGAAATTCCCTACATTGTAAACAAATTCGATACAACTATTTTGTTAGTGAATACACAATCAATTTTTACAATTATTGATTTATTTTACTACTCAAATGTAAATATATTTAAGGAATGGTAGTCTGTTTTTATCATATTTTTAAAACTATTTTTCTATAAGTGCTTCTATATACAATATAAGTTCTCAAATACTTTGGTCGGTATATACATTTATTTTGCAAAATTTATAAGAGATATATACAGAAAAATCAAAAAATAAAATCAATAAACAAATATGTTAGTAAATAATTCATTCAATCAACAACTTGTTTAAATTTGCTCCTCTCACCAAAATGATTATATCAATTACTAAAAACTGTAAAAAATACAAAACAGAAAAAAATTCCAAATTAATAAATTAATCAAGTCAATTAAGTCGGTGATTAAATAAATTAATAATTTAAATGAGTAAAAAAATATTACTAAAATTTGATTCTTATTTGAATATATTTATTAAGTTTTGGAGCAAAATTAAACGACTTTGTTAATTAAAAAATATATGGTAATAATTTTTTCTGTGTATAAACTAAAAAAGTCAATAAATTATAAAACTTTTTTATGTATGTAATTTATTAACAAAAATATTTAATACTAGCTTTTTCCAGTGCGCTTCGCTACCCCATTTAACGCCACAACTAATATTTACTTTATATATATACTCCCCCCGCACCTATTCGAATTTTAATATGAAAATTACAACAAAAATTTTTAAGACTTTCACTATAACACTCATTTAGATATGCGAAAATTAATATATTTTTTTATATCCATTTTCATTTTATCAAAGCTATATAATAAGCTGGACGTTCATATGAAGATTGATGGTTTTCACCATTATAGTTCTTCAGATTATCTCTCCCCTGCTACAATAAAAAAAAAGATATATCATAAGTTAGTGACAATTTATTTATATGAAACTATTTTTTATTTAATTATTAAATAAATTATAACAAAAATAGTAAAAAAATTGTTCCGTTGAATATTGAGATTAGGACCCTAATAAATTTAAAGTAAAAAATAAAAATAAAAAACATATAATCGGCCTAACCCGATAATGGTAGAGTTTAATTATCGAGACAAAAGTTGCAGGAACAACATAATAAAATACCTAATCATTAGCTTTTATTTATTTATTTTTTTTTTAAAATTTAGTGAAATCATTAAAATATAAAGTTTTTTTCTTTAAAGGACAACATTATACATTATTATATATAATATCTTATATTAGTTACTTTTAATAATTTAACTGTTTGTTAAATGTTCACATTTTGTCTAAATAAATAATATAAAAATACAAAAGTTAAACGTATACTACCAATTCATTAACTACATGTAATGCCTAAAATCGCCGTTAGTATTTTGTTAAATAAGAAATTTTATGTAAATTCATAATCAGACCCATATATAAATTGCCAATTCACTAACTACATGTAATGCACAAATTCCCCATTATTGTTTTCATAATACGTTTTCTCTTAATTCATAAACAAAACCATATATAAATAGCCAATTCACTAACTACATGTAATGCAGAAATTCGCCGTTAGTATTTTAGTATAATTTTCTTGGCACAGATGATGCATACATTACAACAAACATTCTCTTGAAATTGAAAACAGCACATAGCAGAATGTTAAATAAAGAGATCAATAGCCCAGTGGTTAATATGCGTGCCTACAAACCAGAAGGTTAGAAGTTCAACCCCAGCTGAAGACATCGATGGATAAAAATGTAAAATTAAAACATCAGAGAAATACAAATACAAAATTTAAATAAAAATAAATAAAAATAATTATTCAGGGAAATTAAAGCTTAAAAAATACTAAATAATAGGCAAATAAATTTCTTTTTTTTTTTTAACTTTTTCGTCCCGAATACTATTTTTTTCGTACTAGTGAAAATACTAGTTACCTATTATGCTGATAGTGCTAGTTTCTTATCAACGGTGGAATGTGTAGCTTCATGTTACAATCAAAATTACTAGAGGATTGTTACCTTCCAAAATACTAGTGAGTAGTAATGCAAAGGGTGGCCAATTGGTTACCTCCAATGACATCCCCATGTTAAATTCACCAGTTAAATACATTGTGAGTGGGTTGAAGAGTAACTAGTGGTAGTTCTTAGTGGCTAACGAATTCGACGTAACGGAACTAGTTCGGCGAACTGCTGGGTACATACATACATACATACATACATACATACATACATACATACATATCAATAAAAAAAAAAAATCTAAATTTGTATGCTTCAGTTTTTATACGTTTTGAAACAAAGATTTAAAATAGATAGCATAAAGATTGTAAATTTCGGGAAAATTGAAAAAAAGTATTTGTTTAAAATAAATAAAATAAAATTTTGATATTTTTAAACCAAAAATTTATAAATTTACAAAATTTATTTACAAATTTAAATTATAAATAATAACAAATTAGAATGCACAGTGGGGCAGAATCGAAATTTTTTGGAAATAAATCTGTAACTTCTGATCGGCTAGTTGGATTTGCATGAAATTCGGCATATGTATAGCAGAGGAGTGTACAATGTTAAGTTTGGAAGGGGGATGGAGCAGACCCCTCAAGGGCGGAGCTAAAAGGACTCAAATTTGGGTATCTCTGACAATTTTTTTAACAACATATAATAATTTTATATTTTTCTGAAAGGTATCTTTACAGAGAAGACTTTTTGAGTTATTGGTAATACTTTTTCTTTTAGTATTACCAATAACTCAAATGCTCTAGGTACACACCCTTCCGAATTCGTCCCATTTTATATGAAAGTTTTGACTTTACTCTATATTTTCTCAAATCCCAAAGCACGAATCGGCAAACGGAATGCAGTTTAAGGATCTGTAATATGTTGTTAAAAGTTTTCAATTGAAATCTATGGGACTTCGGAAAAATTTTGATTTTATAACCGAAAAAAAAAAGTCAAAACTTTCATATAAAATGGGTCGAATTCGGAAGGGTGTGAGTTATTGGAGTTATTGGGCTTGCTTTTTATTTTAAAGTCTTCTCTGCGAAGATACCGTTCAGAAAAATATAAAGTTATTATATGTTGTTAAAAGAAGATACTTTTTCTGCCAAAAAAAAAACGCAAAAAGCCGTAATTTTTGCAAAATCGCTTGTTTTTGGACTTGGTAAAGATATCGACTTCAAGTTTTTTTTATTCAATAGATAATTTTGTTCTTTAATTAGCTACATACATATGGAAAAAAACTGGACCAGAACATGCATAATTTAGCTACATAAAAATTTAAATGCAAATAACTCAAAAACCATAAGAAATAAATAAATAAAAATATTTGAAATTGGACGAGAAACAAAAATTTGGCTCCGCCCCTGAGGGGTCTGTTCGGTCCCCCTTTTTACAGATTTTGCAAAGTAAAAAATTAATTTCTTAAGAATATGTTTCAGAATAAATGGTTACTACACCTATGACACAAAGCAGCCTAACGGTTGGACATTCGAAGGGACAGCAATATTAATTCGTAAAGATATAAAGCACTTTCTAATGCCAGAATACAAAACAGATCACATTCAGGCCACTTCAATAAATATTTTCGATAACAATATTCTCTATATATTGTACTCCAAGGTATTCTATTAATCGAGATCAATTTCTTAATTACTTTGCAACCTTAGGCCCAAGATTTATAGCAGCAGGCGACTAACACCCATTTTGGGCCTCGAAATATCTCATTGAAAAGTTAAAATCTGCAGTTGACATTTTCACAGATATTCTTTTTAATGCTGCTACACATTTACGGGTTTCTTAAGTTTTAAAAAAATATTCAAAATGTCCTAGCGACATTGAATACCTTATAAGGGAAAAAATAAAACTAAGGCGCCAATGGGGAATGGTAAACAATGACAAAAATCGATTTTCGATTATACGATCAACTTTGTTTCATTTCGATTTTCAAAATCGAAATTAATCGGTCCCCAAAATCGATTTTATTTTGAAGTCGATTTTTTATTGATAAATTCAAAGTGTATCAAAAACAACTAAAAATTAAAAAATAAACAAATAAAATGATTTCAAATATTCAGGTCACAAGTAATACATGTATAAAAGCTATGTATATAAAATATAAGAAATCTGTGAAAATTTAATTTATCCATCAAACTAATCTTCTTCAGTAAGGCTTTGTAAAAAAGCCTTACATTTAAATCAATGTTCACTACTAAGCTTGTTTTTATGTTGGGTTATTATATGGCCATCCTTCAAGAATGGACGTTCACACGGTACTGATATTCTCGAGCTTTTTCATTAATATTTGGATAAATTGTTTTATTTTTTTTTTTCTTTAGAGGATTTAGATGATTGAAAAATATGTTAAAAAGAACACAATTTTTTATTATTTGAAAGCGTTATTTCCCACTTATGTATTCTAGTTATTAAAAAAGGGGTTTTTTCCGTTAAACTAGTTATTTTTTTAACTTGTTCTTCATATAAATTTATTTAGTTAAATGCCAGAAACAAAAAACCAAGCACCCGAAAACGTTTTGTTTTTTTTTTAATCAATATAAATATCTTTAATGTACAAAATGTTTTTTCATTTGTTAAAAAAATATCCATCAATGATGAAAATAATAAATATCTTTGATGATAAATATCTTTTTGAAAATAAATAAAAAGTTCAAAATAATTTTCAACTTTTATAATAAATATCACAAAAAATATTTATATTTTTTATTTCGATCATGATGAAAAAAAAAAAATAAACTATTGATGAAAATAAAAAAATCATGATGGATTTTTATTATTTTTTGAACATTAAAGATTTTTTTTCGATGGAAATAAAAATAAAAAGATTGTTTTTTTAGTATTAAAATCCGGTCTTTGCAAAAAACATTAAAAAATGCAAAAGGCCGTATCCATAAGTTTAATTTGTTTGCTTTGTTAATCATTCACTTAAAGCATAAAATAATCTTCGAACCAAATTTGTCTTAAATGAAATAAGTTTGACAACGGTTTCGTTTATGAAATTGATGAAATTCGACTTTTGTTAATATTGATGTCATTTTTGAAGATATGAATATGAAATTTTTTGTATAGATTTAGTTTGGATCAGTCCATTATAATACAGTAAAAAACCAACATTTGATATTTCAGTGTTAACGGCCTTTGGCATTTTAAATTAAAATAAAATCTTCCCTTTGGCTGAAAAAAATTTATAGCCTGTTTCTCTATGTCGAACGAAAGCTTTCTTTCGCCTTCTAAGCGAACGAAAACTGATTTGGGTTTCTCTAACTCACTTCTATGCGAACAATGAGTCGAACGACAAGTCGAAAGAAAACGTAAGTGTTTTCATATAAAATTGGGTTTCTGTATTTCGAACGATAAGAACAAAAATGTCAAAATCAGTCACTTGCTATTTTGCTTTCGACTGGTTGAATTTCTTAAAGAAAAATAGGAAAAATACTCATTAGGACATTGCATATGTTCCTTAATCATGTTTATTATTCATTTTAATGTATTTGGTATCCATAAATGATGATTTTGTGCCTAAAAAACAATTTCTAAAAAAAATCAAAAAAATTTTTAATTTTTTATTATTTTAATTTTGTTTGTTTATTTACTTGGTTGTATATATGTTTAAACAATTTAGTAGTACTTTTAATATTTTTACGAAAAAAAGTTACTCTGAAAGCAAAATAAAACAAAAACAATAGGAAAAGACGTAACTCTATGCGAACGAAAGCGTAGGAAATACAGAAACCCAAAATTATTCGAATTCGTTCGACTTGCTTTCGTTCGCTTTGATTTTCGTTCGACATAGAGAAACAGGCTATTAAAGTCCTATTTTTATGAACATTGTTCAATAGGGAATGAAAATAAAATTTTTTAATTAGAAAATGTATGCTTAATTTCAGCCGGCTGACAGCCGATTTTAAGCCGCCGCCGAAGCCTTTTTACACAAGCCGCCGCCGATAAAATTCCTCGGCGCAGGTCTCCGGTATGTATGTAATAGAGCCCTGCAAACTGTGTCTTATAAGGCTGTACAAGCCACTTGATATTTTTCAAGTGTTGTTATCAGTGTGTGTGCGGAGTAATAAATACTGTTCTGCAGGCACTTAAAACCATACAAATACTGCGTGTGTGCTTCAACTTTATGAACAAATCATGAGTGTGCTATGATAGCGACCAAACAAGCCTGTCAAAGGCTTGTATAAAAAAATACAAGCCTTTTGACCACTTGTTTGCTTCAATAAGGAAAAAAATTGTGTTTTCTTTTTTATTAAAATTATATGTGTGTGTGTGCGTTCATGACTGTATAAAGTAATTTCGTAAGTAAAACAGTCGTTTAAAAGTATTGTTTATAAACTTATTGTTATTTACGATCACATAAATTATTAATGTTACTAGTTATAACAATTATTTCCTTTTAGTTTTAAAATAGAATGATTACTTAGTAAATATAAATTAAATGCAATAAAATCTATCATAATATAAATAAGTACAATTTTAAAATTTTTTATAAACATACAATTAATTATAAGACTAACTTTATTTAAAATATAAATAAATACTAAAGATAAAAATTTTCTAACTTACATATGTAACTGACAGTTTCAAATGTCAACTTTAATTTTTTTACTTTTTTAACTCTTAATAAAGAGTATTTTTTAATAACTTTATGAATTCACCCTTTTACATTTATTTAGAAAAGAAGAACCAACAATAAAATATAGACATACTGTATATATATATGTGTGTGTATGCAAGAATATTTATAAACAACCACTTTTTACACATTATGAAGATTTTTTGCCACACACAGCAACTACGTATTACAAAAAACAAACAAATCATTAAGCCCACTTGAAATCTTTAAATCATTTCTCAACGTCTTGTATGATTTGCTTTTTTTTGCCACACCACTTGCACCACTTGTTTACGATAAATGATTTGAACGCACGGATTTGCAGTCGCTCATACACAGTACACACTTGCTTTGCTTCGGGCAGCGAACAGTACGAACAGTATTTATTGTTGTTTTTGCACATGTTGGCTATGAAACACACACTTGAAATTCAAGTGTGTTTGCTTTTCAAATCATCTTGCGCAGGAGACTAGTATGTAATACATACTATGTATGTATATATGTTACAAACTGACTGCATATACAACCACACTGCATATACAAACAATAACAAGAACTGCTGTTGCTAACTAAACAACTTGCCCATACAAAAAAAAAAAAACAACAATAACAATGCTTAATATAAAAATGTTCCTTCGTATTTATTTTATTAAATTTTTTTTATTTTTTGGACTATATCTCTGTTGTTTTTGAGCAAATTGGGTTTCTGTAAAAAACCGAAATTTTATACAAATATTTATGACCACCTGTTCAAAAGCGAAAGCCGTAGCTTATGTAGAGGCTACAAAAAGTGCGTTTTGACCGATATCTGGAATATAGTGCACCGATTTTTTTTCATCAAAAAAATTATAAGAAAGGTTTTGAATTTTTCGTGCAAAAACGAATTCGCTATCTTTTATAGGAGCAGAGAAAAGCCGACAGCAAATACGATTTTTTGGGGGTATCTTCGTTTTTTTGCCGATATCTCTGTTATTTATCAACTGATTTTGCTCATTTTTATTAGCGATTTTCTAAGGAATATTTCTAACAGTTTGACATATAAAACATACAGTTAGGGACAAAACTATTTGTACACCTCATATATTTCGTTTTTATACTTGCTTACAATGTATTGTACTGTGGAATGTTGCAAATTTACTAAATTACTTATATTCCGGAGAGATTTTCCTTTTTTATGTTCATCAATAATTAAATTTTTAATATCCAAACTCAACTCTTTTCGCTTTCCCATTTTTGATGTGCTTATTATTCAAAACGTTAAAACCAACTTCTTATTTTGTAAAATAAAACTCGATTAACGAAGAAAATATAACGGTATTTAAAAAAATCATCATACAAGAGTCCAACGTACAAATAATTGTACAAAGTACTGATGTACAAATACTTTTGTCCCAAAGATTTTTACTTAAATTGTACTTTTTTTTAACAATGTGTTATATATTAATTTATTTTTTATCAAATAATTCAATAAAAATGGACCTGAATTAAAACTACATATAATAATTTTTTATTCTTTATAAATTATTGAAGATATACGAAATGCATGGGTGTACAAACAAATAGTTTTGTCCCTAACTGTATATGTATATCCGTTAACTGGGGCTTTCTAAAAACTGATTTCAACAGACAGACGGACATCTTTATATCGACTCCCCTATCAATAAGGATCCAGAATATATATACTTTTTGGGGTCTTAGACGAATATTGTAGAAATTAAAAAGTGTCCAAAAAAAGGGATTTCAAAATAAAAATTTGCCAAAAGTCGCTTTAAAACCTAAAAAAAACTCTTAAAATTTCTTTATTTGATAACAACAAAAACAAAAATTTTGTATTTAAAAAAAAAACTACAAAATTCAGTTTTATTAATAACAAAATAATTTATAATTATTTTACAACAAAAATAGTAAACATACAATCCTCTTTTAATTAATTAAATCCTCGTCGAACAAATTTAGGACGGAACGCATGGATCCACAAATATCGACTTAAGTGTGTTAGATAAATTATTTTTTATTATTGATGATTTAATAAAAAAACACGTTTTTATTTTTTCAATCCAGTCCAAAAAGATTCGGCATATGATGATATAAATAGCTGTTCAAAAACTTTATTGCTATTTTTAGTTACTAACAGTTTCAGTTCATTTATAAATACTCCGCCATTTTTTATATCATTACTGTGAAACAACCTCAAAATTATTAATTTATTTGTTGAAATTAATATACACAGAAAAAAATATCTAAAACATTTTTTTCAATTAATCTGTTTTTTCGTTTCATACTAAAATATAATTATATTAATAATTATATTAAGCAAAATTTTTATTGGTTAAGCGTGTGCCAAACGGTACACAATGGGGTCAAACGCAAATTTTTTGGTAATAAATCAGTACCTCAAAAACTACTGCTCGGATTAAATTTAAATGTGCAGAAAAGTTGCAGAGGAGGACCCAAGCTTTCAGAAAAATTATCTTGTGGTCACCCTGTGATAACACAAGATAAGCTACAGGGTGTCAAATTTGACTACCTCGAGTATGTAAAAGTTTCAAAAAATCGTAACTTCTACAAATGAAGTCCGATTTGATTTGAAGAAAGATTTTTATATTTCTGTAAAATGCTTGGCAAGATAAAGAAAAAATAAGCTTCTCACCTAAGTTATCTCTTACAGTTAAACAGATATTTTGAATTTTTGATTTTTTGCCTCGACTTTCTTTCGTTTTTCGGAAATAAGTCCTGAGGTATATGAGGTAAAATTTTTTTAAAAATATTTTGTAATTTGCTATATATTTCAAAATAATATTCTAAAAGAATTTTTGGATCATCTTAATTCGTCTAGACGTGAAAAATATTCAAATTCAGCACTCTGAAATTAGTATGAAAAACGGCTATTTTTTACAAAAATATAGTACAATTCTTTCACATTTTTCTCAAAGCTCCGTTAACGAAAAAATTCTTTCTATATATATTTCAAAAGATAAAGCTTCAAAAATGTTTAATAATGAAATTTTGAATTGATTTATGTTTGCACCCTACATCAGACATTGGTCGAAATTGGAGAATTTTATTGAAGAAATATCAGCAGAAAAGTACGAACCGGACACCCTGTGTTTCTAGTTTTTAGCCCATAACTTTTTTGTTTATTAACCTTATATAAGATAAAATATATAAGGTTAATATATTTTTTTAAATATATTAAACAGCAACAATTTCGGATTTTTGAAGGTAAGTCTGTTAAAACAAAAAATAAGCAGCAAACGATCTTATCAACGAAAAGTTAAGCAAGAAAGAAATCGCTTGGCGGCAGCTTTATCTTCAAATGAAAACACTCCAGTTCCCAGTTCAAGCAGAAGCAAACAAAACTCACCCTCACCACCTGAAATTCTTTATGATATTCCAAATACTTCCTACAATAGCCCACAATCTCTTCGCCAGAAACTTAGTGAATGGAATTCTATATACAATCCCAGTGTCAAATCCTGCAATAGCCTCTTGAAAATTCTAAAATCAGAGGGTTTGGACGTTCCCTTGAGTGTAGTTGGTCTCATGAATTCTAACGAAAAATGTGTCGTGAGAACAGTCTCTCCAGGGAAATATGTCCACATCGGTTTAGAAAAACAACTCATTAAAGCCGGCCAGGTTTTGCAGAGATCAAACAAAACAGAATTGATTCTTGACATTGGAATTGATGGTCTTCCACTTTATAAAAGTTCTGGTATTGGATTGTGGTCAATTTTAGGTAGAATTGTGGACGAGCCTCTTGTTGATATATTCCTAATAGGGACTTATGTTGGCGAAAGCAAGCCAAATGATGTAAATCAGTTTCTTCACGATTTTGTTACGGAATTGAAGAAATTGAAAGAGGGATTTGTAGTTGGAAATAGGGAATTTGGAGTCCAAATCAGGGCCTTTGTCTGCGACACACCCGCTAGGTCATTTATTTGTGGCACAAAGGGCCATAATTCTTTAAATGGATGCCACCGATATCGCCAACAGGGGTCCCGAATTGGACATAGAACTGTTTATTCGGCTTCAAAAGGTCCCATTCGTTCGGACTTGGATTTTAAAAATAGGTCTGATGTTACCTATCACAGAGGCTTATATATAGAAACTGAATGTAAATTGGAGACATTAGGAATAAAAATGGTTTCCCAATTTCCATTAGATGCAATGCATCTTTTGGACTTAAGTGTAACAAAAAAAATTTTAATGTTACTAGTTAACAATAAAACAAATGAAAAAATAACTCCATCTATTAAATCAAAAATGTCTAGTGTTCTGATATCATTTTCTCCATATATGGTTTCTGAATTTAGTAGAAAACCCAGAGCACTAGAAGAAATAAGAAGATGGAAGTCAGTAGAATTCAGACAATTTATTCTTTACACAGGAATAGTTCTTTTAAAATATTTTGTAAATGAAGAATTTTACAAACATTTTTCATTGCTTTTTGTAGGATATAGAATTTTTGTGGAATCAAAAACCTATAATTGTTCTTTAACATATAAAAGTGCAAATGAAATGTTTGAGAAATTTGTTGAAGATTTTGCCTTGTTCTATGGTAGAGAACACCTTTCTTATAATATTCATAGTATCTTGCATGTGGCTGAAAATTTTGAAAAATTTGGTAATTTGATGTCATTTTCTGCATATGGGTTCGAAAATTTTTTAAAGACCCTTAAGCAAAATATCAAAAAACCAACTCATATTGAACAGCAAATTTTTAATAAATTCTATGAAAAATCTATAACAATACCAGCAGTTAAGGATACAGTAAAAATAAATAAAAAAACAAATGAAGTGAAATCTTTTTCCATTAACAGTTTTATTTACAAAACCAAATCCCCTGACAATATTTGTTGTTTTGATAAAACTACATATGTTGTAATTAACAACATTAATAAAAACAGGGAAATAAAAGGAAAAAGAATTAAAAATTTGAAAAATTTTTTTGTTTACCCTGTTAATTCTCTAGACATTGGAGTTGCTTTTTGTGAGAACTTGGAATTGGAGGTTATTGAAAACAAATATTTTTTGCAAAATGCAAAAAAAATTCAAATGCTTCCTTTTAAAGATGGAGCTGTTTTGATCCATTTGATAAATTATTTTTTTTTTTTCTACATTAAAGATCTTACAAAAAACTAAAATGGGTAAAAAATCGCAATTTATAAACAATATAGAACCAACACAAAGTAATGATGATATTCACAAAAAATTGGATTCATTAAAAGGTAAGAAAGTTTTTTTTTAATTAACCGTTTTTCAAAATAATTTTTCAATATTTTTTTCTTTTTTTCAGAAAGCATTGATGACATAAAAAATGAACTAAAAGGTAAATTTATTTAAAAATTTTCTTATATTCATATTTATATTTTATTATTAATTTTTTTTGTTTTTTACAGCAATAAAGAATCAATACTCCCTTTTATTAGAAGTTTTAGGGAAAAACACTGTGGCAATAAAAAATTCTATACGCCACCACACACCAAAATATTCAAAAATTTTTCCATTAAAATCAATGGATGATTTAAAAAAATCGAAGATATGATCGATGAAACCAATGAGCAGGATTTTGTAAGTATTAATATATTTTTTAATTCTTAATTTAATTTAATTTTTTAATTTTCTTAATTCTTCTTATAATTTAGAGTTCAACTATTAGAGCCATTGTTGGGAATCGTGGTATCAAAAAAGGCTTGGTAGACCTTATATTACCGGAGGTGCTTATTCATTTTAATATTGAAGATGTTCATAATAAAAAACGATTGTTAAACTACCCAAAATTTATGAATACACTTTTCAGTAAGTTATTGAATAACAATAAATATTAATATACCGTGCTAATTTTTTATCTTTTAGCGGAATCTTATGATGATAATTCATCACTTAAACCGTTTAAAGAGGATTAAAGATTGGCATTAAAATTGGCCAAAAACCGATATTTTAAAGAAAAATCGATACAAAAGAAAAAATCAAGTTTAGATGACCAATCAAATAACATGAACTCTTCAACAATTGTAGATGAAGAAACACCGGAAAGTTTCCAAAAAAAAGTAAATTTTTTATTGTCTGAAATGATCGTAAGACGATGTAAATCTTTCAGAATTGTTTTTTAGTTTTAAATTTTTACTTTTTAATCTTGAATTTGCTTTTTTAGTTATGTTTTGTTATTTATTTATTTTTATTTGTTATATTAATAAATGAATTAAAATACAAATATGTAATTAAAAATGATATTGCAAAACTTTTATATAAGTTTTTTTATATAAGTATATAAGAAACAAATTGTAAAATATCTATTTTGTTTCTTTTATATAAATTTAGCAATTTTTTTTTTTTTTTTAATGTTCATGACATACAAATTACATATATGTAGTCCATGATTTCATCACTGAACAAGAAATGGATAATCACAGGTGAATAAATGCTAAATTGTATTAAATTGCTTCACTAATGAAAAAAGTAATATGAAAAGGTATACTTTCACATAATACCTCAGTGTTCCTCAAAAGGACATACTATTCAGCTCTTTGGATCCCTTCCGTCCTATGACAACCACGTGTTAAATTCATTGATGTTTCACCAGAAATGGAACTACTTCAGGTTCAGTAACATCAATGATTTTACTAATGATTGGTATGCTATTTTTTTGCTGGGTATAAGTAGCTTTACATATTTTGGTAAAAAAATATATATTGTGTTACTTTTTAAAGATTCGTTCAAAATAGTAAACATTTATGTACCTGACTAATTATTGTGTCAAGTTATAATAAACAAAGCATTTTTAAATACACTTTTAGAAAAATTAAATTTTAATAAATAAAATGCATCTTTAAATTGCATTTATATTTTGAAATTATTTTGGAACGAAAAGGAGATTTTGGAAATGCTGACAAAACTACGCAAAACAAATATGATGGCCTTTTAAATACTTTTTAAATTTTTAAAATTGCATACTTTTTATGTTTTGTAAAATTTTATACACATTAATTTTTATATGAAAAATTGGGAACATGTTTTTATAAAAATTGGATTATGCATATAAGAATTTCGTGTCCCAAAAATTTGACACCTTTATTTTAATGTAAAGATTCCAAACTTTTCAATTATGTTAAAAAATTAAAAAAAAAATAAATTTAAATTCTTTTAATTATGTTTTATTTAAAGAAAAATGCAATTAAAAATAGCAATTGCATTAAAATGCATTTCTAATATAATCTTTCTTATTTTTAAATGCACATACATTTGGAATTTTTTGGGTTTTTGAGAGAGTAAAAAAGCGAAATAAATTCGCGAGTTTTTGCAATTTCAGGAAACTGAAAACTGAAATTGATAAAAGGCTTAATGGAGTTTATGTATACAAATTATTGTCGAAATTGAAAGCCATCAAGTAAAAAAATACCCTTTTTTGGGCGTTCTTTCATGGAATGGACGATATATTTTTTAAAATTATTTGTTTTAAAGAGAAAAACTGCAATTTTATAAAATAAACATAAAAGATCTCAAACAGTTTCAAATTATTTTAATTTATTATTTATTTTACGACTTTCAATTTTATTCACCAGATATACTTCAAAATTTTACTTTTCTACATAATTTGCTACCGTTATGGTGAAAAAATTTTATAGTTTTGCTGTGCCAAATGAAAACTTTTTCCCGTGATAAATTTTGTCAGAATCGTTAACAAAATTTCACAAAACTTTAAATAAAATTAATATATTTTTAATAATTATTTGTTTTAAAGATAAAAACTACAATTTTATAAAATAAATATAAAAAATCTCAAACGATTTCAAATTATTTAAATTTATTATTTACTTTACAACTTTCAAATTTGTCTATTCTATTGTCAAAAATTTATGTAGCCTTATGAGCTAGTGAAAATTTATTCACCTCATATACTTCAAAATTTTACTTTTCTACATACTTTGCTACCGTTTGGCACACACTCTTAATAATTTTTGTTTTTCGAAAGCTGTCAACTTTTGAAAAATTCAAACTACAATATAAAATTTGTATTTTAAATAAATTGTAATAGCATTTTTGTGTAATAGCAAAAAATTTTATATTTCGACGATATTTGTCGACTTTTTTTAAACAAACCGTATGAAAACAAAGGAAAATTTCTGGATGATGGAGATGAAAACTTTTGTAAATTATCCAGAAAGTATATACTTCTAATGCTTGGTGAGTTCGTAATAATTCTGGTATAATTGCAGATGTTTCTGACATTGATTCATGAAGTCAGCATTAAACCATTTGGTGTATCTGGCTAATTGTTTAAAAATTAAGCTTACCTTTTAAGCTTAATTTTAATAAATATGTGACACATCTCACTTTATACATATTATTATTTTGTAGATCTATAAGAAGTTAGTGGGAAATTGCGATAATCACCCACCATATTTCTTGGAATGTCCGAAAGGATGAGTATAATGCCTAAGTACATATAAGAGGATCTTGTGTGTTCAGTTCAGTGCGATAGTTCCTGCTGATTGGGTTCTGGCAACGATCAATGTTTATAATAAAAAAATTAATTAAAGTTTGTGAAAAAATCAATCGTTTTTACCTAATTAATATTATCATTTTGCTGATTGGAGCAAAATCAAACAAAATTTTTATTGATATAAGCAATTTCATAATTGAAATCGTTTTTTATTTTTTTCTGTTTATAATGGGTCGATATATTTCAAACAACTAAGTTTCTCGTCATTTAGCACATAGTCTTAAAAAGACACATTTTTAATATTGAAAATATTTTTTTTAACTTTTTAAAACAAAATCGATTCTCGAAACTAAATAATCGATTTCAGTATAAAATCATTGACATAAAATCGATTGCAAACAACCGATTTTTTTTTTCCCCTGAAAGAAAAGTCATCTCGTAGTCACCCTGTGATAACACAAGATAAGCTACAGGTGTACATACCTCGAGTATGTAAAAGTTAAAAAAAAAATATGAACTTCTACAAGTGAAGTCCGATCTTAAAAATGTTTATATTTCTATAAAGTGCTTGGCAAGATAAAGAAAAAATAAGCTTATTCGCCTAAGTTATATCTTTTAGTTAAAAAGATATACTGCCGCTCACTTGAATACGACACATATAAAAATTGCTTTTGGCATTTAATATTTCGCTAGTGAATAATAACTAAAGCTAATTTTTTTAAATTTAAATTCAACTTTATTTACACGATATATATAATTCATATTAATTCAGGAATACGTGTTAAAAACAAAAAAATTAAAACAATTACTAAAAGTGTTGGCTCATCACATTACGACATATGGCTTAAAATTCAATAAAATCTTAAATTTTCGAACTTTTTCAATAAAAACTTTAAAAATTTTTATTTCTTGGTTATTTTAGTAATGTGTATTTAATATATTTAGATCCGGGGAGTATGGTGGCCAATCAAGTAATATCACATTTTGTTTTATAATCCGGTTTTTAACCACATTTGCAGTATGAATGTTGATATGTCGATGATATAAAGCTAAAAATATTGGAAAAATGGGGACAGAACAGTAATATACGAATTCGCGTTCATTTTTGAAGTAAAATATTGCAAATCGCTTGTTCCATAGTAGAAAACTGAACCCCAGACCATCACACCTCCAGCCAAATAAATTTCTTTTTTTTTTTTGCAAATCATGGAAATAATAACTGTAGCATATAGTCCTTCTAAATTGAATTTTTTTCATCGGAAAATACAACTCTGTGCCATTGCTTTTCCCATGTCGTATGATGCCGGCTAAAAAGTAGTATTTTTTCTTTTCGGAAGATGGGGTGGCTTCTTTTTAATTTTTAATCGTTTAAGATTAGTAGCTTTCTGTATTACACGCTTTACTGTTGCTATGCTTTTTGTAGGAATTCAAAACAAACTAGTTTAATTTTTATTAAAATCAATAAAAACTAACTTTTCAGATGTTACTTTGTTACAAAATAAAATAGATAGAAAAATGTCGTATTCTGGTGAGCTAAAAAAATCACAATTTTTTTTTTAAAGAAGTTATATTAACTTTAATAAATTTATAAAAGCAATCTTTAAAAATGCTTTGTTTAATCTAAATGAAGAACATTAATGTTAACGTCAAACTGAAACTGTAAAAACTTTAAATACTCTTATGGATTTTGAGAGGGAAACCGGAAAATCTGAATAACATTTATGTCGTATTCAGATGAGCGGCAGTGTATTTACACATGAATTTTAAATTCTTGATTTTTTGCCTCGACTTTCTTTCGTTTTTCGAGAATAAATCCAGAGGCATATGATGTAAAATTTTTTTAAAATATGGTGTAAATTTTCATATATTTCAAAATAAGATGCTGACAGAATTTTTGGATTATCTCAATTCGTCTAGACGTGAAAAATATTCAAAGTTAGCACTCTTGAATAAGTATGAAAAATGGATATTTTTTTTAAATATATAGTACAATTCTTTCACTTGTTTCTCAAAGTTCCGTTAATGAAAAAAATTTTTCTTTACATATTTCAAAAGATAAGGCTTCATAAATGATTAATATAGGAATTTTGAACTGATTTAAGTTTACACCCTACATCAGGCATTGGTCGAAAATGGTGAATTTTAGAAAAAGTTTAATTTTTATCGATTAATAAAAAAAAATGTCAAGCGAGCTTTTTTTAATTTACTGATGATATCTTATCAAAAAATAAATTTAGAATGACCTGACACTAAACTGCTTCCCACCCGGCCAAAAACGAATGCAAGAGTGGAAATTTTATGAATAAAGTCAGTTTTTTAAAAGAGCTTGTTTTAATAACACAGAAAAGCATGTTAGTATTATATTTTAACTAATCTTTCTTATGCAATATATAAAATAAATATCAGTCTTTTATTTCTGCAAAAATTTTTACAAAATCTTTACAAAACGGTTTTTGACAATTTTTAAAAAATAAAAAATATAAAAAAGATATAAAAACTAAAAAAATAATATTTTGTAAAGCAAAACTCCGCCTACTTTCCAAACAGTATTACTTGGCCCTAGTGGAACACAGATCTGTTCGCGTGAATGACTTTTACCGAACGGCATCAATGTTATGGTTTAAGATAAAAATTTATAAAAAAAAATTGCCAAAATTCTATTTATAGTCCTAAAGCATGTACATCATATGTACTCTACAATGCTGTATCTAAAATGCAAATTAAAAATATCGCGATAAGTTAAGTATGCGTGGATATATTAGCGGTTTAATAATTATAATTATTAAACCTTCTTATAAAATTTGCAAAACTCTGTTTTTAGTGATGTAGTCTTGTTCATATTCATCCATTTATTGCAAAATTCATATTTTTTTTTAAATAAGTCATTAGACAATGTCATTTAAATAGATTTTTTAATTGCTTTTAGTCAAATCTCTAAAGTTGCATTAAATGAAAAATCGTACTTTTTTCGAACGCCATATTGATTTTGATGTATGGAATTAAAGCAGCTACAGATTGACATATATCATCGCCAATTTTGATTAGCGCCTTGGATGTGCATCGACGATTAATGTTAAACTAAAAACATCGCGTTCTTAGCCCATGAAAACCGTTGATGAATATTTTTAGTAAAATTATATTTCTTGCGTAAGTAGAATTTTACATAGAAACTTATTTCAGTTTAAAATTGATTTATAACACCAAAATCCGCTACAACAAAATATGCAAAATTGCTGAATTTCTTAAAATTGCTATACACGTTTAGCAAATTAATATTTTAAAATGCCACAATGATTTTTAAATGTCATTTGGAAGCCTTCTTTGATAACGCTATACTCTAGCTTCACTGAAATAACTTTGCGAGTGTGCCTCTTGGAGCTATTCACGTTTTTTCTCCCCAAGTTTGGGTACCTCCTACAGCATTTCTGTTGAGGGCATATTAACGAGATATATGTCACACAATGCACAAATTCAAGAGCTATTGGGCTTTCCTTTGTATTTTGAAATATCCGAAACGGCGTAAAATCCCCAGTGAAAAAACTGCAAAATTTTGAATTTTCTTAAAATTTGGTTTCACGACTTTTGCACAACACAATTCGACACTGGTTAATTGCACGCTAATTAAAGCTATGCTGGTCCTTTCCTACAAGTGTTTAGAGTATACATTAGAAGAATTGAACTCTTATGTTTAAATCCGCGACTACAGCAATAAAAAGAAATAAAAAAAAAACTTGTTAGTTTCAAACACTTTTTTCACAGAAAAAAGTTTTGTAACATAATTGCATTAAAAGTTGGTTAAAGAACTCAGAATTTAAAAAAATATTTTAGGTTGAAGGTCGGTTTCATAAAGGCAAACGTGAAAAGAGAATTGCCCATATATAGATCGTTTTGAAAGCATCAAAGCTGACGACTTAAGTCAACTCTCACCAAATTCACTGTTTTACAATATTTCCATATGTGCGTATACGTAACACATGATTGTATTGGCGCGTTTTGGTAATATTCGTAATAATTCTTAATAATTGCTTATATTCATTAAATATTGTTTATTTTTGAAAAATTTCCAAAATTGATTTCAATATATTCTTCGACAAAACACCATCGTTAAATTAAAAAGAACTGGCGTGACATTTTTTTATTAATCGATAAAAATGAAACTTTTTTCTAAAATTGACTATTTTCGATCAACGCATAATATAGGGTGCAAACTTAAATGAATTCAAAATTTCTTTGTTAATCATTTATGAAGCCTTATCTTTTGAAATACATAAAGATAAATTTTTTTCATTAATGGAACTTTGAGAAAAAAAAATTAAAGAATTGTACTATATTTTTGTAAAAAATAGCAATTTTTCATACTAATTTTAGAGTGCTGAATTTGAATATTTTTCACGTGTAGACGAATTGAGATAATCCAAAAATTCTTTCAGCATATTATTTTGAAATATAAAAAAAATACAATATGTTTTTAAAAAATTTTTACCTAATATACCTCTGGACTTATTCCCGAAAAACGAAAGAAAGTCTAGTCAAAAAATTAAAAATTTAAAATTCAAGTATCTTTTTAACTAAAAGAGATAAAATAGATGAGTTAGCCTATTTCTTCTTTATCTTGCTAAGCTCTTTACAGAAATGTAAAAATCTTTAAAATCGGACTTCATTTGTAGAAGTTACGATTTTCTTTAACTTTTATATACTCGAGATAGTCAAATTTGACACCCTGTAGCTTATTTTGTGTTATCACAGATAATTTTTCTGAAAGCTTAGGTCCTCCTCTACAACTCTTCCATACATCTCAATATAATCCGAGATACAGTAGTTTAGGAGATACAGTTTTATTACTAAAAAATTTGCGTTTAACCCCACTGTGCAATGGCAGGAGTTCAGATTTTTGGGCGTAAAAGGACATCTTGATCATTGCTGAAGAAGATTACGAGTCGCTTTGATGAACCTAAAGGATTCTGAACTTAAGAACTACTTACTAAACTTAAACCCTACTAAGTAAATATTAGGGTATCCAATTATTCGGGTGTTTATATTAATCGGTTTATTCGACAAACAATTATTCGAGGTTAAAAGTTGATCGGTTAATAACCGATTATTGAGAAATTATTCGATTAACCGAATAGCCTTAGTTATACATGTAAAACATATAAATTACACAAATTATAGCATTTAATCTATTGAAATAGTTAGAAACATAATATAAGATCAAATTCTTTTACAAGGGGATCATTTCGTTATTAAACACTGTGTGTTCAATTCTTATTGAAAATCGATACCTAATTGGCACCAAGTTGAAACCATTTCGGTATCAAATTGTTAAATTACATATGTTTTCAATGAAATTTGTCAACGAATGGTATTAAAATGCTGTTACCGTAAATTACCAATGTGAGCACAACCGTTGTTGATTTTGAATCGAATTTTTTCCCTTAGTGTATTACCTTTTTTTCTTATCGCTTTTTACAAAACTTTCAATCAAGCACCCGAAAACGTTTTATTTTTATTTTTCAATCAAAATAAATATCTTTAATGTTCAAAATGTTTTTTCATTTGTTGAAAAAAATATGTGAGGGATTTTTATTTTTAAAATAAATATCCATCAATGATGAAAACAATAAATATCTTTAACGATAAATATCTTTAACGATATCAGTTCGAAAAAAATTTCAAATGATTGTTTGTTTTTATTCATACTTTTGTTTTGTTTTCAAAATATATTTTTTTTTTTTTATTCAAATGAAATTGTTGTTGTTTAGAATTTTTTCCATCCGGTGAAAAAAGTTCAAAATAATTTTAAACTTTTGAAATAAATATCACAAAAGTTATATTTTTATTTCCATCATGATGAAAAAAATTAAAATATTGATAAAAATAAAAAAATCATGATGGATTTTTATAATTTTTTGTACATTAAAGATTGTTTTTCGATTGAAATAAATATAAAAAGATTGTTTTTTTAGTATTAAAATCCGGTCTCTGCTTTCAAAAGTAAAAAATGTTCTAATTTATAACTTAAGAAAAGTACATTTCGGTTAACCGGTTATTCGACAGAAATTATTCGGTTTATTCGTTATTCGAAAATAGACAGTTTTAAATTATTTGGACAGTTAATCGACAAAAATTAACCGGATAACCGAATGACGGTAGTAAATATATTACAGCCTACGGAAGGCGGCGAAAAGTATGTGATGACCTATTACATACAAAACGGTCATTAGGCGAAAAATAATTTTAAAAAAGTCAAGGCTTTTGCTACTCACTTAGAGAATGTCTTTACTCCAAACAGTACAGACTCTTGCGTTGCCTCTTATGTTATAAATGATATGGTGCCCCATCGATTATAATTCCGGCTCTCTACCGTAAAGAAAGCAATTAAAAGTCTTAAGATAGATACATAAGGACTGCGCACGAAAAAATCCGTGCTTGCTCTTGGGCTTATAACTTTTGATGTAGTGAAAAATTAATAATTCTGTTAACTGGTTTGTATTTGCCATTATGCTCACTTGCCATGTGCTAAGTTTCATGGCAATAGCAAAATTGGTTTTTCTTAAAATGAAAGTTTAACAAAAAACACATAAACACACAATTCAAATTTTTCATGAAATCTTGCATTGGTCATATAAAATAATTGCAAGGAAGGCTGTTATGCTGCAAAATACAGTTTCTTGGGTAATAATATTATACAAAGAAGTCATGATCATTGAATCGTAACCTGGTAATGGAAGACAAATAGTATCTTCAGGCTGTAGGACTCAGGCAAAATAGAAAGGATTTTGAGAGAAATTCACCTCATCTTTGGAAGAAAAGTGTCAGAAAAAGTTAGTTGCTTTGAATTTTTAACAGAAAATTTCAAAGGAAGTCTAGAGTAAAGTAAGAAAAAAATCCTAATAGAAACGCAAGCAAGAATTTGTGGGTAAAAAACATCATGAAAGTTCTTCGGACAAATTTTTTCAGAAATTTTGTTTCTGTATAGCAGATGATGAAACGTTCGTACATAGTGACTATTTTCAGCTTCCTAGCCAGAAATTCTATGTCGCAGATGGAAGAGGGATTATGGCAGAAAAATTTCGTGTATCAAAGAAATCAAAATTCCCAAGAAAGTTTTTGATTTGGGAAGTCATATGCATATGCAGGAAGTGCTTCATTCTTAAAAAATGGTTGCATTAACACAGAAATATACGTGAATGAGTGCCTTTGGAAAAGACTTCTCCCTTTCTTAATAAAATTCAGTGTATCCCCTGTTTTCTCGCCTGTTCCCGCTTCTTCTCATTACAACAACAAAACAATGTAGTTGTAACAAATAAATTGTAAGAGTTTGTACCGATAAAGGCTAATCTATCAAATTGTCCGAAACTCCGTGCAATTAAAAGATATTGGACTCTAGTAAAAAATAATTTAAAGGACATTAAAAGCTCATCATAAAATGAATTTAAAAATAAGTCGACTTATTCGAGCAAAAAAGTGACCAAAACCCAACAAAACCTTTAATTGGAATAATTCTGGAAAAGATCAGATATTTCCTTAAAAACCCAAAGGAACTAATTTATTCTTTTATGTTTAGAACTTGAACATAACAGTCATTAATAAAAATTTCACTTTAAAAAAATTCGTCCACTGGTTTAGTTTCTATAAGCAGATTTGCATGCACGGATTTTTTCGTGCGCAGTCCTTATATGCATATAAGCATATCAATAACATTGAATGATGCTATAAAATATAAATTACGATAGAAAAAAATATATTTTTTACTCATTATGTATTAAACGTCATATGTTAATCATATGTTGCAATTTCTTTTGACAAAAAGTTAAAAGTAACGAAAATAGACTCACGTGAATAAAATAATTACTCCGAAATATTTTGGGAATTTGTTTAAAACATATCAATCTTTAACTTTCGAGGGTTACATTTGCAACATTTTTTGTTTCCAAACAAATCAATGCACTTTAATTTATTTAAATATCTTTTGATGCAATTATGGTAACAACACTTGGTGGAGTAACATTACTAAAATTCAAGACCTGAAATGATTCCATGTGACTTTTTTCATTCTTTTGGTTGTATAATCGCTGATTTTAGCATATACATCCAATTTTTAAAATGTTAACAACAAACACTTGCAAAAATAGGACAACGTGTGTTCAATCAGTCTGCTGTTGACCAGTATACACTGGTCAAAAATCTATTTTTTTCTGACATAAATTCAAAAAGCATTGTTAGACATTTTATATAAAATTAACACTTTTATTTATTTTATTTATTAATTTATTTATTTGCTTAAACCTATACATATAATTTTACTACAGTAAAATACCATACACCACCATAGGTGTATGACACAGGGACGAAGCCTATTGAAATTGGTTATGATCCTGGAATAGGGGTTTAACGATCATAAATGCCTTAAATATAGCAATATTTCAATGAAACTCGATTTTATATAAGTGTCAATCTTTGTGCCAAATTTCAAGATCGGTTCATAATTGACCATATCTCCCATATAAATCCCCTCTTCCGAAAATCACTTTAACGTGCATAAATCCCATGCGAATGATAATATCAAGTTAATATTCGACACAAATAAGTTTTATACAGAATCGGTCCATAATTTACCACAGCTCCCATATAAACCCACTTCCGGCAATCGCCCTAAAGGGCATAAAATCATATATGTAGATGTCAGTATCAATGCATTGTTCAGTATTTGTATAATTAATTTTACATTTAGTTAAAGTGTTGGTCTACAATTGGCTACAGGTATAATTTTAAGCTCATACACAATGGTGTAGGGTATCATATGGTCGGTCTTGACCGACTATAGTTTCTTTTATTTTAATTATTTAAATTATGCAATAAATTAGAACATAACATTTCCCCGAACTTGTTTGTGTAAAAATTGATACATAAAATAAAATCAATTTTCGATATGATTTGGAGAGCAAAAAATTCGTATAGTAAAACCTTAAACCAAAACATACCACAAAAAATTAAAATCGCTTATTTCCGCTATTAGATGAAAAATTCAATATTAGCTGAAATCGATCAATGAATGCTTCTAACGATAACATGAATGATGGGTAAAATATACAAAAGAAAAATATTTTTTTTTTGCTCGAAAATTAGTCAAACTTTGAACATTAATAAAAAATTCTATGGCATATTTTTAAAAAATTCTTTTTGTATATGAAAATATAATCCCTTTAAAATATAAAACACGTATTTTGTATATATTTGAATGAAGAGAGTTTTAGATATTGAAAGATATAATAGGAAAGCTCTTAAAAAAAATTGTAAGTCAAAAACAAAAATGCATAGACGAATACTTTTTTCTGTTATCAGCTGGGGTCCAACTTTTGATTGTTTTGAGAACTAGGGATACTCCTTTAATAGAAACTAAAAAAATTTTTTGCACCATCCTTCTAAGTGGAACAAAAAATTGAATACCATTTTATTTGTAAGTTGCTTTTAAAGAATGTATGTTTTAAATGAATACCTTTGTTTAAGTTGTGAGCTTACAAGATCGTGGGTGAATAATTCCATCTAGCAATTAACCGTTATATAGTGGAACTTTTCTTTGCTAGAAAAGGAACTTATTTTTGTTTAAGATGTCACAAAAGTAATTCTTTATTTATAGAACGATTTACAAGAATTAAAAAATTAAAAAAAAAAAAAATTGTCGGAGCCAGGAGTTGAACCCACAACCATCCGGATGCTAGCCAATTGCTCTACCCACTATACCACTGCAGTGTACTGCCTAGTTATTTTAAAGTGCATCAATGGTTTTCACAAATAAGTCCCGTTTTCTTTTCTTTTTTTCTAAAAATAAAAATTTGCATATTATTTTATTGATTATTTTTAGACTACTAATTACAACGTAAGTTATTAATAGAATCATTAATTCTAGCTTTGTAAGCGAAGTTTTAGTTTAGATCAAAAATGGGGTTATTGATAGCCAGGCGATTTTTTAGAAATGCGGAAATATCTGCGCAAATAACTGGGTTAAGTTTAGAAGTTATTAAACGTTTTCATGTTATATTGGAATGCTTAGCATCTGGGTATACTATAAACGTGGAAGCATTCGAAAGTTATACATTTGAAACAAGAAATCTTTATTTGAAACTATATCCCTGGTATTACATGCCTGTCAGTGTTCACAAAGTTCTTTGGCACGGAAAAGCTATAATTGAACATTGCATCCTTCCTATTGGTCAATTATCTGAAGAAGCTCAAGAATCCAGGAATAAATACAATAGACGTTATAGACTGCAGTTCACGCGGAAAACTTCACGGACCGAGACTAATGCAGATTTAATAAAAAGGCTAATAATATCATCAGATCCTTATATTTGCAGCTTCAGGAAAACTCCACCAGTTAAAAAACGAACTTTAACGCCAGATATATTGAAACTACTAAAACGCATGTTATAATATACAAGAGTCTGATAGTGAAAATGACAGTGATATTGGTGCAGATTCCACATGATTTTGTTTTTTTACTAAACTTTTTTATACTTTCATTAAAAAATTATGATGAATTATGTAATCTTTATTTTGTATTTTTAATTAAACTTATTTTCAAATGAAAAAGAATTATAAAAGAAGCTATTTTTAAATTTTGACTATTTTTCATAATTGGGTAATTAGTAGTGGGCGTGGCGGTAGGCGGATTTGTCTAATTTTTTGTCCAATAATTCTTCAATATGTAAGTAATCACTATGCCAAAAATCACTTTTGTACGATTTATAGTTTTTGTGTAATTAATTTTGGCCACCTAAATTTGAAAATCGAACACTGTGGCTCCGTTAGGATGTGTAGGACGAAAAGCTTTATAAGTAAGCCGAATTTTAATAAATCCGCTTAGTTCCACTCCCTGATAGAAGCATCAAATTCCGGCTCCGTTAGGATTTGTTGGACGAAAAGTTTTATAAGTGAGCCAATATGTCGCGTGAGAGCTTTAGAATGCTCTGGAAAAAATGCTTACCAAATTATATATCGAGGGCTTATATTCAAATTGGGCCTCATGCAAATTTACAAAAATTTATTTATTTTTTTTTTTTTTTTTTGCGTCAGACTCTTCAGTTTTCTATTTTTTATATATGGTATTAATTTTGGAGTCAAAAGTTAATTCTAAAACTATGTTTTTCACTTTTTGTTTTTGGCCTATCTACAAACAGTATATTTTTTCTTAAGGAAAAACGGGCTATCTGCAAGTTCTTGTTTGATTTTCAAAGAAATGTGAAAATAAAAATTTATAAATAATGAGAATTTTCTTTGCGCTTTGAATTTTTTTAAACGATTTGAATTAGAGTCTTAATATATCTCACAAAAATGTTGTTATTTCAATGCAGTCTGAAGAAAAAGCCATTGAAGTTAGATTTTTAACCTTTAAGTAGGAGCACTATACCCTAGATTTAAAGACAGCAAGTGAAAAAATGTAAATAAAATTCGTGATTATAAGCAAAATATCTTAGATACCAAAAGCAGTTTCTTAAAAAAATGATAATTAAATAAAAAGTGCAATAAACATCGTCTTTAAAGGTTTTAATCATTTTTGAGTTGTTGATATGCAATTTAATACAATTTTAATTGGTTCAAATTTTTTTTATTGGTTCAAATTTTTTGTTTAGTAAACATTCCTGTTATTTGAAATTTCTAACGATTAAAAATGGTCCAGCCAACCCCTTATCTCCTGATTGGTATGATATCATAAATTTAACATATTGTAAATTTTTTTCCAAAAATATTATGTTTTATTATATTAATAACTCGTAGAAGAACGGATTGCAAAATGTAGAAAAATGCGGAAAATAAACAGTTTTTATCTTCTCCTGTTCTTAGGGTTTTGCATATGGCCCGTTTTGAATATAAGCCCTCGATATATGGGTTTTATCAAAAATTTTTGATTTTAGCCCTTTAAATTTTTTTTATGGCATATTAAAATCCTTTTGTATACATACATAGTGACTAGGGTGATCGATTATTCGACTTTTTGGAGAAACCGGTTTTCGAATAGTTCGAACAGTTGGTATTTTGAAAAAACCGGTTACACTTTTTTAAATTCAGAAAAAACCGGTTAACAGGTTTTTTTTTGCAGAAGTTAATATTTCTATCAAAAGACTACATTTCTTAAAGAAAAATCAATAAATATTTTTATTTTTGGAAATGACTATTAACCCATTAAGAACAAAATTGTAACCTGTATTTTGATTGTAAGTTTTACATGGACGGACAGACGGACATAGTTAAATCAACCTAAAGCCGATTGGTACAAATGAAGGCATGTAGGGCATAAAAATTGTAAAAAATTATCATCAAAAATGATATTAGCATTTACTTATCATAAACATAAACTATGGGTTAATATGGAAAAAGCAAAAATCAGTTTTATTGAAATGATTCTGCAGGTGAAACTTTTTTAAAACAAAATCTTTGAAAAAGAATTTCTTCGTTGAATAAAATAATGAAATTGAAAAAAGATTCGGCTGTGCCGAATCTTTGATACCCTTCACCATATTACCATCTTACTATCTTATCGACATCATATTACCATATTACCGACAAATAATAAAATTTTCGCCTTAACGTATGCTTTCATATTTTCACATATATAAATCTAAATTTTTTTCAAACTACGAAAATTTGAATATATAAAAAAATACAATCATAGCAGGCTTTGCTTTTAAAAAATAAACAACAATTCCTTATTTATTTATTTTTTTATGTGTGTATATACAAACTGGCTGCATATACAAAGAACAACAACAACACTGTTATTCATTATATTACTTCTGTTGCTAACTAAACTACTTGTCTTACAAGCAAAAACGTCACTAATAGTCATTACAATGCTTAATATACAAGTTTGTGTATGTATTTATGTATATTCTTAACAGATATGTTTTAGTTTTTAAAAGTAAACAACAACAATTCAATATCTATTTATTTTTGTACAGACTGCATATACAAAGAACAACAACAACACTGTTATTCATTATATTACTGCTGTTTCTAACTAAACTACTTGTCTATACAAAAAACAAAAAACGTCACTAATAGTTATTACAATGCTTAATATACATGTTTGTGTGTGTATTTATATTCTTAACAGATTTGTTTTTGGGCCATAACTCTGTTGATTATGAACGAATTTGGTTTATTAAAAAAAACGAAATTTTATAAAAACATTTATGACTGATCTATATAAAAATAAAAATCTGTAGCTTGAACAAGGGCTTCAAAAATAAAAAATTCGTTTTCCCCAATATCTCAGTTATTACTGAACCGATTTATTTCATTTTTTCAGAACAAAAATTCAGAAAATAATTTCCGAGCCCCCTTTAAAAATTCGAAGTCCCTGGTATATGCAGAGGCTTCAGAAACAGAAAAACCGGTTTCAAAACCCGGTTTTTAAAGCATATCTCCGCCATTTATAAACCGATCCTGCTGATTCAAAAAACCAAAATTTTATAAAAATATTTGTGACCGATCTGTATAAAAATAAAAATCTATAGCTTAAACCAGGGCTTCAAAAAATAAAAAATGCGTTTTGTCCGATATCTCAGTTATTATTGAACCGATTTATTTCATTTTTTCAGAACAAAAATTCAGAAAAAAATGTCCGAGACTTCTTTGTAAAAACGAAGTCCCTAGTATATACAGAGGCTTCAGAAACTGGAAAACCGGTTTTTTTAACATATCTCCGCATTGTATGAACCGATCTTGCTGAATTCCAATAGCAAAATTCTCGAAAGCATTTCCGATCGTTTGATATATATATATTATATATGTCAGTTATCGGTGGGCTTCATAAACGCCATTTCAACCGACACACGGACGGACGGACGGACATGGTCCTATCGTCATCATTTCTTACAAGGATCCAGAAAATGTAAACTTTTTTGCTCTCCGACGAAAATTGTGGGAATTACAAACGGAATGACAAACTTATATATACCCTTTACACCTGTGGTGAAGGGTATAAAAACTAAAACATTTAAATTAGGTACAAAAATATTACAGGTGTAACAATAGATAAAACAAATTTCATTCAGGATAATTATTACTTATTTATTTACACTTAAACTATATTTTTAAGACATTAAAAATCATACTTTATGAATATTAAAAAATAATCATAAATTTCCAATACCAATATTTAGTGCCAACCGACAGCATATTGACTGAAAAAACCGGTTTAAAAACCGTTTGGAAAACCGAGTCGATCACCCTAATAGTGACTCGAATGCATGTAGAATCAGTTCGCGTTAATCATTTCATGTGAGGGCCGCGAAAGTTATGGCGCTTTTAAGTTGAACATATAAAAATATTTACAAACTGGAAGTTTATGTATAATTCTGGTCAAAATTACACGTAATATCAAAACCTATTGACTTATTCAAATAAAATTTATGAAATTTTCAATGTTTGTTGGTATTTGTGCAGCATATTTTAGGGTTTCCTAGTAAAATTAAAAAAAAATTCTCAGCAATAAAAATCGCAATTTTTAAAAATTTTTCGAAAAATGGGAATCGAAACTTAATTATTTCTCCATACATTGAATGAAAATATATTTTGTTAGCCTTTATTACAAATTCTCCTCCGATTTTGTTATGTAAAATAACAAAAAAAAAAATAATTTCACGCAGTAATCCATGTCATTGCATATGAAACTGTAAATGTGGCTCACGAAAAAGTTTTGAAAGATTTTCGCTCTTTTTTTCCAAACTTTGAGACTATTTACTAGGTAGACTATTTCGGGCAAATCAACGGGATATAGCCTAAAATACGCACAATTATAACAAGTATCAATTCATATCCCGATTTTGTATTCGGTTGAGGGCGTACGGATCCCGCCCAAAAAAATGAAAAATTTTAAAAACTAAACAATATTGTCATCAAAACTCGACTACCATACGTATGTGCATTTATTTTTCACATCGGACTTAAAATGTAATTTTTACAATTTTTTTAAATTTCTGATTTTTAACTACCAAAACACTTATTGTTTATTAATATAAATTTAAAAAAAAAAAATTATTTTCAAATATTAAAAATATGTATATCAAAGAATTTTATAAAATCAAAAGACGAGTAAATCAAAATAATTATGATCGCGATTTTCTTCGGCGTCATCAACTACATCATATCACCACATTTAATTTGTATTTCAGACATGCGTGTGGTAATTTCTTAAATATTGCTGAAAATAGAATTTTGGTAATTTCTTATAACTTTTTATCTTAAACCTCCATAACACTAACGCCGCACAGTGGGGTCAAACGCAAATTTTTTGGTAATAAATCTGTATCTCCTAAACTACAGGTTGGATTAAATTGAAATATATGAAAGAGTTTCAGACGAGGACCTAAGCTTTGAGAAAAATCATCCTGTAGTCACCCTGTGATAACACAAGAAAATCTACAGGGTGTCAAAATTGACTACCTCGAGTATGTAAAAGTTTAAAAAAATCTTAACTTATACAAATGAAGTCCGATTTTAAAGATTTTTATATTTCTGTAAAATGCTTGGCAAGATAAAGAAGAAATATGCTTACTCACCTAAGTTATCTCTTACAGTTAAAAAGATATTTGCACTTGAATTTTGAATTTTTGATTTTTTGGCTCGACTTTCTTTCGTTTTTCGGGAATAAGTCCTGAGGTATATGAAGTAAACATTTTTTAAAAATATCTTGTAATTTGCTATATATTACAAAATATCATACTGAAAGAATTTTTGGATTATCTCAATGCGTCTAGACGTGAAAAATATTCAAAGTCAGCACTCTGAAACTGGTATGAAAAATGGCTATTTTTTGCAAAAATATAATACAATTCTTTCATATTTTTCTCAAAGTTTCGTTTAAGAAAAAACTTTTTTCTTTATATATTTCAAAAGATAAGACTTCATAAATGGTTAATACGGAAATTTTGAACTGTTTTAGGCTTCCACCCTACATTAGGCATTAGTCGAAAATGGTGAATTTTGGAAAAGGTTAAATTTTTTATCGATTAATATAAAAAATGTCACGCGAGCTTTTTTAAATTTTTTGATGATATTTCATAAAAAAATAGATTTAGAACGATTTGACACTAAAGTGCTTCCCGCCCGGCCAAAAACAAATGCAGGAGAGCAGATTTCATGAAAAAAGTAAATTTTTTAAACGACTTTTACTAATTGCATGAAAAAGCATTTTTGCATGATATTTTCGCCATTATTTCTTAAGTAGTGTATAAAATATATATTGGTCTTTCACTCCTGCAAAAATCATTAAAAAAACTTTACAAATAACTTTTTGGCAATTATTCAAAAATAAACAATATTTAATAAATGTAAGCAATTATTGCGAATATTATCTCGTTCAACAACCAAAACGTGACAATACAATTGTGTGTTACGTATACGCACATATGGAAATATTGTAAAACAGTGAATTTGGTGAGAGTTGACCTAAGTTGTCAGTTTTGAGACCATGATATAATGCTTTTAAAACAATCTATATATACATATTATACATCAATGAATTGGTAAATAAGTCTATTTTTATATTCTTGTAATATTTTATTATTTTTTGGAAAATAAGCGGAGTTTTGTTTTACAAAACATTATTTTTTTGGTTTTTATAACTTTTTTATATTTTTTAATTTTGAAAAATTTCCAAAAATTTATTTATTAAGCTTTTTTAATGTTTTTTGCAGGAGAAAAAGATCGATATGTATTTTATATACTACATTAGAAATAAATGTGAAATTGTTATGCTAATATGCTTTTTTATGCAGTTAAAAAAAAGTCGTTTAAAAAATTTACTTTTTCATGAAATCTGCTCTCCTACATTCGTTTTTGGCCGGGCGGGAAGCAGTCTAGTGTAGAATCGTTCTAAATCTATTTTTTTATGAAATATTATCCAAAAATTTAAAAAACCTTGCGTGACATTTTTTTTATTAATCGATAAAAATTTAACTTTTTCCAAAATTCACCATTTTCGACCAATGCCTGATGTAGGGTGGAAGCCTAAATCAGTTCAAAATTTCTGTATTAACCATTTATGAAGTCTTATGTTTTGAAATATATAAGGAAAAAAGTTTTTTCTTTAACGAAACTTTGAGAAAAAAATGAAAGAATTGTATTATATTTTTGCAAAAAATAGCCATTTTTCATACCAGTTTCAGAGTGCTGACTTTGAATATTTTTCACGTCTAGACGCATTGAGATAATCCAAAAATTCTTTCAGTATGATATTTTGTAATATATAGCAAATTACAAGATATTTTTAAAAAATGTTTACTTCATATACCTCAGGACTTATTCCCGAAAAACGAAAGAAAGTCGAGCCAAAAAATCAAAAATTCAAAATTCAAGTGCAAATATCTTTTTAACTGTAAGAGATAACTTAGGTGAGTAAGCATATTTCTTCTTTATCTTGCCAAGCATTTTACAGAAATATAAAAACCTTTAAAATCGGACTTTCTTGTGTTATCACAGGGTGACTACAGGATGATTTTTCTCAAAGCTTAGATCCTCCTCTGAAACTCTTTCATACATTTCAATTTAATGCAACCAGTATTTAAGGAGATACAGATTTATTACCAAAAAATTTGCGTTTGACCCCACTGCGCGCCGTTCGCTAAAAATTATTCACGCGAACAGGTTTGTGTTTCATTAAAGCCAGTACAAAATAGCTTTAATGTGCTATAAAAAAATGTCAATTGTTTTTGGAACCCTAAAAGTAAACGAGTTTAAAAAAGTCCCCATATATTTGTACTTAAAAGTTATCTTATGTACCGAAGTTTTTACAAGAATTTTTAAAAGTTATTTATTAGAGTTATCCGATAATAAATGTACTTTTGCCATATTTTTGATTAAGTGCTCCGGTGAAGTAAAATAATTTAAGCACAAAAATCGAAAAATTACAATTTTTTTAATTTATAAGTCAATTTGTATATACATATGTATGTGTTTACAATATATACAAACATTTCCCTATTAGTAAGAAAATATTTTTATGTTGTTTAGATTCTGGAAATTTTTGGAACTTTTCCCTCCAATAACTATGCGCATAAATAAGTAAATTATTACTTTTATGCTCTACTTACAAATATTAAAGTTTTTTATTCTAAATATATTATTATCGTGAAATCATGTGAAAACAATTGAAGCTTAAATGTAAACAGAACAGTGACCAGTAATAATTGAAACAGAATAACACAAGATAAGAAGTTAAATAAAATAAAATTTTATTTTATTTATTTTTGTTGCTATTTGCTTATAAGCTTTCACACGTTTTAATATTTACTGTAAAATTTTCCCTATCTATATATTTTTGTCGCATGGTATGTTCGCTTATTTTTGAACTAATTGAACAATATTTGCTTTGTTTTAGTGGAATTTAAATGAGTGTTTAAATATTATATTATTTTAAAGTTAAAGTATATTTATACCAGCTTGACTTTCTTAACGGTTTTTATTTGATTTACGTTAAACGTTTTTCGTAACTAAGTGTGAATTTAATTTGACTTACTTATTTAATATTGTTTCCATAGCTTTATAGACAAGCCAACGATAAAGATCTCCATGTTTTTGTTGACTTTTAAGATTATCGCCTGCTGATGGATGTAAATGTTTTTTGTGAATTTCATGCTTCATATTTTGTGATATATTCGATGTTTCATTGGTGTAAATATTATTTTGTAATGAAAAATTTTCAAAATCTTCGTCATATATATTTGTTCCATTTACACTTTTTCGTCGACGATGAATAGTTTGCGGTTTCAACTTTTGTCGAAATTCATCTGCTGTTTCCGGTAGAAAGTATTCAGCTTTAAGAACATAACCGGACGTAACAGATTCAAAATTTAAATCTTCGACCGGTATACCAATACCGCCAATAAACTGAAAATAAAATTAACAAAAAAAAAGCAAAATCTATTGTATCAGGAATACATATGTATATTATTTTTGAAAGGGATAAGGAACCAGGAATGTCATTATGAAAGATATATACTTTGAATAGGGGTTACATTCAATTAATTTTGATCATATTCTTGATATATTCTTGAATTCTTAAATATTATTCAATGAATTATGCTAATTATGATCCTTTTCGGAGAACTTGTATGGAATTTAATAAACTCTATTCATTGATAGATTTCCATAAGAATATTAATGTGTATTAAAAGAGATATTATATTATATTTAAATAATTAATTATGAATAACTTAATTTTAAATATTAACTTAGTATCTTTCTAATTTATATAGGTTAAGTTTTGTAATTAATGTTCATTGATTCTCATGGTCTGTAAGGAGTTCATCCATAGACTTTATTATAAATAAATAAATATTCCTTAAAATATATGCATATTACTTCAGAAAAACATACACTCCGTTGCAGAACTATAAATATTATTGCGGATTTCTGGAGATATAAAAGTCGTAGAATAATGAAAATTGGAAATATGTAAAAACAATTAAAGCAGAAAATATTTCTGTGAAAAAATTTTTCTACTTTGAATTTTACTATGTATTTTAAGGTGAAAATGACTTAGCAGTGTTTCATAACTATAAATACACTTAAATAAAAACTTCAAAATTTTTAAAACGGAAAGAACAAATTATAAAAAGAATATAAATTAATAATGAGTATGTACAATTGTATTATTAAATATTGAAAAAAACTTTCTCTGGCGTTCACTTTACCAGTGTTGCCATCATGTTTTCGGTTAAGGACCTCCTGCTTCAATTATTAGTTATTTTGAATGGAAATCACTTTCATATTTCCGGTTTTCAGAATAAATCCAACGAAATGACAATGCCCAAAAAATTTTTTCACAGAAATATTTTCTACTTCAATTGTTTTTACATATTGCCAATTTTCATTATTCTACGAAATCCGCAATGTATTTATAGTTCTGCAACGGAGTGTATTTGCTGAACTTCAAGTTAAAATATCCAGCCTTGAATTGGTACTTTTAACAAACTTCGATAAAATACAAACCAATAATCTTTTGATTATTTTGCATAAATAAATAAGATTTATATATTTTTTTAAGCTCTTTTTTTAAATTAACTTATTTGGAAGTAAAGTGAAACTTAGTATATATAGTAAAATTTGCAATTTTAAGGATATTTAGTGTTTATTAAATATTTTAAAATAACTTTTTGTATTTACGAGACAAACAAATTATAAAGTTAATAAATCGATTATAAAAATAGGACGTAATTTCTCTAATTTAGAATAATCAACTCATAGATGTAGTAAATTTTCGCACACTTTAAGTTTAGGGGTAATTTAGTTGAGTTACGTATTATGTTGCGCTATGGAGTTCATAAAGTATCATATCAAAAACACAACTTTTCAGGAGAGCAAAATAACTATTTATTTCTCTTTTTTCACGTATTTAAAACTTTTTATACCCATCATCAAAAAGATGGGGGGTATATGGATTTTTTCATTCCGTGTGTAACATGTCGAAAGAATCATTTAAGACCCCATAAACTCTGAAACAAAAAATGAGGATTGTCCGCCCACTTTGCCGCCCACCTCCAATGTAACATAAAATTTGTACAAGTTGATGGTGGGTATATAGATTCGACCCAGCCGAATATAAAATTCTTGCTTGTTAATATTTATTTAAGTAAAGATAGAGGGTTTTGCACTTTTAAAATATTCAATGTGAAACACCCATATGAAGATTTTGCATTATAAAAATACATTTATTTACCATTTAATGTATGATTTAAAAGTTTTTTATTAGTTAGAAAAGCAACATAATTCTAATAGGCTACTTTATTTTGGAAAATAATTTCATAAAATTTTTGGTATTAACTTTCTCAACAACATCAATGATTGAGATGATATAGGAGAGGTAGGTACTGATAGAGTGACATGTATAAATTAGTCGGAAATGAAAGTTACTATTCTGTTAGCCGATAAGACCGTAAACATTCCCACTAATAATGGGTGAGTAGCATCACTGCCACTCCCATATTGAAAAAAATTTTATTTGCATGAATTTCGGACAAATTTTTGTAACATGCTCTATTGTTTTTTTTTTTTTTTTTTTTTAATAAAAAATATAAAATGTTCATATATTAAAAGCTTTATTTAAAAAACTAAAATAAATAAAATATAAATTGTTCATTTCTATTTGTCGATTTGAAGTTTAAGTACATAAAAACAACAACCTTTACAACTTAAGTAGGCTTCCTCGTCAGTTATTATCAGGGAAACCATAATATGCATTAAATATGCAGTAAAAACGAAAAATATGCTCTAAAAAACCGAAAATATCCACTTAAAAAACAAAGATTTTGTATAATTTTTAAACAAAACATAATTTTTAATTAAAACAAGGGGTTTTATTAATATCTCAACCTTATTAAAATAAGGCAAAACTTAAATTTATCATCCGCGTCTAAATTTCATTCCCCATTATTTTCTGTATCTCATAAAAACGTTATCGATCTTCTATTTTCTTACCAATCTAATTCTAGACGCTATTATTAGTTCGAAATTATCAAAATTATCATATCACTGACCGCCAAAATATCGTAACCGACAAAATTTTCGAAATTCGTATTTTGATGAATATCTAGAATTTAGAATCATTTACATTATCTGTCAAAATGACCAAGTGTCATTTAAAATTTATAGCGAATAGTAATTATAGTAATTTTATCGGAAGTGACATTTTTCATACATATAACAATGTGTAAACAATAATAGAAATGCTTCTGAAAAGTTTTATTTTCTGAACTTACGACATTTTCGCGGTTTCATAAGAAAAATATTGTTTTTACAACATATTTTTCAATTATAATTAGCAATATGCCAAAAACGCCTTTTTGCGAAAAAGAACTTTTTTATTTTTGAAAATGGTTCTTAAGGGCTTCAGCAGCTGCGACTTTTTCATAATTCCGTTATTTACAAAATTACCGTTATTTTAAGTTTATTGAAGTAAATCACAATTTTGTCCTTTAAATTTCCAGAATTCGACCAAATGATGTTTGGCAACTTTGCACAAAATCCTTTGGCGAGTATTTTTGCTGAATATACGAATTCATAATATTTGCAAATACAGGGTGTTTTGATGCAATTTTAATAAAAAATTAATTTTACGCCATCTAGCGGCAATAATTTATACTATGTTCAAGAATTAGAAAGGTAATTTGAATACCTTTCCAAACAAAAACTTTTTTTGAAAATCGGTTGAAAAATAACCGGAAATCAGTAAAAAAAAATGTTTTAAACAAAAACAGTAAAACAAAGAAAAACAACAAAAAACAATAACATTATAAATGTAAACAAGAGCGAATGTTGTATAAGAGGTGGTTGGTAATGTGGGCGGACCACGCCTATTTTTGTTTCCGTGTTTACATTTGTCCATGAAGTATTTGTACAAAATTTCTTTGACCTTTAACCTTATATGGGAGATGGGGGGTAAAGTGGGCGGACCACGTCCATTTTTTGTTTTCAAGCTTATATCGACCGATGAAAATGTTGTTATAGTACATGCTTTTATTTAAGAGAGATATAGCAGAAAAGTATGAAATTAAACTACAACGGACACCCTGTGTTTTAGTATTTTGCTCATAACTTTTTTATTTATTTACAGATTTTACTCATTTTCAACATCAAACATTATATAAGATAAATATTTGGGCCAAATTTCATCCCCCTTCGTTGTGCCGTTCGAGCCCTATCCTGCTTTCAACAGACGGACATAGCTAGATCCACTCAGAATCTAACTAGGACCCAGAAAATATATACTTTATGGGGTTTGAAATTAAAAATAGTGTGAATAGTCTTAATTACTAATTTGGACAGAATGTTATGCCTTGAAAGTCAACATAGTTATTGATGACAATAATATCTAAAATTCTGCGGTGGTGCTTGAAGATTACATTCCTACTTCAAAAGTTATATATGAATGAAGGTGAAAAAAACGAATTTTTTTCAATTTTTTCGATTTTTTTTAACATTTTCCAAATTTTCTCGTAAACGAAAAATGCGATCGTCAAGCACCACCGCACTTTCAAGGCATTACATTCAGTCCAATTTGTACCGCGTTAAATGTTAGCAGTAGTATTTTCTTACTTCCATGTTTTGTTGTTTCCATTTTGTTCTTCTTAGTGTATTATTGCAACAATATCCGAAAATGAAAGACTGCTACCCAGACTAACTATCCAATTAATTTAAACATTGAATTTGTAGCTACTAACATAAATAATGCGTTAAATTCATAAAAAGTAAAAAATCCAAGTTTTAAAGACCACTCTATATTTCCGTTTTAGGACAAGTGAGGGACACCCTAATTAGATATTAAGGTTTTGGCATATTGCTGATTTTAATATTCAATCTTGTTGCTACAAGACAAGCTCCTCAACGATAAAATGGTATCCATTAAAATTAATTTTATTATTATTATTTTTTTTTTTTTTTTTTTTGTTTCCTAATTTTTTTTATAAAATCTAATTTGAAAATCATTTGATGAGGTATAAAAAATGATCCTTAAAATGTCAAAATATGCTCTAAAAGGGTTAAATATGACCTAAAAACAACAAGATATGCTATAAATATGCACTAAAAATCGACAAATGCAAAAATATGTCATTAAGAGTAAAACATGCAAAAATATGCACTAACAAATCGATGCCAAAATTATTTATTTGTTTTAAAACAGATAAATATTTAATCGATGGCTTCATTCAACGTCCAGGAAAAAATATGCAATTGCATATTTTGGTTTCCCTGGTTATTATATTAGTTAATAAATTACTTGAACAACAAAATAAAAATAATTAATATATCAGTTGATAAATTTAGTAAAATATTTCTTTCTGTGTAAACATGCCCGAATAGCATCAGTTAAACATTATTTTTTATTATTATGATTTTTTTAATGAAAAGCATATAATAATTTTGATAATTTCTGAATTCATAATAATGTCTACACAGAAAAAAGTAAAAATGGACTTCAATTACGAAATTGCTTCTATTAATTCATTTTTAATTGATTTTGCTCCAATCATCAAAATGATAATATTAATAACTAGAATAATTGATTTTATTATTACTGCTTTTGTTTTAAATAGTTATGAATGAATGAACTGAACATTGTTAGAAATTGACTTGAATTTATCTTATTTCTGTATTTTTATAGACAATTTATTAGAAAAAAAAATGTAAACCAATTATGAAATTAATTGTATTAATAAATAATATAATTAAATTCCAATATAAAGTTAGTTAATAATTTTATTAAAAAATAATTTGAAATACTTTTTTCTGTGTAGGATTAGTTACGCAAATGGAAGATCAGTAACGTTTTTATGTGATATAATAATAAAAAATAAAAAAATTAAATTTCGACACAATTAATAAATCTCACTATTGCTTTATTTGGTAATATTAAAATTTTAAAAACAAATAATTTAATAATTTTTGGCTTTTTAAGTGCAAGTTTTTGCGTTTTTAAAGCATATTTTTCGTTATTTCTGCATATTTAATGCGCATAATTAATTTTTAGACCACTAAGATTCGAGGAAAATGCAAAATATTAAAAATTATCACTCAACAAAATATTTCAGTTTTGTAGAAAATAAATTGTTATCGTAAATATTTTAATTCTTTTTTTAATTTTTCACTATATACTACACCGAGCGCGGATCCAGTTCATTCCTTTGAGGGAGGAAAACATAATGATTTTATAACTATTTCCTTAAATTGTATTATTTAGTAAAGATTTATCATTAAGCATTTTCATTTTGTGGAGGGAAATTTTCTTTTTTCCCTCCCCGTGGCTCCGCGCCTGCACTGCACGAATAAATTTTACACAAAATTTTATTGAAATTGAATGCAGTGAGATTAAAACCCTTGTTGTCTATATATCTTTGAAATCACTCACAAATATTATCAAACTTTTTCTTGTTAAAGTATAATTCTTACTTGCACTCGAGTTGGTGCTGTTGGTGGAAATAATAGGGATCGGGACTGCAACTTATGTGTTTTTCTTACATTTACTAGTCGTTCTGCGTCAGTTGTAGTCGTTCGATATTCAAATGTAGTTACAATAATAAACGTCACAATTAATTTCCATGATCCACTTTTAAAAGTCATATTTTCTTTTAATAATATATGTTTTTCTTTTACTTTTTTAATTGACTTTTAACGACGTTGATATTTTCTTTTGCTTAATCAATACGTTCTCAATTCTAATTGATGATGTGATGCTTGTGAAAACCCGTAATAAACTGAAAGAATGTTGTTAGATTGTGTAGTATCTTTCAAAAAAAATGTAATGCTCAATAAGCATTTATTACCATTTTCATCATATTTATTTCTTGCACAAAGAAAAAAAGAGGTAGAATGAAAAGAATAACGAGGTGTAAAATATCTATTTGAATAACTATTCTGATATGAAGAAATATTAAATATTCAATTAACAAGTGGATGTTATGTAAATTTAAATACGAATGTTGGGATTTATAGATGACTATAAGCTATTGAAGACAAGAAATAAGAAAAATATTTATTCATAGATTTAGTACAACAAAATTAGGTTAAGTACGCGTATAATTTCAGTTTCAATTCATTCAACGTATAAACACGAGATATTGAAACTTAAACTGTGTAGCTGCTATTGCTTTTTAATTTTATAATGTTCCCAACTGAAATTAAAGTTTAGATAATTTTACGAAACCATTTCATAAAATTATTTTTCTAGATTGCACAGAGGGGCAGAATTAAAATTTTTGTTTACAATAAATCTGTAACTTCTAATCGGCTTTTGGATTTTGTTACGAACCTATTTTTTTTTCTTCTTATGGTAGTCATGTCTCATGTAAGTTTTTGTGTTTTATTGTAAACACAAAAACTTACTCTATGACAGAATACCACACAATAGGGAGGTAAGTGTTAACCCATTCCCAACCGTGACCATGATATATCCATGTTATTCTTTTTTTATGGTCCCTTTAATTCGCCTTTCGTCGCCCTCTCTATCTTCAACAATCCTCAAAAATAATTCTCTCTACTTAGATTCCATTTTTTCATTTAACTCAATACATAGTTTATTTTAATTTTTTTACTGAGGGTCATCCGATTTTGTTCATATTTGATACGCATATAATCTATGGAGCCATTTAAATATCTACATTTTTATTTTTTTGAATTTTAAAAAAATCGCGAATTTATTCACGATTTTGATTTTCCGAAATTTCAATAACTCTAAAAGTTGTTAACGAATTTTAATGATTTAAATTGCTTGTAGAAGATGAATATGTCCTCTTTAAATGTAGTAATTTAGAATCAATATTGCAATTTAAAAATGCATTCATAATGCAAATGCAATTTTTTGATGCATTTTTTAAAAATTTCTACCCTTTCGATTTTAATTTTTTTAATATGTTAAAAAGCAATATCTTTACTATAAAATGCAAAAACAACTGTTCTGGGACAAGAAAATCTACTATTTTTAATATTTAAAAAAAAAAAAATCATCAATTTTTTCATACAAAAATTTTAATTTTTCAAAAAATAGTAATATATATGTAGCTTTAAATGTTTATAACTGCTTAAGAGTACGTCGCACAGTGGTCCCAAAACGGATTTTTTTTGAAAATAATTCTGTAACTTTAGAAATACTAGATAAATTTGAATGAAATTTTGCATGGACAATCCTGAGGTGTGTTTCAATTGATTTGATTTGGAAGAGCACATGGCCTTAGGGGGTCTGGAGGACGGGGGGTGAACCTCCAAAGTTGGTAATCTCGGGTATGAAATTTAAAAAAAAAAATCGCCAAAATTACATTTATGATTTGATTGAAATAAAATTTTGCGCATAGATAGTCCTTATAATTCTCTACAAAAAATATGCTTACATGTGTGGGTTATCTCTTTTACTTTAAGTGATATTTGGACCAAAACATGTCTAAAAATGGGTCAAAATTTTACTTTGGTTGAAATATCTCTTAAAGTAAAAGAAATAACCCACACATGTAAGCATATTTTTTGTAGAGAATTATAAGGACTATCTATGCGCAAAATTTTATTTCAATCAAATCATAAATGTAATTTTGGCGATTTTTTTTTTTTAAATTTCATACCCGAGATTACCAACTTTGGAGGTTCACCCCCGTCCTCCAGACCCCCTAAGGCCCTGTGCTCCTCCAAATCAATTGAAACACACATCAGGATTGCCCATGCAAAATTTCATTCAAATTTATCTAGCAGCTCTAAAGTTACAGAATTATTTCCAAAAAAATCCCTTTTGTGACCACTGCACAGAGGGCAAGGGAGATAGATTTTTGGCCAAAACCCTTTATTGTTGTCGGATATGGCAAAAAATTCATATTTCAAGGTTATTGGACTTGCTGATTCCAAAAATGAACTATTAAAAATTGTATTCGTAGACAAATTCTGGATTTCTATGAAGTTCCGAATGAAACTTCAACAGATATTTTCAAAAATATTAAAAGAATAACTATAGAAAATAAACTAGATCTTCAAAAAATTACTGTAAATTATGGTGTCCATAATTCCGTGTTCCAAAAATAAAAAAATTAAAACAATAAAATAATAAAAGCTAATTGTAACTGCCATGTGATAAACAAATGTGTAAAAAGTGCGTTGAATGCTTTATCAGTCGACGTGGAAAATATCGTAATAAAAACAATTATATTACTCTGAGTTTTATATATTTTTTGTTTAAATTAATTTTTTAGTTCCTAATAAATTTTTGTTAAAATTTTTTTTTTTTTTTTTTTTGGTTATAATTGATGCGTCTACAATTTTCTTCAGGTTTTAATTTTTTACCATTTGTTGTTATGTCAAGTTGATTTGTTTAAAATCAAGTTGAATTTTTCGAACTGTCAAGTTAAACTACCAAACAATTCTGGCAACCCTATTCTGATGACCCAAAAAAATTTACCTTAAAAATTTACTTTTTAGAGAAAAATCATTAAAAGTCGTACAAATTGTTCGATTTTTTCATTGTTCGAATAAATAATATCACTTTTCTTTTCAAAATAAAAAATTTTCAATATAATTCCATATTGTAGTTTCACTTGATGGCATTCTTAAATTTCTAGAATTTAAAAATTCTATTATAACTTCTGATTTCTTAAAAGCTCATACTGACATATTATCTTCTGCTTTCTTAAAGGGAATGTAGAGTTTGGTTTTTAATAAATCGCAACATTGGAACGATTGAAGCTATTGATGTTGTTGGTAGTTTTTATTCATGATTTTCTATTTCAATATTGTGGGACATACGGAGATGATAATTACTGCTCTTGATAAAGTATTTCCATACAAAGCTCATTGTAAAAATATATACATATTTTATATACACAGATGTTTTCAATCATACACTGCTAATTTTATATACAACTTAGGCCCGTTATTATAACTTTCCAATAACTAAAGGTAGGATGTTATCGTTCACTTTAACTGTTTTTGGTTGTTATAAGTATAAGATAAGCCAAAAGTGACCAATAAGCTAAAGGTAAGAACATCTGACCATTAACTTTTATCGAAAGGTTTATGTATTCAGAGCTGCCATATTTTCTGCTTTATAAAAGAAATAAATAAAATCATATTTATTCCGCTGTAGTTTTTAGTAATTTTTCTGTCTATATTTATATTTGCTCTGGCGTTGTCTTTTAGTTAGCTTAAATTCATTTATTTTAAAAATTTCTTTGTTTTTTGTTTATATTTCCGTTAGTGGCAGTTACGTTCTAATAGTACATGTTGCCACTACGTTAAATGGCCAAAAGTAATAGGTTTTTGCTTTGATATTGCCATATTATCAAAATTATAAAATTTACCTTAAAACCAAGTTGTAATAACCAAAAGTAGATAAAGCTCACTTTATCGTTCACTTTAGTTTATCTTACCTTTAACTATCTGATACCCTATAGGTAGGTTATAATAACGGCCCTTACATTTTTTAAAATTTTGTTGATCTCTAAATTTGAACGTTTAATTTTTTAATCAATCATCAAAAACCTTTCGTTTATTTTAAAAAATTATTACTTACACTTATTTTTTTTTTTTTTTTTTTTTTTTTTCTTCTATAAATCTTCTTCTTCTATAAACATATTGTTGTGATATGTTAGATGAAAAAGCTACTGGAGACAAGAAGTCCCTATTACAGCTTTTAGTTGTTTTAATAACAATTCAAATAATTAAAATTTGTGTAATAATTAATTATTTAAATTAAAAAAATAATAAAGTAGTTGTAAAATATTTTATATTTATACAAATTGTTAAAAAATAAGGTAAAAGAAGTATAATAATAAAATATAAAATTATTCGTTTTATTCGAATATTCGATATAAAAATATTCGAATTATTCGTTATTCGAAAAGTAGCATTTTAAAATTCTTCGAACAATTATTCATAAAAATTATTTGAATTATTCGAACGAACATTAATCGAATGGATACACTCATGTATATTAAAGGGCTGCATGAATGCCGAAAAATGAATGCTGAATACATTCATCGTAAAAACAGTTAGTTCATGTTGTGTGCTTTTTCATTGTGAAATGAATGAATGAGTATTATCCACAATAACTGACCACGGAAACTCAAAACATATGAGTAGAGAATGCAAAACCATATAGTACAGAACCTATGTGAGTTGTGTGGATATGTTGTATACGATTTCATTGTGCAATGAAATAGATAATTCATTGTATTTTCTTTTTCGCTTTTGTTTTGATTTGTATATAAAAAGTGCGTGGCAAAATCAAAGACAAAATTCACCACCAAAGAAGCACAAAAAAAAGATCAAAAGCCATATATGAGTTCGTACATGTATGTACTACCCATAAAGAAAAAAAAAAAATACAGAGCAATACATTAGTTTATACATGTGTGTTCTTTTTTTAACGTTCTTTAATTTGAAGTTTTGGTTGTTTGTTTACTAATGGACGAGTTGTGACCTTTTTGTTACTGTAGGGTATAGCATACGTGTTTTGTTGTTTTACAAGTTGAAATACGTTGATCCGCACCGAGTTGATTATACCTTTCTCAGTGACATATCTACTTTTAAAAAGGTCAATTTATATCTTAAACTTTATAAATTTAATTTAAATGTTATATGAAAATTTGATAATTGTTTAAGAAATTATTATTTGATTTTTATTGAAAGTAAAATTTTCCATTATTTTGTTTTGTATTTCTCTGATGAAAATAAGTTTTATTTCTGTTAAACTAATAATTATTATTTCAGGCTTTTATATATAATAAAATAAGTTTTGAATGTTTGTGAATATTTTCATCTAAAATATTTGTTAAAAATAAATTATTTTATGTAGTTTATTTATATTTTAGATGTAAAATAAAAAAATGTAAAACATTCTTCAATTGCTTGAAAATAATTTGAAATAAAATTTTTTAAATATTTTTCTATTTGTCATATAAAATAAAAATTTTAAATCAAATTCCAAAGTCTTCAACTAAATTGAAAATATACATATCTTATTTCCTTAGGTTGAATACAATTAATCTATATTTTATATTCAATTTTAAAAAATCTTTTTCAAAACATTTAAATTTTTCTATTCTTAGAAAATATTTGAATATTTTTGATCATCATTAATATTTTGTAATATTTTTAAATTTGACTGGAATAATAAAAATAAGTAATATTTTCATTTTTATACTTAAATATTTGAAAAAAACTATGTAACTTTTTTTTCAAACCTTCTGTGGCTAAATATTTTTATTTCTTTGGAATTTTTGCTTAATAAAATTATTTTTTTTTTTTTTCTATTTAAATATATTGTTTTGCAATCAAAATCATAAAAATTTGTTGAATTTTTTTCATTTAAATAAAATATATATGAAAATTATTTAAGATTACAATAATCATATAAAAACGTATGAATATCTTCTTAAGAAAAAAATATTTGTTTTAATTTTGATTAAATTAAATATGTTCTTCTTTAATTATTATTTTTTTTTTTTAATAAAATAGAAAATTATAACAAATTTAATTGATGTATTATAAATAAAAATACAATTAAAATATCCCAATATTTCATTTTGTAACTATATCAATATATAAAATCTTTAGAATGTTACCATAAACTTCTGTTTTTTTTTTTTTACTACGTTATAAAGCAACCACCAAACAAGCAAAACATAATATCCATCACATAAAGCATAAACATTCATAGTATCTACTGATAATTCGAATTATTCATGAAAATGGTCGTACACTGAGTGAAGTTGATACGAACAGCGAAAAAAAACTCACAACGAAGTAACTGTTAGCCTACGATCATTGCCAAAACATACACAGAATTGTTTTTTTATTTTCGTTTTATCTACTCACACTTTCTTATAATGAATGAATGGTATACTTATCTATACACATAATTTTTCACTATAACAGAGTTCATTGAAGTGAATGTTTTACGCCGGCAAGAAAATGAATGTGTTTGCGCAGTCCTTTAATGTATATACATGTGAGTTTTTTGGTATATGTATTTGTAGTATTTTTTACCGCTTATAACTTCTTAAATACTGAACGGATTTTAATGAAATCTATATTGTGCACATCTATGAGAAAATGCCTTCCTAATGATATATTTTTATTGAAATCGGGTGTTTAGTGTAACCGTAGAATTATATAGATTATGCATCGTTTGAGATATATCTCGTTAATTTGCCCTTAATAAAAACGCTACAGAGGGTGCCCACAAACTTGAATGACTCTAAGAGATGACGTTTTCGTGAGACACCCAGCGTATTGGTTAAAATGTACAGTGTCTAACTAAAGTATTTGAATTTTTTAAATTAATGATTAAAACGGTTTTATTACGGGATTGAAAAAAATAATTCTTAGATTTATTAACTGAATTGTATTTGTCTATTTGTTAACTTCATAATGCAAAAAACTGTTTCCAAGTTATTCCAGAAATAGTATGAAAAGTCATCGAATTTACCTCATAAAAGTATTTGAATTTTTATCACCTTTGTATTTGTGAATGTCAAACAAAATGAAAATATAAAAAATTCTTGTAATTTTTATTAATAATAGGTCATAAGTATCACCATTAAATGTTTACTGATTTGTTTCCCCATTTTGGAGTTAAAGTTTGGGGGATTTTTAGTCCAATTTTTTATTTAATGGATTTAGAAGGTTGATTTAGGAAGAACACGCCTATTTTTCGTCTATAAATGACAAATATGATAATTTTTTTTGTAATTTTAGTAAAAAAATAATAAGTATTTAGTTTCTTACAAGTTTTTTTTGTTAAAATGTTATATATGAAGGATCCAATTGATTAATTATGAGGCATTGCACCATTAACAATAGAATATCTTAAATATCAAGCCCATTTTGGTACCCTTCGTATTAAAAATTTATTTCAAAATGTTGGGAAATATCTTCCCGATATATATGTAGCCATTGATAAATTTGGAGACTAAAACACCTGTCTTTGCGATATAGTTTTAAAATATACCCTGGCATAATTGTACTTGGTTTTATTTCTATAATTACTTAGCCATATTAATTTTGGATTAATAACTTGCGCTCCAGAAATGTTGGAGCGAAAAATTTTAAATTTTATTTTCATCAACACAAGTAATGTTAACAGAAAACTAAACTTTTTCGAGTATTTTTACCTTTTTATAGTGAACCGATAGCTTGAAAGACATATAGTTATGTAACATAAAATATACCTATTGTCGCGTTTTATACTATGGTACCAATTGGCTTTGTATTTTTGTAGCCTACAGAAACACAATCTGAAAGTTTTGTTAAAATATGTGGACCAATACTTCAGTAAAACAGGATTAATGTTGAAGATTTTTCATATTTAACAAAATGAACCAATGTACACCGCTTGGAATGTCAATATTTAGTACTTTTGCAGTAAAAATTATTTTTTCTAGACATGACAAAGTCCAATTATATTTCCAAATAAAATTAAGTTAAAGAAATAACTTAGGAAAAATTACCCGATTATTCCAATTTTCTTTTTTGTGAGATACATGTAAAGAAATCTCGCTTATTTTCCCCAAAATTTGACCCCCAAATTTATAAATATAATTTTAGTAAATGCTTAACAGTATTACTTAATAACAATTACTATAAAAAATATCTTTTTAAGCTTTTTTTGTTTTTTGTCTTCAAATATAAAAAATTGAAATACTTTTGTGAGGTACCTGATGAGACTGCACGTGTTATTTTTCTCAATTTCTCGGAAACGGTTCAACATTTTGTGTTACTTTTTGCAGCATTTGGTAGAAGACAAAACAGGCAAAAAATCCCATTCATAAAAAATTATTATTTTTTATTTACCTTATTTAAAAATTTAAATTCACTAACTTATGTGAGACACTGCATATCACTCTGTAGCTTTTATTATAGCTTAAAAGGAGTGAGTTCAAGAAATCTTAGCACACGTTTTGCCTCTTTACTTTTTTCGGAATCAATATTTAAATTTTTGTTTGATCTATTTATCTTTGAAAAAAAAAAAATCAGTTATTATTTTTAATGACCATGTTTTTTTGCATGTTGATTTGTTGTAAATTTGATCAAAATGATTGACGAAAAAAATCAAATTGGTCATACACAAAATTGGCCAAAGAATTAAAGGTCTCTCGTCAAACTGTTTCCAATGTTATTAAACAGTATTAGGAGAATTTGACAATTGATAGGAAACATGGTTCGGAAAGAAAGAAGGTCCACATAATATTGGGAAGGCCAAGAAAATTTAAAGCATATTGAAAGGAGCTCCAAAGCAGCCCGGTTAGCTTAGTGCTCTGACTATTTGGTGCGAAAAGTTAAAGCCAAAGTCCAAAAAGTTCGAGATAGGAATTTTGCAAAAAAATTAGAAACCGAGAATAGGACAAGAAAATTAAAATCGAATTTCATACAAAAATACTCATGTTGTATAGTGGACGACGAAACGTATGTACTGGAAGATTTTTCGAAGCTTCCGAGTCAACAGTTTTATAATATTTTTGTTCCGATTATGCATCATGTCACTATGGTAAGAAAGCTGAGTGTACGAAATTCCCGAAGTTCTTTCTTTAGGTGCTTTTAGATACATATTAAAAAGAAAATAATAAATTTGTAGAAGTTTTCATGTTCTGAATGCAATTACAAAGAAGTTACTACCTAAAATTTACGTATCGTAAGTATTAAGAGTATAAATTTTATACGTAAATTTAACGTACCGTTAGTATTAACAGTATAAATTTGAATATAAAAATGAAAATGCGATTTATAATGGATTACTGTTTTAATAAAAACTTTTTAGAAATAGGAGAGAAAAATGTGTTGAAAATTTATCCATTATGCAAAAAATTATATATTTGATAAATATCTCAAGTCACTGCTGAGCACCAGATCATAATTTATCATGACTTTTCATAAATTAAATCATTATATTATTTGGAAGGTTTTTAATGTTTTATTCTTATTTATTGAATTTATTTTTTCGCCTTAAGCCTTTTTAAAGAAAAATTAATAATAAAAATGCACCTAGCCTATGTAACAACAACAAATAAAGTGTCCATGTGTACTAGGGTGATCGATTATTCGACTTTTTTGAGAAACCGGTTTTCGAATAGTTCGAATAGTTGGTATTTTAAAAAAACCGGTTGCACTTTTTGAAATTCATAAAAAACCGGTTAACCGGTTTTTTGCAGAAGTTAATATTTATATCCAAAGACCACATTTCTTTAAAAAAATCAATAATTCTTATAATCAAGTTAAAATTTATTAAATACAAGCGTAAAAGCCTGACAATGTCAGGGAAAATAATATAATAATGAAAATATGCACAAACAAATCCGAAAATTTAAAGAAAAAAAATATGAACAACATTTAGACACCTTCCTCTCCCTAATCGAAGTCAATTATTTGAAGCCGTTAGAATTTATTGGGATAATATTGATTAAAGTTTTAAATTCGTAAACCTTTCAAAATAAAAAAATCTTCGTAAATGCGCTCCCTGGCCGAAATACAGAATCAGTTTTATAAGTAAGCCGATTTTTAGTTTCTTACGTCTTCTGGGAGCTTCAGGAAGCTCTGGAGAGGAAACAATGCTTAGGAAAGATATCTGATAGAGATTTCAAAATCTGGCTGCGTTAGAATTTGTAGGACGAATAGGGTTATAAGTAAGCCGAATTTTCATTTTCTACGTCTTCCCGGGATTACCAGCATCCCGGATTAAAAACTATAAGTAATACTACTCTCATTAGTTGAACAACTTAGACCCAAAGGGATATGTATTTTTGCATTAGCAGATTTAAAACAGAATTGTAAATGTACCAAGAAAAAGAAATTTGATCAATTACTTAATCTACTTATTAATTAACTTGAGTGAATGCTGTCCTGAAAGAGCTTTGTGTCTTTTCCGAAAACCTTTGGGGTAATGTGTGTTAAAACTATATTTGATTGCTTGCGTTAGGAGTTGTAGGACGAATAGGGTTATAAGTATGCCGAATTTTATTTTTCTACGTCTTTAGAAAGCTCTGGAAAGATAAAAAATTCTTAGAAAAAGACACATAAATCCACTTATATCCGTTCACTGATAAAAATTTCAAAATATGGCTCCATTAGGATATGTTGGACGAAAAGATTTATAATTAAGCCAAATTTTAATTTTCTACGTCGTTTGGGAGCTTCAGAAAGCTCTGGAAAGAGAAAAAATGCTAAGCAAATTATATATCTAGATGACTAGAAGAAAATTATGTTTCAAAATTGTAGAAAAAATATTTAAAATTTAGTTAGATAAACCATGGCTTAATATGGAAGCCTGTCTAAATTGAAACGATTCTGCAGGTGAAACTTTTTTAACACAACACCTTTAAAAAATAAATGAAATATTGGATCAAAAATATTAAATTGAGTGTAAAAATATTACAGATATTAGAATAGATTAAAAAATTCATACAGGATAATTATTAATTATTTATTTGTTTAATATTACAGAATAAATTCCAATTTAGACTTAAACTATATTTTTAAAACATAAGAAATCAGTCTTTATGAATATTTAAAAAATTATTCCAAAATATCGATTCAAATATCACTATTTAGTACATGTTTTCTGAAATAAAATGCTATTTTTAAAACCGGTTTTTTGTGTTTAAAAAAACCGGTCTATTCGACAATCGAAAAATTAACATTTTGAAAAAACCGACAGCACATTGACTGAAAAAACCGGTTTTAAAACCGGTTGGAAAACCGCGTCGATCACCCTAATGTGTACGTAAAATTTACGGAATGTACACAGAAAAAATATCAAAAGTTAAGACGTAATTAAAAAGTATTGTTAACTCCCATCCAAAAATTTTAACAATATTTTTTATTACTTTGATTATACGTTGTCATTAGGGTTTGGGGTTTCCCGTGATATTTTGTTTCCCGGGAAACGGGAATAAAAAATTCGATTTCCCGGGAAATTTTAATTATAAGAAAAAAGCAATGATTTCATATGAAAAATTTTATTTTTTCTATTCAATACTTTAAAACAACATTATAAATCAAATTTACGATTAGTTCAGGTGGTTTTATACTATTATACTTTGTATTAAGAGTTTCATTTTCTATAATACATATCAAAAAATGTATTATTAAATGTCACATTTTTGCTTTAAGACATTTTAAATAATTTTTGTATTAATACAAAGTATTATTTTTTTTTTACATAAAAAAATAATATTGAAGTATGACTTCTAATTAAAAATTTAAACAATTTTAAACATTTCAAATAAAATAAGTGCCTATTGTAAGAAGAGGTTCCATAGGTTTAATTCTTTAATTCACTTTTCAAAATCGAATTAAATTTATTTTCCCAGTTATTTCTTTAAAGCATTCATAACAATTTAATTCATAGACCAGGCGCGGATCCAGCCCAAGCATTTAGGGGGGGAAATTTTTTTGAGATTTTTTTGTTATCGTCACTGAAAAAAATATGTTTCCATATACATATAATCTTTGAACAATGAACTTTCAATTACTTATTATTATTAATTTTGTTCGCTATTTCACTAAATTATTTAATTTTGTTTTTTGAATTACAAACAAAAATACCCAATTATAATTCTTAGCATACAGATCTTTCAGGGAATATTGAATGGATTTAAATTACTAAAGGTGTGTTTTTAATATACTATTATCCTCTAAATAATTTAAAATAAAATAAATTTCTTTAGAATGCATCACCTGAAAAATACGAAAAGTTAAGCTATGCAGGTCTAAATAGTATATCAAGCACTCTACACTATCTCTTCGATATATGACAAATTTTTAAAATTACTTTTTTCACTTAAATCGATCTAATTCTGTTCTTTAATATTTAAATCTTACTGATGTATAATTTTTAAGCTAATCTAATAAAAGGAGCCTGTGCAGAAAATCAATTTTTTGGATCTTTTTCTTTAAGACTAATCAAATGCATTTCTGTCTAAAGTTTTAACTATTTTGTCAATCTTTAAAATTGTTTAAAAAATCAAAATGATATTAAAAACATTAAAAATTTTATCAACACATTTTTCATGCATTTTAGGCAAATAAAATTTAATAAGTTCTACAGTTTTTGTCCAATTAAAAAAAAAAAAAAAACTAAATCTTGTTATGCTTACAACAAAAATGTTTCAAAAATGATTGCATAATTTTATAGAATTTTGTATAAAAAATTGTGATAAATTGCATTGGAGTTTTTTAAGCATAACTGAAAACTTTGAGGGGTATTGGACATTTCTAAAACTTATTGATGATGCTATTTATGTCATTTCTCAATGGATTTTTCACTGTTCTGAATGTGAATATTGTTCACACATGTGTGCACACAAAAAGTCCTATGTTTTTCAACAACTTCTCAGGAACACAAAAAAACAATTTATTTTTTGTATGAAAGCCATATAAAATTACATGTTATTCCTTTTGATAACTGGAACTAATACAAATTCATTAAAATTTAAAATAGATCTTCAGTTAAGCTTTCCTATGGTCTAATAAAATATTTTCGGAAAAGTATTTTTCTATCTGATTTTTTTACGATAAAATACGTAATATTATTGTATGTGTTTTCGAAACGTTTTGAATTCACATGAAATCTAATTTCACACGAAATTAAAAATTTGTGTTCCCGTTTTCACATTTTTTTGAACAATTAAAAAAATTAGTTAAACAAAAACAATTTTCCAGATTATAGCCACAAAACGTTTTTTAAGCCAATATTTATGTTTTGGCAAAAAAAATAAGTAAAATTAAAATGTTTTTGTTTTTCTCAAAATGTATGGGAATTATGAGAACCTTTTTTTAAAATAAAATTTTGAATATAAAAATGGCTTAAATATTATTAAAAAATGTAAATTTACATAAATAACAATTCAATTTTTCATTATTTGTCGTTTTATTTTACAATTAATCGAATTATTTTCACATACATATTTTTAAGTGAAAAGAATTCGATTATTTTTGTTCGTTTTCACATTTATTTTTGTGAAATTGAAAACCAAAACACATACATATAATACATCCCAGCAAAAAAAACGATCAAGAGCTTCCAAAAAATAACATTTTTACCACTTCAAAAGTAGAACAATAAAAGAAAAGTGAAAATAAATGAAATTTTTGCTGGAAAAAGGTTAATAATTTCTAAGAAAATTAAAATTTTATAAATTTTAATGCATTTTTATTATCTTTTAATAAGACTAAAACTGAATTTTTGTAAAAAATTCATAAACATAGTTTTAAAGGAAGTACTTCCAAAGAAATGAATAAGAAGCATAAAAGAAGAACATCCTACCAATGACAACCATGGGTTAAAAAAGAACTTCTGCAGCTCTTTTGCACCAGTAAGTACTTTCTTCCAATGCCAACACAATGTTAAATTCATGACTTTTTCAGCTCTTTCTCAGTTCCTTTTTTGCTGGGATTTAATAATATCTGGGAAAAAATATATTTTTTGTATGAAAAAGCTGAGAATAAAGTAATGTTAAAAATTTTTAGCATTTATGAAACCTTTTCTGTATTATTACTTAAATGCTTTTTTTTGTTAACATTTCATGTTAAAAAATTGTTTCGTACAAATTTTTGGATAGATTCTGATTTATAAAATAAAAAATATTTTTCACAAAGCTGAAATTTTTAAGTAAAATATTTAAATAATTGTTTATGTAATTTCAATATATTTGATAAAACTATTTATTTAAAAAAATGTAAATTTTTAATCGTTCATACAATTTAAGCTTAAATTTAATAAAATGCTTTTGGAAACCCTGAAAAAACAAATGAAATTACAAAACTATTACCCATTGGGAAAATTGAAAAACGTGTTGTAAAAATTCATTAATATTTTTTGTTGTAATTTAAAACGTTTTTAAAAGTAACATCAAAACTTGCATTTCATACATCTTTTATTAAGCAAGTCAATTTTTAAAACCTATTTATTTATATTCAAATTTTCAAAGCAATATTCTGAACATAGTTTAGACCTCCATAGACTATATTGAAGATAAATTAATGCTGCCTTCCTTTACTTTGAATAAATAATTTTTTCCAAAAGAATTTTTAACTTTTCTTTTCCTATTGTATTTTTTTTTTTTTTTTAATTTTTCTTAGTTGAAAAATTCATTTTGGGGGGGGGGGAAATTTCCTTTTTTCCTCCCCCGTGGATCCGCGCCTGTCATAGACTTAAATTCTTTGACTTCACAAGAATTAATTGCTTAAAGAATTCACTACCAATTATACAATTCAAGCTTAAAAAATATTTTGAATCATTAAAATTTTCTTCTATTCAAATCTATTACGAATTAGCTTTAGAAAATATTTTTTTATTCATTTAGTAAAATATTAACTTTGTTCCTGTACTCTAAATTGGGAGCATGCAGGATCCCTATTTTACCGAAAAGTGTTCCCGTACTCGAAAATTAGGAAATAAGAGTGATTTTGAGAGAATAATTTTCAACATCTTGCACGAAACAGCCCAGACTATTTCTTTGAATAGACTTAGTAAATTGTCAAATAAACAAAAAATAAAAATATATAAATAAAAACTTTGAATGAAAATAAATAAAACATATTTTGTTCTTGTTACTAAGAAGAAAGTTTCAATTAAAAAAATTAAGAACGTTCATATATACTAAAAAATAAAATAACATTCACTGATGAATTTCCAAATAGTTTGGAGTTTTCTTTATGGCTAAACAAATAGTTTTTTGTACATTTTTGAGAGAAACATCAGGCTTTTCTAATTTTATCCAAAAAGTACGGGAACAAACTTATTAAAAAACGAGAGAAGAAGATATAGTCGGTCAAGCCCGACTATATGATACCCTACACCATTACGATCCACATAATTTTGTTTTTACTTATATACAACTTACTTGTGCTAAATATTATCATAATACTAACATTTGTATGGGATTTATGCACGTTAGTGATTTTCGGGAGAGGAATTTATATGGGAGCTATGGTCAGTTATGGACCGATCTTCATGAAATTTGGCAGACAGATTTTTGTTGATATAAAACTTATTTGTACTAAATTTCATTAAAATATTCATATTCTTAAGGCATCTTTATGTGTTAAAACTCTATTCCGGGAGGACATTTGTATGGGGGCTAGGTGAAATAATGGGCCGATCATAACCAAATTCAATAGGCTTCGTCCTTGTGTTGAAAAAAGCATATGTACCAAATTTCATCAAATTATCTTCAAAATTGCGACTTGTACTTTGCGCACAAGCTTTACATGGACAGCCAGCCAGCCAGCCGACCAGACGGACATCGTTAAATCGACTCAGAAAGTGATTCTGAGTCGAACGGTATACTTTAAGGTGGGGGTCCGAAGATTTTTTCTCTGCGTTACAACTTTTGCACAAACACATAATACCCCAACCACCTTTGGTGGTGTAGGGTATAATAAAATATGATGAAGAAAATACACATAAAATAAACGAGAGAAGAAGATATAGTCGGTCAAGCCCGACTATATGATACCCTACACCATTTCGATCCACATAATTTTGTTTTTATGTACTTATATACAACTTACTTGTGTTAAATATTAACATAATACTAACATTTGTATAAAATTTATGTACGTTAGTGATTTTCGGGAGAGGAGTTTATATGGGAGCTATGGTCAGATATGGACCGATCTTCATGAAATTTGGCAGACAGATTTTTGCTGATATAAAACTTATTTTTACTAAATTTCATTAAAATATTCATATTTTTAAGGCATCTCTGTATGTTAAAACTCTATTCCGGGAGGACATTTGTATCATAACCAAATTCAATAGGCTTCGTCCTTGTGTTGAGAAAAGCATATGTACCAAATTTCATCAAATTATCTTCAAAATTGCGACCTGTACTTTGCGCACAAGCTTTACATGGACAGCCAGCCAGCCGACCAGACGGACGGACGGACGGACATCGTTAAATCGACTCAGAAAGTTATTCTGAGTCGAACGGTATACTTTAAGGTGGGGGTCCGAAGATTTTTTCTCTGCGTTACAACTTCTGCACAAACACATAATACCTCAACCACCTTTGGTGGTGTAGGGTATAATAAAAAAATATGAATATTTCCATTCAATTTGCAGAAAATTTGAATTAAAAAAAAATTCAATGACTTCTTTATAAATTGAGTCAGTAGAAGTATGCTTTTGTGAATGGTGTTATGGAATGCAAAATTAGTACTTCTAATATTTAATTAAAAACTGTATACTTCAGATTTTTAGGTTAAATACTTTTCGCGCTAAAAATTTAAAAAAGATAAACCCTAATCTATGGCATAAATATTAGTATAAATGGTTTTTCTTATCGTATTGATTCGTTTTAAAACACAATTCTAAAACACTTTTAAAATTGGTTCCCAACAATATTTTGAGGTCCAATGATATAGTGTTCGGAAATCTGATAAAAATTATTTTTCATTTAACATTTCAAAAACATTGTTAATCATTTCAAGATGAATACTTTTGAAAAATACATTCGTAGTCAAATATATTTACACATTTTAAAAGTAGAATTGTAATAATTTTTTAAAAAGTAGCGGCATTTATTTCTGATGTTAAAAGAAAAGTTCTTATCCATTTTTCATATAAAAAATGTTTACATATTTAATTTTTGTACATATTTCAAAATTATTTACACAGCTTAAAAACCAAGTTAAAAACTCGTGTATTCGTAATGTGAATTGACAAAAAAAAAATAAAACTTTTTTTTTCCTAGTGAAAAGTAGTAAAATAGGACTTCATCAGCGCCCCGATGACATGTTTTTCAATAATAAAATATAACTTGAATCGAATTTTATATTAATTTTATTAACATCTAAAAATGCCTTTAGTAAGTAGTATGTTTAAATTAATGTAAAATTTTCACTGAGGTGATATAAACAGTAACACTTTTCTCGAACCCCAAACCCTAGTTGTCATATTTACAAATTTACGAGTTGATTCTCAATTATTTCAGTTGTTAAAATTTTAATTAAAATTTCGTTCTGAAAAAATAAAAATATGTGTCAAAAAATTTAAAATTATAAAATTTATTTACAATATTGTTTTAATATTGTTGTATATTTGGAAGGAGAATAAATTTGCTATAGCAGATGAAGCAGTGGTATATTAAAAGCTTAAAAATTAAGTCTATCTCCATGAAAGGTAAGTATTAAAATACTCAGTTACTACATCATTTTTGCATACAATTTATTATTCCATTTTTAACAGATCACCTATAAACAGAAACGAAAACAAATTTGTGCAATTTGGTTGAATCTTTGGGATTTAATGATTCTAACAATGGTAATAATAAGCAAATCTGTTTAATTAAAAATAATTATTCCATTACTTGTAGCATTTAGGAATGATTAATTGTAAATATTCCGGAACATCGGAACATCGTGTGAAAAATAAATCATTTGTCACAAGGAAAACTAAACAGCTCAACTCTGAAATTTATTTTTATTTTAATCTTGTAACATATACATATTTTGTAATGTAACCCTTATTTTAATTTTATGATTTTTGCAAAATAAAAAATTTAAAAAAAAAAAAAAAAATGTGTAAATATTGACAACATAATTTTTTAATAGGACTAACTAATTGTTGAAATATAGTTCGTTGCTTGGTAAAAACATTTTTATTTAATGTTACAAATTCATTGTTAAAAAAATTGTTAAGTGTTAACGATTTTGTGTGACAAAGCTATAGCAGATGATGCAGTGGATATGTTAATAGTTACAAAATTAAGCCTATCTTCATGAAAGGTAAGTATTAAAATCTGAAGTTACTGCAAAATTTGTACATGCAATTTATTATCTCATTTTTAACAGTTCGCCTGTAAATAGAAACGAGAACAAATTTATGCAATTGGGTTGATTCTAACAATGGTAACAATAACAAAATCTGTTTAATTAAAAATACTTATTCTATTACTTGTAGAACTTAGGAATGATTGATTGCAAATATTCCGGAACATCGTGTGAAAAATAAATCACTGGACACAAAGAAAACAAAACTGCTCATATCCGGAATTTATTTTTAATCTTGTAACACAAACATATTTTCTAATCTAACACATATTTTAATCTTGTCATTTTTGCAAAATAAATGATTAAAAAAAAAAATTGATTAATATTAACAACATAATTCTTTAATAGGACTAACCTGTTGTTGAAATATAGTTCTTTACTTGCTAACAACAATTTTATTTAATATTACAAATTCGTTGGTGAAAAAATTGTTGACGGTTAACAATTTTAAATAACAAAAGTTGTTTTTAAATTTACAAAAACGGTTGTTTGTGCCTTTTTAATTAAGAAAATAATTGTATTGAAGAATTTGGTAATTAATAAAACAATTGGATTGTCGTAATTTTTTTCTGTGTACCTTTGATACGTAAAATTTTTAATCGCTTGCCAAATTTTTGTTTTTTGTCCGATTTCAAATATTTTTATCTATTCTTGTAGGCCTTGATAAGACAAAAAATTTCATTTCTTCCATATTTTAGCACAAACATCTATTCGAACATTGGCTACGGAAAATTTTTTTTATATAGTTATGGCTTTTTCACATCCACAATAGTACAATGTTTTTGGAATTTTCCGTGACTTATTAAACTTTAAAGAGACTTAGTTTCTATAAATAATATTGATTTCAGTTTTTTTCTATGTAATGAAGAATTATGTCAGCTAAACAATGTAATTTAGATGAAAAAAATCGAGTTCAGTAAAATGGTTACCCTGTCGTTATAGGAGGCGTGGCTTATTAATTTTTTTTTTGTGTGTTTAGCTAACGCATGGAAGTAACTTTTCATGGTATTTTTGTTTTAACATCAGCTTTGACATTTTTGTGCTATACAAGAAACTAAAAACACAAAAATTAAAATTAACGAAATTCTGATAGGGCTGGCGGGGAGACTGTTACCCCAACTGCCCTCGCATTTGTTTTACATGCATTTATGATAAGTATTATTTTAGAAACATGAGAAAAATGTATGGTCCAGAGGAAAATAATGGATTTCTAAGTGAAAAAATGTTACCACCTTTTTGAAAAAAATCACAAAAAATCACAATTTATTTCAAATTGTCTACTTCAAAATAATATAACTTTTTATCTAAACCACACAGGTATATGATCCTTGCACGAAAATTGTTTAGAATTTTGTACAAAATCCAGAGCATATTTCAGAAAAATTGAAGGACTCAAATTGTGCCCGCCAAGTTCAAAAAACTTAAAAAAAAACATGTCCAAAAATGGGTCAACATTTTACTTTGGTCCAAATATCTCTTAAAGATTTTTTTAAAAATGTTCATACCCGAGGTGACCAACTTTGTAGGTCCACCCCCGTCCCCCAGACCCGCTAAGAATCTGTCCTCCTTCAAATCAATTGGCATACACTTCAGGATTGTCCATGTAAAATTTCATTTAAATACATCCAGCAGTTCTAAAGTTACAGAACTATTTCCAAAAAATTTCGTTTTGGGACCACTGTGTGACGTGTGGAAGGGAGGTAAAACCCGATACAGCTACCGCAGCAGTGGCCGCAATTTTCGATAGTAAGGATGAGAAAGCATTGGCATCCATTTTACTTTGTGTGAAACCGGCTCAGCTTATTAACCTTAAGGTATGTAAAACAGCGGCGCAAGCGTGGAACAAGTTGAAGGAGATCCATCAACCAAAAGGTCCGGCAAGAAAGATCATGCTGTTTAAGAAGCTTTTATATATGAGAATGACCGATGATGATAAAATAGTTAATCATATAAATGTTTTTGTTGATACTGTGGAACATTTGGCGGAGGTGGACATTAGTCTTCCTGACGAGATGCTGGTTATTTTGCTGTTGTCAAGCTCACCTAAAAGTTTTGAAAACTTTGTAGTTGCCATAGAGGCAGAGACAACCTACCCTTATTTAGTTCGTTGAAAGTCAAACTATTAGAAGAAGGTGCAAGACAGAACGAGACGGAGAATACAAAAAGCAGTAGTAGTACAGCAGAAACTCTAATGCAGACAAAAACAAGCAAAAAATACTACAAGAACAACAACAAACATTTTGTGAGTGGCAAGATCAAGAACAACAATCAAAACAGCAAAAAGTGTTATAATTGTGGACAGCCAGGGCATTTCGCGGCAAAGTGTAAACAACAAAGAAAAGACGAAAAGAATTCTAGTTTTATGACGCAGTTGCTAACGATGAAAAACAACAACAATGACCCAGCAGTTTTTTCGGTGTCAATTCACCTGCTTTAGCACAGTAAAGTCCATTTGTGACTACCCACCTAACTCGTTCAAATCTGTACGTTTTTTTATACACCCTAACTTCGCATATATTGTGAGCGATAGTTAAGCTATCGTACCTTTTATTTGGCGATAGCACCATTTATTGACTCTTTTGAAAGCGTGGAGGTGGCGATTTATACTTTATTGACCCTTCGGTGAACGTGGAGGTGGCGATTGGTTTTTTTATAAGTCACAAAAACGTCAACAAAGTGAATAGTTCAACCATTGGCAGTATAGGTAGGGTTACTTGACTAACGGCAATAAATACATGGTAGGACATTTGGCTCTGATGCATCTTTTTTAGACGTGTGTAGTGTCAAATATCAATTTATTGACTCCATGGTGCTTAACAGAGTCTTTAGTATTTTATTTTGTAAGAAAAATGTTAATTATGTTGTTTTATATATATATATTTATGTTAACGACAAAAATTTGTCGTTAAGTATCGAAAATTCGTTAGTTAGCAAATTTTGTCGTTAAGTGTTATTCTGTAGTAATTAGAAAAAATATAATGAATAATAAGTGCGTTCGTTTACGTAAGTTTTCGTTTATTAAATGTTTTTACTGAATTTTGGCAAAAATGTAGAGATTAAAATGAGAGTTTATAACTGAATTTTTAGAATTTTGAAACTGATTTGTTATTATTTAGTTTTAATTACATTCAGTTCTTAGTGAAAGTTTTTTTTTTAGTTATAATAAAGAATTTTGGTAAAATTTTTAATAAAAAATAAAAATTTAAGAAAAAGTTCAGAATTTTTTAAAAATTTTGATTCTTATTAAAAATTTCTCCTTTTTAGAAAAATTTAATTTATTTGCAAAAAATTTAAATTCTTCAAAAATCAAAATTTTTGTGAGAATTGGTATTTTTAGAGGAAATAACATATTTGAATAATTTGTTTAAACGAAAAATATTAAGGAGTTTTTAAACATAAGTTTCCATAGTTATGTTATTTTAAAATTTAATTCAAATTTTTAATGAACGGGCCTAATATAAGAAACATTTAACATTAAATTAATTTTACAAATATTTCCAACAACATACCATACATATACTCATTTTGGTTAATTGTTGGAAGACAATCTGCACACATTTATATAATATTTACACTTTTTTCATATTTTTTTCAAGACAATTAAAAATTTATTTTTTTTTTCAAATAATGACGTTCTATCATTTCTATCGATATTTGTCGTTAAAATATACTTACGAAAAAAATCGTTAACTTATAGAAGAGAATAGCAAAATCAAAAACAACCGAAAATTTTCGTTAATTAACAATATCGGTAATAAATGAAAAAAGTTACGGAATTGCGGTACTAGTCTTGCTAATTAGGATTTTCAAATTAATAAAGAAATCAATTATTCTGCATTTGTGTTTTTTTTTATTGACTTTTTCGTACTAGTCACAATATCGCCACTTTTTGGTCTTTTGGTGGCAATACACCTCTTCCTAGGACATCCCCATGTTAAAGTGACTAGTCAGGTGATTAGTAAAGTGACCAGTTAAAAAGATTGTCAGGTGACTGACTCAATTTCACCAGTAAAAGGACTCCCATGAATTGACTTTTTCGTACTAGTCACTTTATCGCCACCTTTTGGCCCTTTGGTGGCAATACACCTCTTCCTAGGGCATCCCCATGTTAAAGTGACTAGTCAGGTGATTGGTAAAGTGACTAGTGGTGACCCAATGTCGTCAGTCAAGTAACCGGTTTCGGACAGTCACTTTTGACTGCAGGGTAGTGTTACCGAACAATATGTGCGCAAAAGCAATCGGTCGCGGCGACGTTGATATTCGCGGTACAAACGTTACATTAAAAAATGTGTTGCATGTAGTGGAAATACCGAACAATTTTATTTCTGTGAGTAAAGCCACTATTGCGGGTATGTGTGTGATTTTCAGGAACAATCATGTAAGAATAGTGGACAAAGACAATGAGTGTATTTTATGTGCATATAAGAACAATGGTTTGTTTATATATGAAAGCAAAGAAGGGAAAATTGAAAATAAATGTAACAGTGTGTCGAAAGTGGATGAACAGGCAATGAAATGGCATAATAGATTTGGACATGTGAACTTTTACTGTTTGAAAGAAATGATAAATAAGAGTACAGTGCGTGGTATTAAAATGAAAAATATGCCAAATTCATTGGAATGTGTTACATGTGCTAAAAGTAAAATTTGTGAAAGACCGTTTCAAGTGTCGGGTAGTCGATATGAAGAACTGTTGCAAATAGTGCATAGTGACGTGTGCGGTCCGGTTAATAAGTGTTCAAAGGAGTGTTCAAAGATCGAAGTTGAAAAACAAACGGGAAAAAATGATAAAGTGTTTAAGATCGGATAACGGCGGTGAATATTTGAGCAAGGAATTTGAGAACTTTTTACGCGTGAACGGTATAAAAAGACAGTTAACGGTGCCACATACGCCCCAACAAAACGGTGTTGCGGAGCGGGCAAATCGTACGTTAGTGGAGGTGGCTCGGGCCATGCTCATTCACTCCGGTTTATCTGAAGTTTTTTGGGCAGAGGCATTGAAAACTTCGGTATATATTCGAAATCGCACGACAACGAAGATTCTTCAAGATAAAACACCATTTGAAATTTGGAACGGATACAAACCAGCTGTTAGACATCTGAAAGTTTTTGGCGTTAAGGCGATAGCACTTGACAAGATATCATCTAAGAAATTCGCATCGAAAGGTTCAGAATTTATTATGATTGGTTACAGTGAGGAGAGTAAGGCTTATAAATTATACAGCCCTACCACTCGTAAAGTGATAGTAGCACGATATGTGAAGTTTTTCGAGGAAACATTTGATGATCGTGACACAGGTGAAAGTGCTGATGGTGTGTTTATTTTTTGCCGCAAATATGATTATTCAAACGAGCAGTCCCAGGTAGAAAATATTATTGAAGATGAATAAATCGAGGAGGCGAAAACCATTTCCGAGGATAAAGCTACTATTTCAGAACAGCATGATTGTGAAGAGGAAGGTGCTCAGCAAGAACGAGCAGTTGGCGGTACGGTGGTAAAAATTGGTCCAGGTAGACCCAGAATAATTCATGATGGGAGTCTAGGACGACCCAGAAAAATTTATAATGAGCTTCATTCTATGGGTAAGTAAAAAATTGAAACTCCAGAAAATGTTGAAGGCGCCTTAAATGGTCCATATGCTGAAGAGTGTTTTAAAAGTATGCAGACAGAATACGATTCCCTAATTAAGAACGATACTTGGGAACTCGTAGATTTAACTCGAGGCCAGATGGCGATAGGGTGCAAATGAGTCTACGCTGTTAAGACGAACAAAGATGGCGGCATCTATAAATTAAAGTCGCGGCTTGTGGTGAAAGTGTGTAGTCAACGTTTTGGTGTTAACTATTACGAGACTTTCTCTCCAGTGGTGCGTTATTCAAATATAAGAATGGTAATTGCTTTGGCGGTAGAACATGATATTTACCTGCACCAAATGGACGTATCATCTGCATATCTGAATGGAGATTTACATGATACGGTGTTTATGAAACAACCACAATGTTTTGAGGACGGGAAATATCCGAATAAGGTGCTGAAGCTAAAGAAGTCCCTATATGGCTTGAAACAAAGTGGCCGTGAGTGGAACTGTAAATTAAATGAAGTCCTGAAAAAGCTTGGTTTTAGCCCATGTATAAGTGATCCCTGTATTTATACAAAAGATGAGAACGGTGTCTACAATATAGTGGTTGTATATGTGGACGACTTAATTGTAGGAAGTTCGTCTTTACCACACCTGGAGAAATATAAGAAGCTTATAGCTGCTGAATTTGAGGTTGTAGATGGAGGTGAGCTGTCACATTTCCTTGGTATGGAGTTCAACCGTGAAGGTGATCTTGGCGCAATCACCGTATCCCAAAAGCAGTATATTTTGGATGTGCTAGACAAATATGGTATGCTTGATTGCAAGGAAGTTTCCACACCATTAGAACCAGGATATCAGGTAAATTGTACGGACGAAAATTGTAGAAAGGTGGACCCAACTGGATACCAGTCTGCTATAGGTATCTTAATATATTTGTCGTTATCTACTAGACCTGATATTATGTTATCGGTAACAAAATTGGCACAAAGAAATTGTGACCCACATTCTGAACACGAGGCAGCCTACAAACACATATTCAGATGTTTGAAGAAGACAGCCGACTACAAACTCCATTATAAGAAGACCAAAAAACCGATCGAGTGTTATGTTGATGCGGATTGGGCCGGAGATGTCAGTGACAGAAAGTCATGTTCTGGTTATGCTTTTACAGCAGCTGATTGCGTTTTTGCTTGGAGTGCTAAAAAACAAAATTTGGTATCGCTTAGCAGTACGGAAGCGGAGTTTGTGGCGATACCAGCAGCAGCAACGGAGGTAGCTTATGTTAAAAAGCTTTTAGGCGAATTGAAATTTCCGCATAATGGGCCGATGTTAATCTACAATGACTACTAGCCTGTATTTTTTTTTTTTTTGAAATTATTAAAATTAAATGTGTTGAGAAGGAGTGTTGAAAATATAGCAACACTATTAATTTACGTACTGATATATACTACCTTTTTTAACGTTGCTCTTTTATTTTGTTTCTTTTACTTAATAAAGTTTCTATTAATTGTTAAATCGTTAGTGTGTGTTTTTTCTTTTAAACTCGGAATCAGTTTTTCAACAGGTTATATATAAAAGTTATATTTTGCTGTGATTTGTAATATAATATCAATTAAATAAAAAAATCAAAACTCTAAGATCAATCGTTTCCAAATTATAAAATTTTATATATGTTAAAATTTTTCCGACCCACTCCTTATCAAGTGGCACACAGTGGTTCTAAAACTCTTTTTTTTGGAAATAATTCTGTAACTTTTGAACTGTTGGAGATATCTCAATAAAATTTCACATGATCAGAGCTTGGAGGAGTACATGTTTCTAGCGGGTCAGGGGGTAGTGTGTGTCCCTCCAAAGTTGACCATCTCGGGTATGTAATTTTTGAAAAAATCGCCCAAAAATTAATTTATGATATGACAAAAAAAATTTCTATGTAGATAGTCCTTGTAAATCTCTACAAAAAATACCGTTACATGTATACTTTATCTCTTTTAGTTTAAGAGATATTCAGCTCAAAATAAATTTTTACCACATTTTTAGCCTTGTTTTTTTCCATTTCTTATTTTTGTATGGTACCTCTGGAAGGCAAAATTGCTCAAAAAAATATGCAACGAATAAAGAAATATCACTCAAAAGAGCATTGTTGTTAGTCGAAACGACTAACAAAGCCCTAGAATTTTTTAAATATTCACCAGATTAAAAAAGTTATATTAATCTGAAGCTAGAACTCAAAAAAAAATTTATTTTTGAGTTTTTTTTTAAGTTGGCAATATTTATCTATATATAAAAGAGTAACGTGACTGACTGACTGACTGATTCATCATCCCACAGCCCAAACGGCTAAAGCTAAGGAGACGAAATTTGGAACCTAGGTAGGTCTCCCATCATATAGATCCACTAAGACGTGATTTTTGCAAATTCGAATGTTTAAGGGGTAAAAAGGGGAAAAAACTGGTAAAATCGATAACTTTATATCTCCTAAACTAATGGAGATACAAAAAAGTTGAATAGTTATCGTTATTCATTTAAAAAATAATTGGACTGGTGTCTGGTACTTCTTTGAAAATCGCCCGTTTTAGGGAGAAAACGGGAAAAACTGTATTTTGGTACTTTTTTAAAATTATGTGTATCTTTGAAACTGATCAACATACAGATAAAAGTTATGTGGTATTCATAACTTACCTTATTTTGGTACTTTTTTGAAATTATGTGTATCTTTGAAACTGATCAACATACAGATAAAAGTTATGTGGTATTCATAACTTACCAAAAAATGAGGTATACAAATTCGGTACTTTTTAGAAATTCAAACGTATAAGGGGTAAAAATCGTACCTATTTTTGGTAAATTTTTCATAAAACATTTTTTTATATTTATTGAAATATTCATATGAGTATTTTAATATGGGATACCACTGCAATTAGAAATTTATTGGAATGCAGTTTCTGATACTTCAATGGGTGAAAAAAAGTACCAAAAAAGGAGTAAAGGCTGGAAATTACATCCAAACTTAATAATGAATTTTCAATTACATTAAACAGAAACATTTTAAGAAAAAATTTTAAGTACCACAAATTCCACTCTTGTGATAAAGATAAGAATTCAAAGGATGGGCTTTGTGGTACTTTTTTCTTCTTCTATTGGTATTTTTTTGCATTTTCTGTATTATTATTTTCTGTATTATTATATTATAGAAACATGAAATTAAATACGCATGGTCCGATTTTGGAAAGAATTCCCAAGGGTGGACTTTGTGGTACTTTTTCGTTCTGCTAATGGTACTTTTGGAATTTTCTATAATTATGAACCTAGAAACATGAAATTAGGGATATGTGGTCCTTAGTTAATGAGAATCCATAAGAGAGAACTTTGTGGTACTTTTTCGTTCTTCTAATGGTACTTTTTGAATTTTTTATAATATTTATCATAGAAACATAAAATTAAAGATATTTGGTCCTAAATGAATGAGAATTCATTAGAGGGAACTTTGTGGTACTTTTTGTTTCCTATGGTACTTTTTTAATTTTCTATAATTCTGAATCTAGAAACATGAAATTGAAGATGTAAGGTCCTAAATGAATCAGGAACCTCAAAATGGATTTTGTGCTCCTTTTTCTTTATTCTAATATACTTTTTCGTAATTGTGATATTTATTTTTCATTATTCTAAGATTATAAACCTGAAATCGAAGAGATATTGTTATTTATGGATGACATAACACCATTATTCAAAATGTTCCCAAAGAAATCAAGAATCTTAGTTTAAATTTATAATATAGTATAGTTTTTATAAAAAAAATCCGCTAATGAAGTAGCGGGTTTACAGCTCGTTTACTTATAATTTTTTATTATTTTTATACCCACCATCAAAAAGATGGGGGGGCCAACGTAGGGGGATGAAATTTGGCACAAATATTTGTCTTATATAATGGGCAAAATCGGTTAATAAACAAAAAAGTTATGGGCTAAAAACTAAAACACTGGGTGTCCGTTTTATACTTTTCTGCTGATATTTCTTAAACAAAAGCATGTACGACAACGAAATTTTGCATGTATAGTTCGGGGATCAATATAAACTCGGAATGGGCGTGCTCCGACCACTTTACCGCCCACCTCCCATATTAGGTGAAAATCAACGAAATTGTGTTCAAATAGTTCAAGGACAAATGTAAACTCGGAAACAAAAAATGGGCGTGGTCCGCCCACTTTACCGCCCCCTGACATATAACGTAAAATTTGAAAAAGTTGATGGTGGGTATATAGATTCGGCCGGGCCGAATATAACATTCGCGCTTGTTTTTTTTTATTTTTGTTTTTAAGATTTGAAGCACTTTCTTTGAAAAATAATATTAATATTTAAATCTAAATAAAATTTAAACGAATAAAGATATCTTATTGATACATACGTAAATTTTCTTTAATATTAAAGAATTAGAAAAACTCCCATCAAAACTCCCAAAATCTCACTCCGGGAAAATCATCTTTCAAAGATTGACTTCTTTCATTGAAATCGTCACTCTGTCGTTATAAGAGTCGTCCGTCAGATAATATTTTTTGAGTATTTACCTTGCAAATGAAGGTATTTAATTCAAAGAATTTTATGTTAATCCCAGCTTTGCAATTTGAGAATTTAACATCAAAAATTTAAAAAAAGATGTTAAAAATCACAAAGTTTTGATAGGGCTTGTGGGTGACCTTTGCCCCGAGCTCCTCCGGGGCACACATTTGCGTTATGATTTTTTTTTTTTTGAAAACATTATATAGCTCAGAATAAAACACAAATTTTATAAGTAAATAAATATTGCCACCTTTTTGGGAAAAAAACCCTAAAAACAAGAAAGTTCCAGCTTTAGATATGATTCTTTCAGCAATATTATTTAGAATTTAAAATTCTAGGGGCAATATTAAGCCCGCAAAGTTAAAAAAAATGGAGAAATTTAATTCTAACTGAATATCTCTTAAACTACAAGGACTATCTATATATTCTTTTCTATCATATCAAAAATTAATTTTTGGCGATGGCCAACTTTGGGGGGCCACCCACTACCCCCTGACCTTCTACAAATCTGTACTCCTCCAAATCAACTCGAAAACATCTCACCATATAACATTTTTATATTAATGTTATTGCTTTGGGATCACAAATATTATAATTTCCACCAAATTATGTTTTGGCTGATTTGCTGTGTCTTCTTTGATACAAAATAAATAATAAACAAAGTATTTAATTTCATTTTGGTTCAATTTTAACGGTCTCGATCATTTCGAACCAATTTGTCACAGAATATGTGCACACAAAAAAAGAATTGGTTGGAAAACGGTTCCAATAATTAAATATTTATAGAAATGACAAATATTTTATTGAAAATAAGACAAATGTCTTAGTTCAACAGATTTTCTATATTTACAGCACAAAAATTAAAATTATGATGGAAATTTGATTGCTGTAATAGTTAATATAGTTCGTTAAATAAATATGTTCTTTTTAAAATTAATTTTGAAAAAATTAAAAGAGGCAATCGAATAAAACCAGGGTAAAAAGGTAATAATATAATATAAATAGTTGCAGATATAAAATTATCAAAAAAATTCGATTACAATAAAAATTAAACTAAATTCGGTCATCCTAATCGAATAAGTAATAATCGTGGTCATAAATATATGTAAATTTATTACTTAAATTCGGGGCTCTTAACCAAATTAGAATTAGATTTTTTCTTTGACATTTAAAATTAAATTAATAAAAGAAAATGTGTAAATTGTTCGAAAATAAATAATATAAAAAAATAAAAAAATATCTACATATGTATGAAAATTGATTGCTGTAATAATCAATACATTTTTGCAAAATTAAAAAGACTTGTGGAATGTCTTTAATTGTCGGTAACGGCTAACGTCTTCTTGAAATTGAATATGGAATTGGGCAAACATTCTCTCTTCTAAATCATTTTGAAGACTGGCAAGTAACTTTTGATTTGTTTTCTTTAAAACATGCAACGAATTCTTAAATGGATAAATTTCATTATAGGTAAGGACGTTGTTAATTTGTGTTCCGATTTCCAAAAAGTTGTATGAAAGGTCAAAACCACTGCCAGTTGCGAAGCTGGTAAAAATCAAGACATTCATATGTACATATATGAAGAAAAGGATGCATCAATATCATATGTTAATGTATTATATTACTATTAAAATTATATAACATACATACATATGTTAAATAAAATGTCAAAGAAATATAAATATTTGTTTTTATTCACAATAGAGCCTTACCTTATTCTCAAACCTTTTACTGAATTACATTTTCAATTCAGTTGCATGTACCATATTCATACAGTGATTACAATTAAATTATACAATAGTTCTTGGAACCTACCAAATTCGTTTGGCAATAAATTCGGTTGCCACAACGAATCTGTTTTCTCTGTGTGCCAATATTCGATAAATTAACAAATTGTAAAATATTTATGTTTAATCCGGTATTCGATAAGTTTTATGTAATTTTCTTTCAAATGATTTACCACATCAAAATGTTTGTCTTATTTAAGTCGATGAAGACATAAAACAAAGTATTTTCAATCCAGACGATATTTCTAAATTGTTTAAAAAAAAATAAATAAAAAATACCTCACATCAGCAATTTTTTAAGAATTATTAAAAATGTTTAGGTAACGGCTGAAAATTTGTTATGCTAATATTACACAAAGATTGATGTGATTAGATCTACTTTAAACGTATCTTTTATTTTAATAAAATGTACAAAAATATAACCGAAATTCATACAAATAAAGTCATTTTTTCAGTATGGGAGTGACAGAGATTCTACCCGCCCATTTTTAGTGAGAATGTTTACGACCTTATCTATTAACAGAATATACATTTTCAGACCAATATCTTCAAAACAGGATTTTTGTCGATCTAAAACTGCCAAAAGTGACACTGTGCAATGGGTTAAAAATGTGACATGATGGAAAATTTTAATTTTGCTTTCTACCCTCAAAACTTTGAGACATGTATTTCGAAAAAACTGTTTTGAGGGTAGTTGCTGCACTGAAGATCTCTTAGCTCCCTAAATTTTAAAACAATTTAAATTTTGTCAATTGATAAAGAAAGCAGACAAACGTAGCTTTTAAACTAAAATCCTTATTTATTTCAAAATTTCAACATTGATGTAAAATTTTCATACATTTTAAGTAAATCATTTTATTTTGTGATTTATTTGGAGCATACTTTCTGGAGCATTCCGCATAAAATCAAATAAGTTTTTAGTATTTTAAAATACCCTGCAGAAAAAGATAGTATTTTTTATAATATTTTTATTTAATAAATTATTTAATTGAATTATTTAAATATGATCAAAATTCTCAAGTAAATGATTTGTAGTTAAAGAAAATTTATTTTGTGAAAATTCTCGTTCTTGCAATTAGATTTTGATTTATAATAAAAGAAAATTGATTGTTGAATAAAATTGGTAGTTGCTGAGAAATCTTGTTGTTTGATTTATCAAGGAATTTGATTGAAGAAAAATTAACCTCTTTTTTGTTAATGTTCCTTGATTAAATTTCTAAATGCTTTCAAATTTGCTGTTATAAATCCGGTACAATTATAAAATAGTGTATTGCTTATTATACATTTTTTGATCAATAATTCTTAATCGCAGAATCGCCAATTGTAGAAATATATATAATATTTTATTTAATAAATTAGATTAATATTTATTTTTTAAAATTCAAAGTTAGAATGAATATTTTTTTACAATCAAAAAATATTTCATAAAATCTAAAGGTACGATCACATTAGACAAATCTTTGATTCGAATTTGTTTGCCCGAACGTACATAAAAATTTTCCAAATTAATATGTAGTTTATTTTTTGGTAACATTACTCACTTTTAAATTCCAATTTTTGTTTGTTCAAACAGACAATAAATATAGTCAAATAGGAAAACATGATTTATCAAATTGTCGAAAACAATTAATTTATTTTTACTAGAAATATAATAAACAAAAATGATGAAAATTGTTTGGTTTATGATGTGGAACAGCTTCGATTGCTTTTTTAGAAATGAGTCATTCCATTTAAAACCAACCAGCTGATTTTCTCACCTCTTCCGAATTTAATGATATTCTTGTTAAAACTAATACTAATTCAAAATTTCATCAAGTGGTTCGCGAAATATCGCGATTTGAAAGTGTAAAATAGCTCAAAATATGTACAAAGTTGTATACACAACTTTGTATTTATTACATAAGATTTATTGAGATGTCATATTAAAGGTATCAAAATTACCTTTAATATGACATATAACATGACTTTTTTCTTAACATCAAAATGGTCCATATCTCGTGATGTTTCGTTCGCGGATAAAATCTCGAAAAATGGTATTTTTTAAAATCGGAATATTATACGAATTATTACAACAAATGTCAAAGTAAATAGGAAATATTTATTTCAATTTCTATTGTTTTGTTTATAATAAAATAGAAAATTAGCAAATGTCTTCCAAAAATCATCCGAATTTAATGAAACTCGCAAGAATATTAATTTTGATGCTGGCAACGCAAATACCGAGTTTAACCCAAAATATTTACGTTACAACGTTCATTAAGGCGAATATTTAAAGGCAATGAAATTTCCTTAAAAAATCATACCTGAAACATGTTTTCATGTTGAATTTTATTGGTGGATAATTCGCGAATTAAATTTCGCGGCCGCGTAACTCCAAAAATTGTATTTTTATATTCGTGAAAAATATATACAGTGGGGAGCACAAATGAGTACATGTTTGTAATTTGTACATTTGTCATTGCAGAAAAATTTAAATAATAAAACAAATCCAAACATTTTTTCTTCAATTTATTTAATGTTTAGTAATTAACAAAATTTATAATTAAAAAAATAAAAGCATCAAGTTCTAAGAAAAAACGAACAAAACGAAAACAACTCGCATGTACTCAATTTTGCACCTGAGGGATTTTATAGTATTTCTAAAACATTTTTTACAACAATAAAAATATATTTGAATATAATATAGTGTAGTTTATAGATAAAGGTCAGTAGATTATTATACCATTTTTAGAATTTTAAATATACCCTTAAAATTGGGAGCAATATCCGAAGGACCGATTTTTCGGCCTACGCGGTCTTAAAATTTTATATCTAGAATACCCGTTGACCAAATTAAATTTTTAAACTGTATTAGAAAGACAAGAAATTGTCCTTTTTAAAAAGTATATACGGATTTAAATTAACAGCAAAACTATCTAAAAAAAATTAAGACACAATTTCCGTTTTTTAATTTTTTCTTCTATTTTTTAGTATTTATATATATTTTTGACCCACACTTTCTTAAAAAACATATTTTCAATTAGTCTTAGTTTTAGCAAGAATAATGATTGCACCAAATTTCATTCAATTCGGAGAGGTAAAGTCAAAAATTTTAATTTTTCGTGTTGGTTTTAAATGGAATGACTCAAATGGAAGAAAACAAAAAATATGAAAAGAAAGACATTGGTTTCAGAAGTAGATTCAAAGGCTAAATAAGGACGGATGTTGTGAAAATTTTATATTATATTTATTATTATGTTTCAAGACAAAATAGTAACGGTGGTTGACCTCCCAAATAAGGTGTTGGAGCACCACCAATTTTCGAAACACCACTTCCATAATATCCTCCGTAATCTTCAACCGATGTGGTGACCTTCTTCATAGGGCGCCCTGTTCTACTCGTCTCCATGGCTGCTTTGCCAGAAGAAGCAGCACCTGCAGCACTAGCACGCTTATCTGCGACCACACCACCATTCTTCATTGACATAGGCGATCCCAGTTTGAACCGCTTGCCCAAGTCCACCTCCAAAAATATTTTTTTTTGCATATATCTCGCTCATTATGCATCATTCGTGTATTGATACTATTATAATGTCTCTCGAATATGAAATTTGCAACAATTTTGCTAAAGTACATTTTTATGCACCATCTTGTATGTGCTCAAGTAGGTGCCCGAAGTCTTTTAATTTTGTTATTTTCATTTTACTTTGTTGCCTCATTGACACCCCAACATGAACCAGGAAAAAATTTATCGACAATATATGCAGCAGAAGATAAATAAATATCTTTAGAAGATGATTGGCAGAGTGCATTTAAAAATGAATTTCTGAATATGAAAATTGTTCACATTTTTTTTAAATGAAATAAAATCAAAATGCTTGAATTTTAAATTTTCATTTAAAAAAGTCATATGTTTTTACGCTTTTCAAAAATTTTTCAGGAAAGAAAAAAAACATTTATTTTAAATCCATATAAAATTACATATTGTTCCTTCTGATAACATTAACTAATACAAGCGGATTACGAAAAGTCTTATTTTTGACATCGCTCTCTAAGAAAAAAGTCGAAATTTTCTTGGGCAAATTTTAAATGATTTTTAGTTACAATTTTTTTTCTTTTTTTTTTTTTTTCTTTTCTTAACACAAAATTATGTACATATATTTTCAATCCACATTTTTAAAAGAATTTTATCGTTGATATTTGAAAAAGTGACTTTGTTTATGTAGCTTCCAAAATGAAATCTGAATAGTAAATCAAAATTTTCATCATTATTTATAATTTAATAATATTTTGGAAAAATATATTTTATGTGAAAAATAATGTATATAAAAAACCGACATTTTCAGAAAACCTGTTTTTCAAGTTATTCGAAAAATTAGATTTTCAAAAAAACCGGTTTCGAATACGGTTTTAATTAAATAACACTGGTCATCAAAAAAAAATCCTCCCCCATAGACGAATAGTTGGACTTTATGTATTTTGATGTGCTAAACACGAATCTGCTTTTAGTTTTTTTCCATCAGGTCTGGACTTTTTTTATGGGCGTGTCTAATATTTCACCCATAGTAAGACCATTACTTTAGTATATTTCGTCATAACTCAAGAACGGTGTGTACGAATGACATAAGTGATACATCAAATGACGCGTACTATGACGCGTAACTGTGAATCCAATCAAGATTTGTGCATCAATTTTTATGATACGTAGTTTTTTTTTATGCTCGTAGTTTTGCCAGCTTTGAGATAAAGATGATAAACTGAAATATTTTTGATGTTTTTATTTTTAAAAAGAAGTTTTAGTAAAAAAAAGGAAATTTTGAATTTAGCATGAACATGTTTTTTTGGACACTTATTTCGAAATATCTCCAAAACTATTGGGCGGATAAAAATTTGTTAGCCAATTTTATTCCACATATTTTGGTGTATTATTTATTTCAATCGTGCATACCGTTCTCGAGTTATAGTGAAATATACTCGAGTAATCGGCTTATTTAGGGCGCAATATTAAACATGACCATAAAAAAAATTCTCGACCTGATGGGAGAAAACTGAAAGCAGATTCGAGTTTAGCATGCGGAATTCTATCTAGTCCACATATTTTTTTGAAGGAGCACGAAACAATTTTTTTTGTTGGCCAGTGTAATTAAAGATTTATAGAAAATTTTTATTATTTTCTATTTTTTCATATTTGTTATTAAAAAAAACATGAATTCTTATATAAAAAATTAATATAAATTAAATTTTTTTAATTAATATTTTTGTAAATAGGAATTAGTATTGATTTCAATTCATTTTTTATTTAAAAAAATATTTACTAAAATGGAAATCAAAAATACACGTTCAATATTCGTGGAGGTTGGACAAATTGTCAAAAGGCAATAATATAACTTTTCCAAATTTTTCTGTTCTTTTGTTGCATTTGTGCAGGTATAAAAAGTCGTCATTAATGAAGAATGCGAATATAGGTCTCTTTTCGGTTGTGAATGCTGTTTATGGTGTAACTTAAATTTAAGATTAAACTAATCAAAATTTCAGAATTCAAACTTGAATCATTATCAGAATCTCATCAGAATTTTCATCTACACCATTTAAAAAATATGAATAAGGAATTTGCTGATGAATTATATAATCATTCATCAGCAAATTCCTTAGTTTCTGTTTTTGTGCAGTATTTCAAAACAAATCGATTACACAATTCTTGTGTGTATTGAGCGTATTGTTTTCAAATTGTTATAAAAAAAAACTTATGAATTGCTTCTCCCTCTATTAGAGTTGCAGAATCTTTTAAAAGCTTCTATAGCTATTAATTCTAAAGGTTAAAAAGTTTTCCAAAGATTATCTAGTTCATCTAAAGGAGCTTATACCAAACTCTAACAACACATGATTAACACATTTGTTGTTTTTAAAAACTGTTCAATCATTTTCCATCTGTGTTTTACATTGCAAATAAGTCAAAGCTCTTTATCTTCTTGTTTTTGTATAAAGTTTTGCAGTTCTTTTTGCGTTTCAATCGATTTATTGAAGAGTTCTACATATTTACGTAATTTTCTAATTACTTCTCCGACCTTCCAACAGACTGTTAAAATATCAATATTGATACCTGCTTCAATATTTTGGATATCGTCGTAATCATGTTAATCTTCCGATTAACCTTCAGTGTCTTAATTTTCTTCCCTAATTTGTGAATATTTACATATCATTAAATAATGTACACTTGAAAAATTAATTTATGATGAAGAACATTTGGTGTTTTAGTGAAAAGTACCTTCCATTAAAAAACCGGTTAACCGACAGAAAAAAAAAAAACCGGCATGTCGAATAATTCGAAAGTTGAAATTATTCGAAACCGGTCGGTTTTTTTAAATTAATTCGGTTTTTGAGTACACTAGTGAAAAAGATTTGAAAAAAGTCATGTTATTTATAAAAAATTTTTAACATTTACGAACTTTTGTTCATATTTAACGTGACCAGACATCCCGCTTTTTAAACTTCGATCCCGCCTAAAATATTTTTCCCGCTTTTTATTAAGAAATCCCGCTTTTTTAACTCTAACAATTAATTATTCGATTTCCTTATTTACGTTTTTTATAACATTCTTACAAATATTTAAGTGTAACTAAATATTTTTTCCACTGGAAAGTTTTTACAAATTTTAATTATTTTAAGCATATTAGAATATAACGTCACCGAAAATGCAAATTTTCAAATTTGTGTTTTTGACGAAATATGGTTCATTTTTCCAAAATACGTGTGATCACAAATTTTTAGACTTGTAGCTCAAAAAATGACGATAATATTAACGAAACCAATAATTTTCTTATGTCAAAACAACGTAAAATCACATTTGTTAAAAAAATAAAAAAAAAATTGTCTTTTTTTTTACGAATTCAGATTGCAAATTATTAAAAATATAATACCTCTTAAAATTTTGGAGTAAATGTTATCAAAAATTCTTTTAATTATAATTTTTTTAAAATTTTTATTGATGTTACGTTTTTTTGGCTTCACAGAATTTAAATCTTGAAAAACGTAAACCACATAACTTAAAAAATATTTAATAAAAATTAAATTATTCATCATCAATGTATTAAGCAATATTTAAGGATGCAATAACCCAAAAATCTTGTTTGTAAGACAATTTGTTTAGATTTTATAAAGTTTTTTGTGCCTCCTGTAAAGTTTTGAAAAGTGATGTCACGTTGTTTTGCATTTTCGGTGACGATAAATAAATTTTTAGGTCCCTTTAGACGATCAAATTTATCTGACGATTTGTCTGATGATTAAAACATTTGATAGTGTCATGTATTGAATACGACAGTCTTACGATTGAAAATCAAACAATCGTACGACTGGTTTGATGATAAGTTGTACAGTCTAAGCACAAGTCTTACGATTTAAAAATTAAAATATTGGATTTTATACGTAATTTTTTTTAATAAACACAATTGTGCATATATTTATAAAAACATTTGGCAATAATTTATTTATTTATACAAAAGTATTTGCGAAGAGTTAGAAAATAGATGTGGGAGTGACTTAGAAACATTCGTCAAATCATCAAACATATCTGAAAGTGTATTTTAAAGCATTTTTTAGTCGCCAAATTTATTGTTTGATATATTTGAACGTCTAAAGTCCCCTTTTGGAGAAATAAATTTTGTTCTTTTAGATATTTTTAGATATTAAAAACTCATTTCATGATAACATTTGTGTTTTCAATTAAGTTTACTTAAAGTTAGTGCTTGTGTTAATGATTTTATTATGTTTTTTTGTTTTAACGGAATACATAGCTCAAAACTAAAAAAGTATCTGGAAAATCATGTTGCAGGTATTGTAGTTATAGTCATCCCAATCCCCAAGAACGTTTCGGTTTTTTTCCCTCACGTCACATTTTTTACTCATTGAGGGCCAAAGAAAATATGGTTCCATGATGAGTTTTTAGGTTATAAAATTTTCCAAGTAATCGGTAGAGCAAATAAGTCACGAATGGCTTTTTAGCCAAGACATGGGGCTATAAAAATGTAGTACTGGTCAAGTCTCTAACTTGTCACTCAGCCCCTAGAAGTCTTTAAAGTTGTAAAAATAAAGAAATTCTCTATTAACCCTCATAAGGTGTAGAGGAAAATTTTGTATTTTGTATAACAAAAAAAGACCGTAGATCTCAAAAATGATTAGATTTTTAGCCATAAAAAATACCAATTTAAAAAACAGAGAAATAATTTTGCAGAATTATTCGAGATATAAAACCTTTTTGCGATTTTGTTGACCTGTGATATTAGTGTTTTACTTGTTGGCAGCCGATTCAAAAAAGTGAAAAGGTAACAGTATATCGAGTTATTTTGATAACCGTATTTAGCTTTAACGGTATTTAAGTTATTTCGATAATGGTATTTTATGGGTTCAGAACCATAAAATGATCTGTAGTAAAGTATTATAATGACGAGCTGCGGCTGTCATAACTTTATTAGGAGTTTTATTTCAAAATTTATTAAAAATAATAATATTTTTTTAAAACCAAAAATAACGCTGACGATATTTCGAGCTATTTCGGTAACTGTTTTTTAGTGTTATATGTAAATTTTAGCGGTAAGTTTAATTTTAATTATTTCACTAGTCAAGTAAAATGTTTTTATCGGTAAAGGCAACCAACATTGGTTTTATTGTTAACAGGTCTAAGAATTATTTAAGAAAAACAATTGCTATCAAATTAAAAAATTATCAAGTTTTCTTTTTTTATTTATCTGTATTTGAATTCATTCTTGAAATTTAACTAGGAATATTTTGAAAACATTTCAAGAAACACGTTAAAATTATAATTTTTAATGTTTCAGTTTGTAGGAAAATATTTAATTAGTCGTTCTCAATTTGTAACGTCTCAATTGGGTCGTGAATTAAGTACTTGCGAGAGAACAACTGACTAAGGTTTTTAATTGAGATATAAAAAGAAAATCCCTCTTTTTTTACAAAACTTTTCAAAATCCCGCTTTTTCCATAAAATTTTGTTCAGAATCCCGCTTTTTAGTCGTTCGGATCCCGCTTTTTGACAAAAACCCTCTGGTCACGTTATTCATATTCCATGTTAAAATTTTTTTAAGTAACACAGTGAATTGAACTATAGCGAAAGGGTATTAATTCTTGGAAGCTTTAATTTAAAAAATATATATTTTTTTATTAATGGATATTCATAAATACGTAACATACTATAATTTAAAATAAAAATATATTGAAAAACATTTTTTTTAATTGTTATGACTACTTCTGTTTTTCAGGGAAAATGCTTTTATTTAGAGTTTTTGATGTAACGTTTGAGCTAAAATCTATAAATTAATAAATCAAGTTTAAATGGATGTATACTTATTATTATATGAGATCATTTCAAGAAAAAACAGACAAATGCGCTTTATATTAAAATGTTATTGATAGTGTGTATTAATAATGAAGGTAACTTTTTTAGTTAACGAAAACATCCTATCACTACATAAAAATGTTTACCCTTTCCCAGCAAAAGCCGATAAAGTTCTTCCAAAAAAAAAAATATTTTCACATCTTAAAGAGTAGAATAAAGAGCATATTTCAAACTTTTTTGGAAGTTCTTAATAATAACTTCCAAAAAAGTGAAAATTGGTGAATTTTTAGCGGGGAAAAATGGTCATAATATCTAACAAAATTGAAATTTTACAAATTTAAAAGCAATATTATTTAATAGGGCAAAAACAGTTTTTTTTTTTTAATTGTATAAACATAGTTTTAAGAGAAGTGGTTCAAAAGCACTGAACAAGAAAATATAAAAGAATAACATCCTACCAATGACAACCATGGGTTAAAAAAAGAACTTCTGCAGCTCTTTTTCACCACTAAATACTAGGGTATCCATTCGAATATTGTTCGTTCAAATAATTCAAATAATTTTTACGAATAATTGTTCGAAGAATTTAAAAATGCCACTTTTCGAATAACGAATAATTCGAATATTTTTATGTCGAATATTCGAATAAAACGAATAATTTTATTTTTTATTATTGTACTTCTTTTAGCTTATTTTTTTAAATATTTTACAACTACTTTATTATTTTTTAATATAAATAATTATTTAAATTGTTATTAACTCAACTAAAGAAGAAGAAGAAGAAAAATAAGTGTAAGTATAACTTTTTCAACAATTTCATTGAAAATAAACGAAAGGTTTTTGATGATTTATTAAAAAATTAAAACGTTCAAATTTATAGATGAACAACATTTAAAAAAATGTTAGTTGTATATAAAATCAATTATTGTATGATTAAAAACATCTGTGTATATATAAAATATATATTTTTTACAATGAGCTTTGTATGGAAATACTTTATCAAGAGCGGTAATCTCTGTACGTCCCATAATATTGAAATAGAAAATCATAAAGTTCTTCTTCATGATTTTCCAACAACCAACAACATCAACACCTTCAATCGGTCCAATGTTGCGATTTATTGAAAACCAAATCCCTTGTAGAAATTATATGCAGAAGTGTAGCAGAAGATAATAATGTCAGTATGAGCTTTTAAGAAATTAGAAGTTATAATGGAATCTTTAAATTCTGGAAATCAAGTGAAACCACAATGTGGAATTATATTGAAAATTTTTAATCTGAAAAGAAAATAAAAGATCGCTCCTCAATAACATTAGATGAGTGGTCAGATAACTTTTTTTATAAATACACAAACGTTACAGCAAGAAATTATATTCTAAAAACAAATCCTTTAAACATTTAAATTTCGGACTTGAACAATTAAAAATAAAAGGAATCGCTTCTAACATTTGTTATTTAGACTTTTTGTTTTTTTTTTTATATATATATTATATTGAATTGTTAACTGTTAAGTTGCTTTTGTTTTTCTCCTACAATAAAATATTTCAAAATTTATTAAAATTTAAAATTTTCATTTTATATTATGAATTATTCGAACAATTCGAATAATTTTAATGTGTAATGGAATAATTCGAATAAATCAAAATGCCTTATTCGAATTATTCGTTTTATTCGAACTATGAAAAAATCGAACAATTTGGATACCCTATTAAGTACTTCCTTCTTACTTCTGAGTCGATCTGATCTGTCTGTTGAAATCAGGATAGGGCTTGGTTTGGTATTGAAAATGAGCAAAATCGGTAAATAAACAAAAAAGTTATGGACAAAATACTAAAAACACAAGGTTTCCGTTGTAGCTTCATTCCAAACTTTTCTTCTGATATCTCTTAAATAAAAGCATGTACGATAACGAAATTTTGTACATATATAAACTTGGAAACCAAAAATGGTCGTGGTCCGCCCACTTTACCACCCACCTCCTATATAAGGTGAAACGTCAACGAAATTTTGTACAAATAGTTCAAGGACCAATATAAAGTAGAAAATAAAAAATGGGCGTGGTTCACCCACTTTACCGCCCCCTCCCATATAACGTAAAATTTGAATAACTTGATGGTGGGTATATAGATTTGGCCGAGCCGAATATAATATTTGCGTTTATTTTGGTTCATTTTTTTAAGCGAAAATAAAATTGTTTATATTTCTATTCAAATTAAGTATTTTTTTTTTTTTTAATATATTTTTTTGTGCATTTTTTTAACTTTTGTTGGTTCTGTAATATAAACTGTCGATATAAAGTATACTAAAAGAAGAAGTGCACTCTCGAGTGAAGAGAAAATTAAATTTTCACTCAATTGTATGCTTACTTTTAAGAAATTTTTTCATAAACATATAAATGATCTACATTGTCTCTAATCGTAATAAGTTTAAAATTTTATATCATTATTGTTTTTAACTAATTCGTTTTCAAAAGTTTATTGCTTCATTCATAAATAAATTTACAATTAAATAAAAATTTGGTTCTTGGTCGAATTTTTTTTTTTATATATATATAAATTAAAGAAAATGTTTTTATATTTCTATATCCAAAATCTAGCCTAGTTTAATTATACATATATTGTGAACCATTTGATTATTTTTAAGAAGGTGTTGCGGATCTTTCAGGTAGTTCTATAGGATCAGCAGAGGCAAAATTATGGCGAGCACTTAAATTTCGTCGACGATAGAATATTGTCCCGATTATAACACCCAATATAAGGACTATAATAACCGTTAGCCCAATACCAAGACCAACAGATGTTGCGTGAGCAGATTCTAAAAAACAAATAATGATTACAATGGTTAAAAATATTTAAGTATGTTCGTCATATTTTTAAAATAAAAACCTTAAAGTTTTCTTTTGAAACGGAGCCTACCAGATTCCTTTAGTTCCATTACAAATGAAGACTGCAATTTTCCAGAATATATAATAAATTGACATTTCCATTTACCAAAGTCATCTCGATTAATATCAGTAATTTTTATACCGCATTCGCCATGATTTATTCCACGACCATAGTACTGAACATGTCTGAAAAACGTATAGAATTTTTCTAATTAGTATTTACATACATACATATGTATGTGCAATAGAATGTACAATGTATATGATTTCGAATTTTCATCCGAAATGGGTATCACCAAATTTCTAATTTTCAGCTTGTTACATACAAAAAATGTTTTCATAATGGGAAATATTAACATTTTTTTTTTTTTTTTTTTTTGCAAAATATATTAAAATTTCATTATTTTGTTTCTTTTATAGGCAAAATATAAAAAATTGTTTTGTACTAATAATGTTTATCTTAAAGTAGTTTTAAAAATTTGTCAAACATGAACAAAATCCCATGCACAGTGTCACATTTATCCAAATTAGAACGACAAAAATACGAAAATAAAAGCTTATTAATTGAAGTAATTATATTCGCACTTATTAGTAAACATATCATATATTATGGAAAAAATACTTAAAGTATTGGAAAGTGTCTATAGCGCTAAATATGGAATTTCAATTTAAATTTTATTTAGATTTTTTGTAAAGAAGTATGTTAAATTTAACTTCAGATATCTCAGTAAATAGTACTGATATTGATTCGATTTTTTTTTGGTATGTAATAATAAATGCATCCAAATTATTCCATTATAATTTGCTAGGTTAAAAAATCAATACTGAAAATATTGTTTTTTGTTTAAAAGAAATCATAATATTAAAGAATATATTTTTTGAGAAATTCTATTTTTAATTTAAAAATACGATTGTTATATAAAATAACATCTATAAAATTATATTTGAGAATATTGGCTGCGACTTTTTGCGGCCTTATCTACTAACAGAATATACAATTTCAGACCAATATCTTCAAAACTGGATTTTTATCAAATGTGACACTGTGCCATGGGGTAAAATTTAAAAATATTTTTTTCATAACAATCTCAAAATTGCGAATTTTTAGAGACCCATTTCAAAAAAAATCGCTACCTTTTTTTAAGCCAAAATAGTAAATTTTTGGTTTTTAAATTAAAATTTTATGTTTTTATTTTTTCGGCATTCAGTTTACCAATACAAATCGGTTTCCTACATGAACATATTAAAAGTTTTTTTCGGGACACTCTAATGTACAAATTTATTGCAGTTTTTACCCTTTTGATTTGATGCTATTTATCGTGCCAACCAAATGAACTCCGCCTTGTGGGTCAATAAAAGCACAATGTGAAATAGGCTCATCAAATGGACTTTTACACATCAGCTCCACAGTGTCACCTCTTTTAGCTTTAAGCTGTTCAGTTAAAGTTTCTCCATATTTAGATTTCACTAAAACCTATAAACAAAAACAATTAAATCATTCCTTTTTATCTCATTATTATATAAATATGTTTTTTTTTTAAATTTTTGCTTGCAATTTAAATATAATTATTGTAAAATTTGTATACTATAAAATTAATAATTATTATTGAAAATCTAATAATATACTTATTTAGTGTATTTGAGAGCCCGATTACAGGGACAGTGTATTTTTTGTTAGTTATAATATAAGGAGTGCGATCAAAAAAATCTTAACACGCGTTTTGCCTCATAATTTTTTTCCGAAGCAATATTTAAATTTTTCTTGATCTAGTTATCATTGAAATATATGTCAGTTATTATTTTTAATGAAAACCATGTGGGTTTATGATATACGTGCTATATATTATTAAGAAATTTATATAAATAATTGGTCAAAGAATTAAATACTCGCTGTCAAACTGTTTCCAAGGTTATTAAACAGTATCAGAAGAATTCGACCATTGATAAGTAAAAAGATCTATATGATATTGGGAAGGCAAAGAAAATTTAAAGTATATTGAAGGGAACTCCAAACACAGATAAGAGGGTAGAAAAGCAGCCCGGTTAGCTCAGTGCTCTGACTATTTGGTGCGAAAAGTTAAAGCTAATGCGGAGTTAAGAACATATAAAGTCCAAAAAGTTCTGGACTGGAATGCTGCAAAAAGTTTAGAAGCCAAGAATTAGTGTTTATAAACCGGTTAACCGAAAAACAGGGTTTTCTTCAAATTTCGGTTTTTTGCGAACCGGTTAATTTGAAATATTCCATTTCGGTTAACCGTTTTTTTTCGGTTTTTTTTGTGTCGGTTAACCGGTTTAAAAAATTTGCAAAAAATATCACTAAATTTCCTCCTTTTGTTACTTTTTCTGAATTTAAGATATAAGAAAATTTTTGGAAACAACTGAAAATGCTGTTTGAGTTAACAAGAAGTAACGAAATATATTTACTTGTTGGAAGTTCAGTATATTTTAAAACTGTATGTATAATAAAATCAGATCTACACTATCGGACAAAATAAAGTGCGGTTTTTTACTCTTGCTATTTAGTTCATAATTATTGTCTTCTAAGTGCATAATGGTCTACTTTTTTGGTGTCCAAGAATTTGTCGTATTATATTCTTTAAATTAATATGCAAAAAGAGTTTTTGAAATATGTGTATTTCAAATATGGGACAAAAGTCTTGTGTTGGTCATGTATTTTGTGCGACATAATAAAGCGACACTTTACATTATTTCCTAAATTTTTTAAATTTTTTGATACAAAATGGAAGGCATATTCTTAAGAAGTGCTAAATTTTATTATTCTGGTAGAGAAAATTAATTAAGATTAACGTAATTCTCTTTAAAGTGCAATATTTTAGAATCTGAGGTCAAAAAAAAACATTTCATTATACAAAATTACAATTTATATTGAAAGTATAAGAAATTGAGGGCCAGAAACCCTAATACTGCGAAGTAAAGTCGTAGCTATATCGCAATTCTCGCCAAAAATAATCTCATATTTCTAAGCGGAGAGATAAAGGAGGAAGTGATTTTAATTATTACTAGCCTAACTGTCCAGACAAGGTTCAAACAAATGGGTTTCATATGTACCAAATTTAGGTTAGGTTAGGTTTAGGAGAGAACCACACGGAATCGTGTGTAATCACAAGACCATATTTGTTGATCCAGAGTGAATCCTCGAAGTTCCTCATCAGCACGTTTAGAACCAGCATCATATTGCAGCACTGCTTCACGTTCACTAGCTAGTCCATTTGATAGTATTATATTCTACCAAATTTAAGAAAACATTTTTTATACAATCTTCTAATACAAAAATTTAAAACTTCAGATTTTTCCATGACAGTTTCCAAAATTTTCTCAGTTTTTTCTTTAAGTTTTAATAAGATTTATGTTTATTCATCCAAATAACTGCATTTTAGAATGGTTCTGGGACTTTAGCGATTATTTTTCTATTACGGGTCGCTTTGTTATATTAGCACAAAAATTATGACTTTTACTTAGAATAGGTACTTCTAAAACTTCTATGTTTGAGCTTTTTCCTGGCAGTAAAAGCTAATATATTTATAATTACTTCTTTCTTTATGTATTTAAATGATGAAACTCATTCTCTTATGGCGAGAATATTAATATCGTTACGATTTTACTTCGTTGTCTTAAGATTTCTGCCCTCTCAATTTCATATTGTTTTGATTCTAAATTATAATTTTGTATAATGAAATGTTTTTTTTTTTTTTTGGCGTCAGATTATAAAATGTTGCACTTTAAAGGCAATTACATTAATGTTAATTAGTTTTCTCTATCTGGAATCAGGAAATCTTACTGGCAGACTTACTAATAATATGGCCGAATTTATCCTTATTTTTCAAATGCAATAATAATTTTAATAGAATTTAATGAGTAGAATAATAAAATTTAGCACTAGTCTAAAGGCTGAAAAAACGTATGTAAAGAACAGTGTTTATTATTTGGTACATGATTAAACCTATAAGCTAAAAAACACTTATTTTAACCAAAAATATTTCTATTAATCTTCAACTTAGAGCAATTATTAAAATGTCGGTTAACCGGTTTACTGTGGGCTCTCTAAATACCAAAAATACATCAAAAAATGTTAGCAAAAAAATGATTTTCCTTTCATAAGAGAGCGCAATGTGTCCACATATTTTTGGCCCGATTTGGCATCATGTCACTACGTAAGAAAGCTTTGGAGTGGTACCAAAGCAATAACATAGTTTTTGTACCGAGAGAGGTCAATCCTTTAAATTGTCCGGAGCTAAGACCAGTGAAGTGATTTTGGACTTTTGTGAAAAGAGAATCAAAGAGGATAAAAGAGTTGTCCAAAAATATCAAAGATTTTAAAAGGAGATGGGCAGACTATTCCAAAAAAAGTGACTGAAAACTAACAAATCTCTAATGAAAGGGTTATCAAAAAAGGTCTACGAGTTCATAAGAAGTGTACAGAAGTATAAAAGTTATATTTTTCTGTGATCTGTAGTATAATATCAATTAAATAAAAAACAATAAAAACTCTAAGATCAACTGTTTCCAAATTATTGAATTTTATATATGTTAAAATTTTTTCGATTACACTCCTTATATACTATTTGCTTATTTGTACAATTAAATCATCAATGTGTTGTCATATTCAGTTTTAATATTTGTATTAGTTGATATATCAAATTAAATTATGAATCACTCTCACTGTGTACTCTATACCAAATTTTAAGTCTGGAAGGACAAACTGTCAGATTGTTTAAATAAATGTAATATAACTGCAACATATGAAATATGATGCAAAATACAATGTTAATTACCAAAATATTAAACTTTGAAAAATTCCCGTTTTCATTTATTTTTCTAATTGTCAGAGAAAATAAGGGTACCACTTCAGAATTTTATGAAAGAAATGGCATCAAAACAAGGACTATTAACAGTATATTTGTCTTATATATACTATTAAAGGTGAAGACAAAGCTATCTGATAAAATAAGCTTTCTTTCATTAAATTCCGAAGTGGGATCCTTATTTTCTGTGACTATTAGAAAAATAATTGAAAACATGTTTTATCACATAAACAATTATTCAGATAATTGTGTATGTGATTTTTATACCCACCATTAAAAAGATGGGGGGTATATTGATTTTGTCGTTCCGTGTATAACATGCCGAAGGATTCATCTAAGACCCCATAAAGTATATATTTTCTGGGTTCTGGTTAGATTCTGAGTCGATCTAGCTATGTCCGTCCGTCCGTCTGTCTGTTTGTCTGTCTGTCTGTCTGTCTGTCTGTCTGTCTGTCTGTTGAAAGCAGGATAGGGATCGAAGAGGGCAACGTAGGGGAACGAAATTTGGCTCAAATATTTTTATATAAGGTTTGTTTGGTATTGAAAATGGGCAAAATCGGTTAATAAATAAAAAAGTTATGGGTTAAAAACTAGAAACACAGGGTGTCCGTTTCATACTTTTCTGCTGATATCTCTTAAACAAAAGCATGTAGGACAACGAAATTTTGTATAAATAGTTTGAGGGTCGATATACCTCCCATATAAGGTGAAACTTCAACGAAATTGTGTGCAAATAGTTCAAGGACCAATGTAAACTTGGAAACAAAAAAAATGGACGTGGTCCGCCCACTTTACCACCCACCTCCCATATAACGTAAAATATAACATTCGCGCTTGATTTTTTTTTCTGTGTTCTTATTGCTAATTAAGCATATTTAAGGCATATGATTATGCAATGTAGGTACAATACGATTTGATTCCAATGAAAATTAGAATAAATTTCATTTAAAAATACTTAAATGACTTTGACAGATTTTTTATTTACCTCTATATTTTGAATAACTTCCTTGTCATAATCTCGTCCGCGAGCTCCGCATGTCCATATTCCAGCTATAATGGGCATATTGTAAAATGCACACTTGCCATAAAAACGTTGTCGCTCAAAGCGCATGCTATCAGGAAAGTAAATAGTATTATTTGGACTCTTTAAGTAGCAATCGTAAATTATAAATGGTACAGAACAAGATATTTCATCGATTTTTCCTTCACCTTCTGGTTCATAAACTTTAATTGTTTTTATTTCATCTAATTTCGATAGTTCCGATAGTATAATATCTTGTTTACTTTTTCCAACATAAAAAAGACATCCGGTTGCAGTGCTAGACTCGTAATTAATGATACGCCATAACCCCATATCATTTTCTTTGAAAGGCTTTGGAATTTCCAAACTACATCTTGATTTGGAAGTGCTGCAAACAAAATTTTAATTATAGAACAGTTTTGAAAAATTTTCTATTAATTAATTCCACGTTAATTCAAGTATAAAAACATAAGCAATGCACAGTTAGGCAGAATCGAAAATTTTTGGAAATCAATCTGTTACTTCTAATCTAAAAAAAATTTAATAAAATCGGTCAGAAATTTCGGGCTATATATTAAAAAAATGAATAAGATCTTGTAAACTTAAGATAGTTAAAATTTAAATAAAGCAACGCGCATAAAAATGTAGAAATCTTTATATGGAACTTATTTGCAAACAGATTTATTTTTATAAAAAAAACTTATTTGTTGCAAATGTTAACTTGAAACCTGTGATGCCACATAAAATTTAAAAAAAATCCCTCTGTTTAGTTGAAAATCTCCCTTTTTTCCCTTTTTTTAGCAAAAAAAATCCCTTTGTGGCGTTATAAATTTACTATACAACTTTCTACTGTATAATTCAATAACTTTAATTATCATGTAAACATTTTTTGTAAAATCAATTTTGAATATTTAATTTTTTCATTATTAATTATTCTGATATAAAAACATTTCTAATAAATATTAAAAATATAATTGGTTAAATTTTAACTACAAATTGGTGACCCCGAGAAAAACTGAACATGTTTCATACTCCAAATCGCAACCAGCAAGAAGATACTCCAAGCACAAGTCAGGAATCTCAAGCCCCTCGACAAACGTCTTTACTACAAAATGTATATCGACCTCAACCAAACATCGGTAATGAACATCAATCTCAACAACAGTTACAACAATCAATACAAGATATTGGTGAGAATCTTAACAACAATACACGTGAAATAAATGCATCAGCTCTGCACAAACTACCACTTTTTTGGTCCCAAAATCCTCAACTATGGTTTGCTCAAATTGAGTCTGTGTTTTCTCTTACTGGCATAACACGAGATGAAACGAAGTTTCAACATGTAATAGCTAACATGGATCCTAATGTCTGTTAGTATATATCTCATATAATATTTAATCCGCCTCGTGATAAATCCCAATACACTGCGGTTAAGGAAGTGTTGTTGAAAACTTTTGGTAAATCAGAACAAACTAAAATACGTGAACTTTTAAGCGGTGTTAAATTAGGAGACCATAAACCATCACAATTTATGCAAAAAATTAGAAACCTAGCTTCAGATCATATAAGTTCAGAATCCATTAAATCAATTTTTGTTGATGAAATGCCAGACCCAATATGTTCAATGCTTTGTACTATGACAGAATGTAACCTTGACATATTAGCTGAAAAAGTAGATTTAATATTTTCGACATTCAAACAATACCCAGTTTATGCGATAAATAAAACGAATACAAATGTAGACATATCTGAGGATGAAATTTCGGTTAGACAATTAGTAGCACAAATTAAGCAACTTTCAGACCGTATAGAAAATCTCAGTCAACATAATAATTATGGTACAAAAAGAAACTCTACAAAAGAAGATAGCAATTCAAAATATTGCTGGTATCATCGTCGTTTCGGGAAAAATGCTTCACGCTGTACGTCACCTTGTTCCTATCCAAAAAACTAAACGGAATTTCTGAAGCGACCGCAGGAATTCCCGTCATAGATGGCCGCATGTTTATAAAGGACAAAACATCAAATATAAAATACCTTGTCGATACGGGTGCAACAATTTCTGTAATTCCATTTGATAATAACAGTAAAGAAATTAATAAAAATTATATTAAATCTTTTAATTTATACGCTGCAAATGGTAGTATCATAAAAACGTTTGGAACTAAAGTTATAGAACTAGATTTTGGCTTAAAAAGAAAATTTATCTGGAATTTTATAATAGCAGATGTAAAAAAATCAATTTTGAGTTCAGATTTTCTTTTACACTTTAATCTTTTACCCGATTTAAAACATTCAAAACTTATAGATGGTAAAACTTTGCATTCTATATCAGGCGTTCTTACCTCAGAACCTTCTATAGAACTACATATAATAAAAACAGATAATGAGTTTCACAAATTATTATTGGAATTTGCTCAATTATATTCCGTAAATCGAATTCGAGAAGTAAACACTAATCCGAAAGTGTTTCATCACATCGAAACAAAAGGACCTCCAATAAATTCAAAGGTTCGACGTCTTGATCCTAAACGTTTAGAGATAGCAAAAAAAAATTTAAATTCTTAATAGAAAATGGTATTATTAGACCCTCAAAAAGTTGTTGGTCTAGTGCATTGCATATGGTACCAAAAGCTAATAACGAATGGCGTCCTTGTGGCGATTATCGTGCTTTAAACAATATAACTGTGCCTAACAGATACCCGATTCCTTTTATTACTGATTGTACTTCAAATTTAGCAGATTGCAAAATTTTTTCAAAACTGGATTTGGTCAAAGCTTATCAACAAATACCAGTATTTCCTGAAGATATAAAGAAAACGGCGATAATTACACCATTTGGATTGTATGAATACATAAGAATGCCATTTGGCCTGCGAAATTCTGCCCAAAGTTTCCAAAGATGGATGGATGACATATTCCGTGGTTTAGATTTTATTTATGTGTATATTGATGATATCCTAATTTCATCTAAAAATAAAGAAGAACACTTACAACACTTAAAAGAAGTCTTTAAAAGACTTAATGATCACGGAATTATAATAAACCCCGCAAAATGTGTTTTTGGTGTATTTGAAATTGATTTTTTGGGTTTTCGACTTACTTCTGAAGGTATTAAACCTATGTTAGACAAAGTCCAATCAATCTTAAATTTTCAAAAGCCACAAACAGTAGAACAACTACGAAGATTTTTGGCGATGACAAACTTTTATAGACGTTTTTTGCCACATGCTGCTACTCATCAAATCGTATTAAACGAATATCTAAAAGGTGCAAAGAAAAAAGACAAAAGAAGAATTATATGGACTGAAATATCTGAAAACACTTTTAAACATATTAAAGAGGATTGCGCTAGTGATACTTTGCTTGAATACCCAAAAATTGATTCTGAAATCATACTAAAGGTAGACGCATCAGACATTGGAATTGGTGCTGTTCTAGAACAGAAAGAAAATGATGAGTGGAAACCGTTAGCATTTTTTTCACGAAAGCTTTCAGCCGCTGAACAAAATTATAGTACTTACGACCGTGAGTTGTTGGCTGCGTTTGCCGGAATAAAACATTTTCGCTTCATGTTGGAAGGTCGACAGTTCACATTATTTACAGATCATAAACCTCTTACATTTGCATTTCAACAAAAATCAGAGAAGGCTACACCTCGCCAAATCCGTCAATTGGATTATATATCACAGTTCACAACAAACATTCATCACATTACTGGTAGTCTGAATACAGTTGCAGATTGTCTTTCGAGAGAGTACTGCATAGAAGAAATAAATTTAAAAAATTTACCACAATTGCAGCTAGATGATCCTGAATTGCAACATATTTTATCACATCCTGATTCATCATCATTAAAATTAAAAATAGTAAACATTCCTAATTTAGATACGGAAATATATTGCGATACATCATCAAATAGTGCTAGACCGTTTGTACCTAAACCAATGAGACAACAAGTTTTTAACAACATTCATAATTTGCATCATCCAGGAATAAGAGCTACAAAACGATTGGTAAGTGAAAGATATGTGTGGCCATCAATTAACAAAGACATTACCACTTGGGCGAAGCTCTGCGAACATTGTCAAAAATCGAAAATAAGGCGACATGTAAAAACAAATGTATCAAATTTTCCTGTACCTCACAAACGCTTTGAAGAAATTCACGTCGATATCATTGGCCCTCTACCGCCCAGTCAAGGCAAGCGATATATACTAACATGCATTGACAGGTTTTCTCGTTGGCCAGAGGCATTTCCTATTGAAAATATACTTACAGAAACAATATTAGAAACATTTTATGAAGGTTGGATTTCAAGATATGGTTGCCCATCTAAAATTATATCTGATCGTGGAAGACAATTCACTTCCTCAATGTTCAAGGAAATGGCCGATTATTTTGGAATTAAACATGTAACAACAACCGCGTATCATCCTCAATCGAACGGTATGGTGGAAAGGATGCATAGAACTTTGAAAACAGCATTAACATGTAGGAATCACCCATCATGGTCAAAAACGTTACCTTCAGTTTTATTAGGAATGAGAGCGTCGTTCAAAGAAGATTTGCAAGCAACACCGGCAGAATATCTTTACGGAGAAAATATAAAACTTCCCGGCGATTTTTTTAGTTTTACTTTGGAGAATAACTTACAAACTGAATTTCTTTCAAAACTAAAAACAACTATAAATAATTTACGTCCTATACCCAGTTCGAATCATGGAAATGTAAAACCATTCCAATTTAAAGATTTAACTACTTGCTCCCATGTATGGATTAGAAATGACAATGTAATAAAACCATTATCGTATAAATACAGTGGACCTTACGAAGTTATAGAAAGAAACCCCAAATACTTTACGGTTAAAATTGGAAGCAGAGAAGATAAAATTTCAATAGAACGAATAAAACCAGCTTATACAGATTGTGGTTAGTTTTGTCGAAATCCATTGGAAAGGGGGTAGTTGTGTGCGTTATAAATTTACTATACAACTTTCTACTGTATAATTCAATAACTTTAATTATCATGTAAACATTTTTTGTAAAATCAATTTTGAATATTTAATTTTTTCATTATTAATTGTATTCTGATATAAAAACATTTCTAATAAATATTAAAAATATAATTGGTTAAATTTTAACTACACCTTCATTTTTCCCTCCTCCCTAAAATTGTTATTTTTAACAAAAACTACAAATTCTTAGCAAAAGATGCATTGAAATTTACATAAATGTAGTTATACCCTACACCACCAAAGGTTGTTGGGGTATTATGTGTTTGTGCAGAATTTGTAACGCAGAGAAAAAATCTTCGGACCCCCACCTTAAAGTATACCGTTCGACTCAGAATCACTTTCTGAGTCGATTTAACGCTGTCCGTCCGTCCGTCCGTCTGGTCGGCTGGCTGGCTGGCTGTCCATGTAAAGCTTGTGCGCAAAGTACAGGTCGCAATTTTGAAGATAATTTGATGAAATTTGGTACATATTTTTTAACACAAGGACGAAGCCTATTGAATTTGGTTATGATCGGTCTATTATTTCACCTAGCCCCCATACAAATGTCCTCCCGGAATAGAGTTTTAACATACAGAGATGCCTTAAAAATATGAATATTTTAATGAAATTTAGTACAAATAAGTTTTATATCAACAAAAATCTGTCTGCCAAATTTCATGAAGATCGGTCCATAACTGACCATAGCTCCCATATAAATTCCTCTCCCGAAAATCACTAACGTGCATAAATCCCATACAAATGTTAGTATTATGATAATATTTAGCACAAGTAAGTTGTATATAAGTAAAAACAAAATTATGTGGATCGTAATGGTGTAGAGTATCATATAGTCGGACTTGACCGACTATATCTTCTTCTCTCGTTTTTGTTTGTAATTCATTAAAAAATATACAAAAAATATTTTAAACAAATAACGGGAACAGTAAAATATCCATTCGCAAATTAAGTTTTCTATTTTTACATAAGTGTGTATGATAATATTGGATTTTTTGCTTATTTATTTAAAATTTTTGTCGTTTTTTGAGATATATTTATCATAGCTGTAACTTATGAATGAAATAAAAAATAAAATTACTTTTTATTTCATTTCTATTTCTTATTTCTAATTAGAAAATATTTGTTAATCAATCTATTAACTTTTGAATAAAAATATTAAGGAAATAAATTAAAAATTAAAATATTTTATTTAACCAAAAGAAAAACAAATATATTTTTATAAGAAGACAATCAAAAGCTTTTTATTTGACTATTTTGAAGTTTAATAATATTCATATGTATTTTGTTTAAATAAAAAAAGTTCAACAAATTTTTCTGATTTTTATTCAAAAACTTTATATTCAAATAGAAACATTTAAAATATATATTTTTATTATTTTATTCAACAAAAACTCCAAAAAAATAAAAATATTCAGCCTCAAAAGGCTTGAATAACAAAAAATTATAAAATTTTTTCAAATATTCAAGTATAGAAAAAATATTTTACTTATTTTTCTTTTTCAAAGTAAATTTAAAACTATTCAAACAAATTCATATTAAATAAAAATATTTAAAAGTTTTCTATGAATAAAAAAATTGAATGTTGTAAAACAAATATTATTTTATTTTTAAAATGGAAAATAAAATAAAGAACAATTGTATTCAAACTTAAGAAATAAAATATATCTTAAAATTAGTTAAAGACTTAGGAATTTTATTTATATTTTATAAATTCATATTCGAATACTTTTGTGGAAATATTATTTTATCTAACTTGTTAACAAATGGGATAATATTTAAATAATTTTTATTCAAATTAATTTCAAGTAACTGAAAATCATATTACAAAAAGTATAAGACATAAATTAAAACTCCCTCCCTTTTTCCCTTCAGCTAAAATTTGTCTTAAAAATGTTATCAGCGAAAAGTATAAGTATGTTTCTGCTGATAAGATGGGTCAACCCACGCTAACATCTGCAATGTACTTTCTTTACTTAAATTCAGAAAATGGAATGATCTATTTCAGAAGACCGGCCAACCAGTGAAGACATGCCAACCAGCCCCAAACACAGAGGGTAAGTTAGATATCTCCACTAGTAAATCAGAAGGGAAACTTTTTATCCTTATTAGCAAAAAGGAGGTTTCTGCGGATAAGATGGGCCAACCCGCCCTGGAATCCATAGAACCCCTCCTAAAATCGCAAAGGTATTTAGGAAGGGGTGATATCGGTGAATCATCTTACGTAAAGATAGGCCAATCCGGCCCAAACACAAGGAAGATTGAAAATATCACCGTTAACAAAACCGTGAAGGAATCTCTCGAACAAAAGGGCCACTCCGCTCTTACTTCAAGAGATACCTTCGCTGTAAGTAACTACTTTGTAATAAATATGGAGGACAAACATTATTCTGTTAAGAAGAGAATTGATAACGCATCTTGTGTGAGTCATGGGCCTTAAAATTTTACAGATTAATCTACATCACTGTATAGAGACAACGACAAATTTAATTCTCTTCGTAAACAGGTTTAAAATAGACATGATATATTTTAGCCAAAAAAGAACTAAAATGTATTTTCCTTAATCAATTTACGAATCGAGATCAGACAGCAGTAGAAATTGGAACTTGTGGGAGAAAATGGATCGTGGCATCATAATATTTCGCCCATGATGATGAATCCGAACCACCTCCTGATATAACGAGACGACTGACAAAGTTTTCTGAACATACTAATGTTGACATAGTTATAGGATGTGATGCAAATGCCCACCACCTACTATGTGGTAGCACAGATACAAACGAAAGAGGTCTTACATTAATGAACTTTATAATAGAAAATAAGTTGATAATTTTTACAAAGGTCAAGAACCTACAATTGAGACAAAGGTCCGTAAGGATGTTCTTTATCTAACGATAGTGTCGCAAAACCTTTCATTGGAAATCCAATCATGGAAAGTTTCCAAAGAAGTGACATTCTCGGACATTGAATTTGAAGTAAATGTAAGGGATCCGGAACCCACACTGTCCTTCAGGAATCCTAGAAGAATAAACTGGGAAATTTTCATCGGTAAATTTTCTAACTCTTTGTTATTAACTACACATGAGATAAGAAATCCCACTGATATAGAAAACTTTACAAGCAACCTTGAGAAGTGCTTTGCGGAGGCCTTTAAGGAATTATGTCCCTACAGTACGAATAAGAACACCAAAGGATTTGGAAAAACTGCGGACAAGTACTAAAAGAGCATTAAATGCCGCACGGCATTTAAACACGGAATGCAAATGGGAACATTATAAAAAAAAAGAACGTAAAGAATTTAAAAAGCAGATAAGGAAAGCTAAGAGGCAGTGCCTCGTTGACAAGCTAAAGGAAATAAAAACAATCAAGGATATTTCTAAACTTAGGAAAATGATGTCGAAACAAAAATACGTTCCAGGTAATATTAAAAGATCGAAACAGAGTCAGCAAAAGAGACTTTGGATGCGCTATTTGAAACTCACTTTTCCGGTTGTAATTTGAACACGGAGAATCTTTCTCGTGAATTACTGTATCATTAAACCACAACCTCCGATATGGACTATGGTCTAGTTACAGTAGAGAAAATTAAATGGGCCATAAGCACCTTTGGACCTTATAAATCGCCAGGATTAGACGGTATTTATCCAATTATGCTGCAGAAATGTGGCGAAATAATTGGAGAACTGTTAAGGAGACTCTATACTGCTTGCTTACATCATTCATATGTTCCAATAAATTGGCGTAAAGTAAAGGTGATCTTTATACCAAAAGTGGGTAAAATACAACATGTTGTAACAAAGGACTACAGACTTATCAGTTTGTCTTCCTTTTTACTGAAAACTCTCGAGAGAATCATAGATGACCATGTACGACAGAGAATACATACTATGCCATTCTCTCCTGATCAGCACGCATATTTAAGAGGAAAGTCAGTTGAAACTGCAATACATAGTTTAACGACGAGAATAGAACAGAGTATACACCAAGGAGAATTCATACTAGCGTGTTTCCTGGATATTGAAGGAGCTTTCAACAATATCAAATCAAACATTATTGAGAAAGCTCTGTGTGCTAGTAGTAGTGACCGGGTGGTTACAACGTGGATTTTGAAAGTTCTTACCCATCGAGAGATTCAAGCTGAGCTAGGTGGAACATTTCTAAATTCCATAGCCAACAGAGGCACACCTCAAGACTCTGTGGATTCTGGCATTGAATGAAATTTTATTGAAACTTAATACATTAGGTGTAGGAGTAGTGGCATACGCTGAAGATCTAGTGCTACTAATAAAGGGAAAATTTCCGAATACTCTCGCAGAGGTAATGGAAGGTATTAAATAAATGGGCTATCAATTGTGGTTTGGGTATCAATTCTCAGAAAACAGGACTGGTACTTTTCACAGGGCTAAGAGAATACCTGCTTTTAAACCACCGGAACTAGGTGGTAGAACTTTTAGGCGTTTTTTACGACCATAAATTGAACTGGATATCCAACCTACAGGAAAGAGTAAAGAAAGCTTACGCTGCTTTATACTCGTGTCAGAAGCTTATTGGAAAATCTTGGGGTCTTAAACCACGCTTGATTTATTGGATAAAAATGGACAACTTATAATTAGAGATAATGGACATTCATCCTTAACACAACACTTTTTAAAACTGTGCTGAGTACCGGGTCACAATAATATTCAAGGTAACGAAATAGCTGATGCACTAGCACGAACAGACTAGATTATATATATCGAAAAAAAGAGATAAATTCAAAGTGGAAGCCGATGCACTCTGGGATAACTCATCGAGATATAAGCAGACAAAGGCGTTATGGAAACCAAGGGATAACAATACATTGAGGAAAGTTCTAGATATGGAAAAAATTAACTGAGAATGTTTGTAGGTATTATTACGGGTCATAACGACTTAAAATATTTTCTTAAAAAGATTGGTTTATGCGATAATAACAACTGCAGATGGTGCAGCGAGGAGGAAGAGGATACATTTCATTTCCTCTGCCAGTGCGCTGCACTATCGCGTTATAGATTTAAATGTTTTGATTACTATTTTTTCAGAACCTGGAAGATTTAAGAGGAATGAGTCCATTAAAGATCTTGAAATTTAATAAGGCAACAAAGATACATTTAACAAGTAATAATGGTTCAGCAACAAGACAATCGAGACCCCGAATGGATTGACAAGGCATTAAAAGATTGACTGTAAAGAGAAGCACCTGTGGAGCTAAAGAAAGAAGAAATGTTCATACAAAAAAATACGTTTATAACGAACTCCCACAAATGCTTGTTTTAGATAAATAAAAATTACACATTTCAAAAAAAAAAAAATCATTTATATTACTGGACAAATGGAAATAATCATTTATTTTAATTTAAATTATAGGCAAATAAAAGATGAATTTTACATTTATGGTTGCTGATCTTTTTAACATAACATACATTTATCGAAAATAGGTAATAATAAAACTGAAATTATTTGAGGATTAAACACTAAATATTAGAAATTCGCTATTCCTCAAAAAGTAAATATCTCAAAACTGTAATAAAAGAAAACATTTAATTAGTATAAACAAAAATATAATTAATCTCAATTGACATTTGAGAAATGAATGATGAATGCAAAAAATATTATTCCTGATATATTAAGAAATCATTAAGAAATCCGCTTTAATAACAAATATTAGTTTTGTAATGAAATTTGTTTAAAAAAATATATATATATATTAAGGCGACTCATTCAAAAAAGTGACTTAGTTACCCGTCTCAAAATTTACCTTGATATGTTTTATGATGTTCCCCAAAATATTTCGGTTCTACTGCTGACCGTTCGTGAGCTGGGAGGTTTTTCAAAAAGGCCTTTTTTTTGGTTTTTTAAAAAATTAAGTAACTTCTTCCAAGATACCATATATTAAATGTGATATCATATAAAAGGCATTTTTAAGCCGCATCTAATGATATATAAAACACATCTGGAGATTGCCTAAGTTTCGTGGTATTCAACAAAATATGACAATTTTTTATGTATTTTTAATAAAAATTGTCTTATTGGTCAAAAAAAAATATTTATATATACGTTTTATATTTTTAATAGTTTGATGACACGTAGTGCCCAATTTTACATTTATTCTACAAGGTCAGTATGATTAAATACTTTACTATAACGTTAGAAAGAAGAAAAAAATTTATTTTAAAATGAAAATACAAGTAATTTCAAAAATTATTTTAGAAGCCCTTACTTTTTCCTTTAAATATTATAATTTAAAAACAAAAACTAATATTAACTTTAAATCAATATTTAATAAAAATGGATTTTTCTCCTCTTGAATTTAATAAAACCCAATTACCAACAAAACGCGATGTTATCAAGCATTTGTTGTTTATGAGAGCTCAAAATAAAAATCGTACAAACGGGCTCTCGAAATTCTATTATCATACAATAGCCGAGATTTCAAAATTATGGAATTCCAATAAAAAGTTTACCAGCCATATGGAAAAAACTTGAATATCTTACAAAAAGTTATCGTGATATTAAAAAGAATCCTTTTCATTTAAATGATAGTGAATGGAATAAACTTTTTATAATTGCACTCTGCGAATGTTCGCTAGATTTAAAAAATCCATGCAAGTGCCCTACGGAAAAGCAAATTCCACCTCATGTTTGGGAATTCTATATTGATCAAACTGGCCCAAGATTACTAAGCTTGAAAATTGAAAGTGCAATATGCCCCAGTTCATACTTTTCGACACCATGTGTTAGTAAAATTAAATCTGAGTGCTCCTATGTTCCACAATATTCTACAATAGATGAGTCTGATCAGTACTCACCGTTGTCTGAAGATGAAGATTATAAATTTGATTCTGACTCAAGAAAACTATCTCTTCCAACTTTCAGTGCTGCGTTAGATCGAGCTGGTGTTTCAAATCGTTACGGAGCTTTATTAGTAAATACTTTGTTGAAGGATTTAAATATTTCGGGCATAATAGTCGACCAACATAAAATTCGAAGAGAACGTAATAAAGCCAGAGATAAGTGTTTAAAAAATAAAAAATCCAACTGTTTGCTAAAAGGTATATCATTTGATGGTAAAAGGGAACGTACGCTTAAACAAATAGTGGTAAACGGTTCTCCACGAAACGTAAGAGTTACTGAAGAACATATCACAATGGTAAAAGAACCAAATTCATGTTATATTGGGTATATAACCCCCACCGACAGCAAAGGCTCTGGTGTTGCAATGGGAATTATAGAATTTTTAAGAAAAGAACAATATTCTTTGGAACACTTAGTTGCTGTCAACTGTGATGGCACAAGAGCTAACACAGGCAAATATAATGGGACGATTTGCATAATAGAACGACAACTGCAACGACCATTACAATGGTTTGTGTGCCTTTTTCATTTTAACGAATTACCCTTTGTTGCGTTATTGAAAAATATGTTGGGCATTGCTTCAGGACCACAAACTTGGCCAGGAATAATAGGACACGCATTAAAGGACTGTGAAAACATACCGGTAACCTATAAATTATAAATAATTTCGATTTTCTGTTTATTTTTTTACTTTGAATTTAAATTTATTCAAAGGTTGTTTCTAATTTTGAACCGATTGCCATGGGCAAGATGCCTGAAAATATTTTGAGCTGGGACTTGCGAGACGATCAAAAATATTTATATGAGATGGTAAAAGCTGTTGATACTGGATTTTGTAATAGTCGCTTGGCTAGTACAAAGCCTGGGTTACTTAATTTATCTCGGTGGTTAACAACAGCGTCAAGAATTCTTCGGTTGTATGTAACACAACCCGTTGCGTCTGATGTATTAAAAAAGCTAGCGTTTTTTGTTATGACGGTATATGCACCATTTTGGTTTCTGATAAAAAGTCAGCCCCAAGCTGTACACGGAAGCCGCCATTTATTAAAATACATTAAGTTGATACGGGAACTGCCTATTGAAATGCAAGAGATTGTTCAACGATCTGTTCAAATAAACGGGTTTTTCGCCCACCATGAAAATATTATATTATCAATGATAACGGATGAGTCCAAAGAGATTCGAATGGAGGGATATGATTTAATATTTAGAGCACGTACTAATATTGCTCAAAATGTAAAAAATATAATAATTATATAATTTATTACTTTTTAACGAATTTATTTTTAGATTTCCCATGCCATTCACAAAATACGGAGAGATTCGTTAAAGTAGTGAGTCAGTCTTGTCTATTTGTTACAGAAAAAAATCGTGCAGGCTTTATAGCAAATAAAATTGAGTCATGCAAGCTATATAGTAAAATCGAATCTCGAAAAGACTTTCTGTAAACTATTACTTATGTTTATTTATTTTAATCTATGTTAATATTTTAATTAAACGGTTAATATTTTTTAAACAAACATTTGTTATTTATTTATTTTGTTTTGCGTTTATTTTATAGTGCATAATTGCTTTGAACGAAATATTTTGATATCCATATTGACAAGGTTTATGTAAAATTCTTACCGACCATCTTGAAAAATTAATATACAAATAAGAACTACATATTTTATAAAGAGCAAAATTTGAGAATAATGAACTTTCTTCATAGATAATAATGAATTCTATTAAAATTATGATATTTTGTGGAATAATTACCAACATTGATTATTGAACTCAAAAGGTTTGTCCAGCAAACATCAGTTTTTCAAACGAAAAATTTTGATTTCCTTATTGGCAATGTTTAAGATAAATATTTAATCATACTGACCGTCTGGAATAATGAAAACTAATATTAAAAAAAATGAGCACTACATTTCAGAAAACAAGTAGAAATCTAAAAGTATAATTTTTTAACAAAATTTCATTAAAAAAACATAAAAATTTGTCATATTTTGTTGAATACCTCGAATCTTAGGCAATCTCCAGATTTGTTTTATATATAATTAGATGCGGCTTAAAAATGCCTTTTATATGATATCACATTTAATATATGGTATCTTGGAAGAAGTTACTTAATTTTTAAAAAAACCAAAAAAAAGGCATTTTTTAAAAACGGTCCAGCTCACGAAAGGTAATCAGTAGATCCAAAATATTTTGGGGACTGTCTTGAAACATATCAAAGTTTATTTTCAGGGGGGTAACAAAATGGCTTTTTTTCTTTTCATAGGGAGTGAGTCGCCTTAATATATATATATAGTTTTTTTTTTTTTTTTTTTTTGGGGAATTTTACGGATGTAACGAACGTCGGTCTCTTCGAGTTTGTTATAACCGTGTTCGACTGCATAATTTTTCATAATTATATATATATATATATATATATATATATATATATATATATATATATATATATATATATATATATAATTATGAAAAAAAACTATATATATATATATAAATATATATATAATTATGAAAAATTATGCAGTCGAACACGGTTATAACAAACTCGAAGAGACCGACGTTCGTTACATCCGTAAAATTCCCCAAAAAAAAAAAAAAAAAAACTATATATATATATATATATATATATATTTTTAAACAAATTTCATTACAAAACTAATATTTGTTATTAAAGCGGATTTCTTAATATATCAGGAATAATATTTTTTGCATTCATCATTCATTTCTCAAATGTCAATTGAGATTAATTATATTTTTGTTTATACTAATTAAATGTTTTCTTTTATTACAGTTTTGAGATATTTACTTTTTGAGGAATAGCGAATTTCTAATATTTAGTGTTTAATCCTCAAATAATTTCAGTTTTATTATTACCTATTTTCGATAAATGTATGTTATGTTAAAAAGATCAGCAACCATAAATGTAAAATTCATCTTTTATTTGCCTATAATTTAAATTAAAATAAATGATTATTTCCATTTGTCCAGTAATATAAATGATTTTTTTTTTTTGAAATGTGTAATTTTTATTTATCTAAAACAAGCATTTGTGGGAGTTCGTTATAAACGTATTTTTTTGTATGAACATTTCTTCTTTCTTTAGCTCCACAGGTGCTTCTCTTTACAGTCAATCTTTTAATGCCTTGTCAATCCATTCGGGGTCTCGATTGTCTTGTTGCTGAACCATTATTACTTGTTAAATGTATCTTTGTTGCCTTATTAAATTTCAAGATCTTTAATGGACTCATTCCTCTTAAATCTTCCAGGTTCTGAAAAAATAGTAATCAAAACATTTAAATCTATTAAATCTATATATATATATATATATATATATATATATATATATATATATATATATATATATATATATATATATATATATATATATATATATATATATATATATATATATATATATATATATATATATATATATATATATATATATATATATATATATATATATATATATATATATATATATTATTTTTCTTTCTTTATTGAGGATTCACTATGGACCAGCATCATTGGTCTTGTGAACACACACAGTTCTGTGTGATCCTAACCTAACCTTGTCTTAAAAATTTCCTCAAAAAGGGAAAATTCCCTCAATCTGACATCACTGCTTAAAAATAAATTTTTTATGAAATTTATGATTTTCGGTAGAGGGATTTATATGGGAGCTAAATTTGACTAAAATAGTGATATGCATATTTAAGATTTTTATACTATAAGCATTGAAACCTTACGCACAAACTTTATATAGGAAGTTGGTTGTGGCGAGCAAATGTGAAAATTTCGTATATTTGGCAAATACATATGTATATAGATAACGCAATTTCATTTTTAAAATATAGTTCATATGAGAGACGGGCGTGTCCTTAATCCGATTTGATTGAAAATTTATTAGCTTTTTCTTAATTTTGCCATCACGCAGAGAAAAAATATAGTTAAGATGACCATAATCTAAGAGCAACATATTATGATTAGAATGTATGATCACAGATAAAAATAGATATGATTATAAATAATAATTGTTGTTATTCATAAATTAATTTTTTTAGATTTTAATTTCATTTTATTATATTATTACATCTTATAATATTATCACATTCTATATTTTTATTCCATTTTATAATATTATTATTCCATCTTATTATATCATTATCCAATCTTATTGCATTTTAATTTATTATTATTCCATCAAATCATATATTAAAATAAAACACGTTATTCCAAATAGAGAAACGTACTTATTAACATTATTACATATTATTGGTTAATTAATTATATTTATTTGTAATTTATTTTTTTATTTGTGTGCGAGATACTGCAGTATATTTTTTATTAACTAAACCATTTAATAGTAGTTAATCAATATTTTATATTGGTTGAATCACGCCAAATGTAACAAAATTTTGTCTATGAATGTGGAAAACAAACGTTAAAAACAAAATATATTCAAAACAAACAAATTATGAATTTTTCAATCATATTTGTAAAAAGCATATTTATTTGTAACATTTTATTGTTACGGGAATAATGATATTAATATCCCAGGCAGAAACTGCCAACCATACGAAACATCAAGCGCTGGCAAAATATTTTTTACAAATAAAAAAAAGCGGTTTGCCAACGTTTACATCTAGTAAAATGATTTGCCAATGCTTTTTTTAATTTTTTATTTATATATTTTGTTTAATTTTACATGCATATTAAAAGTATTAATGCAAAAGGATAATAACAACTGTTTCATTCTGAAATTTATTAAGAATACACTTAACTAGACTTGTGTCGTTCTTAAAAGAAATTGAACGATTCAGTTAAATGAAATATATGAAATAGTTCACAATCTTTCATGTTTATGTTTCACCTTTTACATTTCTTTCATATTTCATTCTTTCCATCTGTCATATTCTTTACAGGTGATTTGAATATGTGAATTCATCCGGAACAAAAAAATTTTATGTAAATAATAATACACAAATGAAGTATGTATGTTAAAAAAATGTTAATAAAATAAAAAATAACCATTCAATAGACATTGTTGTTTCACAAAAACAAATATCTTTCATTCGTTTCCATTCCATTCATACTTTAGCAAATGAAATATGAAAGAACATTTTGAATCCTTCTTTGGTTTCTATTCCATACATATTTCAGTAAATGAAATATGAAAGAAAAGAAATAAATGAAAGATGATAGGAAAAAAACATATTTCATTCGTTCCTATTCCACTCATACTTCAGTAAATGAAAGATGAAAGAAAAGAAAGAAATCTTTCATTCAGTCGTACTGACCGATAACGAACAATTCACTAAAGTGAAATATTATTCCCAACTCCAAACTTAACATCTACCATATTTATTTGAATTTCTTTTTGTTCTAAATCTTTAACGACGTATAATCCGATTTCATTGAATGGCTGTGGATAATCAAAAAAACTCTGATTTTTTTTATAAATACTGCCTTTTAAATATATATTTGGGGGATTCACAAAGTGTGCTATCATGTCGTATTGTCATAATGTCAAGTTTATATCAACCCTCAAACTATTTTAACAAAATTTTGTTGTCGTAGATGCTTTTATTTAAGAGATATCATCAAAAAAGTATGAAATTACTAGCCCATAACTTGTCTGTTTATTTTCAATACCAAACAAACCTTATATAAGATAAATATTTGAGCCAAATTTCGTCCACCTACGTTGTACCGTTCGAGCCCTATCCTGCTTTCAACAGACAGACGGACAGACGGACGGATATAGCTAGATCGACTCAGAATCTAACCAGGACCCAGAAAATATATACTTTGTGGGTTCTTCAATGATTCCTTCGACATGTTACACACGGATTGACAAAATCAATATACCCCCATCTTTTTGATGGTGGGTATAAACAATTTTGAACAAAATACTTGATAGATTTTATAGCTTATCTTTTTTTTGGGAAAATGGTCCAACAGATACAATTTTACATTTCAGCGACCCATAGTAAAATTTTACGTAGACAAATTCTGTAGAACATTTTTATGTATGTATTGGTTCATGCCGACATTAGGTGCACTTACCCTATATTGATTTTTCAATAACAGGATTTTTTAACATCACAATTTTTTATAAAACAATAAATCTGTAACTTCTGATCGGCTGGTTTGGATTTTCATGAAATTTGATATAGGCATAGCAGAGGAGAGTACAATGTTAACTTTGGAAGGGGACCGAACAGATCCTTCAGGGGCGGAGCTAAAGGGGCTCAAAATTAGGTACATCTGATATACACATTTTTTAATCGATTTCCAAATTTTTGTTTCTCGTCCAATTTCAAATATTTTTATACATTATTTTATGCACTGTTAAGACCTACAAAAAACATGCTTGCATATCCTACTTATCTCTTATAGTTTTTGAGTTATTTGCATTTGAATTTTTAAGTACCTCAATTTTGCATGTTCTAGGTCCAGGTTTTTTCATATATATCCTAGTGTTTCCGACCGATTTCATATGTTTTTTCTTTAGCTAATGAAAGAACAAAATTTTCTGTTGAACAAAAAAAATTTAAGTCGATATCTTTACCGAGTGCAAAAATAAACGATTTTGAATTTGAAAATTGCAAAAATGACGACTTTTTGTGTTTTTTTGGCCGAAAAAGTATCTTCACTCTTTTTTCTCTAAAATAAAATTTTCTTTAAAAATATATAACAATTTTATACTTATATAAAAAGTAAGACCAATAATTGAAATAGACAAGGTACACACCCTCCCGAATTCGACCCATTTTATATAAAAGTTTTGATTTTAGTCTATATTTTCTCAAATCCCAAAGCACGAATCTGCAAGCGGAATGCAGTTTAAGAATCTGCAATATTTTGTTAAAAGTTTTCAATCAAAATCTACAGGACTTCGGAAAAATGTGGATTTTATAGCCCAAAATGTGAAAACCCCATTTTTGGGATTTCCGGCGTTTTTTTTTTTTTTTGGGGGGGGGGGGGGGGAGAATTGTGGGATTCGTTTTCCAAAAATAAAAGTTAACATTGTACTCTCCTCTGCTATGCCTATACCAAATTTCATGCAAATCCAAACCAGCCGATCAGAAGTTACAGATTTATTTCCATGTGAATCTGAAACGGAGTCTTCTATTTAAACCAAAATAAGTCGTTGACTAGCATCAGCGAAAGATCGTTAATTGGTATAGCATTTCATTTCTTATTATTCGAATATTAAGAAAATTTCGTATTTTTGTAGTTTTGCGAAAATGTTGTTAATATAGCTAACACACTGCCAATACATATATTGGCAGTGTGTTAGCTATTTAGTTTTCAGACGTTTTTACCAACGATTCAAGAAACAGTTTTAATAGAAGAACGTCTCACGTTTTGCCAACGTTTCAACCACTTTGAAAAATTGTTTGCCAACCGGTTGTATATTGTTTGGCCGGGTTGTATTTTTCTGCCTGGGATGATTTGAAAATAAAATTTGTTTTAAGAAGAAGAAAAAAAGATATAGAATATTTGTAGAAATAACAATATTTTTTTCATATTAGTAAATGAAATAACATTAAAATTGTTATTGAACGCAAACATTGAATGATAAAACTGAAACAAAAACATTGTTATCATGAAGACCATATTATTTTTCTTATTTTTTGTCGGTTCGTTATATGGGATTGTGTTTCGTTGTAAACCTATAAATCTTAGAGATTTTTTTTTAATTTTTTTTACTTTTCTGCTTTTATTTATTATTTCAAAAGTTATTTATCTGCCATAATCTCCATGTAAATTAATATTTCTTAAAAAAAAATACAAGTTTCGTCTTCTATTACAGTGTTCTTTGTGTATAGATATAAGTATATACTTTTATATACATTTTCACATTTCTATCACACTTTGTGACGTTTTATTGCCAGTTATAATAAATATTTATGAGATATAAAATCCAAGTTGTGAGTTCATTGTCTTATTGCAATGAAAACAAGGTGGTAATTGAAGATAGTTGAATTCCATGGGAATAAATTTTTCAATAATTTTTTTTTTTTTATTATGCGTTTATTATGTTTATTAATTCTTATTTATCAAAAGTATTACGTTTATACACAACATGCAATTATTCAAAAATGTGACCTCTAAATATTCATATAACAGGGTAAATTAGAAACAAGTAAGAAATGAATGTCGGTCAAACCTAATTATATGATACCCTACACCAGAGATTCCCAAAATACATAATTCATCTCCCAGAACTTTCAGGAAATGAGAAAAAATGTTTGCACGGTCGCCAAAAGTATACTATACATACACTGCTTTTCAACAGAATAGGTTCAAGATTTTCGTCATATTAAACCTCTTGTTATTTTTAAAATAATAATGAAATTAATATTATTTTCATAATAAATTTTACAGTCTTCAATTCTAAGATATTTACAAGCAAAATAAATTTAAGTAATAATTAATTACGATTTTTAATAATCTTTTTTTTCCAATAAGAGAATTTTTTATTTCATCTGAATAGATTCAACATTATTAATTCAATAAAGCAACAAGATGTATTGATTAATATGGTTCTTTTTTGTTTTGTTATTAATATTAACAAGAATAGCCTTTATTACTCAATTTAACCTAAAAAATTATATTTGGAAGGGATTTAAAAAGATTTTCAATTTGTAACAAAGAAAGTTTGCTACAACTTTTTCTAATATCTTCAGATAATGAATTTTTGTACTTGTATTGTCTGCCTGTCTCATAAACAAAAATTTTCAAATTCATTGTTTTACCGCTCCTGCGGTGTGAATAGGGGCATTGTCGAGCTGGAATGTCCATGAAATGAATTAAAATAGTGTCTAAAATGTTAGAAATTCTTTTCCCGTAAACTTTTGTAAATTATTTCCGTAATTCTATGCGTGGAAAATCAAAGTTCACATGTCTCATAATATGAAGTAGCACACTACGCTAATACATTTCTTTCGCAGCTTTATGGGATACATCATAACACTGGCCAACAAAAAAAATTTGTTCGTGCTCCTTCAAAAAAAAAATATGTGGACTAGATGGAATTCCGCATGATAAATTCAAATCTGTTTTCAGTTTTCTCCCATCAGGTCGAGATTTTTTTTATGGGAGTGTCTAATATTGCGCCCTGAATAAGCCGATTACTCGAGTATATTTCACTATAACTCGAGAACGGTATGCACGATTTATATAAATAATACACCAAAATATGTGGAATAAAATTGGCTCTAAGTCGTTTTACTAACAAATTTTTATCCGCTCAATAGTTTTGGAGATATTTCGAAATAAGTGTCAGTGGAATTCAAAAATATTTCAGTTTATCATCTTTATCTCAAAGTTGGCAAAACTACGAGTAAATAAAGCCACGTATCATAAAAATTGATGCACAAATCTTGATTGGATTCTCAGTTAAGTTAGGATACCCATGCATACCTAAAGTTAAGTGGAAATACATTAGTCGGCAAAAAAAATTTTTTTGTCTTTAATAAAAATAAAAAAATAGGTGGATTAGATGGAATTTAATGTGCTAAATAAGAATCAGCTTTTACTTTTTTTCTGTAACGTATAGATTTTTTTTATGGGCATAACTACTATGACGCCGCCTTTAGGCAGTCATAGTTGTATAACTCGAGAACGGTTTGTCCAATAAAGATAAATTAAACTCCAGTAGATAGTGATCTAAATTGTCTTTGAGCTGAATTTACATAATTTTTTTATCCAGTTCATATTTCCGTAGTTATTCGGTAATTAGTAGCGAAAAATTAAATTTTTTTTTTTTTTTGAAAAATCGTGAAAATTTTGATCCATAACTCCGAAATTCTTGAGCGAATAAAAAATATTGTTAACACACCTTGAAGAAAATTTTTGCATGCATCTTTTGATGTATCATTTATCAAAATCGTGTAAACGGTTCTTGAGTTATAGTCTAAATTTAACAAACCATTCTCGAATTTTATAGTGTGACCGCTGAATAAGTTGATGGATTGTCATTGGAGCTTTCCATATTGATTTTTTTGTTTTTTTTCATTCTATAGAACAATAGTTTCATTCCTTTTTTAGAACATGCGTTCACGGGTAAACGGGAGTAGTTTTACTTCACGTATGGTGTTTAGAGGTGGGTTCTTTATAATTTTTAGTTTTCTTAGGTGCACTGAATTTTGAATAACACGATTTACGGTAAAACACTTGCTTAAATACCTGAATCCGAAGAATTGGAGGCTTTATAAGTACCTCTTTTCATAGTTGTTGACAATATTTTAACTTCGCTCAATTTTTCTTCGCCATATTTCATAGATTAAATCTGAATTGTCCATACGCTATAATTTTGCTTTTTTTCTTTATAGGAAAATTTTTTACGCGACCAGTTTTTAAATATTCTTACAGAAAACTGTTGGAAATGTAAGGAAAACACACAATTATGGGCGAATTTAACAAATAATTGGCGCAAATTGATTTTATTCTTAACGAGCTGTAAGCCCGCTACTTCGTTAGCGGAATTTTCCACGTCGACTGATAAAGCATTCAACGCACTTTTTACACAATTTTTTATCACATTGTAGTGGGAATTAGCTTTTATTATTTTATTGTTTTCATTTTTTCTTTTCTATTTTTGAAACACGGAATTTTAGACACCATAATTTACAGCTTATTGTTGCTGTATGAAGTAATTTTTTGAAGATCCAGTTTATTTTCTATAGTTATTCTTTTAATATTTTTGAAAATATCTGTTGTAGTTTCATTCGGATCTTCATAGAAATCCAAACTTTGTCTACGAATACCATTTTTAATACTAAAATACTGCATATGGATACGTTTTTATATTTCTATTATATGATGCGTCACTACAGATTCCAAAAAATAAACTTTCTTTTAAGGCACTTGAAACTTTTTCTAGTGAATATGGAGCCAATACGTTTCTTGCAATTGCTGCTACTTTAGTACGACCACAAGTAATTTTGTTAGCAATTTTACTATCGCGGTATAAATATAAACACAATTAGAATTGGCAATCTAAACTGTTATAACTAAGTCCATGTATTATATTATGAAAAACAAATAATAATTCAGCCTTTGATATTAAAAGATTCATCCTTTAATACTGCCGGTACTACAAAATTTTTTGGGACAATGCCGCTTTTTAATTTTAATGTTTTCTTACAAATATATTTAATATTACTTAAGCACTCACAAATTTCATAATCAAATAAAGTTTTAAAATCATTTCTTGCACTTATTGTCAGTGATGGGCAAAAATACATACAATCTGTAACGGACAAAACCATACTTTTTATATTTGACTAAATTTATTATATTTTTTAAGAAATTTAAACTGTAGAATATTTTTAACTTGATAAATGGTATTTTAACTTGAAACTTGACAAGACCTAAAATATCTTGACAATCAAGCTCATTCAAGCCCGCCTGGCAACCCTATTTCTGATTCCCTTAGAACCTTACATCTTCAATTTTATGTTTCTAAGGATGAACATTTCAGAACATTCAAGAAGTACTATTAGAAGAACGAAAAAAGATACCACAAAGTCCCTTCTTATGGATTCTCATTTATTTAAGACCACATATCTTTAATTTCATGTTTCTAGATTCAGAATTATAGAAAATTAAAAAAGTACCATAGGAAGAACAAAAAAGTACCACAAAGTCCATTCTTATGGATTCCCATTCATTTAGGACCACATATCCTTATTTCTTGTTTCTAGGTTAAATATTAACGAAAATTAAAAAAGTACCATTGGAAGAACAAAAAAGAACCACAAAAACCCCTCTTGTGAATTCTTTCTCACATAGGACCATGCATATTTAATTTCATGTTTCTACTTTAAATATTATAGAAAATTCAAAAAGTACCATTAGAAGAACAAAAAGTACCACAAAGTCCCCTCTAATGAATTCTCATTCATTTAGGACCAAATATCTTTAATTTTATGTTTCTATGTTAAATATTATAGAAAATTCAAAAAGTACCATTAGAAGAACAAAAAAGTACCACAAAGTGCCCTCTAATGAATTCTCATTCATTTAGGACCAACTATCTTTAATTTTATGTTTCTATGTTAAATATTATAGAAAATTCAAAAAGTACCATTAGAAGAACGAAAAAGTACCACAAAGTTCTCTCTTATGGGTTCGCATCAGTTTATCATCTTGTTGACCAGCGCACAGTGGTCCCAAAACGAAATTTTTTGGAAATAATTCTGTAACTTTAGAACTGCTGGATGTATTTGAATGAAATTTCACATGGACAATCCTGAGGTGTATGCCAATTAATTTGGAGTTCTTAGCGAGTCTGGGTGACGGGAGCTGGATTGTTTAAAAAATCGCCAAAATTTCATTTATGATTTGATTAAAAAATTAGGTTAAATTTCATTGAAATATTTTGGATGGTTCAAAAGTTACAGAATATTATTTAAAAAAAAAAAAAACAAATTGAAATTACTGTACACTATATGCATATATGTATATTTCATAAATAAATTTTTTCATTGAATTGATCAAAAAACGAAAAATTTTTGTATTTAGTGTTATTTTTCAAAAAAAAAAAAAAAAATAAATAAATAAATATTTGAACTTAAATAAAATCTACATTAATTAAGCTATTATTGTGAAATTTTAGAACAATATTAAAAAATTGTTTCACTAAAAGCAGAATATAAATAGATTCCCATTTTCTTACTTCGAAATACCCAAAATTCCAGTTCGGGGAAAACTTGCTTCAAAAATTTACTTTTTTTCAGTAAAATGTTTACCCTGTCGTTATAAGAGGCGTGGCTTATTAAATATTTTTTGTGTGTTTAGCTAACATATGTAGGTAAGTTTTCAAGGTATTATTTTTTTAATTTCAGCTTTGACATTTTTGAACTCCACAAAAAACTAAAAAAAATTAAAATTAAAGAAAATCTGATAGGGCTAGCGGGGAGACTGTTTCCCCAACTGCCCTCGGATTTGTTTAACACGCATTTATGTTAAGTATTATTTTAGAAACATGAAAAAAATGTACGATCCAGAAGAAAATAATGGATTTTAAAGTGAAATAATGTTACCACCTTTTTGAAAAAAATCAAATCAAAAATCCAATTTTTTTTCAATCAAATCATAAATGAAATTTTGGCGATTTTTTAAAAAATGTTTATACCCGAGGTGACAAGATTTGGAGGTCCAGCGCCTTAAAAATGCACTTAAAAATTCAAGATATACCCTCAAATTTTTTAAAATGTGCATTTTTTTTCTAATTTTATTAAATAAAAAGGAAAAACCAAATTATTCTATAAGAAATAAACAGAAATAAAGGTGAATTGCTAATAATTAGAGTCCTTATCATTAAACTCATCTACAGCTTCAAAATATTATTCATAATAAATATTTTAAAACAACAAGCCAAGATACCGATCTTGTGTTGAAATCAACGAATGAATGTGATCATAATTGCAATGTACCTCCTTTGCTACTCCGTATAATTTTAATGGCTTTTGAAGATTTTACCATATATTGAGCCAGATCCGATATATATAAGAAAATTAAAGTTATGCGCGTTAGAAAAATAGAACTATAACAACAAAGTTAAAAAAGTAAAAACAAATGTAAAAATAAGCAAATTGATACGCATTAATAAGAAAACCAAATATGCATTTTCGAGTAACTATGTAAAAATATGCACTAACAAATCAAATCAATTTAACAAAAAAGTTTAAATGAAGTGAAATAATGAAAAAATATACAAATTTATATGCTTTATTAAGAAAATTATGCATTTCGAGTAAATATTCATAAATATGCACAAACAAGTCGATGCCATTTTTTAGTAAAATATATCATTCAAAAAGATAACATAATCCGTTTTAAACTAAACATATAAAAAACTCAAAGAAAGACATATGTATATGTGTAACATGGCATTGGGGAATTTACTAACATCATATCGAACAATTATATTTTTATATAAAATTATATATACAGGACACCCTAACAACCTATTTCGCAAAATTACTTTCTCCAGATCAAACAGAGGTAACAAAATTAATAATATTAAATATGAAAATTCATTTTATAAACGCGATTTGTCTTCCCTATATCCCCTCAAATCCAAACTATAAGCAATGCAAAGAAATTTAATTCTGCCATCGACAAATGCTTTGGTTAAGATCTTTTTAAAATTATATTACGTATGTTACTATGTTATAAGCATTCAATTGACTCTATATCAGTGATGCGCACACACACTACTATACATTTGCGCTTGTATGTTTTTTTTTTTTATTTTATTTAACTATCATCATTAACAACTTAAAAATATTAAAAATTTTATATATTTACAGTATTTGAGGTATTACTAAATTGTATTGCAGCAAATATTTTTTTTTAAATAATATATACATTTATAATTAAATTATTTACAAATTAAGGGAAAAAGATAGAAAAAACCTTATTTCTAAGAAAATTTATAAGAAATTCTTATTTTACCCCTTTTGTCATCTTCAGAATTGAAGATGGAAAAGAGCTAACTATGCAAATTTCTTATTAACACGTAGTTTGAATATCTTTTACGATCTTCGAAGCTTTGTGTTAGTTTACTAGTAACCGTTGCAATCAAGTCTTCTTTATAATTCCTATGTAAACGAATTGTGGAGTACCTCCGTGGTAAATTATATATAATTTTCAAATTTTTATTTTGTATTATTTGTAATTTCTTTAAATAAGTTTTTGCACATTTTGTTGTCCATATTTGGCATCCATAAGTCATTATCGGTCTAATACACATTTTATAAAGTAATACTTTGTTTTTGTAATTTCGAGTGGATTTACGATTTAATAAGGGAAACAGAGCTCAGCCACATTTAATTGCTTTTGTACAGGTTTGTAGTATATGTTGTTTAAAGGTCAACTTTTTATCAAATATAATTCCCAAGTATTTAACAGAATCTAGAAAAGGTATTTCAGTTCCTTGAATTGAAAGTGTTCTACTGGGTATTCGTTTAGGCGATTTATTGAAAGGGAATATGATTGCTTGAGTTTTCAACTCGTTGATTTTAATTTTCCATTTCAAAAAGAATTTTTTAGTGTGCACTAAAGATTTCTCTAAATTTTTAACGATTGCATTTGAGACTTTACCAGTTGTTATGAGCGCAGTGTCATCTGCATACAACGCTGACGTATGGTTTTTTAATAATTTTAAATCAGCAATATATATTGAATATAAAGTTGGAGACAAGACAGAGCCCTGTGGTACACCAGCTAAAATTTTACGATCACTATACGTCGTCAATATTCACCACAAAAGATCTTTCATTTAAAAAGCTTTTTATTATTTTCTGCAGATAGATTGGGTAACCAAACCTGCTAAGCTTATAAATCAGTCCGTTATGCCATATAGAGTCAAATGCTTTTTCGACATCTAATAAGACCACTCCAGTACTTTTTCTGTTGTCTTTGTTTGCGCTTGAATGTGTGAAGCAGCAAAAAACGAAATTTAATGAACACTGCTTAATTTTACACTGAAAAGTTCTTCAAAAGCAAGCGCCCAAACAACGAAACATATGTTAACCGTAATTATTTTTATTGACAAAAATTGCTAGAAAATGGTTTTCTAGTCATTTTTGTTCAAATTTTTAAAAAGACCACTTTTCGAGATATTTACCCGCGAACGAAAAATCGCGAGATATGGACCATTTTGATGTTGAGAAAAAAGTCATGTTATACATAACGTAACCAGAGGGTTTTTGATAAAAAGCGGGATTAGAACGATTAAAAGGCGGGATTGTGAAGAAAATTTTATATAAAAAACGGGATTTTGAAAAGTGTTGTAAAAAAAGAGGGATTTTGTTTTTATATATCAATTCTTAATCAGCTGTTCTCAAAAGCTTTTACTTCACACCCAATTTATAACTTTGGAGCAACTAATTGGGTTAACTTTACAAACTCAAACGTTTGAAATATGATAATTTTAACGTGTTTCTCAAAATATGTTGAAAAAATCCGAATTGAATATCAAGTTTGAATTGAAATTGGGATTCATAAAAAAGTTATACTTTCTCAATTTGATATCAATAGTTGTTCTTAAAAAATTGTAATACAAATAAATTAATGCTCGAAAAAATGGTATTTTCTCAATTTGACATTAAATACTCTTGACAAATCAGGATTCTTCAAAGACTTCAAATAGCTATAAGTTTGAGATTATCATTTTTATCATTATATTAATCAGTGTTTAGTTAGTGATTTTATTAAGTGATTACGTCTATTTGATGAACTGAATACGGAGAAAATATATTTAGAATTCAACTCCTGAAAATCCATACCGTTATAAACATCGATACCGATTAAATACTGTTCAAAGTTAGTTACCGTAACAGATACCGATAACGTAATTATTATTTTGTCAAAAATACCGGTATTTAAATACTTTTTCCCTCTGTACCGGTATTTTAGTTTCGGTATTTTTTAAAAAGGTGTAAATGCCTTAAATCTAGTTCTTTTTGATAAAAGGTATTAGTGCGATTACAAAAAAATATGTGGCATTTCAACTTTAGATAAGCTTTCAGTAATTTATCATATGACTGCCTTGAACGTACTGTTGAAATCAATAATAGGTTCTTAGTTAACTCTTTGATATCTGCTTATATGAAGATTTTCTCCTTAATTTTGGTTTCTCCAAAAGACCGAAAAAATTTCCTTCTGAAAGTTACAGACCATAAAGTTTTCGTCAAAATGCGGGACTCTGAACAAAATTTTATGGAAAAAGCAGGATTTTGAAAAGAGGGACTTTCTTCTTATATCTCCATTCTTAGTCTAAATCAGCAGTTCTCGCAAGCTCTTGAATTGAATTTCTTTTTGCCGAAATTTAGGTCCAAAAGAAACGTTAGGAGAGGGATTTTCTTTCTATATCAAATTAATTAAATATAACCCTATAAACTGAACAATTAGAATTTTAACGGGTTTCTCGAAATGTTTTCCAAAAAAATGTTCGAGAAACCCGAATTCAAATTCGAATTGATAGAAAAACGTGATACTTTTTAATTTGATAGCAATAGTTTTTCTTAAATAATTCTTAGGTACGTTAAACACTAACAATCAGTTTAATTTTTGAAGATTTTATATTAAAAATATAATGGCTAAAATACAACTCTGTATAAAGATACAAGTACATTTTAAAATAAATGAAAGTAATTTTATTGATTTAATTAAAGTTGAATTTAATTTTTTATTTATTTTGTGTTATTTTGCCAGTTAAATATATTTGTTTTAATTTTAAATAAAAGAAGATTTCTTAAAAATTATATTTCAAATTAAAGAATCCGTTAAGTATCGGGTACCCAAATGAAAAAATATTGAGTACTATCGAGTATTCAAAAGTATTAGAATTTGCCAGCACTATTATACAAAAATAAAATAAAAAGTCTATCCAACTCGAAACAAAGTCACATCGTTTATATAGTTCCAACTATTTATTAAAAGTACAATAAGAAAGTATTCATCTTAACCATGAGATTAAAGTTTTGGTCAAAAAACCTGTTAGAAATTACACATTTTAGTAATTCAAATTAGTAAAAATTATTTAAATAGCTCACATACAAATGTTCTCCCGGAATGAGTTTTAAAATCTAAAAATCTGTCTGTAAGAACAAAATTTATTCTTCCAAAATTTTATATTATATTTTGTGTTTTAAACATATTTTAAAAAAAATCAAAATTTTGTGTCCAATCTTGACTTGAGATATTTCACTACACAAAGGTCAGAGGACACAGTTTTTTTGGTCAAAACTCAACTCTTGTTTTTTGATAAAATAATATTTTGTCCATATTCAGCTTAACAATGCGCATCGTTTGGGACGTCTTCCAGCATCGAAGCCATCAAAAAATATACACGAAGTATATTTAAGATCAGTCAGTAGAGAAAATGATCATAGTAACAAAAAGTTTAAAACTGCTAATTGTAAAAACGATTATCAAATTTTTAGTGGAAAAAAATATTTATAGTTACACTTAAATATTGGTAAGAATGTTATAGAAAACGTTGTCACGTTAGTTATACATCATATTAAAGGTAATTTTGATACCTTTAATATGACATCTCAATAAATCTTATATAATAATTACACCCAAAGATATTTGTAATTTTGTGTATACAACTTTGTACATATTTTGAGCTATTTTGCATTTTCAAACCGCGATATTTCGAGAACAACTTGATGAAATTATCTGAAATTTGGAATTAGTCTTAGTTTTGACAAGAATAGTGATTGTACCAAATATTATTAAATTCGGAAGAGGTGAGAAAATCAGCTTGTTGGTTTTAAATGGAATGACTCTCCTATAAAAAATGAGTAAGGTATGATGACAAATATAAAATGTATAAAAAAAGAAAACAGTTTTCCATTTTTCAACAAACATTTTGCAAATTTGGTTTTGGGATTAGGGGTTTTGTTGGGGATATATTTAAAGACTTGGGAATTTTTTTAAGATTTTTTGGATTTTTTTTTTTTTTTTTTAATTTTCCATTTTAACTTAAAAATAATAAGAAGAACATAATTTTGCGCTGGATGTGAAGTTCTTGGTAAGATAAAAATCTATTTTTTTCAACAACAGTGCACTTAAGACAATAAAAAGTAACTGTAATACTGAATTTGTACTATAAAGTCCAAAAAATGATTAAAATCTCAGAAACAAAATAATTATTGTACTGATAGGCTATGAATTTTTTATTAATTGATGTTCCATTATTGTTATTGTAATACAGTGCACGAAAAATCCTAAGCATACAGAGTAAAAGTTTACATATTTTGCTACCTATGAATTATATTTTTAGATACTGCGATCTAAGTGCATTAAGGGGTTTATGGAAAATGTTATATTTTATACGGTTTATTTGGAAAAATATAAAAATCTTTAAAAACTTCGAACGAAATAACTTAAGCATACAAATTAAAATTTTGTTATAATCATGATGAATTAGTCAGCATTTAATTAAAGTAATACATTTTGGCATTAATGTTTCCCTAGTAATTGAACCCTGCATGATTTAAAATATTTCATTGTATTAATGAAGCAGTAATTTACAAAATGTCCCATTGAACCTATTTAATTAAATTACAGTCCGTCAGTATGACAGCATTCAGAAAATGTGGCTGGATTTTTTGTCAAATATCTGAAAACTAATCCGAAATAAAGTTTTTCATATTTATGTGTCCAAATTTTTACGAAAGTTACCGAAAAAATACTCTTGAAAAAAGCAATCTTCAATTTTTAATAAGGATATTATGGACATAAAAAGAATTCGCACTAAAAAAAGAAGTAACTCCTCGTTAAATATGAACCATTTTTAAACTGATAGTATCTTTGAGTGGTATTCATACATTTAAAAATCATATCCCAACTTATAGTATGCGAAAAGGGATACTAAAATTTAAATATTTGCACTCTCAAAAGCACAAAGACTGTCGTTTGCCGAAAATCAAATATTTTGTGAAAAAATTGGAGGAAGTTATTTTTAGTGACAATAAAATATTTAACTTGTATTACCAGATGGTTCTTTCGTGTATTGATAGAAAATAAGTGGCGGGATGAGAAAATCAGATACTGAGACAGAGATCTTAAGGTTTGCTATTTCAGTGTCGAAATATGTAACTGCAAATAGTTCTGAATGGAATGTGGAACATACTTTTTGGTTATAAAATAAATAAAGTGATTTTTCTTATATTTTTATTGTATATGCTTAGGTTTTTTCGCGCACTGTAGTAAACAAGAGTTTAAATAATTTGATCTTCAGTCTTCAACAAGTAATTGCTTAAAAGTTAAATAAAGTGTATCAAAAATAATTGAAGCAATAGAACTTGACTTATCATATTTTCATACATTTGAAGAAGAAATAAAAACGTAATTTTCGGTCATAAAAAAACAATAAAAAAGTTTAAAAATTTTCATAAAATCTTATTTTTTTGAAAATTTCTATGAAATTTTCTTTTTTAATATTGACTATTTGGAAAAAATTTATTGAAGCACAAATAAAAGGAAATATAGTTTATACTAATCTTTAAAATTAAGTATTATTTTAGTGGGGATTTTTGGGGATAATATAAGTAGTTATTTGGGGATTTTTGGGGATGAAAATTCACTATTTGGGGATATGACTCGAAAAAAATCTGGAAACCCTGTGCGTAGTGATTTCTTGCTTCAACAAGTGTTAAAATGATGAGAGAGCAGCAGTCGAACGATGGAGTTTATAGTGTACGTGAAAAGTTTTGTAAAAAAAAGAGGGATTTTCTTTTTATATCTCAATTAAAAACCTTAATCAGTTGTTCTCTCGCAAGTACTTGATTCACGACCCAATTGAGACGTTACAAATTGAGAACGACTAAGTAAATATTTCCCTACAAACTGAAACATTAAAAATTATAATTTTAACGTGTTTCTTGAAATGTTTTCAAAATATTCCTAGTTAAATTTCAAGAATGAATTCAAACACGGATAAATAAAAAAAGAAAACTTGATACTATTTTAATTTGATATCAATTGTTTTTCTTAAATAATTCTTAGACCCGTTAACAATAAAACCAATGTTGGTTGCCTTTACCGATAAAAATATTTTACTTGACTAGTGAAATAATTAAAATTAAACTTACCGCTAAACATATAACACTAAAAAACAGTTACCAAAATAGCTCGAAATATCGTTAGCGTTATTTTTGGTTTTAAAAAATATTATTATTTTTAATAAATTTTGAAATAAAACTTCTAATAAAGTTATGACAACCGCAGCTCGTCATTATAATACTTGACTACAGATCATTTTTATGGTTCTGAACCCATAAAATACCTTTATCGAAATAATTTCGAGTTATTAAAGCTAAATACGGTTATCAAAATAACTCGATATACTGTTACCTTTTCACTTTTTTGAATCGGCTGCCAACAAGTAAAAAATATCTCGAATAATTCTGCAAAATTATTACTCTGTTTTTTAAATTGGTATTTTTTTTTTTTTTTTTGCTAAAAATCTTATCATTTTTGAGATCTACGTTCTTTTTTTTGTTATACAAAATACACCTAATCCTTACCCCTCATTTTTCAATCATTTTATGAGGGTTAATAGAGAATTTCTTTATTTTTACAACTTTAAAGACTTCTAGGGGCTGAGTGACAAGTTAGACACTTGACTAGTACTACATTTTTATAGCCCCATGTCTTGGCTAAAAAGCCATTCGTGACTTATTTGCTTTTTACTCTAATGAGTAAAAAATGTGACGTTAGGGAAAAAAAACCTAAACGTTCCTGGTGATTGGGATGACTATAACTACAATATCTGCAACATGATTTTCCAGATACTTTTTTAGTGTTGAGCTATGTATTCCGTTAAAGCAAAAAAACATAATAAAATCATTAACACAAGCACTAACTTTAAGTAAACTTAATTGAAAACACAAATGTTATCATGAAATGAGTTTTTAATATCTAAAAATATCTGAACGAACAAAATTTATTTCTCCAAAAGCGGACTTTAGGAAGGAAAGGAAATCGAATAATTAATTGTTAGAGTTAAAAAGCGGGATTTCTTAATAAAAAGCGGGAAAAATATTTTAGGCGGGATCGAAGTTTAAAAAGCGGGATAATCCCGTCAAAAGCGGGATGTCTGGTCACGTTATATATACATATATGTATTAACTTTTAAAAATCATATATTAAATTTAAATTTATTATACTTTTGTAAAATTTTATGTTACTTCTAACACACAATTTATTCCATTATCTACCCAATACAGTCGAACACTGTTATAACGAACTATGGTCATAGCGAATACTTTTCTTCGACCCCATTGATTTTATCATCATTTTCCATACAAATAAATACGTTTAGAACGAAGACGATTATACCGAACATTTTTTATAACGAACACATTTTATGGTCCCAAGAAGAATTTTTCATACAAAAAACTACTTTTATAACGAACTCCCACAAATACTTGTTTTAGATAAATAAAATTACACATTTCAAAATGTTTCAATAATTTAAAAACTAACAGAAATAACTTTTATTTATTTTCATTTATATTATTGGATACACAGAAAAAAGTTGTATTGATTTTAGTTCTTAAATATTAAAACTTTTTTCTGCATGAATCAAAAGTCAAGAAGACTTAAACAAATTGTTTAAATTTTATTTAATATTTTCATTTGCAAAGAAATATTTGAAATTTTCTTTGGACAATTTCTTAGTTTTTAAACATTTTTAACTACATATTGGGATCATTCAACAGAATAGAATCGCTGTTTAATAAAATTATGATCATATGTGCTGCAGAATGGTATGAAATTTGTGCAAATATCTAAACATTATTTTCTCTTAGAAAATTTCCATTTATTGCTAATATTTTCTATTATAATTATTATACCCTTCACCACAGGTGTAAAGGGTATATATAAGTTTGTCATTCCGTTTGTAATTCCCACAATTTTCGTCGGAGAGCAAAAAAGTTTACATTTTCGGGATCCTTGTAAGAAATGATGACGATAGGACCATGTCCGTCCGTCCGTGTGTCGGTTGAAATGGCGTTTATGAAGCCCGCCGATAACTGACATATATAATATATATATCAAACGATCGGAAATGCTTTCGAGAATTTTGCTATTGGAATTCAGCAAGATCGGTTCATACAATGTGGAGATATGTTAAAAAAACCGGTTTTTAGAACCGGTTTTCCAGTTTCTGAAGCCTCTGTATATACTAGAGACTTCGTTTTTACAAAGAAGTCTCGGACATTTTTTTCTGAATTTTTATTCTGAAAAAAAAATTAAATAAATCGGTTCAATAATAACTGAGATATCGGACAAAATGCATTTTTTTTTAAAGCCCTGGTTTAAGCTATAGATTTCTATTATACCCTTCACCAAAGGTGTAAAGGGTATATATAAGTTTGTCATTCCGTTTGTAATTCTCACAACTTTCGTCGGAGAGCAAAAAAGTTTACATTTTCGGGATCCTTGTAAGAAATGATGACGATAGGACCATGTTCGTCCGTCCGTGTGTCGGTTGAAATGGCGTTTATGAAGCCCACCGATAACTGACATATATAATATATATATCAAACGATCGGAAATGCTTTCGAGAATTTTTGCTATTCAGCAAGATCGGTTCATACAATGCGGAGATATGTTAAAAAAACCGGTTTTTAGAACCGTTTTTCCAGTTTCTGAAGCCTCTGTATATACTAGGAACTTCGTTTTTACAAAGAAATCTCGCACATTTTTTTCTAAATTTTTGTTCTGAAAAAATGAAATAAATCGGTTCAATAATAACTGAGATATCGGACAAAACGCATTTTTTATTTTTTGAAGCCCTGGTTTAAGCTATAGATTTTTATTTTTATACAGATCGGTCACAAATATTTTTATAAAATTTCGGTTTTTTGAATCAGCAGGATCGGTTTATAAATGGCGGAGATATGCTTTAAAAACCGGTTTTTGGAACCGGTTTTTCAGTTTCTGAAGCCTCTGTATATACCAGGGACTTCGAATTTTTAAAGGGAATTGTTGTTGTTTATTTTTAAAAACTAAAACATATCTGTTAAGAATATACATAAATACATACACAAACATGTATATTAAGCATTGTAATGACTATTAGTGACGTTTTTGCCTATAAGACAAGTAGTTTAGTTAGCAACAGAATTAATATAATGAATAACAGTGTTGTTGTTGTTCTTTGTATATGCAGTCAGTTTGTATATACACACATAAAAAAATAAATAATTATGGAATTGTTGTTGTTGTTTATTTTTTAAAAGCAAAGCCTGCTATGATTGTTTTTTTTTTTTCATATTCAAATTTTCGTAGTTTGAAAAAAATTTAGATTTATATATGTGAAAATATGAAAGCATACGTTAAGGCGAACATTTTATTATTTGTCGGTAATATAGTAATATGATGTCGATAAGATAGTAAGATGGTAATATGGTAATATGGTGAAGGGTATCAAAGATTCGGCACAGCCGAATCTTTTTTCAATTTCATTTTTATTTAGCATTTGCATTAATATATTAAATAAATGCTGAGTGAAATATTAGTGAAATCCTTTCGCCCGGTCGAAGAACCGCTATGCAGAAAAACTTTACTTACAAAATGGCTTTCTGGCATTTAAAAAACTCCGACACTAAAACTTGATAATTATTTTATTTGATAATTTTAAATTGGGAATTATTTCATTTATCCCTTTAAAAGCTATTTCATTTGTCTTGATTTGGGAGTTTATTTCGTTGGGACTAATTTCATTGGAATTTATTTCATGGGACTTATTTTATTTGTGAGTTGTGATACATATAAGTTCAACTTTTTTGAACAGATGCCCAAACTAAACAAAATTATTATGTAATAAGGTAAAACATATGTCAAGAATTATATTCTAACTTTCGAAATTCGTTTAACAAACTTTTTAAGGCTTTAAAGTGGAGTTTTGAAACAGTATTAAAAAATGTAAGCATGGAAAGATGTTTGGATTTTGCAACCCAAAGAACGATTTTAAGGGGTTACGCTCAAAGTTCGAAAATTGGTCAATTTTGGTGCAAACTGGTCAATCTAATGTGCACCTTAATTCAGAAAGGGATCTTGTTGCCAATTGTGGATCTTGTATTATTGATACTAACATTAATATTAGGTTTATGTACTGTAACAAACTACTTTATTAAACATGTACATTAAGTTTTAAACATTTTTTATATAATATGGATTTGTGACCAATAACATTGGTCGACAAAAAAAAAATTTTTCGTGTTCCTTCAAAAAAATATATGTGGACTAGATGGTATTCCGCATGCTAAATTCGAATCTGCTTTCAGTTTTTTCTCATCGGGTCGAGATTTTTTTTATGGGAGTGTCTAATATTGCGCCCTAAATAAACCGATTACTCGAGTATATTTCACTATAACTAGAGAACGGTATGCACGATTTATATAAATAAAACACCAACATTTGTGGAATAAAATTGGCTTTAAGTCGTTCTACCAACAAATTTTTATCCGCTCAATAGTTTAGGAGATATTTCGAAATAAGTGTCCGAAAGATTTCTTTTTACTAAAATTTCTTGTTAAAAGTGAAAACATCAAAAATGTTACAGTTTATCATCTTTATCTCAAAGCTGGCAAAACTACGAGTAAATAAAGCCACGCGCAGTGGGGTCAAACGCAAATTTTTTGGTAATAAATCTGTATCTCCAAAACTGCTGCTCGAATTAAATTAAAATGTATTGAAGAGTTGCAGAGGAGGATTTAAGCTTTTAGAAAAATCATATTGTAGTCATCCTGTGATAACACAAGTTAAGCTACAGGGTGTCAAAATTGACTACCTCGAGTATCTAAAAGTTTAAAAATATCGTAACTTCTACAAATGAAGTCCGTTTTAAAAGATTTTTATATTTCTGTAAAGTGCTTGGTAAAATAAAGAAAAACTAAGCTTACTTGCCTAAGTTTTCTCTTACAGTTAAAAAGATATTTACACTTGAAATTTTAATTTTTGATTTTTCGCCACGACTTTTTTTCGTTTTTCGAGAATAAGTCCTGAGGTATATGAGTTAAAATGTTTTTAAAAATATAATAATATGCTGAAAGAATTTTTGGATTATCTCAATGCATCTAGACGTGAAAAATATTCAAAGTCAAGTCTCTGAAATTGGTTTGAAAAATGGCTATTTTTTACAAAAATATAGTACAATTCTTTCACTTTTTTCTCAAAGTTCCGTCAAAGAAAAAATTTTTTCTTTGTATATTTCAAAAGATAAGGCTTTATAAATGTTTAATAAAGAAATTTTGGATTGATTTATGTTTGCACCCTACATCAGGCATTGGTCGAAAATGGTGAATTTTGGAAAAAGGCCACGCGAGCTTTTTTAAATTTATTGACGATATTTTATCAAAAAAATAGATTTTGAACGATTTGACACTAAACTGCTTTCCGCCCGGCCAAAAACGAATGCGGTAGAGCAGATTTCATGAAAAAAGTAACTTTTGTTCTAAATCTATTTTTTAATAAAATATCGTCAATAAATTTAAAAAAGCTCGCGTGACATTTTTTTTATTAATCGATAAAAATTTAACCTTTTTCCAAAATTCATCATTTTCGACCAATGCATGATGTAGGGTGCAAACATAAATCAATTCAAAATTTCATTATTAAACATTTCTGAAGGCTTATCTTTTGAAATATACAAAGAAAACATTTTTTTCTTTAACGGAACTTTGAGAAAAAAGTGAAAGAATTGTACTATATTTTTGTAAAAAATAGCCATTTTTCATACCAATTTCAGAGAGCTGACTTTGAATATTTTTCATGTCTAATCCAAAATTTCTTCCAGTTTGTTATTTTGAAATATATAGCAAATTACAAGATATTTTTAAAAAAATTTTACCTCAAATACCTTAGGACTTATTCCCGAAAAATGAAAGAAAATCGAGGCAAAAAATCAAAAGTTCAAAATTCAAGTGTAAGAGAGAACTTAGGCAAGTAAGCTTAGTTTTTCTTTATCTTACCAAGCACTTTTCAGAAATTTAAAAATCTTTAAAATCGGACTTCATTTGTAGAAGTTACGATATTTTTAAAGTTTTACATACTCGAGGTAGTCAATTTTGACACCCTGTAGCTTATCTTGTGTTATCACAGGGTGACTACAATATGATTTTTCTGAAAGCTTAGCTCCTCCTCTGCAATTCTTCCATACATTTCAATTTAATCCGAGCAGCAGTTTTGGAGATACAGATTTATTAGCAAAAAATTTGCGTTTGACCTCACTGTGCCATGTATCATAAAAATTGATACACAAATCTTGATTGCATTCACAGTTAAGTTAGGACACCCATGCATACCTACAAATAAGTGGAAATACACTAGTGGGTCGACAAAATTTTGTAAAATTATTTTCTGATATAAAATAATTTTACAAAATTTTTATTGCTTTTTAGTACTAAAATCCGGTCTCTGGTAAAATGTGCATAACAGGTGTTCTAGCGATTTTTAAATCTAATTTTCCGGTTATTCTCAAGCAAGTAATTAACACTGTCGTCATTTTAATTTCTTTTTTTTTTAAACTATTACTAAATTTGAGGGTTTCAATTTATTAAGTACTCAAATCAGCTTAATAGATAGTGCTATTTCAAAAATCGAATCTGCAGAAGGCACCGCTGCTGAAAAATTAAAATTAAAGCGCCAAAAAAAAAAAAATAGAAAATGAAAAAAATTCAGAATCAATTACTTTACGTTCAAATGATGTTTTGTGTTTAGAAGAATACTCTTCTTATGAACTACAATTATTCAAATATGCTCCTATCATTTCTGTATATAAATAAAAACATCTCTAACTAAGGTTGCATTAAACTCAATGTAACTAATATAAGTTTAAACGAGAGAAAAGGGTATAGTCGGTCAAGCCCGACCATATGATACCCTACACCATTGTGTACATTATGGACCGATACTCATAAGTGTAAAATAAAGCATACGAATACAGAATATTACGTTGAGGCTGACATTTATATGAATTTATTCACTTTTGTGTGATTCCCAAAAGAGGACCTTATATGGGAGCTATGGTAAATTATGGACCGATCTTTGTAAAATTTGGCAATATCATTTATGTTCATATAAAACTTATTTGTGTCGAATACTAACTTGATACTAACATTTTAATGGCATTTATGCCCGTTAAAGTGATTTTCTGAAAGGGGTTTATATGGGAGCTATGGTTAATTATGATCCGATCTTTTTAAAAATCGGTGCACTTATTTAGATATTAAAATATTGCTATATTTAAGGGATTTATGATCGTTAAACCCTTTTCCGGAAGGACATTTGTATGGAGCTATGTGAAATAATGGACCGATCATAGCCAATTTAAATAGGCTTCGTCCCTGGACAAAATTGCGACCTGTAGTTTGATTACAAGATTTACGTGGACGGACAGACGGACATCGTTAAATCGACTCAGAAAGTGATTCTAAGCCGATTGGTATAAATTAAGGTGGGTCTTAGACCAATATTTTTGGGTGTTACAAACGTCAGCACAAACGCATAATACCCTCCCCACCTATGGTGGTGTAGGGTATAAAAAATGTGATCTTAAGGAGTACAAATTTAAAAAAATACATATAATTTATTGATCTTTTAAAACATAGCTTTAACTTTTAAAAATACAAAATATATTGCATTTCTTAGCTTAAGATGGACTGATTTTTGTTTTTTCTTGTAGAATAACTTAGTTTTTTTCTTTTTATTTAATAAATATTAAAAATAAATAAATGCATATATTCTAATTTTTAGGGTATATTTTGAATTTTTAAGTGCATTTTATAGGCGCATATCTTTCACAAATAAAAATCCGCCCCCTAGTAATAACAATAGGAACTAGTTACATCTTAGGTTATAAATAAGTAATGAAATGTCAGGATATAAAATATTTTTTTCATTGTTCTAAAAAGATTTTCATACCCACCATCAAAAAGATGGGGGTATATTGATTTTGTCATTCCGTGTATAACATGTCGAATGAATCGTTTAAGACCCCATAAAGTATATTTTTTTTGGGTCCTGGTTCGATTCTGAGTCGATATAGCTATGTCCCTCCGTCTGTCCGTCTGTTGAAAGCAGGATAGGGCTCGTAGGGGGACGAAGTTTGGCCCAAATATTTATCTTATATAAGGTTTAAATAAACAAAATAGTTATAGGCAAAATACTGGAAACACAGGGTGTCCGTTGTAGCTTCATTTCATACTTTTCTGCTGATATGTCTTAAACAAAAGCATGTACGACAACGAAATTTTGTACGAATAAGTGGTCCGCCCACTTTACCGCCCACCTCCCATGCAACGAAAAATTTTAAAAAGTGATGGTGGGTATACAGATCGGCCGAGCCGAATATAACATTCGCGCTTGTTTAAATTTTAATTTAAACGAGAGAAGAAGATATAGTCGGTCAAGCCCGACTATATGATACCCTACAACATTTCGATCCACATAATTTTATTTTTACGTATATGTATACAACATACTTGTGTTAAATATTAACAAAATACTAACATTTGTATGGGATTTATGAACATTAGTGATTTTCGGGAGAGGAGTTTATATGGGAGCTATGGTCAGTTATGGACCGATTTTTGCTGATATAAAACTTATTTGTACTAAATTTCATTAAAATATTCCTATTTTTAAGGCATCTATAAGTGTTAAAACTCTATTCCGGGAGGACATTTGTATGGGGGCTAGGTGAAATAATGGGCCGATCATAACCAATTTCAATAGACTTCGTCCTTGTAGCAAAATAATTATTCGTGTCAAATTTCATCAAGATATCTTTGAAATTGCGACCTGTACTTTGTTCACAAGGTTTACATGGACAGACAGCCAGCCAGTCGACCAGACGGACGGACGGACATCGTTAAATCGATTCGGAAAGAAATTCTGAGTCAATTAGTATACTTTAAGGTGGAAGTCCGAAGATTTTTTTCTGTGCGTTACAAACATCAGCACAAACGCAAAGGGCTTAAAAGTCGTCATTAAAGGTATTGACAGTTCCGTTCCAATTGATGAAATAAAAGATGCTCTTGAGTCCGAAGGCTATGAAGTCAAGACCGTTAACAATATAATAAATAAAAATAAATTACCTCATCCCCTTTTTAGGGTTGAAATTGCATATAAATCTTCCCAACTGAAGAAAAAAGGTGATATTCGTCCTATTTACAGTCTAAGATACCTTCTAAATCGTAGGATAACAGTGGAGGAACCTATCAAACGCAAAGGCCCTCCACAGTACTTGAACTGACAGAAATTTAGACACACAAGTCCGGTTGGTGTTAGATGTGGAGATATCCACAAAAGTCTGGAATGTCCATATTCAAAATCAGACATCACTGCCAGAAAATCAGACATCACTGGCATATAACAAGGGTTCAGCAATTCCCAAGCAAAAACAAAGAATGGGTTCAGTTACCCAAACAAAATGCACTCGCATTAAAAGAGGATTCAGCAATTCCCAATACCAATTCTCAAAGCCTTATTGAGAATTTAATTCAGAACATGAATACCTTCATGACGAACATGCTAAATATGTTGCAACAATCACTGCAAAATCAAAGCATGCTCATGCAGATTCTGCTAAGTAAAAAATGAATTCACTAAAAATATGTTACTGGAACGCTAACGGCTTAAGCCAACATAAAAATGAAGTACAACAATTTCTACAGATGCAAGAAATTGATGTGCTATTAATATCCGAAACTCACTTTACACAAAAGAATTGTTTCAGAGTAAATGGCTACTACACCTACGACACAAAAAATCCAAGTGGTAGGTAATGTGGTGGTGCTGTAATTTTAATCCGTAATGATATAAAGTACTTTCCAATGCCAGAACACTAAACGGAACACATCCAAGCTACCTGATAATAAAACAAAAATTTCCTCAGTATATTGTTCTCCAAAATATAATATTAAACAAGACCAGTTTCTTGATTATTTTTCCACCTTAGGCCCAAAATTTATAGCAACGGGAGATTATAATGCTAAACACATATTTTGGGTCAATAAGTTTCCTGATCTTATTGACTTTCCGAAATATAAACGCGATTGTATACCAATGATTCCTTCACTAGATCTTTCGTCAGATCATTCACCAACTATCCTGACACTGATTAACAGTCTAAGCCACTTTGAAACCCAAAGCTCTTGTTTCCCTAACAAGAAAACAAACTGGTTAAAATACAATATGTACATAAGCTCCCACTTACTACAAAATATTCCACTAAAAAGCAAAAACGAAATACAATCTGCAGTTAATATATTCACAGATATCATGACCAATGCTATAGTATCCACACCTTCGCGTTTCTCACGAAGGCCAAAATATATTAAATGTTGCTCAAACATTGAATCTCTTATTAGGGAAAAAAGGCAACTAAGACGTCAATGACAAGATTCTCGATCACCAGCTGTCAAAACTTAACTTTATCAATGTATAAGAAGATTACGCTTCGCTCTGAAGAATCAAAAAGAATCCAAATTGAAACATATCTGCAAACCTTAGACCCTACTAAGAAAACAGATTACAGTCTATGGAAGGCGGTGAAATATATGTAATGTTCTATTTCATATGAGTTTCCCATACGCCTCCAAAATGGCCAAGTTCTAATGAAAAAGTTGAAGCATTTGCTAGTCATTTAGAAAACGTTTTCACTCCAAATAACACAGGCTCAACTCTAAGAGCTATAGTAGTTAGCGACCATATTCCCATTCCATTGAAGTTCCGGCTCTCTGCCGTGAAATCAGCAATAAAAGGTCTTAAGGCAGGAAAATCTCCTGGAACGGACAAACTCGGCTCTGAAATTTATTTTATTCATTTTCAATGCCATTTTACGTTCTGGCTACTTTCCAAGTACTTGGTAGAGATAGTAATGATACCCAAACCCGGAAAAGTCGTCACTCAAGTAACATCTTACCGTTTAATAAGCTTATTACCAATTTTTTCGAAATTGTTTGAGAAATTGCTCCTTGAGAGCCTATTATTACATCTTAATAATAATAACAGTATACCTAAACATCAGTTTGTTTTTAGAAGAAAACATGGTACTATTGAACAAGTGCATCGAATTACAACTCTAATCAGAAGAGATTTCGAGAGCAAGCAGTATTGCTCTGCGTTATTTATTGACATATCTCAAGCTTTCAATAAAGTCTGGCATGACGCAATAATACATAAAATGACCACGTTACTTCCACAGAACATTCATAAGTTACTAAGAAACTATATACATAAAAAAAACTCCAATCCTATATCACTGAGTTGGAAAAATGGATATATAAATGGGTCAATGTGAATGCTACGAAATGTGTCCATATAACATTTACCTTACGCAGGGAAAGTTGTCCTCCCATTCGAATAAACAATGTCCAAATACCTGAACAGGACAAAGTAAGGTATCTTGGTATTCATCTAGACCGGTGTTTAACAAAGACTCGTCATATAGAATCCAAAGTTATACAAATAAAACTAAAATCTGTCCAAATTCATTGGTTACTTGGTCCAAGGTCAGCCCTAGACTTGGACTATAAAGTACTATTATATAAAGCAGTAATAAAACCTATATGGTTATATGGCATACAGCTCTGGGGAACAGCATTTTCATCAAACATTGAAAAATTACAGATAAGACAGTCCAAACTCCTAAGAATAATAACAGGTGCGCCATGGTACGTCAGAAATAGCAACATCCACAAGAATCTCAATATTCCTACAATTCGTGAAGAGATAAGGAACAGTAGCATCAATTATATGAAAAAATAATATGAACACTCAAACCCTCTCGCTAGGGATCTGCTAACTTTTGAGAGTCACAGATGCCTAAGAAGAATGGAAACACTGGATCTTGGAAGATAACACTTCTAATAAAAACTCTACGGTCTTGACCGACTATATCTTCTTTTCTCGTTTTTTATATAGGACATTTTGCGCAAAATGTTGATATATTCCTAAGCCTTTATTTGTCATTTCAAACAACGACTTCTTCTTCTTTGGTACAATGATTGTTCCGTTCCATTTTCTGTATCAGAATACTATTTCTTTTTAATATTTGTAACTTAAATGCAACTACTCTTATCCTATTACATAAAAACAATCAAAAAAGGAGAAAATAATTCGATTTAATATGAAAAAAATAAAATAAAATCAAATTAGTTAACTGTATCAATTATTATGAGCATTTTAAATCAAAAACGTATAACGTATAATCAATTTCAATGCATATATTTGCAATATTTTTCATTGAATTAGTATTGCCAGATTAAGTTGTTTAATTAAAGAAAAATAATGTAAGTATTTCTGAAGAATTTTCCAAAGTTATCGCCACTTTAATATCTTACTACATCAGGCGCGAATCACCCCCACCAAATGAATTTTCGAACTAGGAAAAATTAAAAATTTACAATAGTAAAAGGAAAAATAAAAGAACGCTAAAAAATCCTTTGAAAATTTTAGAGTAAATAAATTTGTTTTAAAAATTAGCACTTGCTTAATAAAAAATGTAGGAAATGCAAACTCTGAGGTGATTTTTAAAAAAGTTTAAAATAACTACATAATATATTTATGAATTTTTACAAAACGTTTTTCAATTCTTCCAATAGGAAGTAATTTTGTATTTCGTTTGTTTTTCCGTACGATTAAAATTTTTTTTGTAAGTGCTAGTTTTATCAGCACTAACAAATGTTTTAATATTTTATAAATCTTAATCTATTCAAAACTTTGTACTTTTAGCCTTTTTATTTTGGTTTTAGCTTCAAGATTTTCGTTTTAGTTTCTAGCTTTTGTTCTAGCCTTTTTTGTTTCTTAACAAAACAAATATGTGTATATATAAATAATATACACATATTAATAAAAGATTTCTTAAATTTATAGGTAAATAATGTATAAGAACATTTAAATAATTGTTTTTAAGAGTTAGCCATTTTTAGCTATTTTATTTGTCTAATCTAGCCATTTCATAGGCGCCAGAGTTGGCAACACTGATTCTGATAATGATTCTAGCATAGTATAATAATTAAGTACTCGCAAATCTACAAAAACAACAATTGTTTGTATTTTGTTAGTGTAAAATTACTGCACACAATGTCAAAATGCTTTGAACGGAAAAATGATAGAATGAAGGAGAGGAATTTTAAAAAAACTCGAAAAAAATTTACATATGAATACAATAACAATTTGGCAGTACCGCGAGGTTTGCCAATGAAAAAATTGTACAACAGGTGTTCTTACGAGTATACTTTATAATTATACTATGGATTCTAGTTTGAATTCTAAAAATTCGAAAAACTTAATTTGTGATTTCAGTTACACCATAAACAGCATTCAAAAGCCAAAAAAGACCTACAATCGCATTCTTCGTTATATGACGACTTCTTATACCTCGACAAATGCAACAAAGAACAGAAAAATTGGAAAAGATATGTTATTGCCTTTTGACAATTTCTCCAACCTCCACTAATATTGAACGTGTATTTCCGATTTCCAGTTTAGTAAAAAAATAAACAAAAAAATCGGCTCAAATGTCATCATCAAAACTGTATATTATTTTTAAAATACTATTTTAAAAAACAATAACTTATTATTTTTATATTTTAAAAATGTAAAATGATCTCTTTATTTTAGTAAATATTTTTTAAATAGAAAATGAATTAAAATCAATATTAATTCTTATTTACAAAAAATACAAATTTAAAAAATTTAATTTACATTACTTTTTTATATAAATTTTATGAAAAAATAAAAAAAAATTGCTAAAACCGGTTAACCGGTTTTTTCACATAAAACCATATTCGAAACTTGTTTTTTGGAAAAGGCAATTTTTCGAATAACTCGAAAACCGGTTTTATGAAAATGTCGATTTTTTTAATACACTATTGAAGACCCATTTTAAATTTTAGTCATTTTTAAATTGTTTTTTTTTTTTTCAATATCTCTCAAAATTTAATTAAAATTTATTTTTTTTTATGGGTTCCTGTATTTTTTCTATTATGCTTTTTTGAAAGTAGAAGAATCAAGTTTGTTGTCCGTATAAATTTCTTAAATAAATTTTAAAAAGTGATGTATTAACTCAATTTAGAGTAGATTTTCTGCACGGGCTCCTTCCCACAGAAAAATTATTATCGTATATTTTACAATTAACACAGTTTTAATTTTGCATCAAAATTTAATAAATATATTGCAGTAAAAGTAAAATTTAAGTAAGATTTTATTTCATATTTAAATCATCTATTTTATTGACTTAATCAATTTTTTAATTAGAAAAATTTTCTATTTTTAATTTTTTACAGTTCTTAGTAATTGATATAATATATTTTGCTGAGAAGTGTAAATTTAAAAAAGTTTTTAATTTAATGCATTATTTGCTAGGGATGCCAAAAGGGACTGGATTTTGCAAATCCCGGGATTCGGGATTTTATAATTTCAAATCCCGGGATTTTTCGGGACCCCGGGATTTTTCGGGATCGGGATTTATATTTCATATGAAAACACATTTTAAATATATGGAAAAAAATAATTTTTTATACATATTTTAATTAAAGAAATTTATTCGTATTTGTAAAAATAAATCATAAGATTTGTTCGTTTAAAATTTTAGTAAAACTAGTTAAATAAAAGAGATATTTAAAAAATAAATCTAAAAAACAAGCTTTTACTTGAAAAAGTTAGAAAACCGAAAATAATAAAATAAATTTTAGGGTAAATAAAAAGTTAAATTTTTATTATTTTTTTTTTTTTTTTTCTTCTTACTTGTATTAAACGGAAACTTGGAAATATCTCAAAAATACGGGCATATGTTCCTTTGCAGATATTTTTTCTTATAAAATTTCTTTAGCTAATGATATGTATGATTTTTAGCTTTGTTGAATATCATCAATAGTTAATGTCCATCCATTTTGGAAGATGATTTAACGCAATTTGGTCCTAGAACTTGTATATATATCCAGAATAGAGTTTGACATTTATAAATTTCCTAAATGTGGTAGAGTTCAACACAAATAAAATCGTTTGTAATCTTAAATTACCAAATCAATTTTTTTAACATTAGACTATAATTAACCATAAGCCCCATACAAGGACCTCCATTAATTTACTTAAACTTTCATTAATCAGGAATAAAAGTCAATGTGTAGACGAATTGGCACATATTATATAATACAAATCAATATGTATTAATAATTAAAATGACATTATAAATATGAAAAGCACTGTATACCAATTTTTAGAAGGATCCGTCCATAACTGACCACAGCTCCTATAACAAAGCCTTTTGAAAGATCATTTAAAGGTGTATAAATTAGAATCACAATACAATTTTGTATACGTAAGTTTTATAAAAGTATAAATTATAAATCCAAAAAAAAATTTTTTAAAAATTAAACGTATTTTTTATTAGTTCGTTTCAAATTAAAATTCAATAGGAAATGAAACAAAAAAATATTTTACTAGTCTTGCTTGTACAAAATATTCAAGTAACATATGTATAGCAAAATAGAAAATTATTTTCTCTTGAAATGTTTACAACTTTTACTAGTTTTATGTGCACAGAAATGCTTTTCGAGTAAAATACTTACAATAATAGTAAAACTAGTAAGAATAGCATACAAACGAACAGAGCTATAATGTTTTAATCTTCGAAATCGATTTTTAATATATTTTGGAAAATTTTCTGTTAATATTTTGATGTTTTGTATTGCTTAGAGTTAATTTTTTGGATTGTATTTATGACACTAAATCCCGAAAATAAAATCCAGGGATTTTTTTCGTCCAAAAATCCCGGGATTTTTGGAATCGGGATATCGGGGTTGGCATCCCTATTATTTACTAATAAATTTGTTGATTGGTAACTTTTTTCTGTGTTATTTTACATCTAAGTAAAAAAGTAATTTTCAAAATTTCTCATATGTATATAGTTCAGTGTGCTTCACATTCTATCTAGATCTACATAGGTTAACTTTTTGTGTTTTTAGGTGATGCATTCTTTATTTAAATTATTTTATTTTAAATCATTCGGAGGATAATACAAGAGTAAATACACAGCGTTAATAATTAAAGTCCATTCAATATTCCCTGAAAAATTTGATGTGTAATTGTGCATTTTTGTTTATAATTAAAAAATAAAATGTAATATTGTAGTAAAATAACGAATTTTTCTGGCCAAAAAAAATAAAAAATAAATAAATGGTTAAAATTTCATAGTTCAAAAATTATATATCAAAATATAATTTTTCCAGTGACGATAAAAAATTTCTAAAAAAATGTCCCCTCCCAAATGCTTTGGGTGGATCCGCACCTGTCCTACATTGTGTATCTATAATTTTGAGCAGATGTGTATATTCAACAGCACATTTATTAATGACTATGAACTTAAGTTTAATAAAATATAGTTACAAGTAAATAAACTAAATACTGGTTACAATTACAGGTTTACCATAAAGGACATACAGTGGACGTTCGCTAGTACGAATTATATATTGTCAGGCCCTTTCGTAGTACCGAAAAATTCGTATTATTGAACAACGCATTTTTATGTTCCAATTCAAATAATTCACATAAAATATTTAGATTTTATTAATATACATATATATATATATATATATATATATATATATATATATATATAACTACATAACGAAACAAGATATAATTAATTTGTATTATTTTGAATTCATTTTTTGTACTTAAACAGGCATGAAAGAACATACTAATGTATGTACATATACATATAACAAAAAAAAAAAAAAAAAAACAATTTACTTATTTAAAAAATCCGTCATTAAACATTGACATTTATTACTTTTTAAACTGATTTCTACAGCCTTTTTATGAAGACTTCTCAATAATAGTATTTTCGAGGTTTCAATGTTGTTCTCAACAGCCCATTCGCATGTTTTACTTTTGTAGAGTTATTGTCCGGAACTAATAAAATATTATCCTCATCGACATCATCATCCAATTCAATTTCTTCACTTGGATCATCAAGATTCCATTCAAATAAATCAAGAAAATCAAATTGTGAATTTGGAAAATTTGCATGTAGTAAATTGTGCATTTTGGAAATTGCTCTTATCTCCTCACTGTCACGCACTACTGATAGTGGAATATCATCATCAAAATTGTCATCGCCCAAAAATTTCTTCCAACATTTCTTTATGAAATCACTGTATACTTTTTCCCAGGCTAAGGCAACCAATGAAATGGCTTCAAATAAAATGGTTTGTTTGAGGGACGTTTCTAAATTTTCGTTGGAAGATACAATTTTTGACAGTAAACTGTTACGGTAATGCAGTTTTAAGAGCCTAATTGTATTCTGGTCCATGGGCTGTGTTAGTGGAGTTACATTGGGCGGCATATACATTACCCAAATCTGTCCATCTTTAGTATCATGAACCAGTTCATCTGCCGGTGGATGACTTGGAGCGTTGTCTAATATTGGAAAAGCCTTAATTGGCAGTTTTTTTCTTTTAAAAATTTCTCTACCTGTAAATATATTTTGAATTTTTTAAATCATTAATAACATTAAAACAATTTACTAAAACTTACTTCTGGAATAAATTTATGAAAAAACCATTTTTGAACAGAGCTGCATTTATCCAAGCAGATTTAGAGTTTCCGTACTCAACAGGAAGAATTTTGTTCCGAAAAGATCTCGGTTTTCGAGCTTTTCCTATTACAAAAAGTTTAATTTTCTACATGGAGCAGATTTTTCTCCACTGTGAACATAAGTTTTGTTTGGCAACATTTTCCAGTAGAGACCGGATTCATCCGCATTAAAAATTGCCTTGTTTGATAGCCCATGCTCCATAATGGTAGACGCTAACATTCGTATTCCATAACGCTTTTTAAATTTTGTTAGCCAACCATCACTGGCATAAAACTTACCATTGTAGAATTTTTTGTGCAGCTCCACAGCTCTGCATTTTAATTGTTCTACACCGACTGTGATATGGAATTTTCTTTGTGCTAAAAACCACTCGTAAAGTGCATCCTTCATTTTTTTTAATGCACCACTTGTAAGTCTATACCGATTTTTTAACGAATTCATGGAATTATCCAACAGTTGCAGTTTAATGATTGTACATATTGTGGATTTAGATAATCTATATTTATTTGAAATTTCAAACAACGATGTTTTATTTTCGTGGTCTGCTATAATTTTTAATTTATCTTGCAAAGAAATTTCTTCTTTTTTTTTTACATCGTTTTACTTGCAACATTTTGACAGTTAATAAAAACACAAAACACTTTTAAAAATAAAAAAACTTCACAATAACTTCGCTAAACGTGGATGACCGCGAAAGAATGAAGTAAAAACATAATAAAAACTTCATTCATACGTAAATAAAACAAAATTTCTTATAACAAACCACCATTCGCACTATCGAATAGAAAAAATGCCAATCTATTCGTACTATCCCAGCAAAAAAAGAACTGAAAAAGTCATGATTTTAACATTGTGTTGTCATTGGAAGGAAGTACTTAGTGGTGAAAAAGAGCTGCAGAAGTTCTTTTTTTAACCCATGGTTGGCATTGGTAGGATGTTCTTCTTTTATACTTCTTGTTCATTGCTTTTGAGGCACTTCTCTTAAAACTATGTTTATAAAATTTTTAAATAAAAATTCTGTTTTTGCCCTATTAAATAATAACAAAAATGCATTAAAATTTGTAAAATTGGAATTTTGTTAGAAGTTATTACCACTTTTTCCCGCAAAAAATTTATTTACTTTCACTTTTTTGGAAGTAATTATTAAGAACTTCCAAAAAAGTTTAAAATATGTGCATTGTTCTACTTTTGAAGTTGTGAAAATGTTCTTTTTTATGAAGAACTTCATCGTTTTTTGCTGGGATAGAGTAGTCAATGCAAAAATTTTGCCATTCGTATTATTGGAAATTCGTAATAAAGAGCGTTCGTACTACTGGACGTCCACTGTATTTAGTAATATTAAGGTAGTTACTACATGTGATTTTGATTACGATACAAGAAACTCTTGTGTTGACCCTATGTTATAGCTAAAACACTGCTTTAACATACAAACCATGGTACAAAAAGTAAGATAACTACAACTACAACACCAGAAACAACCCATGTATTTTGTTTTTGCATTAATATCTCTTATGTAAACTTTAATTTTGACATGTTTACAAAAAACAAAAACATATTTGGCATTTCACATGTTAAAAATACGAATAAGAAGCAAAACCATAGTATAATTATAAAGTATACTCGTAAGAACAGCTGTTTTACAATTTTTTCATTGGCAAACCTTGCGATACTGTCAAATTGTTTTTGTATTCATATGTAAAATTTTTTTCGAGTCTTTTTAATCTTGCTCTCCTTCATTCACTAATTTTTCCGTTCAAAGCATTTTGACATTGTGGGGAGTAGTTTTACACTAACAAAATACAAGCAATTGTTGTTTTTGTAGATATGCGAGTACTTTATTATTATACTATGATACAAACCATATGTTTTTTTAACAAAGTCTAGGTTCACAATAGGCGACATTTCGCAACGGCACACGTTGGGGTAAAAGGTGTCAAAAGTGGCGATTAATTGAATTTTGAAATTTAAAATTTTGTAATAAAGTTGGATATAATACAAATAATAATAGACAAATTTTGTATCAATATCAATAAAAATATTTAAGCTAGGTTGTGCTGTTTGCTCATAAAGAGCTGTCAAAATTTAATTTTTTTTACATTTTTGAAAAAGAGTAAAAAATTCAATTTTCATCAACTTTTAGTGTATTTATTTTAAATAACAGATCTTTTAAAGTAAACATTCAAAATGGAACCATTAACTTCAGGTATTTAAGTCAATATTTGTAAATTATATTTTGTCCTAATATTTTTGTTGTTTTTTTTTTTTTAATTGCCCTTAAATACATTAATTTTAAATTTTCATGGAATGCAACTTAAAATGTTACAGGATGTTTGTTCTGAAAATTTTCTGAAAAATAGTATATATTGTCCACTTTAATAGTATGAGAAAATCGTGCGCATATGTAGCCCGATTTGAGAAATTATTATTTTATTTTTCGAAAAAAACTTGTATATATCATACAAAAACGAGAGAGAGTTTCATTGAAATATTGCTATATTTAAGGCATTTATGATCGTTAAACCCCTATTTTGGGTCGGCTGGCTGGCTGGCCGACCAGACGGACGGACGGACATCGTTAAATCGACTCAGAAAGTGATTCTGAGTCGAACGGTATACTTTATAGTGCATAAATTTCTTTGCTTTATTAAACATTAAACAGCTTCGAATCGAAATAAATCCGTAACTTCTAATCGGCTGGCTGGATTTACATGAAATTTCACATAGGCATAGCAGAGGACAGCAACATTTTTAGTTTAACAGTTATGGGGGTTCCAAATAGGGTACTATTGTAATAGAAAATGTTTAACCACATTTTTACACAACTATTCCAAAAAAAAAGTTATATAAAAATGATCTTGAAAGGTTTTTCAAAGGCCTATAACTATATTCAAAACGTTTACTTCAATATTTTCACCATTAAAACTTATTAATGACCAAACAAAAAATTGTAGTCAGAATCATTTTTTCGTCAATGATAGTACTTTTAACGTTGAAAATGTTGATGAAAAAAAATATATTAGCGAAGCCGTTTTTGGATATACCACAGAGTTAAAAACCATTCCGCCCGGCCGAAGGCCGGCTATTAAAAAAAATATTGTTCGATAAAAATAACTTTTATTATTCATAATATAAAGCTAAATTACACTATGCAACAAATTGATGATCATCGCGTGGGGGTGGAATCATTCCGATTGCAATTGATAGCTCTTGATGTGTGTAACAAACCCTCCAAAGGATTTATTGCTTGTAGGCAAAATTTTTGTTTTATGACCACTTAAACTTTTCTATTTTTTCACCAAAGTAGTTTCAGATAAATATAAAAAAAATAATATAAATATAGTTCGAATCTCAAATGTTTTTACATTAATGTTTAGAGTACTTAAATGGCAATATTTCATTAGAACTTTCTATTCATTTATCTCTAATAATAAGGGGTCATTTCTACTCTGTTTAAACAAAATTAAACAAAAGTCTATCAAAACTTGAGTTTAATTGGTTAAATATTCCACAGAAATTGAATTTGCATGAAATTTAGTATAGGCATAGCAGAGGAGTGTACAATGTTAAGTTTGGAACGGGGACCGAACTGACCCCTCAGGGGCGGAATTAAAGGAGCTCAAAGTTGGGTACCTCTGACATACACATTTTTTAATGGCTTGCCAAATTTTTGTTTCCCTTCTAATTTCAAATATTTATATACACTGATAAGGCACTGATAAGACCTACAAAAAACATGCTTGCATGTCCTATTTATCTCTTATGGTTTTTGAGTTATTTGAATTTGAATTTTAAAATACCTCAATTTTGCATGATCTTGGTCCAGTTTTTCCATATATATCCTAACGTTTCCGGCCAATTTCATATGTTTTTTCTTTGGCTAATTAAAGAACAAAATTATCTATTGAATAAAAAAAATTTGAAGTCAATATCTTTACCGAGTCCAAAAAAAAACGAGTTTGAGTTTAAAAATTGCAAAAATTACGACTTTTTATGTTTTTTTGGCCGAAAAAGTATCTAAACTCTTTTTTCTGTAAAACAAAATTTTCTTAAACAACATATAATAATTTTATACTTTACTGAGAGGTATCTTCACAGAGAAGACTTTAAGATGAAAAACAAGCCCAATAACTCAAACGGTCAAGGTACACATCCTCCCGATTTCGACCCATTTTTTATGAAAGTTTTGACTTTAGTCTATATTTTCTCAAATCAAAAAGCACAAATCGACAAGTGGAATGCAGTTTAAGAATTTGCAATATTTTGTTAAAAGTTTTCAATCAAAATCTACGGAACTTCGGAAAAATGTGGATTTTATAGCCCAAAATGTGAAAAAAACATTTTTGGGATTTTCGGCGTTTATTTGGGAATTGTGGGATTGTTTTCAAAAAAATCTTAAAGTTCTTTTCACTTTCTCATTTTATGCCATAAAGTCTACATCCACCGAAAATTTCGTTAAGATATTTTTAATAACAAAGATTTTATCACAGCTAAAACATTTATAGTTTCTCAAAAAATATTTGAAATTGGAAGGGAAACAAAAATGTGGCAAGCGATTAAAAAAAATTTATGTCAGAGGTACCCAAATTACAGATTTATTTCCAAAAAATTTCGATTCTGCCCCACTGTGCAACGTATGATAAGTCGGATGAATTTTTTATCTTTGGAGACCCCTAGAAAAATTTGAAGAAGAAAATATCTGTAGAACATATTAACCCATTGAACTCAAATTTAAATCGACTTTCATGTAATTTCCTTAAAACGGACTATAAATGACCCCTTATAAGGTAAGATAAATGAATTTAAAGTTCTAATGAAATATTTCCCGTTAAATGCTCTAAATATTAATGGAAAATTATTTTAGCTTCGAACCATATTGATATTATTTTTTTCGATTTATCTGTAACTACCTTGGTGCAAAAATAGGAAAGTTTAAGGGGTCATAAAACAAAAATTTTGCCTACCAGGAAAAATCCTTTGGAGGGTTTTTTTACACATATCAAGAGCTATCAATTGCAATCGGAATGATTCCGCCTCCAAAATACTGTTGCATAGTGTTATAGAATAAATGACAAAAAAAAATTGGCTGAATAAAATTTTTACAACAGTATAATTAGTTATTTCACATTATGAAAAATGAAAAACTGAAACTGTTGGGCGATTGTTCACTGTGTTTGGGTTTTTTGACAAGTTTAATATTTTTAGTGTTTGTTCATTGTGAATAATCACCCAAATTTTATAAGTGTACAATTACCCAAAAATGTTTTTTGGGCGATTATTCATTTATTTTACATGCGGCAAAATATTTTTTAAGGCGGAAATGTTTTTTAACTCCGAAAGCGGCTTCGCTAATATAATTTTCTTTTTTACACAATTATTCAAAAAAAAGTTATATAAATATGATTTTGGACGGTTTTTCAAAGGCCTATAATATTCAATTGCACTAAAAACGTTTACTTCAATATTTTCACTATTAAAACTTATTAATGACCAAACAAAAAGAAGTACACGCAGAGAAAAACATTTCTCAATATGGTTGCCTCAACAATATTATTTTCATTGCAGAGAAAATTTTCCATCGCAAACATTCTTATTGTTGAATATATTTTATTCTAAAAACAATTTTGTTGTAGCAATTATACATTTGTTCTCAACTCACAATTATATTGTTGGTACAACATGTTTACCAATATGTTTAAATTAGAACCGCATTATTGTTGTTAAAATTTCATGTGCAAACAAAATATTTTCAATACCTGAATATATTATTTTGTTTGTAATTTTGAATTGACAACAACATGTTTTGTATTGGCAACAATATACATTATTAGTACTTGGCAATAAGTATACTTGTTGATTTTTATTCAGTTTAGTTTGCTTCTTGTATTGAGCTAGTTGTCTGTCGGCAAGATAAAAATGTATAAGAAAATATGCTGAATGTATATTTAAAAAAGTGAATTATTGAAAATTAATTATTTTAATTAATATTAAACTAGAAATAAGTAAATGTTTCATATTGTCAAAATATTGTAAATGGATAATATACAAAAAAAATACATAATTGGTTATCTTCGGAGTGCTAAAAAAATGTTTCAGCTTGTACATGTATTCAAGAAATTTCTCAGGTTTCATCATTCACAGGTGATAAATTTATTTTCTTATACTAGTGATTTATTTTACATAACTAAATTATAATTAATATTAATAAAAACTTCCATACGATAAATGAATTTGCTTTTATTTATTTTTAGGCATAATTAATTGTTTTTCGACGCTAAGTACCGTTATTGTGATTCAACTATATTATTGCTGTGTGCATGAATCAAGTATATATACAACAAAAATATTGTTGTAGATCAACAATATTTTTATCATCACGTATATATACAACAAAAATATTGTTGTGGATCAACAATATTTTTATTGTGATTTAACCATTTTATTGTTGTATACATGAATCAAATACATATACAACAAAAATATTGTTGTAGATCAACAATATTTTTATTGTGATTTAACCATATTATTACTGTATACATGAATCAAGTATATATATATAACAAAAAATATAGTTGTAGATCAACAATATTTTTATTGTGATTTAACCATATTATGGTTATATACATGAATCAAGTACATATACAACAAAAAAATGGTTGCGGATCAACAATATTTTTATTATGATTCAACCATATTATGGTGCTACATCTAACCATAATATAATTTACAAACAACCATAAAATTTAACCATAATATGACAGTATTCGGTTATGGTTGCTATTCACCATATTTTTTCTTTGAGTGTAGTCAGAATTAGAGATCCATAATACACTTCCGATTTTTCTTTTTATTTCTTCGTCAATGATAGTACTTTTAACGTTGGAAATTTTGATGTTAAAAATAAAATTTATGTAAGCGAAGCCGTTTTTGGATGTACCACAGAGTTAAAAACCCTTCTGCCCTGCCAAAGGCGGGCTATTAAAACAATATTGTTCGATAAAAAAAAAAAAAAACTTTCATTATTTAGGATCTATAGCTGAATTATAGAAGAAATGACAAAAAATGAAAAGAAAAAAAATAGGCTGAATAAAGTTTTTACAAGTTGTAAATTACAACAGTATAATTAGTTTTTGGGTGAATATTCATAACAGTTATGGGTTATTTGACATTATAAAAAATAACCCAAAATGTTTGGCGATTATTCATTTTGCTATTTGGCTGATGATTCAACAAAATTTTGGGTGATTTTGTAAATATTTTGGGTTTTTGTTTACAAGTACACAAAGATCCAAAAAATTGGGCCTTTGTACATTTTTGTGTTTTAGGCGATTTTCCCTTGAACGGTTATTCGTACAGCATTTAACCCAAATGTATAGACGGACGGACATTGCCATTCTGCCAAAAAATATTTTAGAATTCTAAAAATGCATGTTTTTACTAACTAATAAATAGAAAAAATAGAACACGATCATCAGAATTCGGATATCACCTTTTCCTGAATTAGCCGACATTTTCGACCCATTTAACCCAAATGTATAGACGGACGGGCATTACCATTCTGCCAAAAAAATCTTAAAATTCTAAAACTGATTTTTTACCTAATAATCAATAAAAAAATAAAACGTGATCATTAAAATATTGATATCACCTTTCCCTGAATTAATCGCCATTTTCGACCTTTTTTACCCCAATGTGCGACTGTCTTGTTGTTAAAACAACAAAGATTTGTTCGCCTCAAAGTGTTGGGTAACTAATGTCTACTTGAAAGAAATTATAATTTAATTTTTTTTTTTTTTACATACGGAAGAAAGTCTTTATTTTGTAACTTAGCTTCAAGAAATTGTATTATCTTAATCAGTATTTTTAAGTTTCACAAACGATTCTACTCGCTGCATAATACACGATGGAACCGAATATGCCAGTATTGGAATAAGAATTGCCTGAGAATAATCAAATGTACCACCCATCGTGCGTATAGTAATTATCTAATACAAACGTATTTATCATACATAATTTATTTTTACCGAAAATAAAACACTGAATTATTGAGCAACACTGCACAGTGGGGCAGAATTGAACATTTTTGGAAATAAATCTGTAACTTTTAATCGGCTGATTAGATTTGCGGCTGGTTAGAATAGGCGTAGCAGAGGAATGTACAATGTTAAGTTTGGAAGGGGAACATAACGTATTCCTCAAGGGCGGAGCTAAAGGGGCTTAAAGTAGGGTACCTTTGACATATACAATTTTTAATAGCTTGCCAAATTCCGATTTCAATTATTTTTATATATTCTTGTAGGCCTTGACAAAAAAAATCCATTTGTGCTAAAATACGGAAAAAATAAAATTTTTCGTGTCTTATTAAACTTTAAAGTGGCGTAGTTTCGGTTCTATAAAAGATATTGATATTTTTCTATATAACGAAGAATTGTGTAATTTTTTGCAATTAAAGTAAAATTTTTGTAAAAAATAGTTTTTTTGAGAAACTATAAATATTTTACCTGTAATAAAATCTTTGTTAGTAAAGATATCTTAACAAATTTTTCAATAATTATATACTTTATCGTATAAAACGGGAAAGTGAAAAAAATATAATATTTTTGTAAAAGGAATCCCACAATTCCAAAAACAAAGGTCGAAAATCCTAAAAATGGGTTTTTCACATTTTCGGCTATAAAATCCACATTTTTCCGAAGTTCCGTAGATTTCGATTGAAAACTTTTAACAACATATTATAGATTCCTAAACTGCATTCCGTTTGCCGATTCGTACTTTGGGATTTTAGAAAATATAGACTAAATTCAAAACTTTCATGTGAAATGGGTCAAATTCGGGAGGGTGTGTACCTTGACCACTTGAGTTATTGGGCTTGTTTTTTAATTTAAAGTCATCTCTGTGAAGATACCTTTCAGAAAAAGTATAAAATTATTATATGTTGTTAAAGAAAATTTTATTTTAGACAAAAAAGAGTGAAGACACTTTTTCGGTAAAAAAAAAACACAAAACATTGACATCAACAGATGGAATGAAGATGTGTTTGATGACGGATCTGTATATGTTCTCAGTAGCGATGGTGTGTCTTCAGATAGCAGCGAAGATTATATTGTTGAAGTCTCACCAGTTGTCTCTAATACTACAGCCATTGAAAGCGTAATTAATTTAATAAAATGGTGCAATAACAGTGAATTGTTTTCCACTAAGCACATAAGCAATCTTTTGGCTCTCCGTATTGATATTTCGAATTCGATGAAACCAAAAATACAAACAAATATAACTGATTATATGTCAAACAAAAATTAGTTGTAAATTTGGCCATTGTGCAGTCCATCCCTCTTAACTTTATTGTTATTATTTAATATTTTTTTTTTAATACATATGTAAAATATTTTAGTTTTTTAAACTGAATTGTTATGTTTTTTATTATAATTTATAAAAATACATTTAAAGGCGAACATAGACACATACTGCAGAGAGATATTGCCGATGAACCCTCGTATACGTGTGTGTTTGATGATTTTTCTACACATTCATCAATCAAAATTTTATTTTGTAAATTTTCACAGAATATTTTTATAATATTTATTTGTTCTTTCTTTTAAATTGAAATATAGAATATAAACTTTCATAATTGACAAAAATTCATTCGACACAAATGTCTGCAGTAAGAGTTCATTATACCCTTCACCACAGGTGTAAAGGGTATATATAAGTTTGTCATTCCGTTTGTAATTCCCACAATTTTCGTCGGAGAGCAAAAAAGTTTACATTTTCGGAATCCTTGTAAGAAATGATGACGATAGGACCATGTCCGTCCGTTCGTCCGTCCGTCCGTGTGTCGGTTGAAATGGCGTTTATGAAGCCAACCGATACTGACATATATAATATATATATATCAAACGATCGGAAATGCTTTCGAGAATTTTGCTATTGGAATTCAGCAAGATCGGTTCATACAATGCGGAGATATGTTAAAAAAAACCGGTTTTTAGAACCGGTTTTCCAGTTTCTGAAGCCTCTGTATATACTAGGGACTTCGTTTTTACAAAGAAGTCTCGGACATTTTTTTCTGAATTTTTGTTCTGAAAAAATGAAATAAATCGGTTCAATAATAACTGAGATATCGGAGAAAACGCATTTTTTATTTTTTAAAGCCCTGGTTTAAGCTATAGATTTTTATTTTTACACAGATCGGTCTCAAATATTTTTATAAAATTTCGGTTTTTTGAATCAGCAGGATCGGTTTATAAATGGCGGAGATATGCTTTAAAAACCGGTTTTTGAAATCGGTTTTTCAGTTTCTGAAGCCTCTGCATATACCAGTGACTTCGAATTTTCAAAGGGGGCTCGGAAATTATTTTCTGAATTTTTGTTCTGAAAAAATGAAATAAATCGGTTCAGTAATAACTGAGATATCGGGGAAAACGAATTTTTTATTTTTGAAGCCCTTGTTCAAGCTACAGATTTTTATTTTTATATAGATCAGTCATAAATGTTTTTATAAAATTTCGTTTTTTTTAATAAACCAAATTCGTTTATAATCAACAGAGTTATGGCCCAAAAACAAATCTGTTAAGAGTATAAATACACACACAAACATGTATATTAAGCATTGTAATGACTATTAGTGACGTTTTTTGTTATACCCTACACCACCATAGGTGGGGAGGGTATTATGCGTTTGTGCTGATGTTTGTAACACCCAAAAATATTGGTCTAAGACCCACCTTAATTTATACCAATCGGCTTAGAATCACTTTCTGAGTCGATTTAACGATGTCAGTCCGTCCGTCCGTCTGACCGTCTGTCCGTCCATGTAAACCTTTTAATCAAACTACAGGTCGCAATTTTGAACCAAAATTTATGAAATTTGGTACTCAGCATTTTTTTGGTCCAGGGACGAAGCCTATTGAAATTGGTTATGATCGGTCCATTATTTCACCTAGCCCCCATACAAATGTCCTCCCGGAAAATGGTTTAACGATCATAAATCCCTTAAATATAGCAATATTTTAATATTATTTGGCACATATAAGTTTCATATAAGTTTAAATAAGTGTGCCGAGTTTTAAAAAGATCGGTCCATAATTACTCATAGCTCCCATATAAACCCCTTTCCAAAAAATCAATTTAACGCCCATAAATTCTACTAAAATGTTAGTATCAAGTTAATATTCGACACAAATAAGCTTTATATAAACATAAATGATAGTACCAAATTTTATAAAGATCGGTCCATAATTTACCATAGCTCCCATATAAGGCCCCCTCTCGGGAATCACCCAAAAGTGAATAAATTCATATAAATGTAAGCATCAACGTAATATTCTGTATATGTATGTCTTATTTTACACTTATAAGTATCGGTCCACATTTGGGTTCATGTCTAATAAAAGACCCCTCCCCGAAATATACTGTATGGTGTAGGGTATCATATGGTCGGTCCTGACCGACTATATCTTTTTCTCTCGTTTTTTGTATAGACAAGTAGTTTAGTTAGAAACAGCAGTAATATAATGAATAACAGTGTTGTTGTTCTTTGTATATGCAGCCAGTTTGTATATACACACATAAAAAAATATATAAATATGGAATTGTTGTTGTTGTTTATTTTTTAAAAGCAAAGCCTGCTATGATTGTTTTTTTTTTATATATTAAAATTTTCGTAGTTTGAAAAAAATTTAGATTTATATATGTGAAAATATGAAAGCATACGATAAGGCGAAAATTTTATTATTTGTCGGTAATATAGTAATATGATGTCGATAAGATACCTCTGTCAAATAATTATATGTGCAATATTTGTTTTCTGGTTTTTATATATTCCAAGAGTGATAAAAATTTTTTTGGTTTATAATTTTTTTCACTCTTATCTACTGTCCTTATTAGCAAAATTTTAGGTTCCTCTTGGCATTGTATTCGAAGTACCGTTATAATAAACAAATCATTCTCTAAATTTTAATAGAAAATAATTATATGTGCAAATTGACTTTTTTACTCAACAGACTGACATAAAGTTCACAGTTTGAACCTTTTAACCAATTAAAGTTAAAATTAAAGTTATTTGGGGAATATTTAAGACGATTGGATCTAAAAAACCAAATTTTTTGTATTTTTTAGTTAAATTTATAGCCAAAACAAGTCACCAGGTCGTGAACTGTCAGTTGAAGTGCTGAAATCATTAAAATAAGACGAATATTTATGTAAAATTCCGAAAAATGATGTATATAGAAAATGTTTATCATAATACTGTTGATAATTTTCAAAAAATCTGAGAAATTGCTATGATTCTAGGAGCGGTAACCCATAATCAATTGCTGATAAGTGGGACTTAATGACATTTTTCGAAGAAAACAACATTTGTTACAGACAAATAAAGGCAAAATGAACGGTTTTTAATAAATGGATGTGTGCATAAATTAATAAAAGTGGTTTTAGATTAAAATTATAACTCTTGGGTGGGAAAAATATAACTTATAGAGCGGTACAAAAATACACAAGCAGGATTTTATGATTAATATACTTTTTTGGTTAAAAACTTTAATTACACCATGAGTTCATGTGTATAAGAGATAAAAAATATTATATTTAGATCATCCAAGTATTTATCATAAATATTACATGGGTATTCGACGTCTACAAAAGACATGCTTGAAGCGTAATCATAGTGTCGAATCGCTCATAATGTAAATGAATTTTAGTTATAGATAGAAGTTGAAAATATTTATTGGATGTAGCAAAATTAATTCACAGCACAACATAAATTTACTGGACAAAAATTCAAATAGCTTCGTTAATGAATTTCGTACTTAAATTAGATTTTTCAGTAAATTAATGTGACGATGTTACTATATCGGGTTTCAAAATCGGTTTTTAAGTCACAAAATATCATATTTCTGCAGCGACCAGCAATGATCTTTAGACCTTTATGACATAAGGATTTCCAAAAAATAATTTCTGCTAAGATATATTTAGATTCAGAGATATATGACAATATTAAATGTTTCAAATTGATTTTATATTAGTATACTACAGTTTTGACCTATATATTTAAAGAAAAAAAGGACGAATCGATATAACGAAAGATGCATCTGGTAACGCTATATTAGGACAACACAATTCCTTAACAACTATCATGAATATTGAAAATTAACTTTATTAAAATAAAGGATTTTTATAAAATTCCTGTCGTGCACATATAATTATTTTCTATGAACAATTTTAAAATCAATTAAATTTTGCCACAAAATACACAATAGAAATAAATTTTTCATTTGACTTATAAAGCTCTAATAAACATTAAAAGTATAAAAAAGATTTGAATTTGAAAATCCTATTTTTGAAGAAAATAAATTACTTTATAGGTATGCACATATAATTATTTGACTGGGGTAGTAAGATGGTAATATGGTGAAGGATATCAAAGATTCGGCACAGCCGAATCTTTTTTCAATTTCATTTTAAAATCAAAACGATTTTGATTTTTCATACTGCATTGTTGGTGTGACACACACATTTAAAAGCTCTCTCAATTTTGCTAATACATACTTATTGCTTGAGCTAATGCAGTATGTGTCTATGGGCCGCTTAATGTATTGGACTGAATTGTTACGTTTTGTTTTCTTGTTATTATCAAATAAAATTGAATTAAAAAAAATTCAAAAGTGTTTTATTTAAGTTTTTGAAGTAAATTTACTCAATATTCGAAAAAAATAAACGTCCAGAAATTAGAATAATTCAGAAATTAGAATTGCCTCAAAAACAAAGCGGTTCTAATTTGTGAGCGTCTACTGTATAGAGTTATTTAATGGAATGTTAGGAAATGCCGTCCGGATTACCAAATAATCCAGATTATTGAGTTATTATATTCATTAATTGCTTAAAACATTTTCTCTTTAAATGAACTCCTCTAGCCTTTTTTGATTTTCAAAAATACCTTAAAGGGCTAAAATGTTCATATATCAACAACGAAGACAATAATTTCTTATTTCCTATTATTAATTTTATTTGTACAGAACCATCCATTTAAGCTATTTATCCGCAAAAAAAGTCAAGATTTTTTATATTTAACAGAAATTTTCACCTTCACACTTCAAATCTTAAATAACTTAACAAATTTTATGGACTTACTTCTAATAGAAATTATTTATGAATATAATTACAAAAATTTTTGGAAATGCTTAATGAAAAAGGAATTATAGTTCAAAAATAACAAAAAATCACACAGAAAAAAGTTTTTACATAAATATAAAAATTTAGTTTCATTGATTTTAGTTCACAATATTTAAGAATAATTTCTTAAATATTCAAACTTTTTTCTATATGAAACAAAAGTCAAGAAGACTTAAGCAAATTATTTAAATTGTATTTAATAATTTGATTTGTAATGAAATGTTTGAAATTATCTTTGGAAAATTTTTAGTTTTCATTTTAATTTTAGGAATATATTGGGATCATTCAACAAAATAGAAGCGGTGTTAATAAAATTATGTACATATGTGCTGCAAAATGGTATCAAATTTATGCAAATTGCTAAACATTACTTTCCAATAACTTTTTCTTAAAAATTAAAATTTTTCATGAATATTTTCTATTATAACTCTTTTTATTTAGCATTTGCATTAGAATCTTATACAAATAAATCAAAATTTAAGCAAAATTTTTGTAAAATTCCTAAAATTTTCTTTCATAAGAAACAATTTAATAATATCTATGAACCAAATTTTATTTTTTATGAAAAAAGTTTGGGAAAAAAAATTCATGTTCGATTCTTAATATTTATGAACAAATTTTTAAAATATATGTATTATTTTTTTCTGTGTGCACTTAAAAACATTGGATTATTTTCCAAATTGGTTATAAATAAACTACCTCAGCCGATGACAAAACCACTAGGTGAGATAAAAAAATAAAAATTCGTGCCAAATTTTAATCAACCTATCTTTATAATCATGCCAAAGTTTGCCTTGCTGCTCAGCTACTGAATACTCCTGTCATAAAATTGAGTCAACTGTTATATAATTCAGACAGTTAATTAAAAATTATAGATTTATTTCCAACATTTTTCGACTATGCGACTGTACAATATTTGGTTAAATGAGTTTAAGTAAATAAGTTATATATGTTTATCTCGATAAATATCTAAGAATTCTTAAGCATTAAGACTTCTTTGAAGATATTTTTATGGGTGCTATGAAAATGTGCGTTTTTATAAAATTTATAAAAAAAGTACTTACATTGTATTATATGCTGAATAGTAACCATTATAAACTCCATCCATTAATAACAGTTCAGATTTATGATTCGGCATTTCAGCTTGGCAAGAAAATACCTTGTCTTGGAATTCGCAACTTAAAATTTCTGCATTGGGTTGAATTTCATGTGTAGCATTTGTGTATAGTGTACTATTTTTAATATCGACAAAAATACGTTCCCGACTCTCTTCCATACGTCCCCAATTGTACATGAAACATTCAAACATACTATTTGGATAAATCGATGCATACAACTCACACTGATGATAAGTTCCGCCGTTATAAATATCAATTATTTTACAATGTCTTGTATACGTCTCATGTTTGGAACATTTTACAGTCGACTTGCCGATTTCTAATTGTACTCTGGTATCAAAATTAGTCTTCTGAGGTGGTAAAACTTTTATTGTTATTGAATCTTGTTCAATATCACCATGTACACTTTCAGCTTCTAGTGTCCAAATAGCAGCGGAAGAAGCTGAAGTATCCGAAACTTTTATGCCACACAAATTCTTTGCGTATGGTAGTATGTATTCGCTTCGTTCAGTTTTAATGGGTTCAGACGCATTTAAGTCAATTTGCACTTTTTCATAATCTGTTAAGAAACATAATGAGTGTTAACGTTGAAAATTTTCTAAAAGTGGCATAAAAAGATGTTTTCCAAAAAAAGTGTCACGACAAAATGATTTATAATTGCTTCGCAATAAGGTTGAGAGTGAAATCCAAAAGTATGTTTTGAGTTTTGTCTCGAAATGGATATCATTTTAACCCATTAATGTCCACTGTTACATATATGTAACGCGGCGAAGTCTAACTTTTAAACTAAATTGTCAAAAAACAAAATATTATAAACCTAAATTTGGTTATTAATTGCACGCAGAGAAAAAACATGGTTACAGCATGATTACTACAACTATTCAATGTTTGTATAGCCGTTTTTCATTGATTTGAATAATACCGTGTTCATTATAGCAACGTTTATGATTCACAATCAAAATTTTAATATGGTTGAAACCAAATTTATGAAAAATCCAAACATTTAGTCAATTATACAACTATTCAGTTAATTCACAACCATTCAGTTAATTTTACAAATTTAGTTAATTCTACAACCATTAAGCTAATATTATTATTTGCTTTTAATAACTTTTGAATACACATTTTTGTGTATCAGTCCCGTAGTTTGTTAGTATATTAATTCTCATTTAGTTTAGACATGAACAAGTATAAATTGACAAGGTTTGTTTTTATCCAGTATGATGAATGTACCACATATTGTGGTACAAATGTATATAAATATGAAAACATGGAATTATATATATGACAAAATGGGATTATATATATACACAGAAAAAAGTTTGTACATAAATATAAAAATTTTGTTTCATTGATTTTAGTTCATAATATTTAAGAATAATTTCTTAAATACTGAAACTTTTTTCTATATGAATCAAAAGTCAAAAAGACTTAAATAAATTGTTTAAATTTTATTTAATATTTTATTTGTAATGAACTGTTTGAAATTTTCTTTGGAAAATTTTTTGTTTTTAATTATTTTTAGCTACACATGTATTGAGATCATTCAACAGAAGCGCTGTTTAAAAAAATTATGTTGCAGAATGGTATCAAATTTGTGCAAATTTCTATTTTCTATTATTTTGTAGCAACTTTTTCTTGGTAAATTACTATTTATTGCTAATATTTCCTATTTTAACTATTTTTATTTATCATTTGCATTATAATCTTATAAAAATAAATCAAAATTTTTGCAAAATTCCTAAAATTTTCATAGAACAATTTAATAATATCTATGAAAAAAATTTTATTTTTTATGAAAAAAGTTTGTGAAAAAAGTCATATTCGATTCATACGAATCGAATTTTTTTTTTCCCAAACTTTTTTCATAAAAAATAAAATTTGATTCATAAATATTATTAATTTGTTTTTTATGAAAATTTTAGGAATTTTGCAAAAATTTTACTTAAATTTTGATTTATTTTTATAAGATTCTAATACAAATGCTAAATAAAAATAGTTAAAATAGAAAATATTAGCAATAAATGGCACTATTCTAAGAAAAAGTTGTTGGAAAATAATGTTTAGAAATTTGCACTAATTTGATTCCATTCTATAGCATATATGTATATAATTTTATTAAACAGCGATTCTTCTGTTGAATGATCCTAGTATGTAGCTAAAAATAATTAAAAAAAAATTTAAACAATTTGCTTAAGTGTTCTTGACTTTTGATTCATAAAGAAAAAAATTCTTATATTTAAAAAATTATTCTTAAATATTATGAACTAAAATCAATGAAACAAAATTTTAAGGAAATGTTTGAAGTTTTCTTTAGAAAATTTTTAGTTTTTAATTAGTTTTAGCTAAATATTGGGATCTGTAGAATAGTATCAAATTTGTGCAAATTTTTAAACATTATTTTCCAACAACTTTTTCTTGAAAATTGTCATTTATTGCTAATATTTTGTATTTTAACTATTTTTATTTTGCATTTGCATTAGAATCTTATAAAAATAAATCAAAATTTAAGCAAAAAATTTTTGCAAAATTGTTAAAATTTTCACAAACAACAATTTAATAATATCTATGAACCAAATTTTATTTTTTATGAAAAAAGTTTGGGAAAAAAGTCATGTTCAATTCATAATATTTATGAACAAAATTTTTAAATATATGGACTTTTTTTCTGTGTAAGAAAAGGTTATAAACATTATTAAATCGAATCATTGAATGATGAAAAAAATTATAAAGTGGATTCACAATAATGATTACGTTCAAATATACATATTTATTTTTAACTGTAATCGTATATTACAATCCAGTGTAGGAAAATTAAAATATTTATCGGTATCAACTCAAGTAATGTAATTTGTATATCTACACCATTTTTAAGTGAAATTGGGAGCGCATTACATAAAATTGAGAAATTGAGAAATTAATATTGAGAAAATTACAATTAAAATTAAGAATTTAAAGTTAATATTGAGAAAAATCCAAATGAAATTTAGAATTTAAAGTTAAAATCGAGAAAATTTCATATGAGATTGGGATTTTCAAATTAATATTGATAAAATTCCAATTGGAATTAAGAATTTCAAATTAATATTGTGAAAATTCTAAATGAAAGTGAGATATTCGATTTCATATTGTCAAAATTCCACATGTAAATTAGATTTTCAGTTTGATATTGGGAAAATTCTTATTAAAATTAAGAATTTCAATATGATATTGATAAATATCCAAAGGCATAAAAATTCTATCGTATTAAGTATTATTAAATATATGTAATATTTTTTTTTTCGCAAACGTCCAAATAATTAAAAAATTTACTTGTATACAATTTATAAATAATCATTAATAAGTAAAAAACTGTCTTATAGATTCACTGACATATTTTTAAGCGTCAATTGTTTCCCCGAAGAATACAAGCTCCCGATGTTTGAAAGATTTTCCATTGATACTTTTAATCTTGATTTTACCCTGCTTTTAACTTTGAGCCAAATGAAATTCATAATTTTAAGCATCAGTAAATAAGTATAATTCTTAACAATGTCGACAGAAATAATAAAATTACGCATGCAATATTTAATTTAATTTTCTCAAAATTAAGATTTAAAAATATAATAAAAACATTCCAATTTAATTTGGATTTTTCCAACTTTCATATGAAATTTTCTTAATATCAAGTATAAATTCTAAATTTCATTTGGAATTTTTCCAATATTAAGTTGAAAATTTAATTTACATTTGAAATTTTCTCAATATTAAGTTGAAATTCTCATTTTCATTTAGAATTTTCTCAATATCAACTTTCATTAAGAATTTTCTCAATATCAACTTCTTTTTCTTAATTCCACTTGAAATTTTCTCAATATTAACTTGAAATTCTTAATTCAAATTGGAATTTTCACAATATTAACTTGAAAATCTCAATTTGATTTGGAATTTTCTCGATTTTAACTTGAAATTTTAAATTTCATTTAGAATTGAAGTTCTCAATTTTATTTATAATTTTCTCAAATTTAACTTGAGATTCTCAATTTAAACTGAAATTTTCTAATTTTCACTTAAAAATGGTATAGAACGAAGTATTAAAAACGATACCAAATCGTTAAATGACATTATTCAGGTTAAATTTTGTAAATGAAATATAAAAATCTTAATAAATATGGCTCTGTTATTGAAATAAACTTACAGGAAAAATATAAAATATCAATGTGAGCACTTCAGCTTTTGTTTTGTTAAAATATAATTCATTATCTGGTGTGTTCGAAATTCGGAACATTTTTACTTCAATTTGATTTACAGAGCATAGAAACTGCAGAATTTATTTTTGAAATAATAACAACATAGAATTTTTTTTACCGCACCACAGTGTCACATTTGGCAGTTTTAGAACGACAAAATTCCAGTTTTGGAGATGTTGGTCTGAAATTGTATATTCTATTAGTAGATAAGGCTGTAAACATTCCCACTAAAAATGGGCGGGTAGAAACACTGCCATTTCCATACTGAAAATAAAACCTTATTTGTATGAATTTCCTTTATTTTATTGAAATAAGGGATATTTTAAAAATAGGCGTTGCAAGATCTAATCACAACAATTTTATAACAAATTTTCAGCCATTATCTTAAAATGTTTAAATAATTCTTAAAAACTTGCTTCACATTTTTTTCTTTATATTAAAAGATCGCAAAAAGTCGCAGCCAAAATTCTCAAATATAATTTTTTAGATATTATTTTATATAACAACGTATTTTTTTATTAAGAAGATTTGAATGCCTCGATATTTTTCATTCCGAAATACGTATTTTTTTATTAAGAAGATTTGAATGCCTCGATATTTTTCATTCCGAAATACAGGGCCTTGAAATTTCAGAAATCGCACAATTTTGGGACCCGAAAATTTTCTGAACTACATTTTGAAATTTTTTTAGCTCAAACTTAAAGCTATTTACCTTTAGAATTCACCCATAACATAAAAGCACTTTTTCGGAAAGCAGGTTTAAAAATATCGCCATTGATGTGTTTTCGTAACACTAACGATTTAGACGATCCGTGTGGCTTCAACACCTAATTTTGGAGGGCCTATTTGATTTTTTTATATTATCTTTAAGACAACATATTAATCTAATAATAACTGTAAAAAGGTTAGCATTAACTGCATAATTAGTGTTCGGAAATGGGTTAAATAAAAAACCATAGATTATAACATAGATATGAAGCTTAAAAAAATTGAAAAAAAAGGCACACGTACTACAATTGTTTTTGTTTTCAATGAAAAATTTTACTAACACATTCATAGACTTAGGTTTTTTTGACAACCGAATTAGGTTTTTGAAAACTGATCTTCATATCTATGTTATAATCTGTGTAAAAAACAATATTTTCAGTATTTATTTTTTAACCTAGCAAATTATAACATAATAATTTGGATACATTTATTATATAGCGAAAAAAATCATATCAATATCTGCAGTATTTACTGAGATATACGAAGTTAAAATAAACATATTCTTTACAAAAGCTGTAAATAAAATTGAAATATTTTTAAAAGTTGCAACTTTGAAAATCCATAATTTACGCTATAGACACTTTCCAAAACATTAAGTATTTTTTCCATAATATATGATATGTTTACTAATAAATGCGAAAAAAATTACTTCAATTAATAAGCTTTTATTTTCGTATTTTTGTCGTTCTAATTTGAATAAATATGACACTATGCGCACCGACGGCATATAAATATTATTAAAGGTACTTTCAGACGATACTATTAAGTATTAAGATTTTTCGACAGTAAAATATTACGTATTTCATCGGCATGTCAAAAAATCCAATAGAAAATCCTAAAGTAGTTTACACGGTAATACATATATTGTATATTTTTTTTTTTTTTATTTAAAATTCCTTTTATAAATATTTTATTGTTTTTACTTTTTGTTTATGAAAAATATAACATAAAAATCAAAAGTTTTTGAATAATTTCAAAAAATTTAAAATACCATTGGTATTTTCAAAAAAAATCATAAGTAATTTTTCATAATCAAACAATTTGTATTCAGACGATAAGTAAATATTTTAATATTCAAATTTTTGACAAATCTTAACATTAAATAATAACGTCTGAAAATACCTTAAGAAAATATTTTCTATAATCATTTTTAATAAAAATATGTATTTGTAATTCGTAATTTTGTAAAAAAAAAAAAAAAAATATATTTCAAAAATATTCCCCATGGGATTTTTGTCATATAGATTACTTTCAAGTGCAGTTTTGTCAACAAGTTTTTTAAGTTTAAACCTTCTTCATAATGGCCCATATGTAATTACTACTAAAAAAAAATAAATAAATATTGGAACAAAATTGTTTATTTTTCACATATTTTGCAAAAAAAAAAAAAAAAAAAAACACCCATGGTGGTGTAGAGCATAAAAACTACAAAACTGCAACAAATAAGTTTTCGCTGCATATGTGAAGACCGACATCGAGTATAATTACTAATCGTACTCTCTCTCTCAGAGCACAAGTACTGAAGTGTAGTTAACCGTTGTTTGTCGAATAACTACGAGTAAAGCGTGGATTAGTTGATTGTTTATGTGACGTTTCCTCCCGCGAAGGAAACAGCTGATTGTTTATATTGCTTGTATTGTAATGCTAACAATTATTGAAACTTGACGTTGATGTGATATGATGTCTAATTCTGTTGAAAACATAATTTTCTTGCGTTGTTCCTTGACAGTTGTTAACAGTGTTGCCAAACAATCTTTTTTTCTTACAATTAAACAAATATTTAACGAAATAAGAAGGAAAAGCCACTAAATAAACAAAGAAATAAATTAACAAAAATAATTAAATACACAAACAATTAAATAGATAAATGTTTGGCATGTTTAATTTCAATCAGAGTTTCATTTTATGTTTTTTCTAGTAAATAATTTATGGTAACTCTGTGTTTTTTCTAGCAAATGCCAAAAACATATATCACGTTATTAATTTTGGATAATTGCACAAAATTCTTCCCATAAATAAACGGTACATCAACATCACATAAACAACCAACTAACCCGGCCTTAAGTAGCAACAGAAAAACATGTTCCGAAAAAAGTGAACACAAATGTAATGAACAAACAAAAAGTACTACAAGTATATTGTTCACTTCACATGGTACCACGAGTATTTTCATATTAAAAGTAGTGTTTATAAAAAACCGACTTTTCAAAAAACTGGTTTGACGGTTAACCGAAAATTGGGTAAAATAAAAAAACCGGTTTTTCGGTTAACCGTCTACTAAAAAACCGGTTAAACCGGTTAACCGACATTTAAATAATTGCTCTAATTTGAAGCTTAATAAAAATATTTTTGGTTAAAAAAAGTGTTTTTAAACTTATTGGTTTAAAGATGCACCAAATAATAAACAGTGCACTGCAGTGTTCTTTATAAATTGCGATTGATTTACATCGAAATTTTATAATACTTTTTTTCAGCCTTTAGGGTAGATTTCAAAAATATTCCCCATGGGATTTTTGTCATATAGATTACTTTCAAGTGCAGTTTTGTCAACAAGTTTTTTAAGTTTAAACCTTCTTCATAATGGCCCATATGTAATTACTACTAAAAAAAAATAAATAAATATTGGAACAAAATTGTTTATTTTTCACATATTTTGCAAAAAAAAAAAAAAAAAAAAAAACACCCATGGTGGTGTAGAGCATAAAAACTACAAAACTGCAACAAATAAGTTTTCGCTGCATATGTGAAGACCGACATCGAGTATAATTACTAATCGTACTCTCTCTCTCAGAGCACAAGTACTGAAGTGTAGTTAACCGTTGTTTGTCGAATAACTACGAGTAAAGCGTGGATTAGTTGATTGTTTATGTGACGTTTCCTCCCGCGAAGGAAACAGCTGATTGTTTATATTGCTTGTATTGTAATGCTAACAATTATTGAAACTTGACGTTGATGTGATATGATGTCTAATTCTGTTGAAAACATAATTTTCTTGCGTTGTTCCTTGACAGTTGTTAACAGTGTTGCCAAACAATCTTTTTTTCTTACAATTAAACAAATATTTAACGAAATAAGAAGGAAAAGCCACTAAATAAACAAAGAAATAAATTAACAAAAATAATTAAATACACAAACAATTAAATAGATAAATGTTTGGCATGTTTAATTTCAATCAGAGTTTCATTTTATGTTTTTTCTAGTAAATAATTTATGGTAACTCTGTGTTTTTTCTAGCAAATGCCAAAAACATATATCACGTTATTAATTTTGGATAATTGCACAAAATTCTTCCCATAAATAAACGGTACATCAACATCACATAAACAACCAACTAACCCGGCCTTAAGTAGCAACAGAAAAACATGTTCCGAAAAAAGTGAACACAAATGTAATGAACAAACAAAAAGTACTACAAGTATATTGTTCACTTCACATGGTACCACGAGTATTTTCATATTAAAAGTAGTGTTTATAAAAAACCGACTTTTCAAAAAACTGGTTTGACGGTTAACCGAAAATTGGGTAAAATAAAAAAACCGGTTTTTCGGTTAACCGTCTACTAAAAAACCGGTTAAACCGGTTAACCGACATTTAAATAATTGCTCTAATTTGAAGCTTAATAAAAATATTTTTGGTTAAAAAAAGTGTTTTTAAACTTATTGGTTTAAAGATGCACCAAATAATAAACAGTGCACTGCAGTGTTCTTTATAAATTGCGATTGATTTACATCGAAATTTTATAATACTTTTTTTCAGCCTTTAGGGTAGATTTAATATAATTTATAAAAACAACTTTTATGGCATCTTTTAGCACAGCTTTTGAAGCTTAAAAATTATCTAAAATTATTCTATAACGTATTTTTTCAGTTTTATTTTTCATTTTTCTAGCTTAAAATTAAATTATCGAAATTTTATAAAAAGGAAGCTTTAGACCTAGGATAATGTGCTTTATATTATGATTTATATTCACCGCATTCAAAGTTTTTCTCTCAAGGAAAAGTTTATATAATTTTTATAAAAAAATGTAATAAATATATCTGCATAAAATTGGAAAAATAAATAACATTTTTTCTGCTAAAAAGAGATTTGTTTTTAATTTTTAGATGATTATTAATCATTTAGAAGATTATTAATCAAGTACATTTTCTGCACTTATTTAGTTCTACTTTTGAAGTCTTTATTCTTGTTTTCCTATATAAAATCTTAATGTTACATAAGTATTTTCTTCTTTTGGAAAATTTCATTCGCATGAAATTAAAGTTTTTGTAAATGGAATGCTTAATTATCTATCTGAGTTATTTACATACAGTTGTAAAATATATTTAACTTCAAACAAGTAAATATATATCACCTGGCTACTTGTTTTAAATAGTTTAAAAATATTTTCTTATATTTTAAATTCAGGAAAAAGCAACTAAAGGACGAAATTTTGTGATATTTTTAGCAAATTTTTGAAACCGGTTAACCGACACAGAAAAACCGGCTAAACCGGTTAACCGAAATTGAATATTTCAAATTAACCGGTTCGCAAATAACCGAAATTTGAAGAAAAAACCGGTTTTTCGGTTAACCGGTTAACCGGTTTATAAACACTAATTAAAAGGCAAAGCTGAAATATAATTTTACGGGAAGTAAAAATAAACTGATCTATTTTATTACAATAAAATTTATGTTATGGTTTCTTTGCTCTGTTTTGTTCATGTTTAGAACAAATAAGTTATTTAATAATGATTTTTATTTTAAAAAATAATATTTTTTTTTTAAATTTAGATATGCAATAAGAGAAAAAAATCGGATAACAAAGATTTTTAAATTTAAGAAAGCAGAAATAAAAATAGAACTAAAATATATAAATTACAGTGAACTCGCGGTAATGTGAACATCCAATATAATGAACTATCCACTAATGTGAACACTCAGTTTTTTATATGGGCGCTCTAAATAGTGAACAAAGTTTAATGGCTTTAAATAGTGAACAATTTTTTTTTAAATTTTTGGGAATTTTTTAATTTGTAGAAGCATTTATTTTTAATGTTGGGAATCCCCGAATTAATAAATACCATAGTATGCCATTATTTTAAAGGTATTTAATGCTAGTCGCTTTATGTAACTTGTTGCGGTAGGTTCGTGAATTTATTTTTAAAATTAGTAATGTCTAAAAACAGTCGAAAGTTTTTATCCTTAAATGAAAAATGCGAAGTTGTGGAAAATTTTAAAAAGTAAAAAGTATAAAGTTGCAAAATCAACGATATGTTCAAAAAAAAATAAAAAAGACATTATTTTAAAATGTGTGAACAATAAGTTTTATGGACCCGGAAAACGCAAAACATTACGATCTTCAGAGCTTCCAAAAATGGAAAAATCGCTCTATAAGTGGTTCATTTGCATGCGGAATAAAAACCTCCCTGTAAGTGGGTTGATGTTGAAAGAGAAAGCCAAACAAATTCACAAAAACATAAGTGAAAACGGAAATGACTTCAATGCTAGCGATGGGTGGCTACAAACATTTAAAAAGAGATACGGAATTCGGCTCCTTCAGATAAGCGGTGAAAAACTTTCTGCGCAATCTCAGTTCGTAAATCCTTTTAAAATTAAATTGAAAGCAAAGATAGAAGATTTGGGTTTATCCAATGATCAGTTGTATAATGCCGATGAGTCTGGTCTATATTGGAAACTTCTCCCACAAAAGACATATGTAACGTCATTGGAGAAAAGCGCTCCAGGTGCAAAAATGGAAAAGCAAAGGATAACATTTTTATGCTGTGCAAATGCGTCAGGATCTCATAAAATAAAACTTTTAGTAATAGGAAAATCGAAAAATCCTCGCAGTTTTAAAAATTTTATCTGTCCCGTAAACTACAGAAATTCAAAGTCTGCTTGGATGACTTCTTCGATTTTTAAAGAATGGTTTCACAACTGTTTTGTGTCAGAGGTAAGTAAACATGTAAAAATAGTTCAATTGGGATTCTTACTGTTTTATTTTTCATTAAGGTGACAGATTTTTTTAACGAAGAAAGGATTACCAGTAAAAGCTTTACTCCTAATAGATCCCATCCACCAGAATCCGACCTTAAATCCGAGGATGGTTCCATAGAAGCTATGTTCATGCCTCCAAATGTAACGGCTCTGATCCAGCCAATGGATCAAAATGCAATTAGAATCACCAAACTTCATTATAGGAACAGTCTTCTGGCAACAATTATTGCAAAAGAGGGGGATTTGCTTGAATCGATGAAAAAAATCACACTTAAAGAAGGAGTTTCTATTCTAGAGGCATCCTGGAACCGAGTTGGTAAAGAAACTTTATCTAACTGTTGGAAAAATATTTTGAATATGGTAAATGATGAAGACGATCCTGAATTTAATGTTCATTTGAGCGTTTTAAAAGAAAAGTGGCAATCAGAGGTTAGATCTTTAGAAAATACTGCTGCAGATCTTCTACAGACATTGTGCCCTCAGGAAGTATTTACTGCTGTAAACATTAGAGATTGGATCAATAATCCTTGTGAGGACGTCACGCCATTTGATGAAAATGATTTAATTAGAGTCCGACGATGATGACGACTGTTTTATTGAAGCGCCTGAAAACAACATTAAAGCCAAAGAAGCTGTCGAAATTTTTAACAAATCTGTCCAATGGGCTGAATTTCAAATGGTCGATCAAACTGACATTAAAGTATTGAAAAAAATCAGGGAATTGGCGGTAAATAAGCTGGTCGAACAAAAGAAAAAACAGAAAATTATAACCGATTATTTCCATATTTAATTATATATGTATGTACCTATCTTTTTTCATTGTAAATTTTATTTATTTTTTTGTCGTAATATTTCGTTTGTTTTTTATGTACATACTACGTATGTACTCTTTATAAAATGGATTTTTAAAAACTTTTTATGTTCCAAATAAATTACAAAAAGTTTTTTTTAGTAATCTTTGCATTTTCATTCCTTGCAGAAATGATTTTTAGAAAGAATAACTTAGTAATATATATAAAAAAAATCACAATCGAAAATGTGAACAAATTCGAAAATATGAACTACCCCGACATTAATTAGTTCACATTATCGAGAGTTCACTGTATAAAATCAGAAAGGAGAACTAAAGTTTATTTTTTTTTTTTTAATTTAAAAATATTGTTGCATTTTTTGCATGCATATTCCGTTTTTATTTCAAATAAAATCAGAAAGGAGAACTAAAGTTTATTTTTTTTTTTTTTTAATTTAAAAATATTGTTGCATTTTTTGCATGCATATTCCGTTTTTATTTCAAATTCATGCATATAACTCCCAGGATTATAATCTTTTCGTTGAAAACCAAATGCCAAATGCCTACCAAACTGAACGTTGTACATGTAGTACTACGTTTAGTTTTACTTTCGCATCATACTCGACATGATCTATCTTGGTATGTTCGAATAAAATTGAACATGTCGGCAGTGTTCGTTATTAGCGAAATCAAATAACAACAAATAGTTATTCGAAAGTTTTGTAGTTCACAAATATGTATGTGTACATCATTTACATATTTGCGACCCTTCGAGTAAGTGTACATGCTTCGCCAGTACACGTGTACTCTACATATACAAATATATTTATGCAGATCTCTAATAAAAACATAAAAATTTACTATATAGTAATAAAATTACTGCTTTTGGAAAAAAAAATTAATAAATTTAAAATTACGATTTTTATACCCATTTCAAAGGAAAAGTCGAAACTTTTTGGGAATTTATAGGTAGGGAATTTGTTTAATAAAAAGCGATAATTCGAAATTGAAAAATGACCAAACCAAATCGATGGTTTTGCTTAGAATCTGTCTCACGTATTAGAGTCCAAAAGAAGAAACTCAACATGTTCTCGATCCATATAAATACTTGGTACTTTCACCAAATTTTTGTGTATTTATCGGGAATAAAGACAATTTTTTATGGAGAAAAAATATGTTATCTTCCTCATGAGAATCGGAAATTGTGGTAATATTTGTTTTTCTTTACTTTAGAGTTTGTTAGAATGTCAAACAATTTTACTCCTGCTACCACGTTGCAATCAAAAGACATAGAATAAAATCCAATATTTTGAATATAATTGAATGAAACTTTTCGAGAGGTCAACATCAAAAAGTCATTATAATACCACATTGCTCCAACATCGAGATCTGGAAAACTAGAACCAAACTTGAGAAACAAATACCATATTTACATTCAGCACTCCAGAATGCATTTAAATTAGTTGTCATCTACTCAGACCCAACATTTGTCGCGAAATTGTTGATATTTTTCTTTACACTAGGACACTCAGTAAATTATAACTTTGAATCATTCTTAATTCTTTTCAAATTATTTTTATTATATTCTCGTTCATAGAATTACCTCGAAATTTAAACCAACAATTTTTAATTTCACCAAAACCTTTCGGTACTTCCAAATATACAATAAATCCTTCACCGCTCAATATATTTAATGATGAACCCGGCCTTATAACCGCATCAATTTTCGAAATAGTTGCCCATAACAGTAATGGCATAATGAATTTAGAAAATTCTAATGTTAACATTTTTAACAAATAAATAATACGACTATTCATGCAGTAGTTCAGTAAAAAACTAAATATCTAACGTCTCTTTTTTAAGCTTTCTGCATTAACTCTATTGTTAAAGTCTCTGACAAGCTGTTTAATTTTTTTCCAAATCAAAGGTGATAATCACTAAATATAAATAAATACACATACATGTAACTAATTTAGACATTTGTTTTAGTATTAGTGGTCATCAATATATCTATCCATCAAAATATGTATGAATTATACTACAAAATTCTTTGATACCTTTATTAATTTGGTATAAGACTTTAAATTGTCATAACAAATAATACAAAATGTCATATATTTATAAATATTAACCCATTAAATTCAAAATGGCCTAAGTTCATTGACCAAAATGTTGAATTTAGGTATGAAAATATTTAAATTTTTATGTTATACTTAATTTATTCTTATTCTTATTTGATTTCTTAGTTAAAAACTGAAAATAAATAAAAAACGTAAATTAAGATAAAACTATTGCGTAAAATTTAACTATTTATATATGTATATGCCCATAATTTTTTTTTGTTATTAAGAGACTTAGGTCACTTTCAAAATAAATGGCTCATATATGTATTAAAGTGCCTCACGAAAAAAAGTTGCAAATGTACCCCTCTAGAAATGAAGATTAGTATGTTCTTATATGATTCCCAATATAATACATCTCAATGTTAAAATTTATGTGAGCTGGACCATTTTGAAAACACCTCTTAAACTTCGTATTTCTTTCAATATCATTATCAAAATTTTAATTATAAGTAAATTAACTTTATATTATAATAGTGGCATACTACGACCTTTAATATTCATTAATTAAATAATTATTATGTCTCTTTTCAGTCGCGGAATATTAAGATTTTACTAAAATTTTGTATCATATTTTCATTGTTCAAACATGTAATTTTATATATTTCGGAAATTTTTCAAAATATATTAAATTTTAATGTACCATAGGAATGGTCTATCCTGCTACTATTGAAGATAGCACATAATTAACCCTTTAAGAGCTAGAGGGTCAATTTTATACATTTAGTTCCCAAAAGCTTAAATTAGCAATATTTGCAAATAAGTCGCATGAAAGTACTTATTACACTTTTGATAAATATTGATAAATTTATGAAAAACTTAAAACGTTCATTTAAAACAGCGATAATAATCGAATAAAAAGAAGTTTTTGAAATTTAGCCACTATTTTACACAAATTTACAGCTTTTTTGATCAATTTATTATTTCGGGGACATTTATATCCTTATCAAACCATTTATTTACCGTTAAAATTAACTTAACCAATTATGGACCGAAAATACCAAAATTGTATTTGTGCTACTAAAGGGTTAAATCCACATATCAATAGTATTTAATGAGACCTTTCCAATGATGCCCTAAAATATAATTTATGATAGAAAATGTCCAAAATATTCAAAATTAAATAAATTACTTTTTAAAATAAAATCATTGAAAATTTTACAAAAATTTTAATTTCGCGAGAATGAAAACAAATTTTAAAATAGTTTTTGCTCAATATGCACTTATTAGACGTCGTTTTTCTATCACATGTTGTAATTATTTTGACAATTATTTAAAAACTGTGTACTCTGTTGTTCGAAAACCATATTTTTGGAATTATTTTAAAAATGGTCCGTCCACGTAAATGAAATAATTGAACCGAAATATTTTGGGAATTAGTTTAAAACATATCAATCTTTAATTTTAGGGGGGTACATTTGCAACTTTTTTTGTCCCCATACAAATCAAGGCACTTTAATATGTATGTATTAAAGAGTACTTAATAGTATAGTATAACACGAATTTTAAAGTACTTTTTTGTTGTTGTTAAAATGAATAATACATTGATAAGATTCTCTCACAATTGTTGTTGTCGTTGTTGGCAGTTTCTATTAAAAGATACTACATGGTATAACAAATTAATTTCAATAATATTGTTAATTGTTTAAGTCAACAACAAATATTACTATTAAATCGGTTAATTCTCTTCAGCTAACATTCAAACGTAGGGTTTTTTTTTTTTTTTTTTTTTGATCACTGTACTAATAACATATACGCAACCAGCAAGAAAAAAATATATACTTATGTATTTAATCCTTCCAAATAAAATTTTTAATTTATTTAGACCTTTACGTTACCGCTAAAATCCTATACCCATTCATCTTGACTATTGTTACCCCTAATATACACAGAAAAAATTATTACCCAACACACAGTGGGGTTAAACGCAAATATTTTTTGGTAATAAATCTGTATCTCCAAAACTACTGCTCGGATTAAATTGGAATGTATGGTAGAGTTGTAGAGGAGAACTTAAGCTTTCAGAAAAATCATATTGTAGTCACCCTCTGATAACACAAGATAAGCTACAGGGTGTCAAAATTGACTACCTCGATTATGTAAAAGTTAAAAAAAATCGTAACTTCTACAAATGAAGTCCGATTTTAAAGATTTTATATATATATATATATATATATATATATATATATATATATATATATATATATATATATATATATATATATATATATATATATATATATATATATATATATATATATATATATATATATATATATATATATATAAAGTGCTTGGCAAGGTAAAATAAGATTACTCACCTAAGTTATCTCTTACAGTTAAAAAGATATTTACACTCGAATTTTGAATTTTTAATTTTTCGCCTCGACTTTCTTTGGTTTTTCGGGAATAAGTCCTGAGGTATATGAGGTAAACATTTTTTTAAAATATTTTGTAATTTGCTATATATTTCAAAATAATATACTGAAAGAATTTTTGGATTATTCCAATGCGTCTAGACGTGAAAAATATTCAAAGTCAGCTCTATTGCCAATATTTGATCAAAAAATAGATTTAGAACGATTTGACACTAAACTGCTTCCCGCCCGGCCAAAAACAAATGCGGTAGAGCTCGCGTGACATTTTTATTAATCGATAAATATTTAACCTTTTTCCAAAATTCACCATTTTCAACCAATGCCTGATGTAGGGTGCAAACTCAAATCAATTCAAAATTTCTTTATTAATCATTTATGAAGCCTTATCTTTTGAAATATATAAAGAAACAAATTTTTTCTTTAACGGAACTTTGAGAAAAAAGTGGAAGAATTGTACTATATTTTTGTAAAAAATAGCCATTTTTCATACCAATTTCAGGGAGCTGACTTTGAATATTTTTCACGTCTAGACGCATTGAGATAATCCAAAAATTCTTTCAGCATATTATTTTGAAATATATAGCAAATTACAAAATATTTTTAAAAAAATTTTACCTCATATACCTCAGGACTTATTCCCGAAAAACCAAAGAAAGTCGAGGCGAAAAATTAAAAATTCAAAATTCGAGTGTAAATATCTTTTTAACTGTAAAGCCCAAATTACATTTACGCGTAGTCAGCAACAGTATCAGCAAAAACGATCAGCTGATCACTGTCAGTACAACATGTTGCTGCGGTTATAATTACAATTCAGCGTGGGCAGCCACAATTTACAACCACCATCTAGCTTTATTCTACTTGTGTATTTTAGCCTCTCATTTATTTGCTCACTTTCTTTGTCTCGCTCTCTATCTGAATGCAGCGCAGTGAATTTAGAAACAGGATGTTTTAAATTTAGTTTTTTGAAAAATTTAGTTTGAAAACAATGTTTCAATATTTTTATAGAATGTTTAGAATCTAAAAGTTGTACCAAAAATTGTAATTTTATTAAAAAAAAATTGTATTTAGTAAAAATAACCTAATATTTGCCTAAATTACCGCACGTAGTTAAAGGTCGTTTTTCAATTACAAAAATTTAACAAAAATATTAACATCACTTTAAAAAAAAATAATGTAAAATTCAAATAATTTTTTATAATTTTAAGAATTTGGAAAGGATAAAGAAAATTGACTTTCCTTTTTATATTAAATATTTTATAAGAAATAAATTGGAGGATTTTTTGGGAGAAACAATTATATATTTTACATTTACAATAAACTTGTCTATTAAATGAAGAAAAGTACTAATTGTATATTTGACTAAGAAGCTTGTATCCTTCTTCCTGTAGTTTTGATACTAAAGATGTTAAGACATGTTTTCGCTATAACTAAACCATTTAACGACATTTTATGCTCAAAATAAATCTGGTTTTAGTATATCTCCGATAATTAAAAATATTGTACAAACATTTTCAGTATAACTGAAAACCTCTGTGTAGCACATAGATTAGTGTGTGTCCAAATTAAAAAGTGAGGTTATGAGGCAAAATCGCTAATTATTCCAAAGTGGATAAAAACTCATACTTAATTTTTATTTTTATCAAAAAGGATTTGATAATCGCCTTAAATTGGGTATCATTAGTTTTTTTATAGCGTTTCAAAAATGACAAAAAGCACCATTTAATATAAAATTTGTTTCGAATTGATACACCAAATTTAGACCTATTTATTTAACTATCAATGAATATATTAAATATAGAGAAACAACGACATTATCAAAACAAATGAGATAAAAATATTCATAAATATTTACGCAAATTTTAATTATATATTATTTTGGAAAGACTTTTTCTTGTTTTAAGCTATATTTTTGTTTTCTTATTTTGTTTTCTATACTAAGGCACACAAAATGCTTGTTTTTTTTAATAAGCATTGGAAAAAACGAGTAAATTTTAAATTAAGGTATATGGCTATATGATGAGAATCGCATATCGCATAAAATTGCCGATTACGGTTTCAAATTGCTTAATAGGTGTGATGTGGTTCACAATCACGAGAAAATAGGCGATTTAAAATCGCAAGCTTACACCAAAGTGAAGTTGTCTATTTTGCTTAAACATGGCTTCAAAAAACAATAAATATGGCGTACAAATAAAATTTAATATGTTTTCTTTTCATTTAGGTAAGAACTAGTATTATTTTCTACCAATTTTAAGTAAAAATATGAAATTTAAAATTTAATCCATTATTCTCTTTCTTATTTGTTTTCTCATACATAAGCGATTTAATAGAAACAGCTGATCAAATTGAGAGAAATCGAACAAATAAAACGCGTGAACTGCAGCACATGCTGAAATAAATTTAGGCGATTTTCAAAACGCATGTGAAATGACAATCGTGTGATTTCCATCACATAGGCGATAATTTACTCGAATAACTCGAGTAACTTAAAAGATTTACTCGATTATTCGAGTAATTTGAAAACTGCATTTTCGAGTTATTTGATTATTCGAACAATGAAAAAGTCGAGTAAAATGAATACTCTATTGTTCATATACAAATTTATATAAATACGAGCTGTAAGCCCGCTTCTTCGTTAGTGATTTTTATTTTATAAAAAATATTCTATATAAAAAATTTTAACTAAGATTCCTAACTCCCGTGGAAACGTTTTTAATAATGGTGTTGTGTTGGCATTAACATTTTAAATATTTTCTTAAAATAGTTCAATAAATAATAAAATTTTCTAAAAGTACAAAAGACATGTGTAATATATTTTCTATGTTTAAAAAGTTCTTAGGGTGCCAATAAAGTACAAATTTTTAACATCTTTCATGAAAAATGTTTGATATTAAGTAGGACTAATTTAAAAATTTTTGTTTGGTCAAAATGATTTTTTTATTTCTTAATTAAGAAAAAACTATTATATTTTTACTAAGAAATTACAGTTATAATTTACTAAAATTAATTTTTTATTATAAACCAAACATACAAATTTTAAATAGTCATTCGTGTTGAGCTAAATTTGTTATTAACCGATACTTTTTGATAAAAAATTAAAATACTAAAATAATAGTTATACTTATTTTGGACAAAAAAATAAATGTCAATTTTATTTTAATCAAAGAATATAAAAATAATTATTAAATCGTAATTTTTATGATAATCATTGCAATCCCTGGTAATTACTATTCAAATTCTAAACTAGTAACTTTAAAATTAAATTACTATAAAAATAAAGTTATTTTTTGGTGTACAATTTCTTAATGGGAGAGTAAAACAAAACACACAAAACACGCTGTTTTAAATGAATATCAATTAGTTTATTATTAGTTTAGGAAATATAAGATTACCGTTTTTCCAAATCCCGTCTTAGTGGATCTATATGGAGGAAGACCTACCTAAGTTCAACATTTCGTCGCTCTAGCTTCAGGCGTTCGGGCTGTGGGATGATGAATATTTTTTAGCGTTTTTTAATAACTAGTTTTAAAGATGATAAAAATCACAAAATAAAATTTATTTCTGCTCGAAAAAAATAAAAGTCAAGAAATAACTTTTATTTTATTAACCCTTCGTCTTACAAACTGGTCTGGCCAGACCAATTGCAGATTTAAATGTAAATTTCATAGCTAGAGACCTGAAATTCCAGGTACCATCCTACAATTTTGTTTTCTAACGATCTGTGAAAACCCCAGAATGATAAAACTTACACAATGATAGTTATAAGGATAAATTGGTGTACATGTCACATTCGTACCTAATATGGTCTGGCTGGACCAGTTATATTTTGTACCGAAAATTATATATTTTGACGATGCTATTCGTTCGTTTTATATTGTTTATTATTTTATTAAATCCTTTTAAATTAAAACCTCATCAGTTTACACACATTTTTTTATGATTTTCCACGTTTTCGTTCATATTTTGTCTTATGAGAGTAATACCTATAAAACATCAAATGTTTGAAAAGAAATATTGTATGCGTTTTTAGACCCAAAATAGGGAGAAAAGCATAAAGTGTATCGGTGGAGAAAAGTTATATTTTGCAAAGATTTGTGGTAGTGATGGTAGAATATAGTTATACAAATGTAATAAAATAAAAAAATCATCAAAATTTTCATTTAAATACAGTATGTCAAGAAAATATTTTTACATTGAAGAAAATATTATTATTTCAACTTTATTTCACAATATTTGCAAATGTTGATAACATTGAAAATTTTTATTGTTACATTTTGTTTTAGGTATATTTCTTTAACGGGTTTTACCAGAAAAAAATTCATTATGAATATAATTACGAAAATACAACAACAAAAACAACACATACCCTTTAATCTACCTGTCAAGAAAATGTTTTTACATTTGCGTTTTTGTCGCTATGTGAAACAATTTTGGAACTTTTGGATGTATTATTGTCAATAAATCATCAGTGTGAAATTATAATCACATAGTACAATAATATGCGTTCAAATCCATGATATATATTACGAGTAATTCATAAATTATATATTAAGTATGTCAAGAGAAAAAACTCCAGATCATAAACCCATTTGGGATTTTTAAAACCTACAAAGTGTTAAAGATATTGTACAAATGTATTCCTTACTAAGATATATACTTAATAGAATATTAAATCGCTCCATAATTCCCGTATATTGTAGTTGATATCTCTTAATATCCATCTACTTCAAATATTTGGCAGAGTTAAACCTAGAAAAATTTTAATATATCCATTGGGCTTATGATAAAGGACCGTGGAAAGGGTATATCAATTTTATTTTCCAAAAAACAATGAAAAAACACAGATGGATTACAATTACAGATGGGAAGCTACATGGAAAGAAACACTTTTATGGGGACAAAGTATTCAACAATTATAATCATTCATGATTATTTAAGTTGGTAAGATCAAAAAGTTATGGAACGAATTATATGTCGTACATGAATGTTTATACTATATAAAAGTACAATTTAATATGATCAGAATACGCCGGAAATCTTCAAAATCCTTTAGAAAGCATTTAGAAAATTAAATAATAAATATTCGCATTTAAAAGATATTGTTAAATACAGATCAATTTAATTCAAAATAGTTGGAAAATCGGTTTTATTATAAAATTTAACAGGTGTGCAGCAACATTTCTAAACTTTTAAAGCTCATTTAATAAAAAGTGTTCATAAATATAAGTTTATGAAGGACGAAAACTAAAATTCAAGTCATGAGAAAAATAATGACTCCAAGCATATATGAGCAAATAGTGATAATGCAGCAAAATTTATTAGCAAAAAGCTTTAAATATACCAGCTTAAGGTCCAAACTTTCATCCCACATCATTTTTTTCTCCTTATTTGAAGAAGAAAGTGACTAAAAGGTATTACAGGACCATAATGAACTAAACAAAATTCCAATTGACTGTGACATTCATTAATAATTTTATTTGATGGAAAAGGTCCCACAAGCAGTTATATACCAGCTGTTACCATTTTAAATTAAAAATTCAGAAATTTTGTGATTTTCTTAAGCAGTTTTACAAATGTAAAAAGAATTTCTTGACACTAAGATTTTTGTGTTTGTTTAGATTTTGCTCCATTTCTAATAGTTTAAATCATTAAATCGTCCCTGCGCTGACTGAATTACCTATGTAAAAATTTTGGAAATTTTTTTTATTGCTGCATTTAGATCCCCTACTAATTATACATATGACCACCAAAGCATTTGTCGATATCTCTACTAGTTTAGGATTTCCAAATTACCTATGTAAAACCATATATAAAATGCTCCTAAAAAATTACCTATGTAAATTATTTTCATGCAAGTTAATATTATTAATATTCTTAGAGAAAATGGTAATATTAAAATTTAAACATAAAATATTTAATATTGTATGCTTATGATATGCCGCCTGAAAGTGTACATCCCAAGACTAGTTACATCAAAATTAACTGACACAGATTTACGTCAACTAAAGTTTTGAAGATGTCTGTCCGTCTGACTGTCTTTCAGTTTCGGATTATTATAAAGTTTATTATTTTTTTTAATAATCAGAATAGGAAAAAGCTCGGGAGACCGTACTGTCAATGTCATCTGAGCGATACTTATTATATGTTGGATTTCTTTTAATCAAAAATTAAAAATTGTGTATAGTGTTGATCGAAAATAATATTTTTGGAGGTACTTTAAAATTGGTCCAGCTCACGAAAGTGAAATAATTGATTGCTAATATTTTGGGAATTAGTTTAAGACATATAAATCTTTAATTTTAGGAGGGTACACTTGCAACAGTTTATGTCTTCGCACAAATCGAGGCACTTTATTGAGTTCAGGAATTTTTAGTAAATCGTTAATTTTATCTTATTTAAAATCTTTTTTCTGAAAATCATAAAATACGGGTTCATTAATTTTTCTTTAGCTATCGTTTGATACATATAACATTAATAATGGTGAATTTTCTTTTTTAATTTTTTTGATGATTTTCTGGGATCATCAACAAATTACCGTTTAATAGCATGTTCCAATTATCTTAGGAAGTTGAAATTTGACCAAGATATTACTAATAATACCACCTTCCATAGTTCAAACTTATATTTAAATGAACTTAAGAACCTGCAAAAAGAAAAGCACAATCATATCTTAACAAAAAATTGCTCCACAAAATTACTTATGTAAAGTTTTCGTTGATTTTTCCCAAAACGCGCCAAAAATTTCATTATTTTTCATAAAACATATAATTTGTGTTACTAAGCCTATTCATAAACGAAAATTTGTAAAAATTTAGTGAAGTAACGAAGAAACTGCAAAACTAAACAGTTTTTCAGCTTTCCTGAAAAGTTATTAAAAATTACATAGGTAATTTAGTCAGCGCAGGGACGAAATATTAAATTTCTTTGAGTTATATAGTAATAAATATATTAATTAACAAATTTGTATTAAAAATTTTTATATTAACAAAAACTTATATAGTTTTTTAAAGCCAAACTTCGACAAATTCATGTTTTCTTTTAATGTAAAAACATTTTCTTGACATACTGTATATAGAAATGCTGTACTGGTCTGGCCAGACCATATTTTTTACGAATGTGACAATTGAAACATCTGTATGACGAAGGGTTTAAACGAAAGTAAGTCGAGGCAAAAAATCAAAAATTCAAAATTCAAGCGTAAATATCTTTTTAACTGTCAGAGATAACTTAGGAGAGTAAGCTTATTTTTTCTTTATCTTGCAAAGCACTTTACAGAAATATAAAATCTTTAAAATCGAACTTCATTTGTAAAAGTTACGATTTTTTTAAACTTTTACATACTCGAGATAGTCAACTTTGACGCCCTATTGTTATGTTAATATAAGGTGAGTACAATATGATTTTTCTGAAATCTTAGCTCCTCCTCTATGGGTTTGGCCCTACCCTACCCTACGATATCCAAAAAACCGACTTATTTGGAAAACCGGTCTGCGGTTTAACCGAAAATTCTCATTGTAGGTTTAGAACTCTTGGCTTTCAGTCATTTAAACTTTTTATCAAGAAATTTTTTTTTTTTTTTTTTGTATTTTTTATAGAAAAAATATATATATATTTATGTGCATATAAGTTATACTCTGCAGAAATAATAAATTTTGCATAATTTCAAAATTTAAGTTTTTTATTCACGCTAAAACTTTAAAGAAGTTGCTTTTTTTATTTTATTGTTTTTACTTATTTTATTTAATAACCACTCTTCAATATTTTATTCTTAATCCTAGTATTTGCAAATTTATTTTTTAATAGAAGTGCGAATGAAAAAAATAGTGCATAAAGTTCTGGTCATAGATTATAACATAGTTCCATTTTCAAAAATCTAAGTTGGTTGTCAAAAACACCTAAGTCTAAGAATGTGTTAGTAAAAAATCTCATTGAAAACAAAAACAATTGTAGTGCGTGAGCCTTTTTGAGTAATTATTTATACCCACCATCAAAAAGATGGGGGTATTTTGATTTTGTCACAAATATTTGTCTTATATAAGGTTTGTTTGGGATTGAAAATGGTCAAAATCGGTTAATAAACAAAAAAGTTATGGGCTAAAAACTAGAAACACCGGGTGTCCGTTTCATACTTTTCTGCTGATATTTCTTCAACAAAAGCATGTACGACAACGAAATTTTGTACGTATAGTTCGGGGACCGATATAAACTCGAAAATCAAAAATGGGCGTGGTCCGCCCACTTTACCGCCCCCTCCCATATAACGTAAAATTTGAAAAAGTTGATGGTGGGTATATAGATTTGGCCGGGCCGAATATAACATTCGCGCTTGTTTTCAATTGAGTTTTTTTTAAGCTTCATATCTATATTATAACACTGTAATTTTTTAAGTCATGGAAATATAACCATATTCGGACACCACTACGTGATAAAAGACCAAAAAAAAAAGACCCATGTCTCAAAGTTTTGCCCAAAGTCATGCAATTTTGATTTACTCTCTGAGGCAAAATTGTAGCTCTTGTCATAAAGAACAAAAATTGTGAACATATAAAATCAAAAAAACTTCATCTTCAAGATCAAAATCGGAAAAAACTTTAAAAAATTAGATTTTTTTACCTTTTTTCCCCTGTTCAGGTCCATAGGTAGCAAACCGTTCAAAATTCAAGGAAACAATCAACTACAAATATACCTAAGATCTCAATAAACAACTTTCTAGAACATATGAACTTCCTAGGAATGATTCTTAACACCGTTTAGGTAGCGCTAAGGTAGCCGCAAAAGTGAAAAATTTCCCGAAAATTTTTTAATTTAATTTTTTTTCTTTACTTCAACATTGAGATACTATGCTATCTATTACAAAAATAATAAAAAAAAATATTCGTATTATGTTTAAATGTTGATGGCCCTGGACTCTCATAAGTTGTGGATCCAAATCGTCGTCCGGATCTGACTCTGATTCAGAACTTATGGTGTCCACAGGCACGTTAATTCCAGACTGCCCTCCATCATCAGCTTTTTCTTCTTCAAATACTTCATTAACGTCATACAGGGTGATCTTGTGACTCCACCAACATACCTGAAATGAATTATAATTCTAATTAGAAAAGAAATCAAAAAAGCAATGCGTCGAGTTTTTTGCCTTTGTACCGTTTTTCCATGGGCAAAATCGTCAAAATGAAAATGAAGAAAATGCAGCTTTTGTCATCGATGTGCAGATTTTCTCAAAATAATACAGCATTTCTTTCACCCATTCTCTTGCTTCCGGTTCTGTGTCTCGATCCACTCCCAAGACTCTGGTGCATACACGCTGAAGGTAAATCCATGGCTTTGAATGATTTTCATCAAGCGATGAATCAAAGTTGCTCTTGAATAGCTTTCTAATGCCAGGGCCATTAAGTACGCCTTTTAAATGAAGAAAAAAAATAAAGACAGAACAGAAAACATTAACATAGTGTAAATAATAAAATGAGGTGAACAAAAAATCGTTTTAAATTTACTACAATACCTTTTTAATTTTGTCATCGCTACGCTTTGGGAAAACGCTTTTCAAATAGTCGAATGCGTTTGGACAATTTACAACGGCCACTTCGATGAATTGTTTAACAATTCCCAATTTTATGTGGAGCGGTGGCTGCAAGATGTCTTCAGTATTGTCAATTAAAGGTACATTCTTCAGTCTATGTTGTTTCATTTGTTCCTCCACACTTCCTCTTGGTCTCCACGAATTACATTGGAATTGATTCAGAGGGGAGCGCGAGTCCCAATTACAAAGAAAACAAAAGAATTTTGGAAAGCCGCCCTTATCGATGATCTCTTGCAAAATGTTGATGACCTTCAAATCACAGCAAATCTTCCATTTATTTTCGTAGTATTTGATTTTTTTCATTATATCTTCCAATGTTTCATAGCTTTCTCTCATGTTAATACCCATTACTAGCGGAATGGAAGGTTTTCGGTTCGACACATGCAACAACACTGCTTTCAAGCTTGAAACAAAACCATCAATAAATAATCTCCACTCACTAGCGATGTAGTTCATTCCCATTTTTACCACCAAAGCTTTTATATTGTTCCAGTAAGGGACGAATTGTCATCATTTAGAGTGTAGAGGCTCTGAAATTCAGCTTGCCGTTTGCGTTACGCCGTAGAGTTAACATTAGCATGTGTGAGTTTTCTTTGCTTTAAAAACGCTGTCAAAAATATAGCAAGTCGCTGCGATAGTCCCAATATGACCACAATGAAATCCATTTCCATTTGAGTTATTAGTTGTGGTCCATCTCTTCCCTGTTGGGGCTCATAATCAGTGTCAAATGGATCATTGTAATTAACACCACTTGCTCTAGTCATTCCTGTGAATTCTGACGTAAATAGGCGACATGTGTAATTTACGCATGCATAGCAACTGGTTGCATCATGATCACCTGGGCGATTAATCCAGTTTACCGGCTTACAATACTTCATATTATCTTTACCTCCACTCAACCATGCCATGAGATTGTTATAACATTGGCCACACACAGTATTAGGTGTGTAATTTTCACCGGTCAAGTCTACTTCGTCAAAAAACAACTTATATGCTCTACTGAATTCACTAGTTAAAAGATTATTCTCCTTTTCAAGTTTTGTAGAACTTTTTTTTCTGATTTGAAATTGTCAGTTGCCAATGTTTTGTGCGAATTATGCAGTAGCACTTTCTCTATATCTTTCACCGCTGAGCTCTCGTTGACGTCACGCTGTGTAATGACTCGATGTGAGCGTCGTATCGCTTTTATATTGTGTGCTGCGTCCCTTGATGCATGTGCTGAGCTTACTGCTTTGCCTATGCTGCTGAGGTCGGTGCGTGATCGCGTGAGTTGTTTATTGAGATCTTAGGTACATTTCTGTAGTTGATTGTTTCCTCGAATTTTGAACGGTTTGCTAACTAATGACCTGAACAGGGGAAAAAAGGTAAAAAAAAATTTTTTAAGTTTTTTGGGATTTTAATCTTGAAGATGAAGTTTTTTTGATTTTATATGTTCACAATTTTTGTTCTTTATGACAAGAGCTACAACTTTGCCTCAGAAAGTAAAAAAAATCCGAACGGTTTGCAAGATATGAGCCTGATAAAATTATCACTTTTTTGATGACACCGTAATGACACCGAGGCCCCAAATCTTTGGGGGCCCATAAAAAAAGTGCATGACTTTAGGTAAAACTGGAAGACACGGGTCTTTTTTTTTTTGGTCACGTAGTGGTTATATTTCCATGACTTAAAAAATTACACACAGTGTTATTGTTGTTCTGAATTTATGCTTGTTTCATACAAATAAGCGGATTTCCTAATGCAAATCTTTGTCCGATAAATTTTTTTTGCGATTTTGTTTGAATTTTTGTCCTGCATTTTAAATTGGAAAGCATCTACCCATTTTGTATGAAAATTGAGTTATTTTTATGTTATTTTCTTTTAAGCGATATTCTTTGAAAGGCATCCACCGCATAAAAAGAAGATTGAGTGTAATGTGGGCTATAGACATTCTTGAGGACATCACAAAGCAATTTTAAACAACTTCGAAACACCCCCTAGATTTAGAGATATGACGAAAAAACTTCATAAAATTTTAGTCAATTTAAGATTTTTAAACTTATTTAGAAAGCAGAAGAACGTGGCTTTGTTAATATATAACAATCTTGCATACACATTCAAATTACGTATTGATTTATTCATCATTTCTAAATTTATTTCCCTTATCTTTTAGAATTTTTGATTTTGGTTTTTTTGATTTTTTTCTTCAAGATTATATATTTTTGTTTATAAAGTTTAGAATTATATTGTGTTTAGAATAAAATGAGATATCCCTATATAAAATCGCTTAAAAACTCAAAAGCTTAATAAGCATTTTCTATAATTTATTCACATTTTTCATATATTTTAAGACAAAGTATTCTTTTAAACTTTTCACTTTTTGAGAAAAAAATTAAAAACGTATGGAAAATTTGAGTACGTTATAACAGATAAAATCTAATAAGTTCTACAGTTTTTAACTGATTTGAAAAATAAAAAAAATGTTATTTTTACAGCAAAAATGCCCGTAAAAATAATTGCATCGTTACATAAGGTAGGTTTGTAGGTAGAGAAGTGTTACACAGTACCCAGATGAGTTCCTGTGTATCCAATCGAAGACCTAGAGGTCCATTGTGAGTACCTTCGTAGAAGTGATAGAAAAGAAGTAGTAACAGAAGTGATGGAAGGAAAGGAAAGGAAAGATGAGAAAGCTGAGACCAAGAAAAGAACAGAGAGGAATTGAAAAACTTATGATAAGAGGAAAAATACTACCGCCCTATTTCGTTCGCTCTAAGCCAACGACACTCCCTAAGTCAGCCTATTCCCATGACGAGTTCCATCAAGTTACCCAGATCGATTCTTGATATGTTATCAAATTCGTCGACGAATCGACTGCCTAGCCATTTCTGCCTACTTAGTTGTAGAAATGGACAGTGACATATAATATGCTCCACCGTCTCTATTTCCTCATTATCTTCGCACATTCTGCAAAGACCGGAGGGACCTGTTTCTCAATTTCTTGTCATTTTCCCTATTAGGCAATGACCTGTCAGAATACCTATTATAGTTTTCAGGGTTCCCCTTTCCATGCCTAATAGTAGATTTGCATCTGTCATATCAAGTTTAGGCCATAGGACCCTTGATATTCTGCAGTCCTTTCTACGATTCATGCATAATTGGTTCTGTTACGAATCCACTCTCTAATCAACCTGATGTAAAAGCCTAGAGGTGGTCTCACACCACTTTCACTTACAGCTGCATTCAAAGCTGAGCCGTTCCTAGCTAATTCATCAGCTACTTCATTGCCAGTTATTTCGAACTGTCCCGGTACCCAGTAGAGTCCAATATGATAATTGCTCATCAATCTCCTAAGAGCCTTCTTACAGTTGCTAACTAACCTAGATTTGACAAAATGTCCATTCAGGGCCTTTAGCGCAGCCTGGCTATCTACATACAGGGTTACTTCTGTATTCTCCTCAATGTTCCATGCAATCAATTCCGTGGCCTTAAGAATACCTAGAATTTCTGCCTGGAACACACTACAACTATCCGAGAGCCTATACAATTCTCTGACGTTCTCCTCAAACAGATAAACACCTGCACCAGTGCCTATATCCATTTTGGATCCATCAGTGAATACCGATGCTCCACTAAATAGTTTCTCCTTTCCTGACCATTGGTCCCTATTAGGGATAATTAGTGTAGGAGTTTCCCCGAAAACAATGTCAGTGCACATGTAATCCGTGGACCCGGGAGGGAGCAAGAGAATGTCCACTGAGGTTGATTTCGTTTACAAATTTGGAATGTCCTATTCTAATTGACCCTATAAGTCCTAGTTCACTAAGTCTAAACAGACTCCTTGCAGCCATTCCCATCACGAACTCCTCAATGGGTAAGAGATGCAGAATGACGTTAAGTGCCGCTTGAGGTATGTTTCTTATGACGCCTGTGATGCCAATCGAAGCACATCTCTGGGCTTTAGACAAAAGATTCCTATTCTCATTGCCTCCTACCAGACTAGACATCCATAAGTCAGAATTGGTCTCACTACCGATGCGTAAATCCAGTTTACTACCATCGGTTTGAGGCCCCAATTCTTACCTATGGAGTTCCTGCATGTGTAGTAGGCATTGAGACCTCTTTTAAGCCTTTCCTGTGTATTACTCTTCCAAGATAGTTTACTATCAAGAAACACTCCAAGATATTTAGCTTCGTTTCCCAATTTAAGTTCAATTCCCCCTAGTACCGGTAGCCCAAACAGCTCAATCTTGTACCTTCTGTTGAAAAGAACTAACTCCGTTTTCTCTGGGTTAACCCCTAACAGTTCATTGAGTTCAGACTGCATGACGTCGCTGATCGTGGAAAAAAATGCCTTGTGATCATTATAACCACGTCATCAGCGTAGACAACGATTTTTCGTCCTCTTGCGTCAAATTGTCTTAAAATGACATTGACCGCTAAGAGTCATAATAAAGGCGAGAGAACTCCTCCTTACGGAGTTCCTCTAGTCCAAGGATTCTCACAAGATCTTGCTTCGCGAACCCCTTTTCGCATTTCAATGGAAGCGCGACCCATTGCAACTCAGACTACTTTTTAAATCAGATATAATGTTGTGTAAAGATAAAATAAAGCAACATTGTTTTTGCTTCATGAGATTCTTAATATTAAGATACTTTTTCATATAATGCATATCTATTATTAATCTCGGTGAACACAAAAGATCGATACTTTGTTTTGATGGAAAAAAGAGTGAAAATATAGTTCCGCTTTAAAATTTATCTTGATGGAAATTGTTCTTATACTTAAGACTTCGAAACAAACAAGGGGATATACTTTGCTATATTCAACTAAAATATTTTATCGATATTCGTATTAAAAGGACTTTTCCGTGACCTTAGCATTAAGGAGTCGCAAAATTCGAGAAAATTTTAACAATCTTATTTTACATGGATTCTATAAAAAGGGCATGGAAACGACTTTATAAAAAAGTTATTGGCATAATACATTTACAAAAAAGTTTAGGGTTTCATGTAAAAGATTTATAGTTTCATCAAAATAAAGTGAAATATTTTTTCATTTAATGTTTTCCCTGCAATATCGTAGGTTTTTTATATCGTGTCATTCGAGAGCATCACTTTCCTTATTTGATAATTTTTATCTATATGAAAACTTAATATTTTCAATAGTGCCACAAGTTTCTTCATTGGGTTTCTGCAGATAAAGCTAGTTGATTCCTAAAAGAAATTATTTTTGGAAAAAATCCTTGACTTTTGTATATATTTTAGGGATATTGATAATATTTATATTAAAAAAATTTGTGATCAAAAATATTTTTCAGGATTTCTTCGCGACCCCCCACGAATGTCCTTACGAACCCCTTAGCTTCCTTATGCACGCATCTCCCAAGTTCGATTTGATTATTCTGCTATGCAGCATCAAGATAATCCATTCGATTAGGAAGTTTTGAATACATAGTGATTCTAGTAATTCTCTAACAGCCTCAATCTTAATATTATTAAAAGCTCCTTCTATATCAAGGAACGCCGCCAAGATATACTCCCTATACTATAGTCTATGTTCAATACAACTCACCACATCATGCAGCACACTCGGTCTGAAATCTTTAGGTTTCGAGTGGCTCGCCTTGCCTGCCTTAGGTATAAAAATGACCTTAACCTCTCTCCACCTCCTTGGAATATATATCCTAATAAGACACTAAAAAGATCTGTGAGAAGTGTTAGTGCCGTGTCGTTGATGTTCTGTAGCATGGCTGGAAAAATACTGTCTGGACCAGGTGACTTGTAAGGTTCAAAGGTATTCACCGCCCATACTACCTTATCCATCACTAACTACTTCACTAATTTCCCTATCAGATATACATTCTGAGAATCTACAGATACCCCCTGCCTGTGTATCCGCTTCTAAGTTCCTACAGCCTGAAAAATAAGTTTCCATAAGTAAACTCAGACTCAGGTCGTCCGTTTCGGCCAGTTCACTCAATAACATTCCCTCCTTGCCATGGGCGTTGGAGGGGAGTTGTTAGCGTTTAGTTTATTTAAGCACTAACTAACCATGCAGATCCTCGGCACTGCTACCTACCACCTTGATCTTAAAAGTGCACTTGATTTATTTGGTCCGCGAGGACTTCTATGAGTCTCTAGGTTTAGATGTAATAATTCGCTGTTAAACTCGAAAAATTATGGAAAAAAAAATCTTTTTCTAATTGTTGTTTAAATAATAGATTTTTTTATTTGACCAAGCCATAAGCATGTTTCATCTACTTTCCAAGGAAGTTTAAAAAGGAAAGATCAAAAAAAAAGGAATGACAGAATTATGAATACATGAACCTAACCAAAAACAGTTTTTTACAGGTGCATTGCAAATTACTAATTTATTATGTCCTCAAGAAGGCCTATGAAGTACACTATGTCATTTCTCGAGTGTTTTTTCACTGTAACATCGTGTAGTTAGTGGTTGCTTTTAAAATTTCTTAAAACGCTTTTTTAAATATGTACAAGGTTTTTTAGAAAACTTGTCCTTAATACTGTGATATTAGTAGTTTCTTTATTTAATAATATAGATGTTAATTGTTGTAATAGTTACAAGTAAATCGTCATAACATTGTAACTACAGTCGAACACGGTTATAACGAACTCAAAGGAACCGACATATTTAGTTCGTTATAAACGTAGTTCGTTATATCCGTAAAATTAAAAAAAAAAAATATTTGTTAACAAAATACACGTACATATTCCATTACGATACTAATATTTGGAATTAAAGCGTGTTTCTTTCCTTTAAAAATTGGCAGTATTTATGATTTTTAAATAATTGTTTGCATTCATCATTCATTTCACAAATGGCAAATTGAGATTAATTATATTTTTATACCCACCATCAAAAAGATGGGGGTATATTGATTTTGTCATTCCGTGTGTAAAATGTCGAAGGAATCATCTAAGACCCCACAAAGTATATATTTTCTGGGTCCTGGTTAGATTCTGAGTCGATCTAGCTATGTCCGTCCGTCTGTTGAAAGCAGGATAGGGCTCGAACGGGGACGAAATTTGGCACAAATATTTGTCTTATATAAGGTTTGTTTGGGATTGAAAATGCAAAATCGGTTAATAAACAAAAAAGTTATGGGCTAAAAACTAGAAACACAGGGTGTCCGTTTTATACTTTTCTGCTGATATTTCTTCAATAAAAGCATGTACGACATCAAAATTTTGTATGTATAGTTCGGGGATAGATATAAACTCGGAAACCAATCGGAAATGGGCGTGGTCCGCCGACTTTACCGCCCACCTCCCATAAAAGGTGAAAATCAACGAAATTATGTTCAAATAGTTCAAGGACCAATGTAAACTCGGAAACAAAAAACGTTCGTGATCCGCCCAATTTACTGCCCACTTTACCGCCCCCTCCCATATAACGTAAAATTTGAAAAAGTTGATGGTGGGTATATAGATTCGGCCGGGCCGAATATAATTCGCGCTTGTTTATACTAATTTAGTGTTTTCTTTTATTACTGATGTTTTTAAATTGGCATGTTTTGAGATATTTACTTATTGAGGAAAGCGATTTTCTAATGTTTAGTGTCAACTCATCAAATAATTTCGGTTTTATTATTAGCTTTTTTCAATAACTGTATGATTTGTTAAAAAGGTCAACTACTATAAATACAAAATTTATCTAATAATTTAAATGAAAATAAATAAGTTATTTCTGTTAGTTTTTAAATTTTTGAAACATTTTGAAATGTGTAATTTTAATTATCTAAAACCAGTATTTGTGGGAGTTCGCTATAAACGTAGTTTTTTTGTATGTATTCGTTATAAAAAAAGTTCGCTATAACCGTGTTCGTCGCTATTGTTTGGAGAGTTTACTCTGGTAGCTTTCTTGGACATAGAGGGTGTTTTCAATAATGTTGAACCTGATTCTATCATGACCGCCATGTATGATTTAGGTATTGATAATAACACTTGTAGTTTGATAGGCAAACTGCTGAGTAATAGGCATATTCGTGCTGATATTGGCCACACTAAGGTGGAAAGGATGGCTAGATCCAAGGAGTATCAGATGGATCTTCGAGGCGGTGGTATCCTGTATGGAGCTATTGTCTGGAGGCAAGCGATGGATAAGGATATCTATCGTAAAGTCTTTGTAAGAGTTCTTAGGTCGATGGCCATTCTTATTACGGGTGCGCTGCGCACGACGCCGACTAAAGCTCTTTTCACACTTTTGCTTTGGTTGCCTGTTGACCTGATGGTCAGGCAGGCTGCTTTCAATTCAGCAATAAGGCTGAATGCAGGATGTTCATGCTATCAATTCCGTGGCCTTAAGAATACCTATAATTTCTGCCTGGAACACACTACAACTATCCGAGAGCCTATACGATTCTCTGACGTTCTCCTCAAACAGATAAACACCTGCACCAGTGCCTATATCCATTTTGGATCCATCAGTGAATACCGATGCTCCACTAAATAGTTTCTCCTTTCCTGACCATTGGTCCCTATTAGGGATAATTAGTGTAGGAGTTTCCCCGAAAACAATGTCAGTGCACATGTAATCCGTGGACCCGGGAGGGAGCAAGAGAATGTACACTGAGGTTGATTTCGTTTACAAATTTGGAATGTCCTATTCTAATTGACCCTATAAGTCCTAGTTCACTAAGTCTAAACAGACTCCTTGCAGCCATTCCCATCACGAACTCATCAATGGGTAAGAGATGCAGAATGACGTTAAGTGCCGCTTGAGGTATGTTTCTTATGACGCCTGTGATGCCAATCGAAGCACATCTCTGGGCTTTAGACAAAAGATTCCTATTCTCATTGCCTCCTACCAGACTAGACATCCATAAGTCAGAATTGGTCTCACTACCGATGCGTAAATCCAGTTTACTACCATCGGTTTGAGGCCCCAATTCTTACCTATGGAGTTCCTGCATGTGTAGTAGGCATTGAGACCTCTTTTAAGCCTTTCCTGTGTATTACTCTTCCAAGATAGTTTACTATCAAGAAACACTCCAAGATATTTAGCTTCGTTTCCCAATTTAAGTTCAATTCCCCCTAGTACCGGTAGCCCAAACAGCTCAATCTTGTACCTTCTGTTGAAAAGAACTAACTCCGTTTTCTCTGGGTTAACCCCTAACAGTTCATTGAGTTCAGACTGCATGACGTCGCTGATCGTGGAAAAAAATGCCTTGTGATCATTATAACCACGTCATCAGCGTAGACAACGATTTTTCGTCCTCTTGCGTCAAATTGTCTTAAAATGACATTGACCGCTAAGAGTCATAATAAAGGCGAGAGAACTCCTCCTTACGGAGTTCCTCTAGTCCAAGGATTCTCACAAGATCTTGCTTCGCGAACCCCTTTTCGCATTTCAATGGAAGCGCGACCCATTGCAACTCAGACTACTTTTTAAATCAGATATAATGTTGTGTAAAGATAAAATAAAGCAACATTGTTTTTGCTTCATGAGATTCTTAATATTAAGATACTTTTTCATATAATGCATATCTATTATTAATCTCGGTGAACACAAAAGATCGATACTTTGTTTTGATGGAAAAAAGAGTGAAAATATAGTTCCGCTTTAAAATTTATCTTGATGGAAATTGTTCTTATACTTAAGACTTCGAAACAAACAAGGGGATATACTTTGCTATATTCAACTAAAATATTTTATCGATATTCGTATTAAAAGGACTTTTCCGTGACCTTAGCATTAAGGAGTCGCAAAATTCGAGAAAATTTTAACAATCTTATTTTACATGGTTTCTATAAAAAGGGCATGGAAACGACTTTATAAAAAAGTTATTGGCATAATACATTTACAAAAAAGTTTAGGGTTTCATGTAAAAGATTTATAGTTTCATCAAAATAAAGTGAAATATTTTTTCATTTAATGTTTTCCCTGCAACATCGTAGGTTTTTTATATCGTGTCATTCGAGAGCATCACTTTCCTTATTTGATAATTTTTATCTATATGAAAACTTAATATTTTCAATAGTGCCACAAGTTTCTTCATTGGGTTTCTGCAGATAAAGCTAGTTGATTCCTAAAAGAAATTATTTTTGGAAAAAATCCTTGACTTTTGTATATATTTTAGGGATATTGATAATATTTATATTAAAAAAATTTGTGATCAAAAATATTTTTCAGGATTTCTTCGCGACCCCCCACGAATGTCCTTACGAACCCCTTAGCTTCCTTATGCACGCATCTCCCAAGTTCGATTTGATTATTCTGCTATGCAGCATCAAGATAATCCATTCGATTAGGAAGTTTTGAATACATAGTGATTCTAGTAATTCTCTAACAGCCTCAATCTTAATATTATTAAAAGCTCCTTCTATATCAAGGAACGCCGCCAAGATATACTCCCTATACTATAGTCTATGTTCAATACAACTCACCACATCATGCAGCACACTCGGTCTGAAATCTTTAGGTTTCGAGTGGCTCGCCTTGCCTGCCTTAGGTATAAAAATGACCTTAACCTCTCTCCACCTCCTTGGAATATATATCCTAATAAGACACTAAAAAGATCTGTGAGAAGTGTTAGTGCCGTGTCGTTGATGTTCTGTAGCATGGCTGGAAAAATACTGTCTGGACCAGGTGACTTGTAAGGTTCAAAGGTATTCACCGCCCATACTACCTTATCCATCACTAACTACTTCACTAATTTCCCTATCAGATATACATTCTGAGAATCTACAGATACCCCCTGCCTGTGTATCCGCTTCTAAGTTCCTACAGCCTGAAAAATAAGTTTCCATAAGTAAACTCAGACTCAGGTCGTCCGTTTCGGCCAGTTCACTCAATAACATTCCCTCCTTGCCATGGGCGTTGGAGGGGAGTTGTTAGCGTTTAGTTTATTTAAGCACTAACTAACCATGCAGATCCTCGGCACTGCTACCTACCACCTTGATCTTAAAAGTGCACTTGATTTATTTGGTCCGCGAGGACTTCTATGAGTCTCTAGGTTTAGATGTAATAATTCGCTGTTAAACTCGAAAAATTATGGAAAAAAAAAATCTTTTTCTAATTGTTGTTTAAATAATAGATTTTTTTATTTGACCAAGCCATAAGCATGTTTCATCTACTTTCCAAGGAAGTTTAAAAAGGAAAGATCAAAAAAAAAGGAATGACAGAATTATGAATACATGAACCTAACCAAAAACAGTTTTTTACAGGTGCATTGCAAATTACTAATTTATTATGTCCTCAAGAAGGCCTATGAAGTACACTATGTCATTTCTCGAGTGTTTTTTCACTGTAACATCGTGTAGTTAGTGGTTGCTTTTAAAATTTCTTAAAACGCTTTTTTAAATATGTACAAGGTTTTTTAGAAAACTTGTCCTTAATACTGTGATATTAGTAGTTTCTTTATTTAATAATATAGATGTTAATTGTTGTAATAGTTACAAGTAAATCGTCATAACATTGTAACTACAGTCGAACACGGTTATAACGAACTCAAAGGGACCGACATATTTAGTTCGTTATAAACGTAGTTCGTTATATCCGTAAAATTAAAAAAAAAAAATATTTGTTAACAAAATACACGTACATATTCCATTACGATACTAATATTTGGAATTAAAGCGTGTTTCTTTCCTTTAAAAATTGGCAGTATTTATGATTTTTAAATAATTGTTTGCATTCATCATTCATTTCACAAATGGCAAATTGAGATTAATTATATTTTTATACCCACCATCAAAAAGATGGGGGTATATTGATTTTGTCATTCCGTGTGTAAAATGTCGAAGGAATCATCTAAGACCCCACAAAGTATATATTTTCTGGGTCCTGGTTAGATTCTGAGTCGATCTAGCTATGTCCGTCCGTCTGTTGAAAGCAGGATAGGGCTCGAACGGGGACGAAATTTGGCACAAATATTTGTCTTATATAAGGTTTGTTTGGGATTGAAAATGCAAAATCGGTTAATAAACAAAAAAGTTATGGGCTAAAAACTAGAAACACAGGGTGTCCGTTTTATACTTTTCTGCTGATATTTCTTCAATAAAAGCATGTACGACATCAAAATTTTGTATGTATAGTTCGGGGATAGATATAAACTCGGAAACCGATCGGAAATGGGCGTGGTCCGCCGACTTTACCGCCCACCTCCCATAAAAGGTGAAAATCAACGAAATTATGTTCAAATAGTTCAAGGACCAATGTAAACTCGGAAACAAAAAATGTTCGTGATCCGCCCAATTTACTGCCCACTTTACCGCCCCCTCCCATATAACGTAAAATTTGAAAAAGTTGATGGTGGGTATATAGATTCGGCCGGGCCGAATATAATTCGTGCTTGTTTATACTAATTTAGTGTTTTCTTTTATTACTGATGTTTTTAAATTGGCATGTTTTGAGATATTTACTTATTGAGGAAAGCGATTTTCTAATGTTTAGTGTCAAATCATCAAATAATTTCGGTTTTATTATTAGCTTTTTTCAATAACTGTATGATTTGTTAAAAAGGTCAACTACTATAAATACAAAATTTATCTAATAATTTAAATGAAAATAAATAAGTTATTTCTGTTAGTTTTTAAATTTTTGAAACATTTTGAAATGTGTAATTTTAATTATCTAAAACCAGTATTTGTGGGAGTTCGCTATAAACGTAGTTTTTTTGTATGTGTTCGTTATAAAAAAAGTTCGCTATAACCGTGTTCGTCGCTATTGTTTGGAGAGTTTACTCTGGTAGCTTTCTTGGACATAGAGGGTGTTTTCAATAATGTTGAACCTGATTCTATCATGACCGCCATGTATGATTTAGGTATTGATAATAACACTTGTAGTTTGATAGGCAAACTGCTGAGTAATAGGCATATTCGTGCTGATATTGGCCACACTAAGGTGGAAAGGATGGCTAGATCCAAGGAGTATCAGATGGATCTTCGAGGCGGTGGTATCCTGTATGGAGCTATTGTCTGGAGGCAAGCGATGGATAAGGATATCTATCGTAAAGTCTTTGTAAGAGTTCTTAGGTCGATGGCCATTCTTATTACGGGTGCGCTGCGCACGACGCCGACTAAAGCTCTTTTCACACTTTTGCTTTGGTTGCCTGTTGACCTGATGGTCAGGCAGGCTGCTTTCAATTCAGCAATAAGGCTGAATGCAGGATGTCCATGCTATCAATTCCGTGGCCTTAAGAATACCTAGAATTTCTGCCTGGAACACACTACAACTATCCGAGAGCCTATACGATTCTCTGACGTTCTCCTCAAACAGATAAACACCTGCACCAGTGCCTATATCCATTTTGGATCCATCAGTGAATACCGATGCTCCACTAAATAGTTTCTCCTTTCCTGACCATTGGTCCCTATTAGGGATAATTAGTGTAGGAGTTTCCCCGAAAACAATGTCAGTGCACATGTAATCCGTGGACCCGGGAGGGAGCAAGAGAATGTCCACTGAGGTTGATTTCGTTTACAAATTTGGAATGTCCTATTCTAATTGACCCTATAAGTCCTAGTTCACTAAGTCTAAACAGACTCCTTGCAGCCATTCCCATCACGAACACATCAATGGGTAAGAGATGCAGAATGACGTTAAGTGCCGCTTGAGGTATGTTTCTTATGACGCCTGTGATGCCAATCGAAGCACATCTCTGGGCTTTAGACAAAAGATTCCTATTCTCATTGCCTCCTACCAGACTAGACATCCATAAGTCAGAATTGGTCTCACTACCGATGCGTAAATCCAGTTTACTACCATCGGTTTGAGGCCCCAATTCTTACCTATGGAGTTCCTGCATGTGTAGTAGGCATTGAGACCTCTTTTAAGCCTTTCCTGTGTATTACTCTTCCAAGATAGTTTACTATCAATAAACACTCCAAGATATTTAGCTTCGTTTCCCAATTTAAGTTCAATTCCCCCTAGTACCGGTAGCCCAAACAGCTCAATCTTGTACCTTCTGTTGAAAAGAACTAACTCCGTTTTCTCTGGGTTAACCCCTAACAGTTCATTGAGTTCAGACTGCATGACGTCGCTGATCGTGGAAAAAAATGCCTTGTGATCATTATAACCACGTCATCAGCGTAGACAACGATTTTTCGTCCTCTTGCGTCAAATTGTCTTAAAATGACATTGACCGCTAAGAGTCATAATAAAGGCGAGAGAACTCCTCCTTACGGAGTTCCTCTAGTCCAAGGATTCTCACAAGATCTTGCTTCGCGAACCCCTTTTCGCATTTCAATGGAAGCGCGACCCATTGCAACTCAGGCTACTTTTTAAATCAGATATAATGTTGTGTAAAGATAAAATAAAGCAACATTGTTTTTGCTTCATGAGATTCTTAATATTAAGATACTTTTTCATATAATGCATATCTATTATTAATCTCGGTGAACACAAAAGATCGATACTTTGTTTTGATGAAAAAAAGAGTGAAAATATAGTTCCGCTTTAAAATTTATCTTGATGGAAATTGTTCTTATACTTAAGACTTCGAAACAAACAAGGGGATATACTTTGCTATATTCAACTAAAATATTTTATCGATATTCGTATTAAAAGGACTTTTCCGTGACCTTAGCATTAAGGAGTCGCAAAATTCGAGAAAATTTTAACAATCTTATTTTACATGGTTTCTATAAAAAGGGCATGGAAACGACTTTATAAAAAAGTTATTGGCATAATACATTTACAAAAAAGTTTAGGGTTTCATGTAAAAGATTTATAGTTTCATCAAAATAAAGTGAAATATTTTTTCATTTAATGTTTTCCCTGCAACATCGTAGGTTTTTTATATCGTGTCATTCGAGAGCATCACTTTCCTTATTTGATAATTTTTATCTATATGAAAACTTAATATTTTCAATAGTGCCACAAGTTTCTTCATTGGGTTTCTGCAGATAAAGCTAGTTGATTCCTAAAAGAAATTATTTTTGGAAAAAATCCTTGACTTTTGTATATATTTTAGGGATATTGATAATATTTATATTAAAAAAATTTGTGATCAAAAATATTTTTCAGGATTTCTTCGCGACCCCCCACGAATGTCCTTACGAACCCCTTAGCTTCCTTATGCACGCATCTCCCAAGTTCGATTTGATTATTCTGCTATGCAGCATCAAGATAATCCATTCGATTAGGAAGTTTTGAATACATAGTGATTCTAGTAATTCTCTAACAGCCTCAATCTTAATATTATTAAAAGCTCCCTCTATATCAAGGAACGCCGCCAAGATATACTCCCTATACTATAGTCTATGTTCAATACAACTCACCACATCATGCAGCACACTCGGTCTGAAATCTTTAGGTTTCGAGTGGCTCGCCTTGCCTGCCTTAGGTATAAAAATGACCTTAACCTCTCTCCACCTCCTTGGAATATATATCCTAATAAGACACTAAAAAGATCTGTGAGAAGTGTTAGTGCCGTGTCGTTGATGTTCTGTAGCATGGCTGGAAAAATACTGTCTGGACCAGGTGACTTGTAAGGTTCAAAGGTATTCACCGCCCATACTACCTTATCCATCACTAACTACTTCACTAATTTCCCTATCAGATATACATTCTGAGAATCTACAGATACCCCCTGCCTGTGTATCCGCTTCTAAGTTCCTACAGCCTGAAAAATAAGTTTCCATAAGTAAACTCAGACTCAGGTCGTCCGTTTCGGCCAGTTCACTCAATAACATTCCCTCCTTGCCATGGGCGTTGGAGGGGAGTTGTTAGCGTTTAGTTTATTTAAGCACTAACTAACCATGCAGATCCTCGGCACTGCTACCTACCACCTTGATCTTAAAAGTGCACTTGATTTATTTGGTCCGCGAGGACTTCTATGAGTCTCTAGGTTTAGATGTAATAATTCGCTGTTAAACTCGAAAAATTATGGAAAAAAAAATCTTTTTCTAATTGTTGTTTAAATAATAGATTTTTTTATTTGACCAAGCCATAAGCATGTTTCATCTACTTTCCAAGGAAGTTTAAAAAGGAAAGATCAAAAAAAAAGGAATGACAGAATTATGAATACATGAACCTAACCAAAAACAGTTTTTTACAGGTGCATTGCAAATTACTAATTTATTATGTCCTCAAGAAGGCCTATGAAGTACACTATGTCATTTCTCGAGTGTTTTTTCACTGTAACATCGTGTAGTTAGTGGTTGCTTTTAAAATTTCTTAAAACGCTTTTTTAAATATGTACAAGGTTTTTTAGAAAACTTGTCCTTAATACTGTGATATTAGTAGTTTCTTTATTTAATAATATAGATGTTAATTGTTGTAATAGTTACAAGTAAATCGTCATAACATTGTAACTACAGTCGAACACGGTTATAACGAACTCAAAGGGACCGACATATTTAGTTCGTTATAAACGTAGTTCGTTATATCCGTAAAATTAAAAAAAAAAAATATTTGTTAACAAAATACACGTACATATTCCATTACGATACTAATATTTGGAATTAAAGCGTGTTTCTTTCCTTTAAAAATTGGCAGTATTTATGATTTTTAAGTAATTGTTTGCATTCATCATTCATTTCACAAATGGCAAATTGAGATTAATTATATTTTTATACCCACCATCAAAAAGATGGGGGTATATTGATTTTGTCATTCCGTGTGTAAAATGTCGAAGGAATCATCTAAGACCCCACAAAGTATATATTTTCTGGGTCCTGGTTAGATTCTGAGTCGATCTAGCTATGTCCGTCCGTCTGTTGAAAGCAGGATAGGGCTCGAACGGGGACGAAATTTGGCACAAATATTTGTCTTATATAAGGTTTGTTTGGGATTGAAAATGCAAAATCGGTTAATAAACAAAAAAGTTATGGGCTAAAAACTAGAAACACAGGGTGTCCGTTTTATACTTTTCTGCTGATATTTCTTCAATAAAAGCATGTACGACATCAAAATTTTGTATGTATAGTTCGGGGATAGATATAAACTCGGAAACCAATCGGAAATGGGCGTGGTCCGCCGACTTTACCGCCCACCTCCCATAAAAGGTGAAAATCAACGAAATTATGTTCAAATAGTTCAAGGACCAATGTAAACTCGGAAACAAAAAATGTTCGTGATCCGCCCAATTTACTGCCCACTTTACCGCCCCCTCCCATATAACGTAAAATTTGAAAAAGTTGATGGTGGGTATATAGATTCGGCCGGGCCGAATATAATTCGTGCTTGTTTATACTTAGTGTTTTCTTTTATTACTGATGTTTTTAAATTGGCATGTTTTGAGATATTTACTTATTGAGGAAAGCGATTTTCTAATGTTTAGTGTCAAATCATCAAATAATTTCGGTTTTATTATTAGCTTTTTTCAATAACTGTATGATTTGTTAAAAAGGTCAACTACTATAAATACAAAATTTATCTAATAATTTAAATGAAAATAAATAAGTTATTTCTGTTAGTTTTTAAATTTTTGAAACATTTTGAAATGTGTAATTTTAATTATCTAAAACCAGTATTTGTGGGAGTTCGCTATAAACGTAGTTTTTTTGTATGTGTTCGTTATAAAAAAAGTTCGCTATAACCGTGTTCGTCGCTATTGTTTGGAGAGTTTACTCTGGTAGCTTTCTTGGACATAGAGGGTGTTTTCAATAATGTTGAACCTGATTCTATCATGACCGCCATGTATGATTTAGGTATTGATAATAACACTTGTAGTTTGATAGGCAAACTGCTGAGTAATAGGCATATTCGTGCTGATATTGGCCACACTAAGGTGGAAAGGATGGCTAGATCCAAGGAGTATCAGATGGATCTTCGAGGCGGTGGTATCCTGTATGGAGCTATTGTCTGGAGGCAAGCGATGGATAAGGATATCTATCGTAAAGTCTTTGTAAGAGTTCTTAGGTCGATGGCCATTCTTATTACGGGTGCGCTGCGCACGACGCCGACTAAAGCTCTTTTCACACTTTTGCTTTGGTTGCCTGTTGACCTGATGGTCAGGCAGGCTGCTTTCAATTCAGCAATAAGGCTGAATGCAGGATGTCCATGGGGTAGGTGGGACTATGGTCATTCTCGTATTCTAGGCTTCTCAACGAGTGGCCATTCACAGATTGATTACTGCATCCCGAGACCATTCTTTAACGCTTCGGCTGCCATTCATTCAACTCCTGGGGCTCTGAGGATTTATACCGATGGCTCGAAAAAGTTGAACAGGGTCGGATGTGGTTTCTATGTTGAGGAATATGATAGAAAGGTCTGTTATAGACTTCCTGACATGTGTAGTGTTCTTCAAGCGGAAATATCCGCTATAAAAATGGCAGCAAACTGGCTGAAGTATCACAAGATATCGAGAGATATCTGTATTTTTACTGACAGCAAAGCTGCCATTAGATCTATAGCGGGTGTCTATACGACATCTTTGTTAACAACTGAATGCCGGGTATCAGAGACCTGCGCCGACCGGCTGAAATTCGGCTAAGCCGAGCCGCCGAGGAAATTTCGGAAGCCGCCGCCGCCGTAAAATTTTCGGCTTAACTCGGCTTAAAAGCAGCCGCCGTTTAAAAAATATTTTTTAAAAATATGTTAAAAAGAACACACTTTTTTTAGTATTTAAAAGCATCATTTCCCACTTATGTATTATTGCTATTAAAAAAAGGTTTTTTTCCGCTAAACTTGTTATTTTTTCTGGTTTTTATCTTGTTCTTCATATAAATTTGGTTAGTTAAATGCCAGAAACAAAAACCATTATAAAAATGCAAAAGGCCGTACACATAAGTTTACATTTTTTGCTTTGGTAATCATTCACTTAAAGCATAAAATAATCTTCAAACAAAATTTTTCTTAAATGAAACAAGTTTGACAATAAAATAAGATTTTTTAATTAGAAAGTGTATGCTTAATTTCAGCCGGCTCACAGCCGATTTTAAGCCGCCGCCGAAGCTTTCTTACTCAAGCCGCCGCCGCCGATAAAATTCCTCGGCGCAGGTCTCTGCCGGGTATCTCTTAACGAGATAGCGAGACGTTCAAGGGTTAATCTAATTTGGGTTCCTGGGCACGGCGATTGTGCTGGGAATATTTTGGCTGACTTGCAGCCAAACAGGGATTGACTCTCAATGAAGAGTCTATTGATCATCTGATAGGTATTCCCGTAAGGGAATGTAGGACTTTGTTTTACAAGGAACTACTAGGTATTGCTCAGACGAGATGGGCTAATGAACCCACATGTCGCACTGCTAGAACTATATGGCCCACCTATGATAATAGGAGGACCAACTCCAATTTCTGAGGTGAATACCTTTAGTATTTATAAAAAATTAATTAACTAAAAAGGAAACTATGACAGATTTTTTGCCTCGCGAAAAATGTTTTTTTTGTTTATTTTGCACATTAACGAGATATAACGAAAAATACGCATAATTACAAGTATCATTTTACACATTTTTTCCGTTGAGGTGCGCACAGACCCGCACAAAAAAAAAGCAAAAAATAAATCAAATTTAAAAAATATCATCTCCGTGTGGAGTCTTTAACTTGTTTACTCCCATCGGACGCGTCCCCAGGTGGCGGATAGGGGGGTTCGGATGTAAGGTTTTTGATCCAATTGTAGTCAGTGAATTGGAGATTATTTACCACTGGTTGCAGATCCCCCATGCACTGACTATAATCGGATCCTACGCATTACATCTAAACCTAGTAACTCATGGAAGTACTCGCGGACCAAATAAATCAAGTGCACTTTTAAGATCAAGGTAAGTGGTAGCAGTGCCGAGGGTCTGCATGGTTCGTTAGTGCCTAAATAAACTAATCGCTAACAGCTCCCCTCCAACGCCCATGACACGTTTTGGTTGTAACTTTTAAGCCTAGTCCGCGTATGGCGTCACTGCGCGAGATGGTCCACTTAGAACGTGCATTCTCGTGGGACCAAAATTAGTCAGGAAACAGAAAAAATTAAGGATGTGGAGAAGGATAGGGCAGATTCAGTAGGAGTTTCGGACACTGACTCTGACCTTTTAGGAGTTCACAGTGATATAATTGCTCAGGAAGGACAGTTATTGAGTGAACTGGCCGAAACGGACGACCTCTTGGGCTCGCCTAAAGACTCTCTCGTGGAGACGGGCGCCACGGAGAAACTGGAGGATCTCTCCCTTGGTTCTGATGAGGAACACGAAATCACTATGATTTTAGTTTACGCTCAGGAACAAGTGAAAGATCTTCCAGCATTCGAAGCGTCATATGCACGAGTTAGTGAACAGGCGTGCTCAAAATTAGTTCGGCAAGACGCGGTGAAACCTAGTGTAACTGCCGTCGTCGATAGCCGAACAAAGGATGGCGTCAGAGCTTCCTTGATCTATCTTAATAAGATGGCCAAGAAAGATCTGTCGACATTCAGTGGTAGGGATAAGTACCTTCTCAAGAGGCATAGGAAGAGTGTCATTAGATTTGAAAGAATCTATGGCTCTACCACAGCTATCTTGGGAATGTCTTATCCCGAGAGACTAAATGCGATGTTTAACACCGTTCCGGAAAGTGCTCGTGAGAGTACAGGAACAGTGTCAGGGGTCGCATTGGAGTCTAAGAAAAATGTCAATGATAGCTGCCGACCAACTAAACCAATCACGTCTTCGGAACGATTGGTTGAAACTGAGAAGCCGACTATCATTGCCAAGCAGGGGGCTGATCGTAAACCATCCGGCAACTCTGGTGTATCACTCGCTAGAGGAGCCAGGCCTGGAGACGATCAACCCTCGACAAGCAAGAAAGGTGCAGCAAACAACACTCCCAGCTCTCTTAAAGGTCTTCAAAAGAAGATGATAAAGAACGCTGGAAGTGGGGTGGGCCAGCACCTTTCTACATCGAAAGTGGCTGGTCATAAGCCATCCAGCTCTCTTAAGGATCACCGTAAGGAGGTCATTAAGAGAGCTAGGTCTGGCGATGACCAGCCAGTTTCGACTGCCAAGAAGGCGAGCCACACACCGGCTGGTTCTATTAAGGGCCTCCAAAAGGAAGTCATTAAGAGAGCTAGATCTGGTGATGATCCAGATGGGAGGATTAGCACGGATCTATGGAGGTTGATTGAAGATAGACTCATCGATGAGATCGCCTTAATGAAGGGAAGACCGGATAAAGTGTCCTTCAAAGGCGCGGACTGGTCAAAGCGTGTCAAAACTGTCAATTGTGGCAATGAGAAATCGTTTGAATTTCTCAAGGCCACAATTGCCAAGTGCGGCAACCTTTGTCCAGAGGCGAAACTGGATGTGATACTTGCGTCTGAGTTGCCCCTAAGGCCTGTAGTGACAGTGTGGATTCCACCACCCATAAAACCAGTGGAAACTATACTGACAGTACTGGTCAACCAGAATGAGGGTCTGGATACAAGTCAGTGGAAGTTGTTAACTTTGGAAGTTGTTAATTCTGACTTGTAAAGAAGTCCCTCGGAAGGGACTTCAGGTTTGCTATAGACCAGGAGTCTCTAAGGAAATTGGAGTCGTTGGGGAGAATTGCTAATTTCGGTCTGGGCACTATCAGGTTCCGGTATCCGAAATCTGACAGTACCAACGAGGCTGCAAGTGGTGCAAATTAATTTGCATCACTTTGAAGCAGCGTCAATCGAATTAGCAATGAACCTTACTGACTCCAAAGTGGATGTGGCCTTGATCCAAGAGCCCTGGATCAACAACACCAGGGTATGTCAAAGGGTATACACTTTTCATACCGTCCACTGAGGATAAGGTAAGAACGTGTATACTGGCTAGGAATGAGTTGAAATTTTTAAACTTTCATTCTTTCAGCAATGGAGACCTAACGGTCGTAGGATAGAGACGGGAGAAAACTCGCCTCCGTATATATGCCCTATGATGCAGCCAACCCACCCGGCGATATGGTGAACAAATTAATGGAGTACGCAAAGAGAAGAGGCATATATCTGGTACTCTATTGCGATGCCAACGCACACCACTGCCAGTGGGGCAGCGCTGATATTAATGAGAGAGGTGAGTCAGTATTCAATTTTATAACTACTAACAATATTTTCATCTGTAATAATTGCCCTTATGCCCACATTCAGAACTAAGGATAGAGAGGCAGTTATAGATATAACACTGACAAACTTTAGGAGCGATTATGTTTTGAATTGGAGGGTAGATAGTAAATGTTCCTTTTCGGATCATAGTAGGATATCCTTTAATTTGAATTTCGCGGGGTCAAAGGGAAAACCATATAGGAACTCCAGGAGAACCGATTAAAACTCCTTGAGGGCCATTATGAATAGTGGACTAAACGCCGCTCCAGGATGGCAATTGTCATCAGAGGGAGTTGAGAGTTTAGTGGAGGATTTCACAGGGAAAGTTAGGAATAGCTATGAACTAACTTGTCCGGTAATATTCCCGGGAAAAAGAGAACAGCCCAAATGGTGGACCAAGGAACTTAGGAACCAAAGGTCGACCGTCAGGAAGCTGTTCAATAGGGCGAAATTAACACGTAAGTGTGAGGATTGGAACAGCTATAGGGAAAGTTTTAATAGGTATAAGGCAGAGGACTCATGGAGGAACTACTGTGAGTCCATCGACTCCGTAAATGAGTTATCCAGATTCAGCCGAATTTTATCCAAGGATCCATGTGCTCCTGGATATATTCAGCACGCGGATAACTCATGGACGGAGTCTTGCTCTGAGTCTCTGAGTTTACTTATGGAAACTCATTCTCCAGGCTGTAGGAACTTAGAAGCTGATACACAGTCAGGGGGAAACTTCAGATTCTCAGAATGTATATCTGATAGGGAAATCAGTTAAGTAGTCAGTGACATTGTCTCGATGGATAAGGTAGTATGGGCGGTGAATACCTTTGAACCCTACAAGTCACCTGGTCCAGACGGTATTTTTCCAGCCATGCTACAGAACATCAACGACACGGCACTAACACTTCTCAAGGAGCTTTTGAGTGTATGTCTCATTAGGAGATATATTCCAAGGAGGTGGAGAGAGGTTAAGGTAATTTTCATACCTAAGGCAGGCAAGGCGAGCCACTCGAAACCTAAAGATTTCAGACCGATCAGCCTATCGTCTTTTCTACTGAAGACATTAGAGAGACTGATCGATCTTTATCTGAGGACTACAATTGACAACCATATCATCAGCGGGGCTCAGCATGCTTATCTAAAGGGTAAATCTGTTGAGAGTGCGCTGCATGATGTGGTGAGTATACCTTGGCAGCGTTCCTTGATATAGAATTAGCTTTTAATAATATTAAGATTGAAACAATTAGAAAATCACTAGAATCATTATGCGTTCAGAACTTCCTAATCGAATGGATTATCTTGATGCTGAATAGCAGAATATTAAATTCGAACTTGGGAGATGCATGCATAAGGAAACTAGTGACTAGAGGGACTCCGCAAGGAGGAGTTCTCTCGCCTTTACTATGGCTCTTAGTCGTCATCCGTCAATGTCATTCTAAAGACAATTTGACGCAAGAGGACGAAAAATCGTTGCCTATGCTGATGACGTTGTTATACTGATCACAGGGAAGTTTATTTCCACGATCAGTGACGTCATGCAGTTTGAACTTAACGAACTGTCCTCATGGGCTACTAGTAAGGGTTTAGGGGTTAACCCGGAGAAAACGGAGCTAGTTCTTTTCACCAGAAGGTACAAGACTGAGCAGTTTAGGCTACCGGTACTAGGGGGAATTGAACTTAAATTGGCAAATGAGGCAAATATGTTTCTTGATAGTAAACAATCTTGGAAGAGGAATACACAGGAAAGGCTAAAAAGAGGTCTCAACGCCTACTACACATGCAGGAACTCCATAGGTAAGAATTGGGGCCTCAAACCAATGGTAGTAAATTGGATTTACACATCGGTAGTGAGACCAATTCTTACGTATGGATGTCTCGTCTGGTGGGAGGCAATGAGAATAAGAATCTTTTGTCTAAAGCAAAGAGATGTGCTTCGATTGGCATCACAGGCGTCATAAGAAGCATACCTCAGGCGGCGCTTGACGACATTCTGCATCACCTACCCATTGAGGAGTTCGTGATGGGAATGGCTGCAAGGAGCTTGCTTAGGCTTAGTGAACTAGGATTTGTAGGATCAATCAGAATAGGACATTCCAAACTTCTAAACGAAATCAACCTCGGTGAACATGCTCGACTCCTTTCGGTTCCACGGATTACATGTGCATAGAGGTTGATTTCGGGGAAAATCCTACACTGATTATCCCTAATAGGGACCAATGGTCGGGAAAGGAGAAACTATTCAGTGGAGCATCGGTATTCACTGATGGATCCAAAATGGATATAGGCACTGGTGCACTGGTTTATCTGTTTGAGGAGAACGTCAGGGAATCGTACAGACTCTCAGATAGTTGTAGTGTGTTCCAGGCAGAAATTCTAGGTATCCTTAGGGCCCCAGAATTGATAGCAAGGAACATCGAAAAGAATACGGAGGTAACTCTGTATGTGGATAGCCAGGCTTCGCTAAAGGCCCTGAAGGGACATTTTGTCAAGTCTAGGTTAGTTAGCGACTGTAAGAAGGCTCTTAGGAGATTGATGGGCAACTATCATATTAGACTCTGCTGGGTACCGGGTCATTGCGAGATAATGGGCAATGAGGTAGGCGATGAATTGGCTAGGAACGGATCAGCTTTGGATGGTGCTGTAAGTGAAAGTGCTGTTAGACCACCTCTGTATGTGGATAGCCAGGCGGCGCTACTACGCTACGTTTACTTCAGGTTGATTAGAGAGTGGATTCAGGATAGAACCAATCATGCATGGAATCGTAGAGCAGACTGCAGAGTGTCAAGGGCCCTATGGCCAAAACTTGATATGGCAGATACAAATCTACTATTGGGCATAAAAAGGGGAAACCTGAAAACCATGATAGGTATTCTGACAGGACATTGTCCTATAGGGGGAATGATGGGGAATTGGGAGATAGGTTCCTCCGGTCTTTGCAGGATGTGCGAAGATAATGAGGAAATAGAGACAGTGGAGCATATTTTATGTCACTGTCCATGTCTACAACGGAGTAGGCAGAAATGGCTAGGCAGACGATTCGTCGACGAGTTAGATAGCTTATCAGAAATGGATATGAGTAGCTTGATAGGATTCGTCATGGGAATAGGCTGGCTAAAAGGGTGCCGTTGGCTTACGGCGAATGAAGTAGGGCGGTAATATCTTTCTTCTATCCTAAATCTCTTTTTTCATTTCTTTTCTGTTATTTTCTTGGTCTCAGCTTTCTAATATCTTTTCATTTCTTTCTTACTTTCTCTATAAATTCTTCGAAGGGACTCACAATGGACCTCTAGGTCTCCGATTGGATGCACAGAAACTCTTTCGAGTACTGCGCAACCCTTCTCTACCTACCTACCTACGTACCTAAAAAATATCATCAATGTTTGACTACCCTATAGGTAATCGCTAAAAGTCTGTACAACAGCAAAGAAAGTGTAAAAGTTCAATTAGTTTATATAAGATCAAATAAGCGCTCAAAAAAAGTTTAGAAGAATGAGAAAAATTAAGTAACTTGAAGCCCTTTTTCAAAACTTTAAGCAATAATCATGATTATAAAATGAAACCTATAAGACTTCAATTTTTCACTATATTAGTTTCAAGTCTTGTGGGTTCAGGTCTGTAACCAGTTTCTTTAAAATAGTATTACCAAACCTATTAAAAATTAAAGTCAATTTCAGCCAGGTTAAACATTTTTGATAATGTCCCATATGTAAATACAAATTTCGTAAAGAAAAAATTAAGTAAAAATATATATAAATGTATATTTTAAAGCAACTTTTGGTCGCCAAGCAATTATTCTTGAGTGTATGAAACTTTTTAACTAAAAATTTCGTTAAATTTAAAGAGTAACATAATACGTATAAATTTTGCAGCAGTAAGAAATAGAGTAGATATGGAAATCATGTAACGTGAATAACTTTAGAATATTTAACGTTTTGCCTGCATCCATGCTGGTAAAACTCGATGTTTTTGAATCGGTTTACTATTACTTGATGTTTCCGATTTAATTGTAATTTGTGTAGCATTTGTATTTAATATTTCCTTATTATTGTTACTATCATCTTCATCGGAACTGTCTTCATACTCATAGACGGGCTTCCTTTTTAGCATTAAAGAGCTAACATTTACGGTAGATCTTTTTGAAGTCGCCGATTTAGAATCACAATTGGGATTTTCAGCATTAATTTCTTTTTGGACATTTTGCAAATCAGCCAACAGTAAATCTAGTTCAGATTCTGAATTAGGTTCTTCCGTTTCCTTACTACCAGATGATTGCAACTTGTTTTCTACCTCATCGCCAAGTTGGGATAAATCTGCGTCAATTGATTCACTCTCCCAAAGATCATCATTTGATTGTGTTTCACTCGTTACAACAGAATCAGTTTCTTCGGTATTTAAATTTTGCTGTTGGCATTCGGTACTAAAATTAATTGTTTTCAGAATACATTTTAGAAATTCATTGCCAAAACGTAAGTATTTAGCTTCATAGAAACCATCAAGCTTACAAGCTCTCAACTCTTCAAGGGTCTTAGGTTTACATTCGATTATTTGATTTAATGCTATATTGGAAGCAATCATGTATGGCATAACATCCAAATCGTGGGCCAGCTCTCCACGTAACCTATTTGAAAAATAATTGTTTAATGAGTAAAATGAGTAAAATTCAGAGCTTAGATATTTTTCAATTGATTACAACTCGTAATAGTTTTATGGGTTAAGGTTATCCATCCAATGTTATATATACATGCATATATATAGATATATATACAATTCCATGAAATAACGCCCGAAGAAGGGCATATTTTTACTTGATGGCTTTCAATTTCAATAAAATTTTGTATGCACTAACACCTTTAAGCCATGTATCAATTTCAGTTTTCAATTTCGCGAATTTGCGAAAACTCGCGGTTTTATTCCACACTTCCTCAAAAACAAAAAAAAAAAAATCAAGTGTAACATTGAATATCAATATCTCTGGGAAGACTTTGTGGATTTTAATGATTTATACGGCGTTGGAGGTAAAATGTGTCAAAAGTGGCGCTTAATTGAATTTTTAAATTTGAAGGGTACCGAATAAAAATAGACAAAATTATATATCAAATATCAATTAAAATCTTTAAGTTAGGTTGTGTTGTTTGCTTATAAAGAGCTGTCAAAGTTAAGATATTTTTTACATTTTTGAAAAATAGTAAAAAATTCAATTTTCATCAGCTTTCAGTGTATTATTTTAAATAAAGTCTTTAAAGGTAAAAATTTCAAATGAAACCATCAACTTCAGATATTTAAGTGTACTTTTCTTCAAGCATTTGTAAATTATATTTTGTCCTAATATTTTTGTTATTTTTTTTTTTTTTTTAAATTGTCCTAAAATACACTTATTTTCAACTTTCATGGAATGCAACTTAAAATGTTACAGAATGATTGTTCTGAAAATTTTCTGTATATATTGTCCACTTTAATATAGTGAAAAAAATAGTGCGCATATGTAGCCCAATTTGAGAAAATAATTTTTTTCAAAAAAACTCCAGTAGATTTCATATAAAAAACAGCTTAAGTGCAGACGTTTTCTTTGCTTTATCAAACATTAAACAGTGGGGAAGAATCGAAATAAATCTGTAACGTCTAATCGGCTAATTGGATTTGTATGAAATTTCATATAGGCGTAGCATTTTGAGTTTAGAAACAGAATCCAATTTACGCATCAGGAGCGGAAATATGGGGGTTCAAAATAGGGCACTGGTGTCATGGAAAATTTTTAACCACTAGCGAATTTTTGTTCCTTACCCGATTTTCAAGATTTTTATATCACCTTAAAGTCCTTGATAAATTCTTTCGAAAACATTGCATGTTCTACTTATCTTATATACTTTTCGAGTTATATACATTTGAAATTTCAAAAATCTCAATTTTACAAGATCTTGGTTAAGAATTTTCCATATATAGCCAAATATTTTCAACCAATTTTATTATATTTTATGTAGTTGGTTAAAAAACGAAATTATATATCGAACAAAGAAAATTTTGAGTCGTTATCTCCATTGAGTCAAAAGTTAATCGATTTTGAATTGGTAAGTTTCCAAAAATTAAGAAACAGACGGAAAGATGGACGGACATTAGAATTCCCAATGTGCGGTGCTTGTATTTTGTTTATGTCAATTTTATTAAGAAAATTTAAAAAATTAAACGATGTTATATGTATATGCTATTTAAAATTTTTAATTTTTTACAATATTTGGAAAGTATGGACTCTTTACATTACAAAATAAACATTTTAAATTCTTGGGACGGCCAAATCTACTATGTGTAATACAATTTTTTAAAAAAGGTGTCCAAATTTTTCATATAAAAATAATATTTATAAAAAAGCTAACAAAACATAGAAAGTTACAACCATAGAAAACAACTATAAGTCCAACTCTTTTCATTCGCTCAGAAACAAAAAATTGCTCTCTTCACACGTATAAACTTGTTCTGTAGAAAATTTTACTAACACATACAAAGAGTTAGGTTTTTTGTGAGCAAGTTGGAGTTTTAGTTGTTTTCCATGGTTACAACTTGAAATATTCATATCTCTTGAAGTTGTTGGCAGATTTGTGTAATTTTAAAAGCACATAAAAGGCTTTTGTTTACTTAAAATTGCAATATAAATTAGTCTAGTACATAAAGGTTTACTATTTTTAAAATTTTTTTAAAAAGTGTATAAAGTTCATAGATTATTGACATAGATATGAAGCTTAAAAAAAACTCAATTGAAAAACGAGAGAAAAAGACCATATGATACTCTACACCATTGTGTACATTATAATTCGGGGAGGAGTCTTTTATTAGACTTGTAGCCAAATGTGGACCGATACTCATAAGTGTAAAATAAAACATACGACTACCGAATATTACGTCGATGTTGACATTTATATGAATTTATTCACTTATTGGTAATTCCCTTATATGAGAGCTATGGTAAATTATGGTTCGATCTTTGTAAAATTTGGCACTATCATTTATGTTCATATAAAACTTATTTGTGTCGAATATTAACTAACATTTTAATGGGATGTATGCCCGTTAAAGAGATTTTTTGAAAAGGGGTTTATATGGTTTATATGGGTTTATATGGTAACTATGGTGTATTATGGATCGATCTTTTTAAAAATCACTTATTAAGACTTATATGTGCCAAATTTTATTAAAATATTGCTATATTTAAGGGATTTGTGATCGTTAATCCCTCTTCCGGGACGACATTTGAATGGGGGTATTGTGAAATAATGGACCGATCATAACCAATCGTCCCTGGACTGTGAGAAACCTTGATTACAAGGTTTACATCAACTCAGAAAGTGATTCTAAGCCGATTGGTATAAATTAAGGTGGGTCTTACACCAATATTTTTGGGTGTTACAAACATCAGCACAAACGCATAATACCCTCCCCACCTATGGTGGTGTAGGGTATAAAAAATTACTCAAAAAGGCACACGTATTACAATTGTTTTTGTTTTCAATGAAATTTTTTACTAACACATTCTTAGACTTAGGTTTTTTTGACAACCGACTTAGGTTTCTGACAACGAAACTTCATATCTAAAATTTGATTTTTAACAAAAAATTTTAGTTTTAATAAAAAAAAAAAATATTTTTAATAAAAAATTTGATTTTTAGGAAAAAAATTCGACTTTTAGTAAAAAAAAAAGTATAATCACACTTGCCTTTTATTAAATAAATCTAATTTACGATGAAAAATCTTTTTTATTAAAAATTGCGTAAAAGTTTCTTTTCTTATGTTGTTTTATATTGTGACCAAAAAAGTAAAAATCAAAAATAATCATTAAAAGTTGAGCGAAAAAATAAAAATTAAAAATATTTAAATGATTTTTTTTTTTTTTTTTTTTGCATTCCCAATTCCTTTTATATAAACATATTACAATTGCTGAATTGAAAAGTAATCTATGAGTTTTTTCTTATAACACCATAGTTACGTTAAAATGCCTTAAGGTTTCAGGCAAAGCATTAAAAGACCGTACAACTCTTAATTGATAAGAACGCTCCATCCAGGGAGAATTCCGAGGCAGAATTAACATATTTGATCTGGAAGATCTAGTAAATTTGAAAGAATTTAATAATATTGATGGATAACCATTACGAAAAATTGTATAAAAATGAAGCAATAGCCTAATTGTTACGAATTTAAATAAACAAGTATTCAAAAACCGATCCACAAATCTAGACACACTAATATGCAAACGCAATGAATATAGATAACGGACCACTCGTTTAAATAACATATAAAGTTTATCCATATTATATCCAAACGTACCCGTATATACCTTCATGCAGTATAGAAATGGAGGCATTATCAAACCATGTACAACCTTAAACTTAACATGTATAGGTAAATATAAATTAATTCTATACAGTCTTCTCAAGGAAAAATTCACCACTGACACAAGGTGTGAAATGTGTCGATCAAAATTTAATCTGTTGTCAATATGGCATCCAGAACTTTCATACTTTCGACGAACTCAACAATAGTGTTATCCACTCTCAAGGTTATACTGCGTGTAAAGTTTCGTGTAGGTGTAAAAAGCATGGCTTTAGTCATTTACGGTTAGCCTATTATTAGACATCCAGTTAGAAATACGTTTTACCCCATAGTCTATAAAGGACTGAAATACTTCAATATTCCGTTTCCCTCCGCAATATAGAACTTGAATATCATCAGCGTAAGAGAATGCCAAACATCTTCCTAAATCCATTTCATTAAATAAATCATTAAGAAACATAGTGAATAAAAGCGGTCCGATTACTGTTTCCTGCGGTATACCACTTTTAACTTGCAGTATTTCAGAGGTTTCATTGTTAGAAGAAACAAATTGTCCTCGGCCTGAAAAGTACAATGCAATAAGGCTGGTTGCGGATTTCGAAAAAGAATAAAATTCAATTAATTTTTTTAACAATAAATTATGACTTAATTTGTCAAATGATTTGTTAAATCAAGAGAGATAAGGACACAAATGTTACCATCACTCAGGTTATTTCTTATAGTGTCAGTAAGACCAACAAGAAGAGATGATGTGCTATGACCACTTCTAAAACCAAACTGTGAACCACTTAATAAAGAATTTTCATTCAAATATTCCGTTTTCTGTTTTTTTTATAATTCTCTCAACAACCTTAGATAAAATGGATAAAACCGATATAGGTCTCAAGTTATCCAGGATTAGAATCACTTTTCTTTGCAATAGGCACTATGCGTGCAACCTTCCAATAATTTGGAAAACTCGATGTGGACAATATGGTATTAACCAAATGCAAAAAATGATTACAAAAGTATGGCATTATGAGTTTCAAGAATTTCAAACAATACCCATCGATGCCTGTTGCATTTGATTTAATTGCAAAGAAGTGCTCCATTAGCTCATCCAGTAATACATTTCTAAAAGAAAATCCATCGTGAAAAGTCATTGTACTAAAGTCAATTGCTACATCATCATATTGATTTGTTACAAAAGCCTCATTTAACATATCAACATTAAAATTGTTTATAAACATATCACCACAAGTAACGCCACCATCCCGCAATGCGCCCCACAACTCTTTACTATTCAACCCCTCAAATGTCTTAGAATGTGCCAAACGTTTCTTTTTTCTTATTAAGGATTTCGTTTTGTTACGTATAGTACAATAATTTCTCCAAGATGCATCTGTCCTATGCTAGGTCCCTCTTTGAAATTTGCTCTTTGATTTCAATACAACGAAACTATGAATCGGCTACTTTCCTTCTTATGCGATTCACATAGGGTATAGCAAGATGCGAATTATCTAGATTCCCATTTAGCACCGAGATTTGAACATCTACGTTATTAGTTTCGTACATTGCAGAGAAATCTGATGAAAGTGCAGTAACTTCCAATAATGATCTATTAACTGCGTTGTAATCATAATATTGTATTATCTCACCAAATTTAGTCGTGGGAAAATATAAGGACATATATGAGTGAATGATGTGATACACCAGGACATTGTATCTGCCCATGTTTCTTTATTCTATCCGGATGGGGCAGTAAAAAAATAATCAATTAATGAAGTAGATTGAGTTCTTATATCGAAATGGGTTGGTAGACAGTTATGAAAACAGATAGGTTTAATCTTCCACAAATGCTACGTAAAAATACAGATTTATCAATATCAAATAAATTATTGTTCATATCACCCATCACAACAATATCTGTGTACTTTACAAGTAAACCACTTACTGACTCCTCAAACGCTAATATATGTCTGTTAGTCCCACGTGGAAGATATACTACACCTACCAAAATAGAATTACTATCAGACAATAATTCCACAAATAGTGACTCAGCAACGTTATATAGTTTACTTTTATAAACAACCTTGAATTTTATTTTCTTAGAAATGTACAGAGCAACGCCCCCTGCTCTCATGCCAATTGGACGGTCACTTCTACAACAGTTGTAACCGTTAATATTAACAACATTTGAAAATATATCCGGTTGTAACCAAGTAACTTATAGCAATTATGTCTAAGCAAGAATCCTCAAAAATATTTCGTATTTCATCAAATTTTGTAGAGTTTGATTTAAGATTAAAACTTCCACAATTAAGGTGGGCAAAACTAAGATTATTTTCATTATTATTACCGAATTGGGATTGCAAAAATGAGCTGTCGCAAGATAATGTACCTAAATTATTATTAATATTCATGATAATAAATTTAAGAATTCTATAAGTAACAAAGATTTTGAATAAAAAGTAATAAATAATATACAAAATACATATTACAGTTAAATTGTATAATTATAGTTAATCTAATATAATATAAGAAAAGGGACACCATCCTCATTGTATGTACAAATTACTTACTTAATCAGAAAAAGAAAAATAGCATTCTGAAGTAAAAAAGCGGCACAAATATTAAATTGAGTTAATAACCACACAATACTACAATACGACTATTGCAGCAAGTTAGTAATACATATTACAGATGATGTCCCCTTTAAGACAATATAATATATAATAACTCAGAGCATATGAAATATACATCTCCACAGCTAAAAATGTTTAAATACATAAGATGATGAATACAACACAAACAGAATGAGTAGAGATCATATGAAAGAAAAAATAATGTTCTTAGAATAATACTAATTGGGAGGCATGTCATCCTCCGTACTTGTCGTATCTATGCGATTGAGCTCCATATTATTATCAAAATCATTACAGAGCCCACTAAGTAAATCCAAACATTGTTGAGTATATAATTTTTCTGTTGAATTATTGGGAAAAGTTATCTTAACAGCCGGTGTATCGGTATTTATAAATGAATACTTCAGGATTTTCTTTTTAATACGAAGTTTTCTGCAAATGAACAAGAGTTTTGAAGCAGCAGGGGTATGATGGTCACCCAAATATATTTTATTCTCATTACTGCCACCAACGAAATTTTTGGCAATGAGGGGATTAGTTAGTTTTATATAGTTTCCCATTATTAAATCCCGGGTGTAAACCGAGTTAAATTTTACTAAAACATATTTACGTTTTGCAAAATATATACAATGTTGTATATCTGTATCTTCCACTCTGACTCCACATAAGGCGGTAATTTTTTTTACTGGGTCTCGCAGATGGAGTATGTTTTTTGGCAATCCTGTAATAATTATATCCGCTCTGTTGAGCCTGCGCTGCATGACACTATTTTTGATTTCTAGCGCTTCAATTTTTTTGTTAGCCTGTTGATCAATTTGTTTCAATAATGAATAACTGTGCGTGGTGTCAGATTTAATAATCTCTAACTCAGATTTTAAAGCCTCTAATTCAGAAGATTGACTGCGTTGCATGTTGTTGATAACATCATTATAATCATTTTTTAACTTTGACAAGTTATTTTTAAACTGTTCATCTAAACATTTTTTATATTCCACTATTTTTGCTTCCATAGATTTAGCCAATTCTAGAAAACCATTGCGCATTTCATTTTGAAAGTTAAATACAGGAGTCTACACATTCAGGCCTGTCACAGAAAACCATTCCGATCGAAAGTGGAATTAATTCTTCTTCAAAAAACATGAAACGAAGAAATTTTTCGGAATGAAACCACTTTAAATTTTCAAAGTGGAGTTGATTTGTGGTCTCCACCCCAAAAAATGTCTTCGTTTCATGTTTTTTGAAGAAGCAAAGTATGGAATTAATTCCACTTTCGATCGGAATGGTTTTCTGTGACAGGCCTTATTGTTTACAAATAAATTTGAGGTTAGAATACTTCAACAAGAGTTTGTACTCCTCCTCAGTTACCTCACCACATTCAAGATGAATGTATTCATTACAATAACCGCAACCCACACAAGCTTTTTGTTTGGTGATATTTTTACTACATTTTGGACACTTATAAATCTTTGCCGCAGGTGTCATTATTAAAAATGTTATACACATATATTGCAATACACGAATATGCTCGAAGCAAATGCCGGTTTTGTTGGTAGGTGTCAAAGTATATACATGTAGTTCGACTCTTTGGCAGGAGTACCTAACTCTAAGAGTCTGTTGGTGAAAATGTACCTAACTCTTAGTATGTGTTAGTAACAAAAATTTAATTGTGTTGGTGCCTATTTAGTTTTCCCATTCACACAGAGTTCTATAAAAAGGTTTTAAAATTCAATTTATTTGAATTTTCAATACTAAATATTGAAACTCTGTTATACGTTTTTATTTATAAAATAAATTGTCAAAAATGAAGAAAAAAATATTTTGTATTTTGTGCGAATTGGACTTATTTTCAAAGTAAAAGTGGGCTCATAGTTTTCTAAAAAATTATAAAATGTGGTGTGATTGTGTAAAAAAGTGCAAAAATCATTAATAATTAAAATATTTAGAGGTAAAATTTCTGTGTTTTTTGTTTGTATTAGTCTCTCACAATTCACACGGCACCCGTATGTGAGGGAGAGAAATATTACGAAAAGAGAGTCGGACTACCATAGAAAACAACTAGAACTCCAACTTGCTCATAAAAAACCTAACTCAATTGTCAAAAAAACGTAACGCTTTGTGAGTGTTAGTAAAATTTTCTACAGAACAAATTTATACGTGTGAAGAGAGTAATTTTTTGTTTCTGAGCGAATGAAAAGAGTTGGACTTCTAGTTGTTTTCTATGCGGACTACTTTGTATACTTTGGTAGGTGTTGACAATAATTAATTGTATATATATAATTATTTCTTCATATGCCTCTAATTATACACTTTTAAACTATCTACTTAAAGATGTTTTTATGATTTAAAAGTACATTAATTTTTATTAATTTATATTTAAAATTCTTTGGCACTACAAAAATAAGTTTATCTGATCATTTTCAGTGTTGCCATAATTGTTCTTAAATTAATTTTTATTAATATTATATTATATAATTGTGTGGAACTTAATGATAGTGGAACTATTGTAATTTCATTATTGGCCAACTGGGCTTTTTAATTACAAATGATTAAATAAAATTAAAAAAAAAAAATTTAAAAAAAAAATGATTTTTTTAATAAAATCATTCCGGATTTCGATAGAACCTGTTCTAAAGATTACATTTTTGTATTTAACACCGGTCCTTCCTTGTATCGGATTTTTTTGTTTAAATTTTCATTTACACTTTGAAATTGAAGCGTATTTTAAAATTGTGTAAATAATTTTTCGAACAAACTTTGAACAATTTTTTTACAAGCTTGTATATTTAAACAGTTTATGAGCTAAACAAGGCATTTAAATGATTTTTTTTTATTATTCATTCATTTGGCCATAATCGGTCCACGTAATCTACTCACAATTATACTTTATATAAAAAGATTCATATTCTTAAATAATTCATATATTGATTAACACAAAAATAGCGATAAGAATTAAAAAAAAAATCAACATATTTAAAAATAATGTAGAACATAAAAATTGTACAGTTTAAATAAATATCACTTCAATTTGCTTGTAGTAATATTAAGTTTGCAATAATAATTTGCTTGTAGTAATATAATGAAAAGACTAATTCATAACTCAATTTTCATAAAACGCAACTAATTGCAGTGATACAATGATAATAGGAAATTCGAGCATAAAAATACATCAACCATAAAAAAATTTACTAGAAACAAAAATAAGTTGAATAAAAAATTTTCTGATTTATTAAACATAATTTGCACACACAAAGTGCAATCATGAAGAAATTCAATACCTGAATGCTAAGCGATTCAGCGATAAAAAAAGTTAAAGGTAACAATCCCATAACTCCACCATATAACTCAGACCTAATCAAAGGAAAACATCCAATCTAATAGTTTATACCCAATCTTATCATGAGTGTATCCAAAAATAACCTGTAAAATCCAAAATATCAGAGAGGAATGCTCAATTGCAAGTAAATTCCTCAATAAATCCCTCACCAATCCAAAATCAATGCCACAACATTTTTCATATTAAGTTGCCTTCCTTATTAAAAAAATAGTATCTCCTAGAATAAGCAAAAATCCCCAATTACAATATCCAGATACAAAACTACAAGCATAATTCATCGCGTACCAAAGTAGTAACTAAACGGTATCATGAATACTACAATAACAATACGGTAAGAAAAACAGCTCATCAAAGAATACAGCATCAAAAAATATCTACATACGTAAGCATTAAGGTTGGGTTAGGTTGAAAAGGGTGGCGTATTCACGCCTCCACCCAGAGACCAAAAAGGTCCATTGTGATCCCTTTGAAAAATAGAGAGAAATTGAAAACAGAACAAGAGAATAGAAAACTTAAATAAATAAGAAGAAGAAGAGAAGAGTGGAACCTAAACCCTAGCAATTAGTTTCGATTGCCCCTAAGCCATCTTATACCCATTACAAACCCTATGAGATTAGTAAGCCCGTTGCTCGTAACCTCATCTAGTTCATGCAGTGTGTGGCTTCCAAACCACTTCAGCCTACGCCGCTGAAGTCCTACGCAATGACAGAGAATATGCTCCACTGTCTCTAGCTCGTCTACATCATTAAAGTCAGCCAACAATCAGAAACAATTACTAAAATACCACATTCAATCACATTTCAAGTAAGAATTAACAATACATATTGAGAAATAACAAACATACAGAAAACAAATACCAAACACACTCAGAAAACGCAAAAAGAAACATACTCACAAAAAGAAAACAATTAATTAGAAAATCATTCCCCAACAATGAAATTAACAAGACCAGAACTAAGGATAATGGAACAGTAAAATGCATGTGCAATTATTTATAATAAGTCAATAGCAATAGCGTGTCAATTAGAGAAAAAAATAGTTTCTTCAACATCAATGACAGCAATAATTAAAATAATCCTAATTACACCAACAATGTTCCATCTCCATAAGTCATACAAAATATTGTCATCTGAAATATCTCTAACCCAAATAATGGTTTTCTCTCATCCACCAGAAGCATCCAAATATCTAACAGCTTAATTAATGATAAAAATCAAGAGCAGTATAAATAGCTAACACCGAAACCAACTGACCATTAACATCAACAATAAGCACTATATGCACTAGTCAACTGAATTAAAACCACCTCACCATTATCAAAAGGATGTAGTTAAGTAGCCAAAAAAGGATAGTAGTCAACAATATAGATAATTCGAGAAACATACATCTAAACAATTCTGCAGAAATAGTCAAACACAGAAAAATAACAACTAGCTGATCATATTAATAATAAAACATCTTGACGAATGATTGAGTTTAGTATAAGATACAATGCAGATCAGTAAAAAAAAAAAAAACACCAGAATAAATATCTAGTAGAATAAATGCATATACCGCATTAAACTTAGGAAAATCACAAATAAGAAAAATCATTAACTATCAATAAAAAACTGTTATAAACATATCAATTCTCTAAACTACAAGTTTAAAAATACAATTAGATTAATCTCCCATACAAATGATATTCCCCATGAATCCAACCCAGAGCCTTTCTTCTTATTGATCTATAAATTGATCAACCCGAAAGTAACAAGTCGTACGTACCAACACTCAATCTAGACAAAAATATACAGCTCCCATCCACCAGCAAAACAAAATTCCACGAAATTAAGCAGATCATAATAAAATTAACTCTAAATCAAAAAGATAGCAAGATTTACAATAATAAATTCATCAAGTCTAATAAGACCAATCAACATTATTACGTAATATTAGGAAACACTTCCAATCAAATCAACATCAATTAATTTAAATTTGCAAAAATTACAAAAACAAAATTGCGTTCAAAGAGTCAATTCAGAACTACAAGACAAAAATCAATCTCCCCAACACAAGTCACAATAAATAGACACAATTGTATCCATAATATCAATAAACATATTATTATAGTTAGTTACACCAATGTTCATCATGAAGGTATAATCAAGAACCCCAAGTAACATCATGAAGAGAGCAAGGTATACAAACAATAAAGTATAAAGAAATCACTCCATACTATTTCAGAATATATCCCATTATGTGTTCCAATTTCATAGTTGATCTCTTTCAGATAAAAATAAAAAAATTTGTGTCATACCTCTATAATACTCACAACAACAATTACGCATCAGTATATTTAGGAAATTAAAGAGCCAAGAATTAACATACTAAACACAAGCAAAAAAAAAAAAAAAAAAAAGATGAACTCTCATGCCAAAGAAAAATCAATCCATACATAGTACATGTAATAACTTTTTCTTGTAAACATTCACAAAGTAATTAAACATTCTTAAAAAAGTTATTGTAATCCCTTGCAATTCTAACATGAAATGATTTTATTAAAACCCCTATAATTTTTATATGAAAAAATGTAAATAGGTTTAAGAAAAAGCGAAATTTTGCATAATAGATATGTATGTGCGTCCCAAAAATTTTAGATTTTTATTTTAATGAAAGGATTCCATATTTTCAAAAATATTATAAAAAATCAAAATTTTAAATAACATATTTAACGAACAAATAAAAAATTTAAATGCATTTAAATTTTTTATTTAAGCTGATGTAATTACAATTGAAACCCCGTTTAAATCAATGAATTCCACAAAGCCTTCCCAGAAATATTGTTGTTTAAAGTTGCATACTTTTGAGATCTGTTAGGTTTGTTAGAAAGTGAAGCGCGAGTTTTTCGAATTTCGTGAATCTGAAAACCGAAATCGATATAGATAATCATAGACTATTTACATGGAAAATTTTATGAAAATCGAAAGACAATCGGTAAATTCATGGAATTGTTGATATATATTTTTTTATATAAAATTGTTTAAAAATTTGTTTGATCAATTCGAAAACACCTCAGCTCTGGACATGTGAAATTCGTTAAAATATACATATAATGATACAAAAGTTTATTATTTTTTTTTTTTTTTTAACCAATGAACGTACTTTATCAAAGCCTCCATTAATTTATTGTCATCACAATTTGAAGAAATATTTCTCGATTTCATTTGCTGGACTGCAGGAGTAATTTTAGTTTTTTTTGGTTGCAAAAACTTTAATATCTCAGAATAGGCTTTTATTTTAATTGGTTCGCGCTTATTTGGTGCTGTATTCAACCAATCATTAGCTGTTTTAGTTATATCTAATAATGTAAAGCCACCATAAGCACTTTGTTTCGTTATTGATTGAATAAAACCTTGTTGTTGCAAGTGTTCTGATAAGATTTTGTACCAAGCTTCAGATTTTTTTGAGCCTTTACCAAATAAATAGTGCGTATAATACTGCTTTGGCACTTCTTGTCTTTTTGATCCTCGTAGTATCATAATAATTTTTCCTAAACCAAAGCGCCCCTTCAAATCTCTAAGAAGGGAAAGAAATATAAGGGCATCTTCAGTAATATTTAGGTTTCCATCATTATCTAACCCCTCATATATTTCACGGTAGTCAACATTATTCGATATTAGAAAACAATTGTCGCAACAATCTTTTCGAATCTTTAAGACTTTAGCTGCATCATCTTCAAAATATTCCAGAATAAATTTACGACGACAAGATGTAATACGTGTATATTCGGCCATTTTCATTGCCAAACTTTCCAAATGCATTGAATGTTTTAAATTATTGGATTCAAGACGTATGCGTTGATGTGTTGTCCAGTCAGTGGAATTATAGAATAGCAAACATTTTGAATGCAACCCATCGCGTCCAGCGCGTCCAACCTTAAAAGAATATATATTCACTCAATATTGACAAAAATTAAAGTTATATTTTGAATCTTAAAACAATTTAATGATTATATTTACTAAAACTGAATTAATATTAAAAATTATGACAATACTGAAAATTAATACTGTAGTTACGGATACAGTTACTTTTCAATAGAAGTAGTTTAGTAACTGCCCTTTAAAAACCCGTTATGTATTTATGATCGGATTTTGTAACACTATGCAACAAATTGAGGTTCATCGCCTGGGGGCGGAATCATTCCGATTGCAATTGATAGCTCTTGATGTGTGTAACAAACCCTCCAAAGGATTTATCGCTTGTAGGCAAAATTTTTGTTTTATGACCACTTAAACTTTTCTATTTTTGCACCAAAGTAGTTTCAGATAAATATAAAAAATATTATAAATATAGTTCGAAACTAAAATATTTTTACATAAATGTTTAGAGCACTTAAATGGCAATATTTCATTAGAACTTTCTATTCATTTATCTCTAATAATAAGGGGTCATTTCTAGTCCTTTTAAACAAAAGTCCATTAAAACTTGAGTTTAATGGGTTAAAATATTCTACAGAAATTTTCTACGTCGAATTTCACTAGGGGTCTCCAAAGATAAAAAATTTATCCGACTTGTCATTTATCTCTATTCATTTATCTCTAATAATAAGGGGTCATTTCTAGTCCTTTTAAACAAAAGTCCATTAAAACTTGAGTTTAATGGGTTAAAATATTCTACAGAAATTTTCTACGTCGAATTTCACTAGGGGTCTCCAAAGATAAAAAATTTATCCGACTTGTCATATGTTGAAAATAAAAGAAAATTATGAAATTTTCCCACATTTCTTATATAAACTCCTTAAACTAGGACACATGATAGCACACTTTGTGAATCCCCCAAATATTTCTCATTTTTTTGTTTGTTTTAATGTTTTTAAATTAAATTCTTATTTTATAATAAAAATAAATTGTATTAAAAAAAATATATTAAAAAATTCTATAAAATTGTGTGTATTTTTGTTTTAAAAACTATCAAATTTTACAATTGAAACAATTTTCATTTGGCACAGCAAATTTGTAAAATTTATTCACCATAGGAAAATTTTAATTTTTTTTAGAACATTGCTACTGTTTGGCACACGCTCTTGGTATAAGAATTTTATATTATAGAAAAGGAGTATTGTATTTTATTAGTTTATAAGTTTTCAAAAATTTTCACTTTCAATAAAACCTTTGTATATAAAAAATCAATATTCAGCTGGTTATGGGCCCAGGATACTCTAACTGAAAACGAAAAATGATTATTATCACTTAAATCAAGAAGCCAATAGGATTGTAGAAAGAGTTTTCAGCAAGACGCCTGGAAAGTAAGGAAAGAAATGAAAGTCAAGACGCCTTTGTGTAAACAAAACTCCTGGAGAAATTTTCAAGACGCTTAGAAAGTTCAGGACGCTTTAAAAGATTGGGTAAACATCAAGACGTCTAGAAAGATTTAAAGAACACTAATAAAATTATTCTACTCAAGACGCCTGGAAGGATTTCTTAAAAATTCAAGACGCAAAGAGGGACAAAAAACTGACATTCTTCTTCAGGAAAGTCAACTGTTGGGCCAGCTATCAGAGACGGATGAAATTCTGGGTATCTCGAGGGATTCCTTCACTGGGACCAGCGCCAATGAGAAACTTGAGAATCTTACTCTCGGCTCTGAAGATGAACATGAGATCACTGTGATCTCAGTTCGCGCTCAGAATCTAAAGAACTCGAGTGTTGATGCGGGGTCTGAGCGGGGAAGATTCGAACGAATCTACGGTCCTGTCTGTGCCTCTTTGGGAATGTCTTATCCTGAACGATTGCATGTGGATGCTGGCAACACTCCAGAAGTGTCTCGTGAGAGCGCAGGAGATATATTCTGGTAGTGGCAACCCGGTCAAACCTTCAGTCCTAGTGAAACAGCAGGTAACGACTGGTAAGCAGCGAACTACCATTGAAATGGTTGGTCATACACCATCCAGCAAACCTGGCAACCAACAAAAAGTTGTCAGAGATCCTAGGCCTGGAGATGATCAGCCATCGACAAATAAGAGGACTTCACTTTTGAAGCCTGTCAGCTCCAGTAGTGGGGCTGTACGAGCTTCAAATGTGAAGCCCTCTACATCGAAGAACGCTGGTCAAAACCCATCCGGCTCTCTTAAAGGCCCTCATAAGGGGTTGTTAAGAGGGCCAGGTCTGGGGTTGACCAACAACCTTCGATGGCCAAGAAGGTTTTTTCACACGCCAAACAGCTCTAGTAAGGGCCACCATAAGGTGGTCATTAAGAGAGCTGTATCAGGAAGCGAACAACCCTCAACATCGAAAAGAGCGAAGGAATCAGTGTTGCAGAACTGTATTCAAGCTGATGTCATTGACAGGGTTGATCCAGATGGGAGGATCAGCGTTGCGCACTAGCGACAGATTAAACACAAGCTCATTGAGGAAATCGCCCTTGTTAAAGGAAGGCCGGATGAGGTATCCTTTAAAGGTGCAGACTGGATGAAGGGCGTCAAGACTATCAACTGAGGGAACGAGAAATCATTTAAATTTCTCAGAAACGCGGTTGCTACGTGCGACACTCTCTATCCAGGAGCGAAGCTTGAAGTGATACTCGCATCTGAGCTGCCCCTGCCACCCGTTTTAGAGGTTGGAACCATTCTGACAGTATTGGAGAATCAGAATAAGGGTCTTCTTACAGGTCAATGGAAGTTGGTGAACACCATGACCTGTAAGGAGAACCAAGGCAGAGACTTCAGATTCGCAGTGGATCAGAAGTCTCTGAAGAAGCTGGAGTCACTGGGGGTAGTTGTCAATTTCGGATTTGGGGTGATCAGGTTTAGGTATAACATATCTGATAAACCCAAAGAGGCTGTCAGTGGTGCAAATTAACTTGCATCACTGTGAGGCTGCCTCAACCGAACTGACAAGACTCCTCATTGACTCCAACGTGGACGTGGCCCTCATACAGGAACCCAGGATTAACAACACCAGGTATGTTGGCTAGGAAAAATCTTAATATTAATTTTTTTCATTCCTTTAGCAGTGGGGACCTTTCAGTCGTCCAACAGGAAGCCGCAGGAGGTAGCAGGCTTATAATGGCGGCTGTATACATGCCGTATGAGGCAGTCGATCCACCAAGTATCGCTCTGCAGCAGCTGGCGGAGCACGCTAGGAGGAGAGGCGCGTACAAGGTCTTGGGATGTGATGCGAATGCTCACCACTACCAATGGGGAAGCAGGGACATCAACAAAAGAGGTGAGTTGGTATTCGATTTTATAACTTGTTATGATCTTCACATCTGTAATAGGGGTAGTACTCCTACGTTCAGAACGAAGGATAGGTACACAGCTATAGGATAGGGGAACATATATAGATGTAGATCATGGGTAAATTTCTGTGAATCGGTGGACTCTGTTAACGAGTTGTCAATCTGATGGAGGGACAGGTAGCGTCAGTGATAACCTACAACCCGAATCAGATGTTAGGGATACCGATGTGATAAGGGAGATGATCACTAGAGATAAGGTAACATGGACGATAAATTCATTCGAGCCACATAAATCTCCGGGCCCGGATGGAATATTTCCGGCCATGCTACAGAATGTCGATGAAAGGACCATCTCTCTATTGGTGGAGGTATTTAGGGAATGTCTTAGAATGTGGTACATTCCCAGAGGATGGAGAGAGGTAAGGGTCATTTTCATTACCAAAGCGGGTAAGACGACTCACTCGAAGCCCAAGGATTACAGACCGATCAGCCTATCGTCTTTTCTATTGAAGACAATAGAAAGACTGATCGATCTTCATCATAGGACTAGTATAGGAACTCATTAGCGAGTCTCAACATGCTTATCTTAAAGGTAAGTCCGTTGAGAGTGCTCTGCATGACGTTGTGAGTTACATTGAGCGGGGTCTGCTGCAGAGGGAATATACCATGGCAGCTTTTCTCGATATAGAGGGGGCCTTCAATAATATCACGATAGAGGCTATTGAGGAATCACTTGTTTCGCTGAATATAAGCAGACTTCTTGTTGAGTGGATAACTCTGATGCTTAGCAGCAGGGTTATCAACTCGAGCATGGGAGACACTTGTATGAGGAAACTCGTGACTAGGGGCACACCGCAATTGGGGTCCTTTCTCCATTACTGTGGCTCTTGGCCGTGAACGTCATTTTAAGACAGTTTGATGATAAGGAACGGAAAATTGTGGCCTACGCCGATGACGTTGTTTTACTGGTCTCTGGTAAGTTCTTATCTACGATCAGTGAGGTCATGCAGACAGGTTTACGAGATCTGTCCCTTTTGGCCAACAGTAAGGGATTAGGGGTAAACCCCGAGAAAACGGAACTGGTTTTGTTCACCAGGAAATATAAGGTCGATCATTTTAGCTTACCAGTATTGAATGGGATTGAGCTTGCATTGTCAAGTGAGGCCAAATACCTGGGTGTGTACTTGGATAGTAAATTGTCTTGGAGGAGAAATACCCAGGACAGGGTCAAGAAGGGACTCAATGCCTATTACACCTGCAGAAACTCTATAGGCAAGAATTGCGGCCTTAGGCCGCAAGTTGTATACTGGATTTACACTTCGGTTGTAAGACCGATTCTTACTTATGGTTGGATAAAGGAACGTATGGGAACCTTCTCTCTAAAGTTCAGAGGTGTGCTTCAATTGGCATCTCAGGTGCCAGGAGAAGTACACCTCAGGCGGCGCTGGACATCATCCTCCACCTTCTTCCAATTGAGAAATTTGTGAGGGGTATGGCTGTCCGCGGCCTATTTAGATTGAAGGAACTGGGATTATTAGGTACCTCTAGGGCAGGGCACGTCAGCATACTCGATGAAGTCCAATTCAACGGTCGGACACTATACTTGGGCGAGCCTACGGATTATGTCGGGACTACGATTGACTTCGGGGATGCTCCCGCTTTGGCGATACCTAGCAAGGACCTCTGGATTAGAGTAGAAAAGCTCTGTGGAGGGTGTGCGGTCTTCACGGACGGCTCGAAGATGGAAGTTGGCACCGGTGCAGGTGTCTACTTTATGGGAACTGATATCAGACGATCCTACAAATTGTCTGACAGTTGTAGTGTCTTTCAGGCGGAGATTCTGGGCATTTATAGGGCCCTAGACCTGATTGAGGAGAATGTTGAATGAGAGTCTGAGATTACTATCTATGTTGATAGTCAGGCAGCGTTATTGGCTCTAGTCTAGTCATTATGTATGGTCCAGATTGATACTTGAGTGCAGAAGGGAATTGAGAAGGTTAATGGATTCCTATATGATAAGACTCTGTTGAGTTCCTGGTCATTGTGACATTCTTGGTAACGAAATAGCCGATGAGTTTGCTCGCAGTGGCTCGGAACTAGATAGGTCTTTCATAGAGTCATCTGTTAAGATTCCAATTGGGTCCTTCTTTAGGGCCATAAGGGAGTGGACTCTGGACAACACGAATCGAGCCTGGAATGACAGATCGGACTGCAGAGTTTCTATAGCATTATGGCCTAGTTTAAAACTGGCAGATTCCAAGCATCTTCTAGGTATGAGTCGTGGTAGTCTTAGAGTCATAATCATAGGGAATATGATGAGTAAATGGGACATTGGCACATCAGATTTTTGTAGAACGTGCGATGATGTTGAGGAGCTAGAGACAGTGGAGCATATACTCTGTCACTGTGTAGGACTTCAGCGTAATAGGTTGAAATGGTTTGGAAACCACACACTACATGAACTAGGCGAAGGACTAAGGACAAAGGACTTGTCAACCTCATAGGGTTTGTAATGGGAATAAAATGGCTTAGGAACAATCATAACTGATTGAATGGGTATAGGTTCCACTTTTTCTTCTTTCTATCTCTTTGTATATTTCGCAATTATCTTCGTCTTTCTCTATTTCTCTTTTTCTATCATAAAGGGATCACAATGGGCCGTTCGGCCTCTGGCTGTAGGCGTGAATACGCCACCCTTTCTCGATTTAAGTGGGTCTTAAACAATAATTTGGATAAATAATAAAAGTAATGGGAAAGTAATTGATCGCTTTCCGTACAGAGAATTAGTTGATTCACTTTTATATTTATCAATTATTACTGGACCTGATATATCATATGCAGTTTGTGTTTTAAGTAGATATGTTGAGAACCCAAGTGAAGTTCATATAAATGCTACAAAAAGTGTATTAATATATATCAAAGGATCACTCAATCATGGTTTGCTCTATACAAAACAAAACGGATACATGTTGAAAACATTTTCCGATTCTGATTACGCTAGAGTTATTGAAAACCGTAGATCAACTTCAGGAATAGTAACCCAACTATGTGAGTGCACTGTTACTTGGAGATCTCAACAGCAACGTATAGTTGCACTATCAACTACTGAGGCCGAATATATTGTAGCATGTGAAGCTGTAAAAGACATCGTATGGACTAAGCGATTCTTGAATGAAATCACGTACGATATTAAAGAAAATCCTTTGTATTTGGATAATCAAAGTACAATTAAACTAATAAAGAATCCAGAATACCATAAGAGGACCAAACATATTGATGTCAAATATCATTTTATTCGTGAAAAATTTATTGAACGCGAATTTTAGCTTTAAAACTTTAAAAAAATTTTAAATATTATTTCTAATTCTCTTGATAATTAGATTGTAATTTTTGTTTTATAATTGTAATACTTGTATAATTCATGTAATTATAACATTAAGGGGAGGTGTTGTTTATGATGTTATAATATTGTTTATAATATTATATGTTTACTTTATTAAATACTTGTTATAAGCATTTTATAATATAGAAAATGAGTATTTATTATATTAATTTTTGAGTTCTCAAAAATGTTCACTTTCAATAAATCCTTTGTATATAAAAGATCAATAATCAACTTTCATGTGTTAGTTTATTTATTAAACTTCTGCAGTAATGAGTTACGAAGCCAATCTCCAAATATGAATGTATTTTTTACTTTCCTGTGCCAATACTTTTTTCCTTAAATATTAGGAAATAATTAGTTTTGCAATTTTCTTGCAAATAATTAGCATTGCCGCAGAAGTTTAATGATCATTAATAAACTTACACATGGATGTATTAAATACAATGGATGTATTGAATACAGTGACCGATTTTATAATAATGTATGTACTATGCCAATCATTTTTTCGGCCTGTGTACTCATAACTTGAAAGTATGTATTAACTTTATATACGGCGTTTATGAACTTTAAGTGATCACTTTTATAAAATTTTTATATTTTGCTACATACCTCTTGATAATATCGCTCTATGTCGTTAGGAGCACCATAGTGGATAACCAGACGTACATCCGGTTTATCAATACCCATTCCAAACGCCATTGTTGCAACAATAATACGGACAATATCTCTTGTGAATTCATGATGATAAACTTGTTTTTGTTTTAAAGACAATTTGCCATGATAATAACGACAGGGTATATGTTTCTGGACCTCATTTGCAACATTTTCAGCATAACTACATGTATTGCAATAAATAATTACGGAGCCTTGTGCATTGAGTGCCCATCGAATATGTGTACCTAAATCAAGCCAAACTCCAAAGCCACCTTTTGATGAAGATCTCTGACGCACAATAAATTCCAAATTTGGACGGTCAAATCCAGAATTTATTAATTGAGGATTCCTTAAACCCAACTGGCTGCAAATATCGTTACGTACATCCAAAGTGGCAGTTGCAGTTAACGCTAAAATGGGACACTTTGGTATGATACGCCTAATTAAACTAAGTTTCCGATATGCCAAACGAAAGTCATGTCCCCATTGTGAGATACAGTGTGCTTCATCGATTGCCAATAAAATTAATTTGTCTCCAAGATCTCGCAGTAACTTTTGACCACAATCTCCTGTTATATATTCGGGGGTGACATAAACTAGATTGTATTCTAAATTCAATATACATTTTTCTATATTACGATCTTTTTGTGCCGAGCCCAATAGACAGGCTCTTTTACGTGTTAGGTTTAAAGCAGTCACTTGATCTTCCATTAAAGATATTAGCGGGGATACTACTACAGCTACCTTCTTCGAAAAAATAGCAGGAAATTGATAAGTTAGCGATTTGCCATACCCTGTTGCCATCACGGCACAATTATCCCGATTTTCTTCTAATATAGAACGTATGATAGTCCACTGAATATTACGAAAAGATGTGTGTCCAAATTCCCGTTCCAAGCATTTTAAATATTTTTGTGGTATATCAATAATTTTCGGTGTTTCACACTTATGTTCAGATTTGCCATCATTCTTCTTTTCACATGACTTCAATTGTATTTCATCTAAATCTAAGTCAATTAAATCATCCTCGTCGGAATCAATATCATACATCATTTTAATTTTGATGTGTAGGTTTATATTATTAATAATGTTAAATTATGTACGATTTTACACAAGAATTTTTTGTTTATGAATATACCACGGATGGAAAATGAAAATATTTTTGGGTATCAAAAAAAAAAAACAAATAGTACCAAGGCAAATTTGCCTTGAATAGTACTTTTTTCACCCTCAAGGCTCAACCAAGGTAGATTAAGAAGGTAACGACAACTCTACAACAGCTACAACACCAAAAAAAACTCCCATGTATTCTGTTTTTGACGCATGAGAAGCAGCGTTGCCAATTCAGCGCTTTTCGCGCTAGATTCAGCGCTTTTCAGCAACCGAAAAGTCGCATTTTTTACATCAGCGCTTTTTCTGGAAAAGGCGCTAAATTGGCGCGTTTTGTATTCCGTTAGTTTTAGTTGCATATTTTAATGATATTTTCTAAATTTTTCTGAATTTGAAATGTAGAAACTATTTTTTTATGCAAAATATAAACAATACAAGGAAAATTCAGATTTTAAACATTTTTAAATTCTGTTCTTCAAATGTATAATTAATATTATTATACATACTTAATATAGAAAAGGTGTATTTTTTGCATCGTTTTTCAATGCTTTTTGGTACACAGCTATCTAATACACATTTCTTAAAAAACTGAGTGCGCTATGATTGCAATATAACGGATTTATAATAATTTAGAAGAGAATACTTACTTATTTCAAATATGTTTTGAAAGAAAATATCAAAATACTGTATGTTATTGTGTAGGGATTTCTTATTTTAAATTGTGATACAAATGTTCCAAACAAAGATGAATGGAATGGAAATGGAAATAAAAAACAGCAATATCTGAGTATTTCTAAAAGTGGTTTTTGTAACAAGTCTTCCCTATTAAAAACATTACCTCAAATATCAGGAAGAGTCGATTTCCAATATCTAAAAACAATCCTGACTCCAGATGAAGAACTCTAAAAGACATAATTTTTTTTAGTTTTTTGCAGTAATCTATTGAAACATTAATTTTTGTAATTTAAAGCATTAATTTATTCAAATTTTAAATTACTTAAAAAATCCCTATCTGAGATAACTAAGGAGTAGAAAGGTCCTGAAATAAAAGTTAGAATTAGTTTCGGTACTTGTTTTGAATTAAAAGTTTCTTAGGTTTTATTCAGTATTTTCCTTCTCCTGTAAAACTATGAAAAGGGCAGCCATCAATATGTATTCTGTATTTCTATTTATTTTATTTTCAATAAATATTGTTTAAGACGTCACACAATTTTCATTCTTAGGAAAAGCTTAAGAAATGAAAAAAAAAAAGTTTTAAAACAGGATTTGACCACTAAGTGAGATTTATAATACTGGACCTAAGACCTTCATATTTTAATTTAACATATTTATAAATTTAAAAGCTTTAAACTGAAAGTTATCAAATGTATAACCTTTTTTTGTACCTTAAATATTGTATAAAACGTTAATGTTCAATATTGCATACAACTACTAAATATTTGCATATGAACTTAAAATAATAAATATGTATATGTAATAAGTTGTTTTGCTCTTAATAAAAAATACATATTTAACTAAAAGATAAAAACAAATTTTATTTAAATAGAATTGAGCGCTTTTTAGCGCGTTTTTAAATGATGACCGGCGCGTTTTGATTCAAAAAAGTTGACAACGCTGATGAGAAGATAACAAACTGTCCAATAAACTTTTTCTTCTTCTTCCTTTTCAGAGAGTAACAAATTTGTTTAACAAACTCTCTTGTGCAGACTAGAAATGAGAATTCTCAACTTTGCAGACAAAAATTTACGTCCTACCAAGTCAAATTATATGAATTTAGTACTACGTTTTGTGCAAGATATGGCAACACCACTGCAATAAAATATGTAAAAGATTGTTGAATAAATTCCAACAAACTTTTTACATAAAATGCTTTAAAAAATTGTTAAATAATTTTTGTTAAAAAATGTTATTTTGCATTATATCATTTAAATTAGTGTTATTTGTATCATTCAAATTACTCGAAAAAAACTTTTTTATTACATTGTTTGACCTATAGCGTTAAAACAGGGACATGTGCCAAAAATTGAAATATACCATCTGATAGGGAAAGGTCTTGGCTACATTTCCTCATACTTGGTTTTTCCCAGATCACCTACGTGTTCATACAAAATTTTCAAAAAAATTGTTCTTCGAAAAAATAGCAGGAAATTGATAAGTTAGCGATTTGCCATACCCTGTTGCCATTACGGCACAATTATCCCGATTTTCTTCTAATATAGAACGTATGATAGTCCACTGAATATTACGAAAAGATGTGTGTCCAAATTCCCGTTCCAAGCATTTTAAATATTTTTGTGGTATATCAATAATTTTCGGTGTTTCACACTTATGTTCAGATTTGCCATCATTCTTCTTTTCACATGACTTCAATTGTATTTCATCTAAATCTAAGTCAATTAAATCATCCTCGTCGGAATCAATATCATACATCATTTTAATTTTGATGTGTAGGTTTATATTATTAATAATGTTAAATTATGTACGATTTTACACAAGAATTTTTTGTTTATGAATATACCACGGATGGAAAATGAAAATATTTTTGGGTATCAAAATAAAAAAACAAATAGTACCAAGGCAAATTTGCCTTGAATAGTACTTTTTTCACCCTCAAGGCTCAACCAAGGTAGATTAAGAAGGTAACGACAACTCAACAACAGCTACAACACCAAAAAAAAACTCCCATGTATTCTGTTTTTGACGCATGAGAAGCAGCGTTGCCAATTCAGCGCTTTTCGCGCTAGATTCAGCGCTTTTCAGCAACCGAAAAGTCGCATTTTTTTACATCAGCGCTTTTTCTGGAAAAGGCGCTAAATTGGCGCGTTTTGTATTCCGTTAGTTTTAGTTGCATATTTTAATCATATTTTCTAAATTTTTCTGAATTTGAAATGTAGAAACTATTTTTTTATGCAAAATATAAACAATACAAGGAAAATTCAGATTTTAAACATTTTTAAATTCTGTTCTTCAAATGTATAATTAATATTATTATACATACTTAATATAGAAAAGGTGTATTTTTTGCATCGTTTTTCAATGCTTTTTGGTACACAGCTATCTAATACACATTTCTTAAAAAACTGAGTGCGCTATGATTGCAATATAACGGATTTATAATAATTTAGAAGAGAATACTTACTTATTTCAAATATATTTTGAAAGAAAATATCAAAATACTGTATGTTATTGTGTAGGGATTTCTTATTTTAAATTGTGATACAAATGTTCCAAACAAAGATGAATGGAATGGAAATGGAAATAAAAAACAGCAATATCTGAGTATTTCTAAAAGTGGTTTTTGTAACAAGTCTTCCCTATTAAAAACATTACCTCAAATATCAGGAAGAGTCGATTTCCAATATCTAAAAACAATCCTGACTCCAGATGAAGAACTCTAAAAGACATAATTTTTTTTAGTTTTTTGCAGTAATCTATTGAAACATTAATTTTTGTAATTTAAAGCATTAATTTATTCAAATTTTAAATTACTTAAAAAATCCCTATCTGAGATAACTAAGGAGTAGAAAGGTCCTGAAATAAAAGTTAGAATTAGTTTCGGTACTTGTTTTGAATTAAAAGTTTCTTAGGTTTTATTCAGTATTTTCCTTCTCCTGTAAAACTATGAAAAGGGCAGCCATCGATATGTATTCTGTATTTCTATTTATTTTATTTTCAATAAATATTGTTTAAGACGTCACACAATTTTCATTCTTAGGAAAAGCTTAAGAAATGAAAAAAAAAAATTTTAAAACAGGATTTGACCACTAAGTGAGATTTATAATACTGGACCTAAGACCTTCATATTTTAATTTAACATATTTATAAATTTAAAAGCTTTAAACTGAAAGTTATCAAATGTATAACCTTTTTTTGTACCTTAAATATTGTATAAAACGTTAATGTTCAATATTGCATACAACTACTAAATATTTGCATATGAACTTAAAATAATAAATATGTATATGTAATAAGTTGTTTTGCTCTTAATAAAAAATACATATTTAACTAAAAGATAAAAACAAATTTTATTTAAATAGAATTGAGCGCTTTTTAGCGCGTTTTTAAATGATGACCGGCGCGTTTTGATTCAAAAAAGTTGACAACGCTGATGAGAAGATAACAAACTGTCCAACAAACTTTTTCTTCTTCTTCCTTTTCAGAGAGTAACAAATTTGTTTAACAAACTCTCTTGTGCAGACTAGAAATGAGAATTCTCAACTTTGCAGACAAAAATTTACGTGCTACCAAGCCAAATTATATGAATTTAGTACTACGTTTTGTGCAAGATATGGCAACACCACTGCAATAAAATATGTAAAAGATTGTTGAATAAATTCCAACAAACTTTTTACATAAAATGCTTTAAAAAATTGTTAAATAATTTTTGTTAAAAAATGTTATTTTGCATTATATCATTTAAATTAGTGTTATTTGTATCATTCAAATTACTCGAAAAAAACTTTTTTATTACATTGTTTGACCTATAGCGTTAAAACAGGGACATGTGCCAAAAATTGAAATATACCATCTGATAGGGAAAGGTCTTGGCTACATTTCCTCATACTTGGTTTTTCCCAGATCACCTACGTGTTCATACAAAATTTTCAAAAAAATTGTTAAAAAAAGTTACTCATACCACTATTTTACCTACAGCGTAAAAACAGGGACATGTGCCAAAAATCGAAATATAACATCTACATTTCCTCATACTTGGTTTTTCCCAAATCACCTACGTGTTCATACAAAATTTTCAAAAAAAATGGTTCAAAAAACGTTACTATACCACTATTTTACCTACAGCGTAAAAACAGGGACATGTGCCAAAAATCGAAATATACCATCTGATAGAAGAAGGTCTAGGCTATATTTCCTCATACTTGGTTTTTCCTAGATCATCTACGTGTTCATACAAAATTTTCAAAAAAATTGTTAAAAAAAGTTACTCATACCACTATTTTACCTACAGCGTAAAAACAGGGACATGTGCCAAAAATCGAAATATAACATCTGATAGGGGAAGGTCTTGGCTACATTTCCTCATACTTGGTTTATCCCAGATCACCTACGTGTTCATACAAAATTTTCAAAAAACTGGTTCAAAAAACGTTACTATACCACTATTTTACCTACAGCGTAAAAACAGGGACATGTGGCAAAAATCGAAATATACCATCTGATAGGGGAAGGTCTTGGCTATATTTCCTCATGCTTGGTTTTTCCCACATCACCTACGTGTTCATACAAAATGTTCAAAAAAATTGTTAAATAAACGTTACTATACCACTATTTTACCTACAGCGTAAAAACAGGGACATGTGCCAAAAATCGAAATATAACATCTGATAGGGGAAGGTCTTGGCTACATTTCCTCATACTTGGTTTTTCCCAGATCACCTACGTGTTCATACAAAATTTTCAAAAAACTGGTTCAAAAAACGTTACTATACCACTATTTTACCTATAGCGAAAAAACAGGGACATGTGCCAAAAATCGAAATATAACATCTGATAGGGAAAGGTCTTGGCTACATTTCCTCATACTTAGTAGGAGTACTGAAAGATTGGGTGAAATGCTATCTATATAAAAAGGAATCCGTGTTTGTTAGTCTGTTTGTTTTAGAATTTTATTTCGATGCTTTTATTTCATTTCAATACAATTAACACACTTTGAGTTTATAATATACATATAAAATAAATATATAAAATAGTGTTATAGCAACGTTTTTTGAACCAGTTTTTTGAAAATTTTGTATGAACACGTAGGTGATCTGGGAAAAACCAAGTATGAGGAAATATAGCCAAGACCTTCCCCTATCAGATGTCATATTTCGATTTTTGGCACATTTCCCTGTTTTTACGCTGTAGGTAAAATAGTGGTATAGTAACGTTTTTTGAACCAGTTTTTTGAAAATTTTGTATGAACACGTAGGTGATCTGGGAAAAACCAAGTATGAGGAAATGTAGCCAAGACCTTCCCCTATCAGATGTTATATTTCGATTTTTGGCACATGTTCCTGTTTTTAAGCTGTAGGTAAAATAGTGGTATGAGTAACTTTTTTTAACCATTTTTTTGAAAATTTTGTATGAACACGTAGGTGATCTGGGAAAAACCAAGTATGAGGAAATGTAGCCAAGACCTTTCCCTATCAGATGGTATATTTCAATTTTTGGCACATGTCCCTGTTTTTATGCTGTACGTAAAATAATGTAATAAAAAAAGTTTTTTTTTTTAAGTAATTTGAATGATACAAATAACACTAATTTAAATAATATACTGCAAAATAATTGAAATAAAATAATTATATCTTATTCATTCCATAAAATGTTCAACAAAAATTATTTAACAAATTTTTAAAAAATTTTATGTAAAAAGTTTGTTGGAAATCATTCAACAAACTTTTACAAATTTCTTATATTGCAGTGATGTTGCCATATTTTGCACAAAATGTAGTACAAAATTCATATAATTTGACTTGGTAGCACTTAAATTTTTGTCTGCAAAGTTGAGAATTCTCATTTCTAATCTGCACAAGAGAGTTTGTTGTAAAAGTTTGTTGAAAAAGGAAGAAGAAGAAAAAGTTTGTTGAAAAAGTTTGTTATCTTCACAGACATTTGTTTTTGCATTGTCATCTCTTACGTCAACTTTAATCTTGTCATTTCACATGTTTTTTTACGAAAAACAAAATCAATTCATGTAGTAAAAAGAGAGGAGAAAGACGCAATAACACAAAAGTAAGCAAAAAATGTAAACATAAACAAAAATTTGACACTTAAAATTACAAAACACAGGCAGCCATATTGATTTCAAAAAGAGAAAAAATTCTCAGCTGTTTTAATGTCGTTACCAAGGTAGATTAAGAAGGTAACGACAATAAAACAGCTGTGATTTTTTTTTCTTTTTGAAATCAATATGGCGGCTTGTGTTTTAGAATTTGATGTGTCAAATTGTTGTTTATGTTTACATTTTTTTTTGCATTTTTTGTTTACTTTTGTGTTGTTGCGTCTTTCTCCTCTTTTTTTATTACATGAAATGTCAAATACATTTATGTTTTTTTGTAACTTTGAGTCTACATTAGACAAATTCTTATCAAGACAAACGTCAAAATCAGTGCGAATCTATACAAGGTAGCCTCAGTTAAACAGTTGATTATTATTTTTGGTTGTTACAGCTGTCAAACTGCATATATAAAAAAAATTACTGAATTCGCCATATTGTTGTTTTTGCACAACTGTTGCCACCTTCCATAAATTCGAGTTCATTTTGACGTTTGTCTTGATAAAAATTTGTCTAATGTAGACTCAAAGTAAAGAAACATGAAAAATTACAAATTAAAGTTGACATAAGAAATGACAATGCAAAAACAAAATACATGGGGTTTTTTTGGTGTTGTAGTTGTTGAAGAGTTGTCGTTACCTTCTTAATCTACCTTGGGCTCAACTACATAGAATACTTTCGCTTTATTTGCGGTCCACACGAGCCTTTTTCATGCTCGCACATTGAACAAAATGTTGTGCGCACATGCATTTGGATAGTGTGGACCCAAGTTGTTCATGTTTTGTTCTTGTTCGCACAATTGTTCGAGCAACCATGTCTGCCATCAAACGTCATTTTGTATGCGGAAGAAGAGGCGCTGCATGTAAAAGTATAGAAGTGACACTGACAGCAAACAAAAAATTATGATTTGTTCTACAAATGTTCTGCCCACTGAAAACAAAAGGAAAAAAATTGTGTGTGTTGCTCTGCCGACGTTTTGTTCTTGTGCGAACAAGAAAAAGGGTAGTATAGACGGTACGTTAACTGTGACTGACAGCTACGCAAGACATAAATGATATTAACCCAGTCGTTGCATTATTTTGTTATTAAAATTTTATATAATAAAATATGAAGATGTAAAAATTTTATTATGTTCTCAGTTGAAATAATGAATTGCAAATTAAAATTTCCGACTTAATAAAAAAATATGAAAATAAGAATAAAACAACCGACAAAATATATTTACGTACTTGGGCACTTCAAAGTTTAACATTTTTCATCTTTGGAGTACTTCACGCAGAAGTTTTTCTTACTGATTTGGTTCCGCTCAATATAAATGCATGTATTTAACTTAGCTGTCAGTCGCAGTTGAAGCGAAAGTATTCTATGTAGTTGAGCCTTCAGAGTACTAAAATTAAAATTTTTGATAATCAATTTGTATATTCAAAACGAAGGATTAAATACGATACCAAGTCATTTTATTCAGATAAAATATTATAGTTATTTTTTAGAATTTGTATTATTCGGGCTCAAGTTCATTGAATAATTGTAGAAGAATACATTGTAAACGTTTTATTGGACACTCGGCAGAATGGAATGCATTTTCTAGTCAGCCACGACCGTCATCAGCACTCTTCAGTGTCCCACCGTGGTGTTCTCTGTAAACATCATCTATTTAACTTACAATTTTTAGGAAATGGAATCTGTGACTTCTTTTCCTAAATGTTATTAAGTTAGACGAATGGTTTACGATAAAGCTTTTTACAATTATTTGTATTCTCCTTTTACAATTATTATTGTTTATATGCTTTAAAGCTATCAGTTAGGTAGCAAATGAAGCAATGTATAATTGTTATTGTTTAGCCACTTATTAAGTAGCAATGAACAATGTTGTTGTTATTTGTTTTGTCCCTTCTGTTTGTTTCTATTTTTAGAAAGCCTAGCAGGGAAGTCAAGTAACAAGTTTACACCGTGCCCAGTGTGAAGATTAATTTGTTTGTAATTTTTGTTGAACTTATTTATAGAGTTTTTAGAATTTGTATTATTCGGGCTCAAGTTCATTGAATAATTGTAGAAGAATACATTGTAAACGTTTTATTGGACACTCGGCAGAATGGAATGCATTTTCTAGTCAGCCACGACCGTCATCAGCACTCTTCAGTGTCCCACCGTGGTGTTCTCTGTAAACATCATCTATTTAACTTACAATTTAAATTGATCTTCAGTTCCCTACCAGCGATTGAAAGTCACGTCTTCTGGAACTTTTCGTCCAAAAAAATATTATTGAGTTTTGTCTTGAAATGGGTATCAAAAAATTCGTAATTTTAAGCCAATTATAGAAAAAATATTTAAACATTTTCGCAAAAATGTTGGTCTATAAACCGTCATTTTAGTACATCATGCGAAAAAAATTTTCGATATTTTTCTTTAAAAAATGGATAAGAATTTTATAATTTTGTTCCTTTTAAGGCTAAAATATAAAAAATTTGCATTGTAGTAAGTACTGTTGATAATATTTCAAAATTTTTTTAAAAAAGCTGTTCTCTCAACACTCTAACTCTACGTCTCCACGAAGAAACTTTTATTTCTTAACACAAGAAATAAGGTCGGCAGAATAACAGGAAAATGCTTTTATTTCCAACTTTATGTTAAGGAGTGGAGAAAACGTACATGAGAAATTTAAATTTTTATTTGTCTTTTTTAAAGAAAATTTTATATTTTTATCCATTTTTGTTTTTTATTTGTCTTTTTAAAACAAAATTGATGCATTTTCCATCTTTGTTTTGTTAAAAACATCAAAATTTTTAAAAATAACAATAAATTTGACAGCTTATGTTAAACATTATTGCTCAGCTTTGTGTTCCTTATTTGTGGCACTACAAATAAGGAAATATATTTATTTTTACAATTCGCGTATAAACAGTGAATTATTTATTTGCAAGTTATTATACCCTTCACCACAGGTGTAAAGGGTATATATAAGTTTGTCATTCCGTTTGTAATTTCCACAATTTTCGTCGGAGAGCAAAAAAGTTTATATTTTCGGAATCCTTGTAAGAAGCGATGACGATTGGACCATGTCCGTCCGTCCGTCCGTCCGTGTGTCGGTTGAAATGGCGTTTATGAAGCCCACCGATAACTGACATATATAATATGTATGTCAAACGATCGGAAATGCTTTCGAGAATTTTGCTATTGGAATTCAGCAAGATCCGTTCATACAATGCGGAGATATGTTCAAAAAACCGGTTTTTTGAACCGGTTTTCCAGTTTCTGAAGCCTCTGTATACACTACGGACTTCGTTTTTACAAAGAATTCTCGGACATTTTTTTCTGAATTTTTGTTCTGAAATAATGAAATAAATCGGTTCAGTAATAACTGAGATATCGGACAAAACGCATTTTTTATTTTTTGAAGCCTTGGTTTAAGCTATAGATTTTTATTTTTATACAGATCGGTTACAAATATTTTTATAAAATTTCAGTTTTTTGAATCAGGAAGATCGGTTTATAAATGGTGGAGATATGCTTTAAAAACCGGTTTTTAGAACCGGTTTTTTAGTTTCTGAAGCCTCTGCATATACCAGGGACTTCGAATTTTTAAAGGGGGCTCGAAAATTATTTTCTGAATTTTTGTTCTGAAAAAATGAAATAAATCGGTTCAGTAATAACTGAGATATCGGGGAAAACGAATTTTTTATTTTTGAAGCCCTTGTTCAAGCTACAGATTTTTATTTTTATATAGATCAGTCATAAATATTTTTATAAAATTTCGGTTTTTTTAATAAACCAAATTCGTTCATAATCAACAGAGTTATGGCCCAAAAACAAATCTGTTAAGAATATAAATACACCAACAAACATGTATATTAAGCATTGTAATGACTATTAGTGACGTTTTTTGTTTTTTGTATAGACAAGTAGTTTAGTTATCAACAGCAGTAATATGATGAATAACAGTGTTGTTGTTGTTGTTCTTTGTATATGCAGTCTGTACAAAAATAAATAGATATGGAATTGTAGTTGTTTATTTTTAAAAACTAAAACATATCTGTTAAGAATATACATAAATACATACACAAACATGTATTTTTATATAGATCAGTCATAAATATTTTTATAAAATTTCGGTTTTTTTAATAAACCAAATTCGTTCATAATCAACAGAGTTATGTCCCAAAAACAAATCTGTTAAGAATATAAATACACCAACAAACATGTATATTAAGCATTGTAATGACTATTAGTGACGTTTTTTGTTTTTTGTATAGACAAGTAGTTTAGTTATCAACAGCAGTAATATGATGAATAACAGTGTTGTTGTTGTTGTTCTTTGTATATGCAGTCCAAGGCGAATTCAGATTAGGTGACAGCTTCGTTACAACAAATACAACAAGGCAACAACCACACGTATTTGTTCTTGGGCAAAAATTTGTTTGACTGTCAAAATTTTGTTTCCTGTTTTCTGACATTCAGAAAAAGTAAACAAATTTGGACAACTTATATTAAGCACTTTAAAGGAACAATTGAACGATAAACAATCAGAAAAACATATAGAAATAAACAAAAAAGAAAATGAAGCTAGTGTTACATTGTTGGTACAGCAAGTATCTAAAAACATTGTTGAAGACATACCCATGCCACCCCCCTTAGAAATACCAGCCACTACAAAGAAACAACATAAAGAATTTGAAAAAGAATTCTCACCCGATTTAAGTGGCATAAGTGAATTGTTTACTATTGATACGGCTCCCGCACCAAAAATTGACTGTGTCAAAGTACCCTCCTATAAGCGAGCCATTAAAGATGCCCTCTTAGATGAAGCGGCAGCACGTAAACGACAAAAGGAAGAGGAGGACGTTTTTAAAACAAAAAAGACTAATTCGTATTTCAATTGTGGGGAAGCTGGTCATAGCATTAGGGAATGTACGAAACCTCATAATGCTAAGCGCATTAAGAATGCTAAGAGGGAATGTTTTAAAGTTGAACGTTATCATGTTGATGTGGAACAAAGATTTGCCCATTTAAAACCCGGTTGCTTAAGCGATAAACTACGTGAAGCTTTGGGATTGAGAAAGGGTGAATTACCATTTTTCTTCTATCGAATGCGTGTTTTAGGTTATCCACCCGGCTGGTTGGAAGATGCTAATGTGGAACATTCTGGTATTAATCTATTTAATTCAGATGTAAGTTGGGTACTCATTTACCTCCCTAATTCACTTAAAATCGTAAATATTTCCTATACTATTTATCCGATTGAAAAGTTTAAGGTGTCAATTAAAAGCTCTTAAGGTTGCATTTACAAAAATAAAATAAAAATAATATAAAAGTTTCATAAACACATCTTTTGAAGTATTTTATAATTTCTTGTGGAAAAAAAAAATTTTTTGTGGAAATAATTTTTCTTAATAGCCGGCCTTCGGCCGGGCGGAAGGGTTTTTAACTCTGTGGTATGTCCAAAAGCGGCTTAGCTAACGAAATTCTTTCTTTTTACCCAACTTTTTTTATAACGAAAATTTTTTGATACGAGTTTCTTAGGAAAATTCGATTTTCAAAGCCCTATAACTTCCAAAATATTTATTTGCGGCCAAAAATTTTTACATCATTATATTCACCGTTAAAAGTACTAAAAGGCATAAAAATCAAATAATTCGGAGCTGAATTAGGGTGATCTATTTATACTGTAAGTTGTTATTAGCGTACATGATTTATATTAGGGTGTAATAATTTTCCACTAAAATTTGTATTACAAATTTATTTGTTTTCTTAGGGACAAGCTTTGAAGTATTATGTAACTGAAAATCATTAAAATCGGTTGATAAATGAAATAGTTAAATAAATATTGTTCACTAACACGTTTTGTTTATTTTATTTTTGTTTACACAACAAAAAATTTGACATTTTGACAAATTTCCATATGAAGGAAATAAAAGTCAGCTGACGAGTTGCTGTCACCTAATCTGAATTCGCCTTGATGCAGTCTGTACAAAAATAAATAGATATGGAATTGTAGTTGTTTATTTTTAAAAACTAAAACATATCTGTTAAGAATATACATAAATACATACACAAACATGTATATTAAGCATTGTAATGACTATTAGTGACGTTTTTTGTTTTTTGTATAGACAAGTAGTTCAGTTAGCAACAGCAGTAATATAATGAATAACAGTGTTGTTGTTGTTCTTTGTGTATTCAGTCAGTTTTTACATACAAAAATAAATATATATGGAATTGTTGTTGTTTCTTTTTTAAAAGCAAAGCCTGTTATGATTGTTTTTTTTTTTTTTCATATTCAAATTTTCGTAGTTTGAAAAAAATTTAGATTTAGAAAATATGCAAGCATACGTTAAGGCGAAAATTTTATTAATTGTCGGTAATATGGTAATATGATGTCGATAAGATGGTAAAGGGTATCAAAGATTCGGCACAGCCGAATCTTTTTTCAATTTTTTTTATTTGCAATAATCGCGCGTATAAACGTAATATATGAGAGTTATGTGTATGTGTACTCAAACGTAAATGTAACGTAGTAACCATAGTATAATAATTTTAAATAAGGTAACCTTATTAGATCAGCTGATTATTTTTTGATCGTTGTTTCAAAGCAGACTATATTGTCAAAATTTGTTTACATTTATTTGTTTACAAAGGAAATCATTTTATAATACAATTCCTGTTATAATACTAAAATATATTTGTGTTGTTACTAAAAACTATTTTTAGTTATATTTCGTGTGTTTTGTTATAAAAAGCAAAAAGAAATAAAATATAACATACAAGTTATATACAAACATATTCATATTTTATATAATTGTGCATTTGAGAGCTTTTATGATTCGAAGTAACTTAGAGTGTTTAATGATTCAAATTGCGTTACAAATATAAAATGCCACTAAAAAGACGAATATAAGTTGTAAAATACATCTTTTTATTTATTTTTCTCAAATATATGTATATAAATTTTCAGAACGAAAACTATAATAAAGGAAGAAGCACAAAAAAATGTTTACAAACAAAAATCAGTTGTTTTTGACGTTGTGTTACACTGACAAAGTTGCGTTGTTTTAGTTGATGCCGTTTTGCATATCCTTACGCTACATCCCCCTCGCGAAGAGTAGTCATCTTGAAGCGATGCGAGGGCTTAAGTGTAATGACCCATGAGGCCGTACTGGCAGGGCCACCCATGCCAGAGGGGCTCATGGCGAACACAAACAAAGAACTACCCCCTTGTCTGATAGCGTCTGTTATCCCTAGTAGGGGCGGCCATCAGACGTTCCCTCTGAATGTTCTTCCATTCTTGCCAGGAATGGACATCTAGAGGGAACATGTCCGTTGGATACTTGTATCCACACCGTCCACACATCCTGTGTACGTCAAATCCACCAGCGTCTGTTTCCATAATTTGGGCGGCTTGGTGGTCTGCTTTGACCCCTGTGGGGCGGCAGTTTTATAAACTTGGCAGCAAGTATAAAATGCAATAGTTTAAAGTTGTCCGTAATGTCACAAAAGAAAACGTGCCCCAAGTATCCGGTCGGGGGCCTTACAATCTCCGGAGACCCTATTTCCACGGCGCCAACCTCTGGCCGTGGTGAATCGAGAGCTACAGAGGTTCAGGTTAGTCTGGTGGAGGCACCGGGCCAGCCTAATCTGCGAGCTACTGGCGTCCAACAACAACAAGCAGGAGGAGGTAAGGAGAAACCTAAACCTTCCGACTGCGCTAAAACAGCTTCCAAACAGGGAAGCAAACAAAAAGGCAGCGAGGTGCCCCTGTGCTTCAATCCAAGCACCTCGAAAGCTGCACAGGCCCGCGCCAACACTAGACCGGCGAAACCCCCTGCTTCAGGGACTGCCTGTCCGAAACTAACTAGGACGGCAGCAACCCCAGTGCCTAATGTAACCAAAGGAGCTGCGAACAAGTCTTCGGGCTCCCCAATGTTACCTCCCCCCGCCAGAGAAGAAAATGCCCTACAATCCGATGGACAAATCGTATAGTGAAGTGGCCAAAGGTCACTTAATACGAGCCGTCATCGATAGGAGCGATCCAGATTACGCTATATCCCATGCTAATTGGGATATTGTGCGGAGGAAGCTGATGGGAGTCTTCTGGAAAGTTCTGAAAGAAAAAACCGGTCCGACACTAATACAATAATAAACATTGGTAAGGAACCGACCTTTATAGTAGCTAATAGAAGGGAGGTTCTCGATATAACGCTAGTTAGTACTAAGCACTCTCATATGATTAGTGACTGGAGAGTCTCCAATGACTGTTCCTTCTCTGATCACTTATATATTGATTTCAATATTGAAGTCGGTTTACCCAGGGTTAAACCCTTTCAGAATAGGAGGAAGACAAACTGGAATGAACAATATAATATTCTGTCCCAGCTCCTCCCTAATCCCCCAACCATCAACAGTTGCGAAGACATTGGGTCCTGTGTTGAAACGCTGACAAATGCATTTGACACAGAGACCTAAGATCTGCAAAGGCAGGAGTAAACCACACTGGTGGAACTCCGAGATTGGCGAGACTCGTAAAGAATGTCGCCGTTTATTAAATGAGGCAAAAAGACTAGGTACCTGGTCTACCTATAAATCCTCAGTAAATAATTTTAAGAACCAGATAAGAAACGCGAAACTCAAATCCTAGAGGGCTTTCTGTAGCGGCGTAGAAGGTCACTCCGAGACTAGTCGTCTTCGTAAAATTCTGGCATCATCACCTGTTGTCCCAAGTTTCATTCAGAAACCCTGTGGCAGTTGGACAACTAGCGGCCAAGAGACCTTGGATGTCTTAATGGATGCGCATTTTCCTGGCAGTCTCTCCTCTACGGAATATTCTGCGACACCTTCGGTAGCCCCACATGACGTTCCCTTTCCTATAAAGGATAGTGAACTGAGATGGGCTCTGAAAAGATTTGGCCCATTAAAATCCCCGGGCCCAGATGGCATTATACCTGCTGATTTGCAATATAATGCGGATATAATAGTCCCTTGGCTAATTCGGATATACTCAGCATGCCTGTCGTGCTCTTATATTCCTGAGTCATGGACTAGATGCACAGTGGTCTTCATTCCTAAAGGGGGGAGGACCTCTCACACTAGACCGAACGACTTCAGACCTATCAGTCTGTCGTCCTTTCTCTTGAAAACATTGAAATGGTTGATTGATCTTCATCTTCTTCACGTACTGCAATCAACCCTAACGTATTATCAGCGTCTCAACATGCCTATATGAAAGGCAGGTCTGTCGAGACTTCGGTCAAACCTCATCTTGGGACTACCAAGACATCGGTTACGTATTCTAATATCCGTTGTCACAGGGCACTGGATTGCCGGTGCGCATGCTAGGAGACTAGGGCTCCCTTTTAACGACTTCTGTCGAAGTTGCTTTGATGAGGAAGAGGAGGAGACAGTGGAGCATTTCCTATGTCACTGTCCGACCCTCAGTGAAATAAGGATCGCCAAGTTCGGCAGCCCGAATGTGCATGTATTGTCGGATCTCTTGGATATTGATATCAGAGCGATCAATTCTTTCATACATGCGTCTGGTTGGTTCGATTCGAACGTAGTTTCGGACATGTGAGATAATATCACAAGACACGGTTTTGCTTTGGGTCATTTTTCGGAAGCCTCCGAAATTCTTAAAAAAATATTTTTGTGAATAACATTTAAATATCTTTCCTCTCTCTAAATGAAGTTAAAAATTTTAAGCTATTAGAACCTTATGGCATAATAATGATTAAACTATTCTATTAGTAAACTTAAAAAAATATCGATTAGTTTTCTAGCACGAATAATTTTCTTCGTAATCTGGGAGCTTCAAAATGCTTTGGAGATGGAAAAATGCTTCGAAAATGATACGATCCACTTATTTCCGCACCTTGTAAGCACTTTTAAAATTTGCTTTTGCCAGAATTTGAAGGACGAAGAGTTTTTAAGTAAGTATAATTATTAACAACGTATTTCCGCCCTCCGATAAAAAATTAAAAACCCATCTCCATTAGGATTAGGGTTACCAGATGGACTTAAATGAACTTGATTGTCAAGATATTTGTAAACTTAACTTTTCAAGCTATAAGTTCAAATGAAATTTGTCAAGTTGAAAACAATTTATAGTTATGAAGATTTTTTATAGCGATAATTCCGAAGCATAAATATATGCTATATATTTTAGAGATTAGAATGCCATCTGATTTATTATACCCTGAAAGTTAAATGTGCACAGAATTACACAGCATAATGGTTGAATTTTAAATAATCTTGAAATCATATCTATATGAGATATACGAATCATTTTAATTTTAAAAAATTTACAGAATAAACTAATTACTATATGTTATACATCGATCACGGTTTCCTCTAGGCTTGTTTAGAAACTCCTAAAACACATTCGCTTATAGCACTTGTTTAATGCCGTGAATAAATGTTCAAGAGCAATCCTAGAATTCATATATAAAATAAAATATTATTGGCGAATTTCGATCGTCAAGTTTTTGTTTTATAAATCAAGTTTATTTTTCTACAATATAAAGTTAGATCACAATTCGAATCTGGCAACCGTAGCTAGGATTTGAAGTAGGCATAGCTTAATAAGAAAAGAGCTTAATTTTCCACCAAGTCTGGAAGCTTCACAAATCTCTGGATAAATTAAACAAATTTTTGAAAATGACGCATAAATACGCTTATCTCCGCTCACTGCCAAAAATTTCCAAATATGGCTCCGTAAGTAAACCAAATTTAAATTTTCTATGTCGCCTAAGATAAAGTTGCTACGGAAATTATACTTATGTAGAAGATATAGATTGAAATAAAAACATGCGCAAATATTCGGCCCGGCCGAATCTATATACCCACCATCAACTTTTTCACATTTTAAGTTATATGAGAGAAGGAGGTAAAGTGGGCGGGCCACGCCCATTTTTTGTTTCCGAGTTTGCATTAGTCCTTGAACTATTTGAACACAATTTCATTGATTTTCACCTTATATGAGAGGTGGGTAGTAAAGTGGGCGGACCACGCCCATTTTTGGCTTCCGAGCTGATATCGATCCCCAAACTATATGTACAAAATTTCGCAATCGTACATGCTTTTGTTGCAGAAATATCAGCAGAAAAGTATAAAACGGACACCCTGTGTTTCTAGTTTTTAGGAGGTAAAGTGGGCGGTAAAGTGGGCAGTAAAGTGGCCCGGCCGAATCTATATACCCACCATCAACTTTTTCACATTTTAAGTTATATGAGAGAAGGAGGTAAAGTGGGCAGTAAAGTGGGCGGGCCACGCCCATTTTTTGTTTCCGAGTTTGCATTAGTCCTTGAACTATTTGAACACAATTTCATTGATTTTCACCTTATATGGGAGGTGGGCGGTAAAGTGGGCGGACCACGCCCATTTTTGGCTTGTGAGTTGATATCGATCCCCAAACTATATGTACAAAATTTCGCTATCGTACATGCTTTTGTTGCAGAAATATCAGCAGAAAAGTATAAAACGGACACCCTGTGTTTCTAGTCTTTAGCCCATAACTTTTTTGTGAACCGATTTTGCCCATTTTCAATCCCAAACAAACCTTATATAAGACAAATATTTGTGCCAAATTTCGTCTCCCTACGTTGCTCCGTTCGAGCGCTATCCTGCTTTCAACAGACGGACAGACGGACGGACATAGCTAGATCGACTCAGAATCTAACCAGGACCCAGAATATATATACTTTGTGGGGTCTTAGATGATTCCTCCAACATGTTACACACGGAATGACAAAATCAATATACCCCCCATCTTTTTGATGGTGGGTATAATAAAATCAAACAATTTAAGTAAGATTTTTTTCAATAAAATTTTTAATTCATTCAATCACCTTGACTTGATTTAATGATTTATTTATTTTTTTTTTTTTTTTTTAACATAGTATTTCTGTTTTTAATTTTTTAACATTTTTTTGCGTCTCACTCTCGCATTTGGCTAGTACCGCGTTACGGTTCTTCGAGGCTTTGCATTGACCTTTTGCAACTAATTTGGATTCTGGAAAATTCTATGATTTAGCGTGGTGGAGTACCAGACAAAACTCAATTTTGAATACGAATTGGAGTTGAGTTCGAGGATTCCGGCTTCCTGCGCGAAGGTGTGTGTCGAAGGCAGTTTTTCGGAGGAGACTCCTGGGCTTTATGCCGTAATTGGTGATGGCGATATAGGATAACTCCTAGCCAAATAAATCCTCTTCAATGATATATTGCTGTTGAAGGGGTAATTTAAAATACAAACAAACAAATACAGAAATACCCAAAAACAAACATCTTTGTTTTTGTTTATTTCTGTTTTAAATTCTAATTCATTTTATTTCTGTTTATACATTACTTTATGTATACATTACTAATGATGTCCACGCACAAGAATATTTTTCCAACATAATTTTTTGACTATGTTTTCAACATATTTTTTCTCATATTTCGTACGCATATATTCAACTTGTCAGCTTCGCAAGTCTTCGTTTATTCGTACACATTTACTTCGCAGTAAAAAATGCACAAGCTGAAATATTTTACGCAGTTCGGTCATGTTGCATATTTTTTGTTTTGTATAATTTTTGTTCAACATATATTTTGAAAATAAAAATATGTAAATTTACAAGTGAAAACATATATGGCGCTCTTTGATTGTGGTATATTTTTAGTATGTTTCACATCAAAAAATTTTAATTATGCATATTTTCAAAATGGGCTGTCGTAGAAAAGAAAAAACTATTTACTAATTTTTAAACTCTGCTTACAAATATAATACTAACTCACTGTTTATACAGCAAAATTTTCATATCGCAATATTTTTAATTGCGAGTAAATGGTGCGTATAAACGTAATAAATGTTAAATATTTTATGTTAGGTGAGGACGACGAGTTATGTGCAGTATTTGTACACTAACAAAATACAAGCAATTGTTGTTTTTGTAGATGTGCAGCCACTTTCTAATTACACTATGTTACAGAGCAACATTACAAACATTACTCATAGTATAATTAGCAATATGCCAAAAACGGCTTTTTGCAAAAAAAAAAAAAAAAAAAAAAAAAAAAAAAAAAACTTTTTTATTGTTAAAAATGGTTATTTAGGGCTTCAGCAGCATCTTTTGTTCTGTGACTTTTTCATAATTCCGTTATTTACAAAATTACCGTTATGTTTAGGTTATTCAAGAAAATCACAATTTTGATCTTCAAATTTCCAGAATTCGACCAAATGATGTTTGGCAGCTTTGTACAAAATCCTCCGGCGAGTATTTTTGCTGAACATATGAACTCATAATATTTGCAAATACAGGGTGTTTTGATGCAATTTTAATAAAAAATTAATTTTGCGCCATTTAGCGGCAATAATCTGTACTAACTATGTTCAGCAATTATAAATTTAATTTGAATACCTTTCCAAAAAGAGCTTTGTTTTGAAAATCGGTTGAAAAATAACCGGAAAGCATTAAAAAATGTTCTGAACAAAAACAGTGATACAAAGAAAAACAACAAAAAACAATAACATTACAAATGTAAACAAGCGCGAATGTTGTATAGGAGGTGGGCGGTAAAGTGGGCGATACACGCCTATTTTTGTTTCCGTGTTTACATTTGTCCATGAAGTATTTGTACAAAATTTCTTTGACCTTTCACCTTATATGGGAGGTGGGCGGTAAAGTGGGCGGACCACGCCCATTTTTTGTTTCCAAGTTTATATCGACCAATGAAAATGTTGTTATAGTATATGCTTTTATTTAAGTGAGATATAGCAGAAAAGTATGAAATTAAGCTACAACGGACACCCTGTCTTTTTAGTATTTTGCTCATAACTTTTTTATTTATTTACAGATTTTACTCATTTTCAATATCAAATAAACAGTATTTAAGATAAATATTTGGACCAAATTTTGTCCTCCTTCGTAGTGCCGTTCGAGCCCTATCCTGCTTTCAATAGACGGAGGATTTTAAATTAAAAATAGTGTGTATGGTCTTAATTACTATTGTATAATTCATTTCAGTAACACAAACTCCCGTTTTTTAAATATGCACTATATTTTTTAAATGAATGAGTAAAATTTTCCGAAAATAGGCTTTATTGTTTTTCATACGGCACAAATTGAACTGAATGTTATGCCTTGAAAATCAACAAACAAAACAAATATTATTGATGATAATAATATCTAAAATTCTGCGGTGGTGCTTGAAAAGTTATATATAAATGAAGGTGAAAAAAACGCATTTTTTCAATTTTTTTGATTTTTTTTTAACATTTTCCAAATTTTCTCGTAAACGAAAAATGCGATCGTCAAGCACAACTGCAGAATTTTAGATATTATTGTCATCAACAACTATGTTGACTTTCAAGGCATAACATTCAGTCCAATTTGTGCCGCGTTAAATGTTAGCAGTAGTATTTTCTTACTTCCATGTTTTGTTGTTGCCATTTTGTTTTTCTCAGTGTATTATTGCAAAAATATCCGAAAAGCAGTGTTTCGAATGGCTGCTTAAAGCAGTCGTAATTTTCTAAACAGTTGCTTTTTTTACATCATCTTGCTGAAACAAGTTTACTTGATTTAGTTATCCACCACATACTAACTAAACACATTTTGCTGCTCACACACAAAACTGATTTAAGCAGCATCCAGTTTTTATTTTGTTCAGCAGTCAAATTAAATAAGCAGCGCACACACTCAGTTTTTTACTCAGCCAAGTTGATATTACGTCTTAGTCGTGTGCGCTCAGCACAACGTAGAAACCTTTTTCAGCAACGTAAGAACAACTGGATAGTACGACTGTACAGTTCTGCGCAGTCAATATACAAAGTTGTTTGGTTATGGTTTTTACATTTAAGAAGGAAAATGAAGTGGTATAGTTTTTGAATGAAAACAAATAGAAAACGGTACAATAAAATACTATGAATTGTATTAAAGATATTTATATGTAGATTTATTAATTTTAATTAAAAAAACACACATTTTTTGTGTAATATATTTATTTGCAATTTATTTAAAATTTTTGTAGAACTTTTATAAAAATATTATATAATATTTAATATTAGTAGATGAAAAAATATTAACTAAATATTAAATATTGTTTAAATTAAAGAAAAAAAATTGTTTGTTCTTTTGAATAAGAGGAAAATTTTGTTATTTTGTATAATTTTCTTTGTTTTGATCTATTAAAGAAATTTGTAGTTAAGCTTAACTTTTGGACCCAATAAAAGCAATGTTTAATTGAATTAAAACGTTGGATTGTAATACGAAACTCTTTTTTTTTAAATAAAGGGTGGTTCAAAGAGCTTTTTGTCATTTTTAAAATGCAATAACTGAGAAACTAATAAATATATTTTCATAACCTGATATAAGTCCTAATAATATATATATGTATGCAATATTATACTGGTCAGAATCGTATATTATAACGAAATAATAAAAGAAAAAAAAATTTGGACACTTTCGGTAAAAATTATGGCTTAGTTGAAGATGGAGGCGTACGTGTACATTTGGAAGAAAAATTATATATTTTAAATTTGCAATACATATAACTATTAAATGGAAAAAAGTAGTTCTAACAATTGTATATTTGACTCATTGATTATACAAGTATGTAAAATTTATGTTGAATTTTCTGTATTTTTTCATCGATATTGTTAGTAAGTTAGAATTTGCGAAATAATCACTAGATCATAAATACAAATAAGAGTAAATTATCTCAAAAATTGTTTATATTTGTAAATAAATTGTCGCCTTTTTTAAATATTGAACAAAATTAATCAAAAAATAACAAAGTACTATAAAACCTGGGGGGTTATTTTGTAACTAAATTCGAAAGGAAAATCTTTCGAATTTGTATACTTTATACATTGAAATTCGAAAGTGTTTTCTTTCGAATCGAATTACACAATAACCCCCCTGGTGGACAGAAATTATTCTGAGCATAATGGACCGTTTTTTTTTTATTATTTAGGGAATTTCAAGTCTCAAAATATATATTATTAAATATTAATAATATCAGAATAGAAAATATTTTAACTTTTATTAAATTGGTTAAGAATCATATTTAGTAGAAAAAATAAAAATTTTAATTTTAGAATAGATCCGTGTGAGTGAAAAATAACTATATGAAATTTAAAAATTGTTCCTAACATATGGACCTACTCTTCCGAAAGATATAACATGGAATGTAACACCCCAACAAAAAAGGAACTAATAAAGAGCTGAAAAAGTAATGAATTTAACATGTGTTGTCATTGGAAGGAAGTACTTAGTGGTGAAAAAAAGCTTCAGAAGTTCTTTTTCTAACCCATGATTGTTATTGGTAAGATGTTCTTCTTCTATATTTCCAGTTCATTTCTTTTGAAGTACTTCCTTTAAAACAATGTTTATAAAATTTTGTAACAAAAAGTCTGTTTTAGAGCTATCAAAATATAATGAATATGATTTAAAATTTATAAAATTTAAATTTTCTTAGTAATTATTAACCTTTTTTCCCGCTAAAAATTCATTAATTTTATTTTTTTTTGGAAGTAATTATTATTAAATTTTAAAAAAGTTGAAACAAAGTAGTTGTAACAAAAAAGTATATATACACTTTGTTCTACTTTTGAAGAGATGAAAATGTTCTTTTTTTGGAAGCTCTTGATCGGTTTTTTTTTGCTGGGACTTTTTAAATAAAAGTTAGCGCATTATAATTTGATTTGTTAATGTTTTAGAATATTTAAATTTTGAAATAAATAGAATATTTCTTTGATAAATTGTTTAATTGACTATATTTTTCCGTTTAAAACTTTTATTTATTAGCAGATGATCTGCTTAATTTTGATTCGTTTGTTATTATTAAAAATAATTCATTACTCAACAACCCTTCAACTCCAATTCCAATTTGTAAATAGTGACATAATTTTACTAAAAGAGAGTTACATATGTATATAATTTTCCAGCAGTTGGTTATATTTTATAAAGCGGATAATTTATTATAACTATAATTACGTAAATCTTAAATATTATATAGATGTTACTTACAGTGCTATTCTCTAATTCATGACAATTATCATTAATTAATAATTACTTATTATATGTTTTTATGAGTGTGACAACTATCACCAAAAATATATAAACAATTTTTTTTAAAAGCCAGAATAAAAAAAATTTTATTTTCATGTTTTTTTTTACTATCACAATAATTTTTTTGTCACTCGGTCGAGAATTGCACTGTTATTATAATTATTTTTGTATAATCAAATGTCTTATTGTTCGGCTGAGGTATCAATAAAAGTAAAAAATTAATTAAGACATTAAAGCCGATCAATAAGAAAATAATAAATTAATAACCAAAAAGTCTTCAACAGTCTAAATTAATAACCAAAAAGTCTTCAACATACAAGTTAATAATTTTTATTTTTAGATACATAAATAAATAAATAAATAAATAAATAAAAATCACAACAAATCTTTATTATTTCGGTAACATAATACATACATATAAATATAATGTCTTTTTTTTGTTTATTTTTACAAAATTTCTATATTTGTTAAATGAAAAACTTTTTTTATTTAAAATTAATAATATAAAGATATATGTATGTAATATCTTCAATAAAATTCATATTATTTTATTGGACCGTTTTCTATTTGTTTTCATTTAAAATAATCAACTTCATTTCCTTCTAAAATTTAAAAACAAAAACCAAACAACTTTGTGTAATAGACCAAAACAAAGAAAGTTATACAAAATAACAAAATTTTCTTCTTATTGCAAATAACAAAAATGTTTTTAATTTTTTCTTTAATTTAAACAACATTTAATATTTAGTTAATATTTTTTCATCTACTAGTATTAAATATTATCTAATATTTTTATAAAAGTTCTATTATCTTAAATAAATTGTAAATAAATATATTATATAAAAAATGTTTATTTTTCTTTTTATTAAAATTAATAAATCTTCATATAAATATCTTTAATACAATTCGTAGTATTTTATTGCACCGTTTTCTATTTGTTTTCATTTAAAATAATCAACTTCATTTTCCTTCTTAAATGTATAAACAAAAACCAAACAACTTTGTAAATCAACTGTACAGAACTATACAGTCTTACTATCCAGTTGTTCTTACGTTGCTGAAAAAGGTTTCTACGTTGTGCTGAGCGCACACGACTAAGACGTAAAATCAACTTGGCTGAGCAAAAAACTGAGTGTGTGCGCTGCTTATTTAATTTGACTGCTGAACAAAATAAAAACTGGTTGCTGCTTATTTCAGTTTTGTGTTTGAGCAGCAAATTTTGTTAAGTAAGCATGTGATCGAAAATGAAAACTTTAACTGTTTTCAGCGCAGCCGCCAGTTGAAAAAAATTTTTGTGTGCTTAAAATTAAACGCTGCCGAAAAGGAAAACAAAGGTAGATTAAGAAGGTAACGACATTAAAACAGCTGAGAATTTTTTTTCTTTTTGAAATCAATATGGCTGCCTGTGTTTTGTAATTTGAAGTGTCAAATTTTTGTTTATGTTTACATTTTTTTTTGCTTACTTTTGTGCTTCCGTCTTTCTCCTCTCTTTTTTTTCTACATGAATTGTTTTTGTTTTTTGTAAAGAAACATATGAAATGACAAAATTAAAGTTGACATAAGAGATGACAACGCAAAAACAAAATACATGGGGTTTTTTTTGGTGTTGTAGTTGTTGTAGAGTTGTCGTTACCTTCTTAATCTACCTTGGGAAAGACTACTACCCAGACTAACTATCCAACTAATAAAAACATTGAATTTGTATCTGTTAACATAAATAATGCGTTAAGCCCAAATTACAATAGCGCGTAGTCAGCAGCAGTGTGTGCTGCCATAATCAGCTGATTATTTAGAATGAACTGTTTGTTATGGTGTTGATTACATTTGGTCAGCAGCTGTTTGCAGTGCTGTTTCATTTAGCCCTGTTTCTAAATTCACTGCGCTGCATTCAGATTGAGAGCGAGACAAAGAGAGTGAGCAAATAAATGAGATGCTAAAATACACAAGTAGAACAAAGCTAGATGGTGGTTGTAAATTGTGACTGCTACGCTGAATTGTAATTATAACGGCAGCAACATGTTGTGCTGACAGTGATCTGCTGATAATTTTTGCTGATACTGTTGCTGACTACGCGCTATTGTAATTTGGGTTTTAAATTCATAAAAAGTAAAAAAAATCCAAGTTTTAAGGGCCATCCTATATTTCCGTTTTAGGACAAGTGAGGGATTAGATATAAAGATAGCTGACTCTACTCCCGAAGCATTAAAAATCATTCGGCATTCATAGCTTGAAAATAAAAAAGTACTTTTTTTGGCATATTGCTAAGTGTTTTGTTTCTAACGTTCATAGGTAATTTCATACAAATTTTAAATTAACTTTAACGTCGATAAAAGTGCTACCAATTTATAAACAGAAATACAATTATGAATATTTAAATGTCAATAAATGAAAAAAATATAAAAATAAAATTAAATAGAAATAAAATAAATTGAGATTATTATCTTAAAAAATAAAAAATGAAAGATTTCCTTGTGAATTGGATGTTTTAATATAAAGTTCTACCAAGTTGGGTAAATATCGTTTTCTTGCTAACTATCAACGTTAGCACTCAACGGCAGCAACAAAACACAGCTAATAATAAAGTACTCGCACATCTACAAAAACAACTATTGCTTGTATTTTGTTAGTGTAAAACTACTGCTCACAATGTCAAAATGCTTTGAATGGAAAAATAAGAGAATGAAGGAGAGCAAGAGTAAAAAAAAATCTAAAAAAATTTACATATGAATACAAAAACAATTTGACAGTACCGCGAGGTTTGCCAATGAAAAAATTGTAAAACAGCTATTCTTACGAGTATACTTTATAATTATATGGAAAACGAGTAAAAAGGTGTCATTGTAAGCTCAGCTGATTATTTTTTGCTTCTTTTTTTCGTGTAAGACTGAAATGTCAAATATGTTTACAAACAAACTTAAATATTTTCAGTGGTGAAATTTGTACTTTTAGTAAAGAAAAAAGTTCTATATGGAAATATTTAATTTATTTAAATTTATGAAAGCATTAAAAATAAATTTCTTACAATTTCTTTTTATTATTTTTCGATTTCAACAATTATTGTTTACGCTTTGCACGTGCTTTTCTTTTTTGTTGTATTTGTTGCCTTTATGCCAACTACCCGCAAAATCATGATGAAATTATACCAGGTGACAGTACCGCTACAACAAATACAACAAGGCAAAAACAACCATGCATTTTGTTTTTGGTTTTTCCAGCACAACGTCAAAAACATTCGACAAAATAACAAAACAAAGTAAACAAAAAACAAGAATAAGAAAACAAAAACCAAGAATAAGTAAACAAAAGAAGAAGTAAACAAGCAAAATAACAGCGCCTAAAAAATATGAATTGAAAAATTATAAAATATTTTCATTTAAACGCAAATTTATTTATTTCAAATCAAATATAATTCTTTTTTAAAACAAATATTATTTTTTCTACACAAATTTACACCATTATTAAAACTTTTTTGTACCACACAATTACAATCACAATTCACAAATTATTCAGAAAATATAATAACAAAAAACCAATATTAATTGAAAAAGTATATCATATTTTCATTTTAAACTCAAATTTATTTATTTCAAAACAAATATTATTATTCTTTTTTAAAACATTATTTTTTCTACACAAATATTAAAATTTTATTTTGTATCACACAATTACAATGCACAAATTGTTCACAAAAGGAAATAAAAAAAACCACGTGTGTATTGTAAACAACTTTTGACAGTAATCTGGAAAAAATAAATGTCGGCAAAAAATCATCAGCTGATTTAGTACTGTCACCTGGTATAATTACATCATGCCGCAAAATAGTCCACACGGGCAAATTATCTCCTAATTTTGTCACATCTATATGCTCTTACTTGTGAAGAGAGAATAATTATTTATTAATTTTATATACTTTTAATACTTTTTTAAGCTAATTGTTTTAATATTCAATTATAGTTTTTATTACAAACCATAAATTGTTTAAAAGCAAAAGATATTATGAAATTATAAGTTTAAAAATTGTTTCCGTGCACAATATAAGAGCACGAAAACAAGAGTATATAATATGAAACTTAAGAGCGCCGGTCCCTGCTTTATGCATATACCTTGTTAAATTGTTGTACCATGGTATAAAATTTATAGGCAATACACGCATATATTGCATTCTAACTCTCTCTCTCCCTCTCTCTCTCTGTTTTGGTGGTGGATTTCGGTTCTCTTGTTGCTTATCCCCTTAAGGCTCCATTACTCTACCGTAAATGTAAATGTAAAAACGTAAATGTAACTGGAAACGTAAGTGGGTGCTTACTCAAAAAACGTAAATGTAGCCAGTACTTTGTTGTTGTTTTGTTCACATCAACATCAGTGATGTAAATTACACATTTTTTCAGTAAATCAAATTCAGTTTAAAAATCGCTAGATTTATTGGTTTGTGTTTTAGCGACTTGTATACAAAACGAAATTTGTACTTTTATTCCAAAATTTTTAAATTTTAATTTATTGATTAAACTCCGCACTTTATTTAAATTATTTTAACAAGCTTTTTCCGAAGAAAACAGCAAAACAAATTGTTCAGTTATATCGATTTTTACGCAGATTTAGTATATTGAAATAAAAAGATGTCTACACTGTCCTTTCAGCTGTCACGTAAAAACGTAGAGCGACCTAATTTGATTAGGTTGCTACGTAACATTTACGTTTTTGAGTACACAAACACACATAACTCTCATAAGCAAAACGTGTCAGCTGATCCGCTACATTTACATTTACGGTAGAGTAACGGAGCCTTTATCCTAAAGAAGCATTTGAGTGCAACATCTTTATAAATATAGAGTCTTAGATGTAACGTTCAGTTACATTTTCATTAAATTTCATCGAAATCCATGCTAAAATAACATTGTTGTTTTAATATTTATTGTGTTCTCTTAAAAAATTGTAATTTCTTCTATTTTCGACCTCCGCATTTTAAAGGTTATCCTTGTCCAATTTTTTTAAAAACGTCAGAATGTATTTCTCGGCATATGTTTTACCTTACTAAATAATAATTTAGTCTATCTTCAACATCTCTTTAAAAAAAATTTACTTTATATCTTAAAAACTGCAAAAAATGCCTTTTTCCCGAAATCCGCAGAATTCAAATAGCTGGTACGGCTTAGTCATACAAGGTATTGTCATAATTCTTTTTTTAATTTTATTTTCTATAGTGTTGCACAGTGGTCCCAAAACGAAATTTTTTGAAAACAATTCTGTAACTTTAGAACTGTTGGATGTATTTGAAATAAATCTTACATGGACAGGGGAGTGCCTCCGAAATGGGTCACTTCGGATATTATATAAGAAATAATTAAAAGAGTTGATCACTTTCGGAGATTCTCATCCTGCCTACAGGCCAGCTAGAATCTTGTGCTGTTCCAACAGTTGGAAATACCTCAGCAGCAACTGTATGAAATTTCATTGAAATATATTTAACGTTTCAAAAGTTACACAAAATTATTTAAAAAAACATGTTGAAACTGCTGTGCGCTTATGCATATAAGCCCAAATTACAATAGAGCGTAGTCAGCAGCAGTGTGAGCTGACATAATCAGCCGATAATTTAGAATGCACTGTTTGTTATGGTGTTGATTAAATTTAGTCAGCAGCAGTTTGCAGTGCTGTTTCATTTAGCCCTGTTTCTAAATCCACTGCTCTGCATTCAGATTGAGAGCGTGACAAAGAGATTGAGCAAATAAATGAGAGGCTAAAATACGCAAGTAGAATAAAGCTAGATGGTGGTTGTAAGTTGTGGCTGCCTACGCTGAATTGTAATTATAACAGCAGCATCATGTTGTACTGACAGTGAACAGCTGATAATTTTTGCTGATACTGTTGCTGACTACGCGTAATTGTAAAAACAAACTGCTGCTGACTACGCGCAATTGTAATTTGGGCTATAGAAATGAAGGAAAATGTGCAAATTTTGCTAAAGTTTCAGTTAGTTTTTAAACGATTGTGTGAAGTATTTATGCAAGTATTTGGTATCGTTGGAAAGGTTATTACTTGAGAAATAATAATATATAAATAGTAAAGTATTGTAACTAAATTTGTTCATTAAATTGATTAAAAAACCTAAAATTTGTGTGTTCATTGTTATTTTGCAAAAAAAAAAAATATATATATTTCAATTTATATAAAATCTATATTAGCTATCATTATGAAAAGATTGTTCTTAAAAGAAAAGTATAAATAGATTCCCACTTTTTTATTCCGAAATACCCAAAATTCCAGTTCGGGGAAAGCTTGTTTAAAAATTGGCTATTTTCAGTAAAATGGTCACCCTGTCATTATAAGAGGCGTGGCGTATTAAATATTTTTAGTGTGTTTAGCTAAGATATGTAGGTAAGTTTTCAAGGTATTTTTTTTATACCCTCCACCACCACTAGTGGTGAAAGAGGGTATACTAAGTTTGTCGTTCCGTGTGTAACACCTAGAAAGAATCGTTTAAGACCCCATAAAGTATATATATTCTTGGACCATATGAAATTCTGAGTCGATTAAGCAATGTCCGTCTGTCCGTCTGTTGAAAACACGCTCACGTCTAAACTGATTGAGCTATTCCAATGAAAATTACTCAGGTTATTTGTTGTTCCCAGACGCTGTTTGGGATTACAAACCAGCCAAATCGGTTCAGTGGAAAAAAAGTTATATACCAAAATCTGGAGAAACCCCTAAATCAAACTTTAACTGACAATATTTCAATAAGCCACAAACGAATTTAAGTAAAATTTAGCACAAAAGTTTATCTAGGTTAGATTACTGCCAAAAATTAGTTAAATCGGTTCAGTAGAAGAAAAGATATAGACAAAAATATGAACAGTTTATATGATTTCAACGCCATAATTTTTTCTTAAACATCATGTTGTAATTTTTACATGGAGTGCATTTGTGTGTGTTCGCCTCAATATAAATGTTGATAAACACAAAGATATACAACTATGTTGGGTTTGATGTTTGATCGTGGTGAAATTCGATCAAACCACAACATGGTATGTTCGCTACTTTTTAGCAATATATGTTGATAAGTATACTAAACTAGTTAGTAGTTCGATGTGTTTCAAGCTATACACGTCGGTAGAGAAGGGTATGAAAATAGGTTTATTGAAAGTTTGCTAACATGTAAATATAATGTTGCTAGAATAAATTACATAATTATGAATTTGTTTTGAAAATGTTTGAATTTTATTTAACACATTGAACAAAGTATTGATACATATTGAATATAATTTCTAATTCATTACAGTTTTTTGGGCATTAATAATTATGTGTTGATATTTTTTTTAATTTTCATCGTTAATATGAAACTGTAATATACTAAGTTATGTGAGAATTTTGTTTATTTTTAAAATATAAATTATTATATTTAAAAAACATCCATAATTTTTATCATTTCGTTAAAGATTAGTATTTATAAAATACTTTGGTCCAAATATCTCTTAAAGTAAAAGATATAACCGCACATGTAAGCGTATTTTTTGTAGAGAATTATAAGGACTATCTACACAGAAAAAATGGACATATATATAAAAATGTTGTTCATAAATATTAAGAATCGAACATGACTTTTTTTTCACAAACTTTTTTCATACACAGAGAAAACAGATTCGTTGTGACAACCGAATTTATCGCCAATCGAATTTGTTCGGTTCCAAGAACTATCCAAAAATTCGATTGCATAGACCGAATAATTCGTTTATTAAAAATAAATTTTATGATACACACAAAAAAAATCATAGGTAATATTTCCTAAAAACTTGGTATAAAATTAACTAAGCAAAAGGGTAGAATGGCAATTACAAAGATTATAAGGTAATATAACAATAATTTTTGGTAACTTCCATGTTCGAAATATTACCAAATCTTTTTGGTAAAACTCCTTAAAAAATTTTAAAATTTACCTATCATAAAATAGGTATTTTATATTTTTATTTTGGAAATTTAACTTTTTGCTTATTCATGAATCTTAGTAAATTAAATTTTTTTCTTTTATGTTTAAATTAATTAACAGCCATTTTATGAATTTGTTTAAAATGTTTATTAAAACATATTCAAAATTTATATAAGAAATACATTTTTGGTAGTGGATAAAATAAAGATTTTGAAATATGGAATATAATAAAATAGTACCACATCATTCTTCAAGACAGTAACAAATATGTCTAGTAAAATATTAGGGAACTTAGGAAAAAAACATCCTTACAGCTTTCACGTTCTTCTTTAAATTTAACAGAGCTTTCATTTCATAGGCCGTCATTTCCACGTATCTCACAAGAATTCAGTTATCTATGTACATCAGTAACACAAAAGCTGTGTCCGGAAAGTAAGCAAATGTTTAAAGTATCCTCATTTTACAACAGATTTGATCGTTCTAATGCGTGTCAGAATTGATTTGCCCTTTAAATAAAAATAACTTTTTAGATTTTAAATGCAATTGCTCCATTCTTGTTTAACACCCACTCACCCGCACCAATTGGAAACCGCTATATAAATCCATATGTGTTATTAACCTTAATCTTATTTATTTAAATAAAATAAGTTTTTGTACGTAAATAGTTTTCTTTTATTTGAATTAATTTGTTTAGCTACATATGTACGTAACTTTTTTCAAAAATTATTTAATATTTTCAATTGACATTGAAATAAACAAATCTGTTTACAAATAATTTCGAACAAGACACCTAACTCAATTGTTTATAGTAACATAGATTTTATGTAAAATGTTTTGTTTAAATTACTAATTGTTTTAGGTAATAAAACTTAGTATTTTCTTTTCATATAAAAATAAATTATCTAAGCCGACTAAGGAAATATAACCCCTACTATTTTTTTTATGTGTAGAAGCCAGTGAATTTCAATTGGAAAAACTGAAATTATCAGTGATAGCAACTGAAAAAATTCTGTGAGATCTTCTGGCAATTTAAAGAAGCTTTACCCCGTATGAAAACTGATAGTTTTTAATGGCATCCACCATGATTTGCTCGTGGAATGTTAAGATTGCTGGCATTAGGGGGTAAAGACACGTTAGATGTCTTTGTTCTTATTTTCAATTATTCTTAAGACGATTCTACACATGAATAATTTGATTTTAAGCTATTGCGATTAACAGATTCAAAGGAATATAATTTATAGTTATAACCAAAAATATCTGCGAAATGAAGCAATTTTAAAGTTAGTATGAAGAATTGTCATATAATACAATATGCTTACCTAAATGTAATTTGATATGACCTTTGAGATTTTTCTTTGTTTCCACAGTGGAAATTTTTGCACGATAACTTTTAGACTTTTTAGGCTAACTCCACCGCAATCACAAACAATCGATAAAAAGTACATATCTCTTCAAATATCAGCAAGGCTTTGTCACACAAAAAACTAGTAGCTTGATTGAACGGTAAAATTTGTGAAATATCTTCCAAGAATAATTGCTGTTAAATGCAATTATAGTGTCCAGTTCAAAAATATCTAAGGAAATAAAAGATTAAATTTAAGTTTCTCACTTTCTCAAGTAATGAAGCTCTTACACAAATATTCTTCCTTTGGATATTTTTTTATGTTTATTTCTTCTGTTGTTTGTTTTTTAATTTTTTATTTTAATATTCAAAATGTCAAATATACTTTATATACTATTTATTCAACATAAATTTCTTTCGTTTGTAAATAACGAATTTATTTTCTTGTTATTATCGGAACCAAATTTTATAGATTATTGTAAATGAAAATACAGTTATTATTTAAATTATAATAATACAAGCAATTTTTAGTCACAAATACCAATACTTCGTTTTGGTATAAGAATTAGGTTCGATTACTTCTAATGAATTAATTTAACATATTTTAAAAAACTACAATTGATTAAGATAACCGAATGATATGTTGTCATAACTATGTTTCTAATCTAGCGGATCTAATAAAAATTTAATGATTGTAATAAAATATTATATATATCTTTAAACAAAATTCTGTATTTGTGACAAATTTCCTACTAATATTTTTTCTGTGTGTAAAAAATAAAATTTTGTTCATAAATATTATTAAATTGTTCTTTATCAAAATTTTAGGAATTTTGCAAAAATTTTGCTTAAATTTTGAATTATTTTTATAAAATACTAATATAAATGCTAAATAAAAATAGTTAAAGTAGAAAATATTGGAAATAAATGGCAAATTATCTAAGAAAAAGTTGTTAGAAAATAATGTTAAAAAAATAATGTTTGCACAAATTTGATACCATTCTGCATATGTATGTACATAATTTTATTAAACTGCGTTTCTGTTCCATTGAATGATCCTAATACATATTTATGAAGCTAAAAATAATTAAAAACTAAACATTTTAAAAAGAAAATTACAATTATTTCTTTAGAAATGAAAATATTAAATAAAATTTAAACAATTTGTTTAAGTCTTTTTGACTTTTGATTGATATAGAAAAAAGTTTGAATATATAAGAAATTAAATATTATGAACTAAAATCATTGAAACGAAATTTTTATATTTATGTACAAACTTTTTTCTGTGTATGTGCAAATTTTTTTTTTTCAATCAAATCATAAATTAAATTTTGGCGATTTTTTTAAACATTTTCATACCCGAGGTGATCTACTTTGGAGGTCCACCCGCCGTCCCCCCAAAACATTACATCTCAATTTTAAGATTTACGTGAGCTGGACCGTTTTCAAAATATCTCTAAAATTACGTATTTCTTTCAATATCATTATCAAACTTTAAGTTAATAGAAAATTAACTTCAAATTATTATAGAGGCATACTACGACCTTCAATATTCATTTAAATAATTATTATGTCTCTTTTCAGTCGCGGAATATTGAAATTTACTAACATTTTTTATCATATTTTCTTCTTTTAAAAATATAATTTTATATATTTCGGACATTTTTATATTAGGTTTTAATGTACCATAGGAAGAGTTTATCCTGTTACTATTGAAGTTAACACGTAGTTAACCCATTATGAGCCAGAGGGTCAATTTTATGCATTTAGTTCCTAAGAACTTAAATATGCAATTTTTGCAAATAAATTGCATGGAAGTACTTATTACACTTAAATATTGATAAATTTATGAAAAGCATAATAAGATCATTCAAAACCGCGACAATAATCGAATAAAAAGGAGTTTTCTAAATTTAACCGCCATTTTATACCAATTCTCCGCTTTTTTGATAAATTCCTGCTTTTGAGGACATGTATGTCCTTAATTAACCATTTATTTGGTATACAAATTAATTTAACCTATTATGGACCGGAAATCCCAAAATATTATTTGTGCAACTAAAGGGTTAAATGAATGCACATAAGAATAGTACTGAATGAGAGATTTCCAATGATGTGCTAAAATATAATTTACGATGAAAAATGTCCAAAATATTCAAACTTTAAAAAATACCATTTAAAATAAAATCATTGAAAATTTTACTAAAATTTTAATTTCGCGAGAATGAAAACAAATTTTTAATTATTAATTATTATATCGTTTTTCTCGTTTTTCTATCATATATTGTAATTTTTTTTTGGCAAAAAAGTTAACAACTATGTATACTGTGGATCGAAAACCATATTTTGAATGTATTTTAAATAATTGAACCGAAATATTTTGGGAATTAGCTTAAAACATATCAAACTTTAATTTTAGGGGGGTACATTTGCAACTTTTTTTGTTCCCATACAAATCAAGGCACTGTAATATACATATGCATATAAATTAGACGCATTCAACTAACTACTGCCATAAACATTGTGTTGTAGTTTAATTTTAAACAGTTCAGCAGTAACAAAAACAAAAAACATGCAGTTATCATAAACACACAAGCTCATGTACAAATGTTTTAAACATCCACATATCTTTCATTCAGCATAAGTCAACACATTTTTTGTACCGTTTTACACGACTTCAATTCGATTAATTCGATTCGGATAAATTCCTCAATAATATTTTTATTTTCACATTTTTTGATCTTCGAACAATTTTAAAAATTAAATTCGTTCTAAAAATTAGGATTAAATTCGCTGATAAAAATTATGTTCCGAACGAATTTAAAAAATGAGACGAACGATTTTGAAATCCCGCAAGTGAATTTCAGCTGTTCTGATTTTAAATTTTTCGTAGTGATTTTAATTTTAAGAAATCATGAGCAAACAGCTAATTTTTTATTTTGTTTACAATTAAATAAAATATTTAGCCTTTTGAAATATAAAATATTTAACCTTTTTTTAAAACGTCAGAAGCAACGTTATTGGCAATAATTGCTTTAAAAAGGGAGAAAATAAATAATGAGCGAATTAAAGAACGTTATTTGCGGAATCTATAAAATCCTATGGAAACAGAAGAAAAAGTTGTAGGTAAACAGCTGACAGGCAAAGAAAAACTGAAATAACGAAATCTTTTCCAAAGTAAAGAAAAATTAAAACGCAGAACTAAAGGTGTTTTCAATATTTTGCTATTTTTTAATTGTTTTTCACTAAAATTAAAAATTTTCAAACATTGGACAAAGAACATAATAAATTATTTATACAAGCCATTTTACATTTGATTAACAACACAGTGTTTGCAAAAATAAGCAAGTGATTTGAAATCGACACTAAAAAGTTGACCGATTTAAAATCACGCGATTTCATAATTTTTTGTCCACAAAAAGTGATTTCCAGAACATACCTGATTATTTCCAAAAATAACGATAGTAAAATCGTTTTTTGTTCGGAATGTTATTTGATACCAAAAATTATGTTTATTTGCATTTAAATATAATTATAAAGTACCATAATCAGCTAAAATAGGAAAAAAAATCCTGAATAAAATGGAAATTTTGATATTTCCGAGCATTATTATTCCTTAGAAACATACATATTTGTGCAATTACTAAAAAATTTTGTTTTTACCATTAAAAATCTGTTAACTATTGATTTCTTTGTATTTGACTGCCAGCTTGTTTTTTTTTTTTTTTTTTTTTTTTTTTTTTAAAAATTTTTATATTTTTCTTTTTATTTTCAAAATGTTTGTCTTTTATTTTATTGAAAAAAATATATCGAAATTTCAATATGATAATAAGATCGTTTTTTGCAATACAATATATTAGGCACATAATACGATATCGTTTTCGCTATCATATCGTCCTATGGTTTATTGGGATTCATTGGTTAGAAATTTAAGTTTTCATTTCTAAAAATTTTAGTAATAAAATATTCATTTCCTAAACATTTGAAATTTTAAAATTATTAACAAATATAATTTGAATATTCAGAAAATTTTACAATTCAAATTCTTTGCTATGAAAATTGTAATATTTAAACAATTATACAATTTTTATTAAAAGCAATTTGAAAAATATTATAAGTGTAAAATAATTTCAGTAAAATTTGAATAGTTATTATATTAACTTAATATTAAAATATATTGAAAATATAAAAAAATATTTTTTTTTTTACTTTTAATATGTATCTTAAAAACTATTTTGTTGGAAATATTTTTGGAGTTTTCATTTCAAATAATGGCATTATACAGCAATTTGTTTACTAATTTGATAGTAATTTCAAACCCTGCTTTGAGCCACCTTTAAACTTTTTTTAAGTGGTCCAAAATCTTGCATGTCTTTGTTTTTCGACTACTTACATATTTCTAGGGATGAGAACATGAATCTGGGCACTTTTCCTAATGAGAGCCTCCTAAAATGCATACATATATTTGATAGTTTTGTTATTACAGCTTTGTATACTTAACAATAAAAAGCTAAAAACTGTACCTTTCTCTTATTGAAAAAAAGCTGATGAAAGGCCACTTTACCCAAAAATAAAATTAAAATTTTTTCTTTCATTTCATCTGAAAACTTTATTGATGGTTCCTTTGAACTTTAATATATTTACAAATATCTGGATTAGTTCCGACATTATCAAAAAGATAAACTTGTTATTTTGTGTGGCTTTCACTTCTCGTTCTCCTGAGTTCAAAAATTCATAAGATTTCTCGTAAGTGTACCGACGAAATGCTTTTCATTCTCGGAACAGAAATTATAAGAAATTTTCTAAAATTTGATTTTCTATTATATAAAATGTTATCATTAAACATCAATAAACAAGACAAAATAATAGTTGACAGGTTTTTTGTAATTTTTGGAAAATTTAATTTTTAGAAAATTAAATGGACTTAATTCGACCTTTTGGATTTTTCCGAATATTTTACTAAACATACCTAGAAATTTGGCATAGATGATTTTAGCAAAAGTGGACAAATAGGAATAACATTTTCATTTTGATATTACTACTCCCTAATGAATGTACGTTGTAATATGAAATTAGGCACACTAATTCTGCAATTTAGTAAATTGTTTTCAATACGGTACTTTTCGACTTTTCAGAATAAATTAATTGTAACACAAAAGCTTCCAGCTTAATCTCTGATCAATGTAAGAGTACCTCAAGTCTACCAACGCCTACTGTGAAATATTTAAACAGTTATTTTTTTATTAAAAAAATATTTACTTGTTGTATATATATAATTTTTTATTATAAATCATGATTTCTAAATTCTTTTTTATTAATTTTATAAATTTATTTTTCAATTATTAATATTAAATTAATAATGTATGCATATACGTTCGTATTGCCTTATCTCAATGATACAAAAAAGATTTTGTTTATATGCAATTATATGTTTGCTTTGTTTTTATGAAATTATATGATTTACTTTTTAATTTTATTAAAATATTAAGATGAATGTGACAATTTTGTCCGCCATTCCGCTTCTTTGTTTTTCTTTTTTTTTTTTTTTAATTAAGAATTTTCAAAGTGTAGCTTAGACGATAGCATGCCAACAGTAATTTTATTTTATTTATTAATTTATATTGTTGTCACTTCAAGTCGTATTTAATTCTATAAAAATTTTGTTTTAAGAAAAATATTTAATATTTTTACGTGTATTTCTGTGTGTAATTAAAGTTGAAATTTAAAAGTGTAGATGTTGTAATACCTTAATAATACTCGTATATTTATAATAAACTATATATTTTTGAGTCATAATTATGATTTATTTTTTTTTTTTTTGCTTTCTTTGATTTTTTTTTTGTTATATTATGTAAATATATGTAAGTATGTATGCATATGTATATACTATATTGAATGTACTTTCCTATTAAATATTTTAATTATAATAATATTGTATACTGGTTTCATTTTACTGTGTAGAAACGTATAGAAAAATTTAAAGACATTTAAAAGATAGGAAGTTAAAATGGAAAATAAAATAATAAAAATACACAATAATAAAATGTTGAAAGAAAAATAATTTCATTGCAGTTCCTGCCTTATGTTGCGTCCTCTCATATGCCGTCTGGCCGAGAGGAAGTCCTCCTCGTCCTACAAGACGTAATTAAAGACCGAAGACTCCTGCTCATTGTTAATATTGCCACCGCCTCCACGATTTGAAGAACCTGAAGATTTGTTTGAGCCATGATGGTGACCAATAGTCATTTGGTTGGTTTGATGAATGACAGATGTAATGTCGCTTTGGGACGCCGAAATGTCTTTACTAGTAAGCACATCTGAACTGCTGGAGCCTGAAGATAATCCATGACGTTCTGTAAGTCCGTACTGAATGGGCTGATAGCCGTGACTGGGATTATATGTGGCTGAATATGGCATATAGATTGGTGGATTTGGCAGGGGACCAATGTCGCTGGTGATACTCTCGGTGTCTGCATGGCTTAAATTAGAGCGACATTGCAGGGGATTACGATCGTCGTTGACCACGTAGTAGCACTGCTCGGAGAAGGTCAACTTATTGACTGTGTGTTTAATATAATTGTTCCGCAACATGGCCGAGACAATGCGACGAGCTTCACGCCTATCCTGAACATCCTCGACGTTCTCAAGTACCCAGTTTACGGCATCTGCTCCGATAAAAGCATTTGGAATTGTGATTTTTAACCACATGCGATCTCGAATTTCTAAGCCACTATCCGGTTTGATCATTGCCTTTACAATCTCTTCGAGATTGTTCTGATCTAGACGCTCTTTTATTGGCTCTGGTATGTCGGGATGTATAATACTGTCCTGTGAAGTAAGAGCCTGTGTATGGGCTACCCATGCTCCGGGATCAATAGGCCGCACCGGCTCTGTGCGTGGTATAGTAAAGTAGCCTTTTGGATTTGGATCCCAACACTTGGCCACCACCAGTTTTATAGGTCCGGGCTTCTGGACAACCTCCCTTAATACTCGTACAGCTTCATCGTTTGTCATATTCTCGAAATTGACGTCATTAACCTGTAAAATCATATCACCGGGTTCGATGCGGCCGTCTAATGCAACCGCACCACCTTTCATTATGCTGCCTACGTAAATACCACCGTCACCTCCGCGATTTGACTGACCCACAATCGATATACCCAAGAAATTTACGGCTTCCATATTTATGTTGACAGTAATTATGTTCAGGGACATTGTGGAGTCGGTTATTGAGGAATAGCTTGAAGTTCTAGATATGCTTGGTGCACGTTTTTTGCGTCGTTGGGGCTTCTTGCGTACTTGCAATCTTTGTACACTGCTATAATCTGTTAGATCTCGATCGAATGTTACTTCGGATTCTGTGCCAAATAAACTTGTTGAGTCTAGATCACTCGATAGTACCGACGCCGATTGATATGTGAGTGGTGGTGGTGGTTGCATCATAGGATTTGAAATAACCCCGCCACTTCCTATAATTCCACCCACTCCTCCGACACCTATGCCACCACCGCCCCCAACCATTTTCTGAGGTGGAGGTGGTGGCTGTGCTGGTCTCATCGATTGCCGAATCTCTCCACACTCGCTGTTTGGCATATCGGAACAATTATCCGACTGGTTTGTGCCATCAGCCGACACTAACCACGACACAACGCGGCCGTTGAAACATGGCAATATTGTGGCATCGTCCGCAATTTCTTCTTTTACAACGCCAAAGTCGGCGTCCATTGATTTAAAAAAATATTTATAGTTGTTGTTTTGTTTATTGAGCACCATTTTAAAATCCCTCAAAGTCACCTGGGCTGATGGTATCGGAATCTTCACCAAATATGGGGTTGTTTCGTCATCAATATGATAGATCACTTTTGTTTCTTGGCCTCCACCTCCGCCACCACCACTGTTTTTATCGGCATCCATCTTATAGTTGGATTCTTATGTATTTGCTTGCTTGTTTGTTTTTTGTGTGCTATTCGTTTGAATTTTATTTTTTTTTTTCTTTTTTAACTTGTAAAATCGATTAGTACATATAACTGAAAACTAGTATTTTCCTATACAATAATTTAAGGAAATTCACAATATCCACTTGCAATGAGGAATTGAAACGATTTTCAACAAATTTTCGTTCTTTGCACAATTAAAGTGTGTTTTGTTTTTGCTTTAGGGTTGGGTTTCAGTGGGGGCTCCTTCTAATAAATATATCTACTCAACAACTACTTTTGTTCGTTCACCAAAGGCGTTGTTGCTGCCTGCGCTGAATCTAAGACATCTTTTTTGTTCTTTTATCGCATAATTTGCACTTTAATTTTGAAATTTTATTTTTTCACTTGTTACCGACAACCCTTTGAAGATTTTTCTTTTAATTTTATTGGTAATTAATTATGTTTACAACTAATTTTTCACTAATTAATCGCTGCAAAAATGCGCAGACAATGAAATAGCAGCAAAACCAGAGGGTGAAGTCGTCCAGCTTAAAGTCGGCGATTAGCCGCCGCCAAAATTAATTTGTTTGCAATCGCCGTCGCCGACTCATGCGACTTTTAAAGCCCAAATTACAATAGCGCGTAGTCAGCAACAGTATCAGCAAAAATTATCAGCTGTTCACTGTCAGTACAACATGTTGCTGCCGTTATAATTACAATTCAGCGTAGGCAGCCATAATTTACAACCACCATCTTACTTTATTCTACTTGTGTATTTTAGCCTCTCATTTATTTGCTCACTGTCTTTGTCTCGCTCTCAATCTGAAAGCAGCGCAGTGAATTTAGAAACAGGGCTAAATGAAACAGCACTGCAAACTGATGCTGACCAAATGTAATCAATACCACAACAAACAGTGCTTTCTAAATTATCAGATGATTATGTCAGCACACACTGCTGCTGACTACACGCAATTGTAATTTGGGCTTAAAGGCGCAACTACATAGAATGCTTTCGCCATAGATTAACTACTAGATATTTATGTGAGAGAAAAAAACCTAATTCAATTGTCAGAAACCTAATTCATACAAAAACAAAATACATGTAGTCACATATAATTTGTTTTTGTATTTTCAAAAAAATTAATAAATTTTTTGAAATTTTAGTATAGGGTGGCTCTCACATAAACTTCTAGTTCTATTCAAGGCTTATTTACTATTAGGTTAGAGCAATTCTACAACAAATACAACAATAAAAAAAAGTTCTCTCATTTGTTTTCGTAAAATGTCAAATTTTGTACATTGAAACAATAACAAAAATGATATAAAATATGTAAACAAAACACACATAGAAACAAACACCATATAAAAAAAAGATTTGACAGTCATCACACATAAAGAAAAAAAAAGTCAGCTGTGTTTTTAACTCTACCTAATAGTTAATATACCTTGGTTCTATTCTATGGCTTTCGCTTTAACTGCGACTGACAGCTAAGTTAAATACATGCATTTATATTGAGAGGAACCAAATCAGTACGCCAAACTTCTGCGTGAAGTACTTCAAAGATGAAAAATGTTCAACTTTGAAGTGCCGAAGTACGTAAATATATTTTGTCGGTTGTTTTATTCTTATTTTAATATTTTTTCGTTGAGTCGGAAATTTTAATTTGCAATTCATTATTTCAACTGAGAACATAATAGAATTTTTACATCTTTATATTTTAGCTGTGTTTTGTTGCTAACATTCATAGTAAAATAATAAAGTACTCGCACATCTACAAAAACAAAAATTGCTTGTATTTTGTTAGTGTAAAAGTACTGCCCTCAATGTCAGAATGCTTTGAACGAAAAAATGAGAGAACGAAAGAGAACAAGAGAAAAAAACTAAAAAATATTTTACATGTGAATACAAAAACAATTTGACAGTACCGCGAGGTTTGCCAATGAAAAAATTGTAAAGCAGCTGGTCTTACGAGTATACTTTATTATTATACTATGCTAACATTGAATGCTAACGTTGATAGTTACCAAAAAAACGCTATCCATACGACTTGGCATAACTTAAAATTCAAACAAGATTAGCACAATGAAATTTAACAAATTTTCTTTATAAAAGCAAAAAATTTCTCCTTTTCAAAAATTTCACACAAAAAATTACATGGATATTTGCTTTTTTTAAAAGAATTTACAAATTTATATTAAATTTAACCACAAACAATTTTATTTTTAGTTTGAAAAAAACTTTTTATTTTTGATGTTTTGTTTTAATTTTTTTAAATTTTATTTTGTTTTATGTGTGACTGACTTTTCACGGTAAATGTTTAAACACAAAGCTGAGCAATAATGTTTAACATAAGCTGTAAAATTTATTGTTCTTTTTTAAAATTTGAATGTTTTTTAACAAAACAAAGATGGAAAATTAACTAATTTAGTTTTAAAAATGCAAATAAAAAATAAATACGAAGAAAAAAATCTAATTTTCGATAAAAAAGACAAATTTAAATTTCTCATGTACGTTTTCTCTACCCCTTAACATAAAGTTGGAAATAAAAGTTTCTTCCCGTTATTCTGCCGACGTTATTTCTTATGTTAGGAAATAAAAATGTCTTCGTGGAGACGTAGTTATATAAAATTTTAATAACAAAATAATGCAACGACTGGGTTAATATCATTTATGTGTTGCGTAGCTGTCAGTCGCAGTTGAAGCGAAATTATTCTATGTAGTTAAGCCTTAGCCCAAATCACAATAGCGCGTAGTCAGCAGCAGTGTGTGCTGCCATAATCAGCTGATTATTTAGAATGCACTGTTTGTTATGGTGTTGATTACATTTGGTCAGCAGCAGTTTGCAGTGCTGTTTCATTTAAGCCCAAATTACAATTGCGCGTAGTCAGCAGCAGTGTGTGCTGACATAATCAGCTGATAATTTAGAAAGCACTGTTTGTTATGGTGTTGATTACATTTGGTCAGCAGCAGTTTGCAGTGCTGTTTCATTTAGCCCTGTTTCTAAATTCACTGCGCTGCTTTCAGATTGAGAGCGATACAAAGAGAGTGAGCAAATAAATGAGAGGCTAAAATACACAAGTAGAATAAAGTAAGATGGTGGTTGTAAATTGTGGCTGCCTACGCTGAATTGTAATTATAACGGCAGCAACATGTTGTACTGACAGTGAACAGCTGATAATTTTTGCTGATACCGTTTGCTGACTACGCGCTATTGTAATTTGGGCTTTACAGACTAAAAATTATAGCCGACAGTTTTCTTTTAATTTTATCGTTTTTCGAATATTTTCTAATGAATATTAACAAAAATATGCACCTAAGGTGCAAATACACGATAAAATTGCATGATCGATAGATATTTTTCATAACACCTCAGTATTTAATTTTTTGTTTAATTTTATGATGTAAAGACACTTTTGTGTCTTGAAAATTTAATAAAAAGCCAACAAAATGAATTAAATCGAAATGAAATATGAACTTAAAAATAGAATGAGTTTATTCATGAAAATTTATTCACTGAATTATTTCTATTTCAATAATTTTAGTTCATATTTATGTTTCCATCCGACATCTCCACACAACCTTTCGCTATGAAATCATATCAAAAATGCATGCAACGAAATAAACACAACAATTCGATCATATAAACGACATATCAAAAAAAATTGATTTTCTTTGTGTAGGTTTACACTAGGCGACATGTCACAGTGACAGCCATTGTTTTGTTGTTGTAACAGCCGTTATTACAACAACAAAACAATGACTGTCGCTGCGACATGTCACCTAGTGTAAACCCAAGGCTTATTTACTAGAAATCTGCAACAAATGATTTGTTTTTCAAATGTTCTATAGTATATGCTCTCACATTACAGTGAAAATAAAAAACCAAACAAAATATGTGATAAAAAAAAAAGAGTTGAATTGAACTGAATTGAAACGATGAACCCAAAACAAATCATTACATGTTCTTTGTTGGTCGTTATTGTTTAAGAACGATTTTTTTTTTAAAGCAATAATGTCAATAAAAAGACATCAAATCAAAATTGTGATTTGCTCTCATTCCCTTATATTTTTTTTAGCAATAAACTGTACAAAGTTTAACATAAAATCAATAAACTATGTTCAGTAGTAGCACAAATGAGTACATGCTTGTAATTTACGCACTTGTCGTTGCATAAAAATAAAAGTAGTAAAGCAAATCCAAAAATTTTTTCTTTAATTTATTTTATGTTTAGTATTTAATAAAATAATTTATAATTTAAAAATAAAAGCATCAAACTATACGAAAAAATCCGACAAAACGAAAACAGCTCGCATGTACTCAATTTTGCACCTGAGGGATTTTTAAAATATTTTTTTACAATAATAAAAATACTTGAATATAATATAGTGTAGTTTATAGATAAGGTTCAGTAGATTATTATATCATTTTTAGAATGTTAAATATACCTTTAAAATTGGGAGCTATATCCGAAGGACCGCTTTTTTGGACTTCGCGGTTTAAAATGTTATATCTAGAATACCAATTGACCAAATTAAATTTTTTAAACTGTTTTAGAAAGACAAGAAATTATCCTTTTTAAAAAATATATATTCATTTAAACGAACAGCAAAACTATCTTGAATATTTAAGACACAAATTCAGATTTTTAATTTTTTCTTCTATTATTTTGAATTTATATCTATTTTTGACCCAAACTTTATTAAAAGGCATACTTTTTTTAATACATAATCTAATTCTATACTTCATTTATATCGCTTGATAAAAACGGATGAAAATTGTAGATCCTGTGAAGTGTTTAAAATGTGTACAACTCATAAAATCTTGTTATTTTACTTTTATATGGCTTTTTCCATTACTTATGATGCATGAAGATTTTACGTGTTTTTCAAGTTTTTCAAAAATTCATAGGTTCCACAATTTTTATCTGATTTTATCAAGCGATAAGATAGTTAAATGAATATATACTTTTTAAAAAGGATATTTTCTTGTCTTTCTAATACAGTTTAAAAAATTTAATTTGGTCAACTGGTATTCTAGATATAAAATTTTAAAACAGCGAAGTCCGAAAAAGCGGTCTTTAGGATATAGCTCCCGATTTTAAAGGTATATTTAAAATTCTAAAAATAGTATAATAATCTACTCACCCTTATCTATAAGCTACACTATATTATATTCAAATATTTTTATTGATGTAAAAAATATTGGAAATACACTTTATCGTTTTGTACTTTTATATTTATTGAAATGTAAAATAGTTCATTGAAAAATTAGTTTTTGAATTTTTTCATATTTTTCAAATGCCTTCACTTTATAATTTATATTCAGTCAATAAAGACGAACATTGTTTTTTATAAACTCTGCGTACATTTAATTATAATTTCAATAAAAAATATTTTAAAAATCCCTCAGGTGCAAAATTGAGTACATGCGAGTTGTTTTCGTTTTGTCGGATTTTTTCGTAGAGCATGATGCTTTTATTTTTAAATTATAAATTATCTTATTAAATACTAAACATAAAATAAATTAAAGAAAAAGTTTTTTGATTTGATCCACTACTTTTATTTTTATGCAACGACAAGTGCGCAAATTACAAGCATGTACTCATTTGTGCTACCTACTGTATGTATATATGTATGTACGTATGTATGTATGTATAATAAAATAAATTTAAAACTAAACTAAAAATTAAATAAATAAAGTAAATCTAAAAAGTAAAAGAAAATAATTAATAAAGTAAATCAAATAAAATGAATAAGAGTTTATTTATTATAAAATATAAAGTAAATCCAATAAATAATAAAATTAATTACAATAATTAAAATAAAAAAGTAAAATATTTTAAATAAAATAGTTTATTTTATTTATTACAGTGTTTCCCGGTTTAACGAATACTCAGTTTAACGAATTCGCTATTTAACGTACGTCCAAATTTTTTACATTGAGTACCTTATATTACGAACAATTTATACATTTTAGTACTCGATATAACGAATTTTTCCAAAAAATGTGATTTGAAATCTATAAAAATAAGAGAAAGTAAATAAAATTCATTTCTCATGCTATTGAAAGAGAACTATTCTCCCCTTTTATACAAAAGGAAGAGAATTGGAGATTTTCGTTGGGACAATATTTTTCATTTAAAAACTATTTTCTAAATAAAAAACTCTAAAAACAAAGTAAAAATACATTACGAAGCTGTTATTTTGTAAGTTTTTAAGTATGCTTTTGTTTGTAATTTGTACAATGTCATTTTATCTTGTACCATCATACATATGTGATGAGTTTATGCAGCAAAAACCGCTTAAAGTATCCATTCAATTGATAATTACTTATTAAGCCGATTTAACATTATAAACAGTTCATAATAGTTGCAATCACAGATCTACTCTCTAGTATTTGACAACCATAGTAAATTCTTCGTAATTTATCAAAAAAAAAACTGTTTTTTGAAGTTTGTTTTTTAAGAATTTTAATTTTGGTAATTTTTTATTTTTCACTTTTGTTAGTATAAGATAACTAAATTGTGTTTTAACATTAAGCATATTTTGTTAGTAAAATATATTCGCGATTTAACGAATTTTTCTATTATACGAATTGGCCTGACAATATATCATTCGTTAAATCGGGAAACCACTGTATATTAGTTTAATTTATTTCATTTAAATTTTTTTATATCATTATTTTAAAACCTTAATAAAACTGTGTAATTTTTATATTTTACAAACAACATACACATAATGCATTTCTTGCCTTTCTTCATATAATTCAATTCAGATCAAAATGTTTTGTGCCTAAAATGAGTGGATGATTCTCTGCACAATTGAATTGGTTTAACTTTGTTTTGTTTCTCCTGCCTTTTCTACACATACGAACATGTATTAAATTGATTTGTGATCTAAAAAACAAAACAATTGAAAGAATTGAGTTACAAATGAATTGATGCAGATGTCTATTATTTACTACGAGCTGTTAACCCGCTACTTCGTTAGCGGAATTTTTTTTTAAAAACCATACTATAAAATTAATTTAAAATAGGATTTTCGAAAAGTACAAAACGCATGTATGATAGGGTATGATAATCGAAAAAGTACCACAAAATCCCTCATTCATTAACTAAGGACCACATATCCCTAATTTCATGTTTCTAGGTTCATAATTATAGAAAATTCAAAAAGTACCATTAGAAGAACGAAAAGTACCACAAAGTCCCCCCTTGTGAATTCTTTCCAACATCGGACCATGCATATTTAATTTCATGTTTCTAGGTTAAATATTACAGAAAATGCAAAAAAGTACGAATAGAAGTAGAAAAAAGTACCACAAAGTCCATCCTCTTGAATTCTTACCCATAGGACCATGTACCTTTAAGTACCACAAATTCCACTCTTGTGAATTCTTATCTACATTTTCTTAATTTCATGTTTCTATGTTTAATGTAATTGAAAATTCATTATTAAGTTTGAATAAAATGTAATTTCCCGCCTTTACCCCTTTTTTTTGGTACTTTTTTGACCCATCGAAGTATTAAAAATTGTATTCCAATAAATTTCTAAATTGTAGTCGTATCCCGTATTAAAATACTCATATGAGTATTTCAATAAATATAAAAAAATGTTTTAAAAAATAGGTACGATTTTTACCCCTTAAACGTTTGAATTTCTAAAAAGTACCAAATTTGTATTTATCATTTTTTGATAAGTTACGTCGAGTCTATATTACTTTGAGTCTACATTAGAGAAATTTGTATCAAGACAAACGTCAAATTTTTGTTTGAGTTGCAGATAATTTTTTATCTGTATCAATTATAGGGGAAAACGTATGTCATAATAAACCATGCAAAAAGTACCAACAACAATCAAGATGGCGTCTTTTACCAAGTATTATCAAGACAACGTTGTCAGAGTTCGAGCGCTGATAATTTTCTTTTAACACTGCAATAATACTGACAAATTCAGTCTACATTAGACAAATCTTTATCTTGATAAAATTTTGACGTTTGTCTTGATACAAATTTCTCTAATGTAGACTCAAAGTTAGAGAAATTTCTATTAAGACAAACGTCAAATTTTTGTTTGAGTTGCAGATCATTTTTTTATCTTTGTCAATTATAGGGGAAAACGTATGTCATAATAAGCCATGCAAAAAGTACCAACAACAATCAAGATGGCGTCTTTTACTAAGCATTATCAAGACAAAGTTGTCAGAGCTCGAGCGCTGACAATTTTCTTTTAACGCTGCAATAACACTGACAAATTCAGTCTACATTAGACAAATCTTTATCTTAATAAAATTTTGACGTTTATCTTGATAAAAATTTGTCTAATGTAGACTCAAAGTTATGAATACGACATAAATTTTATCTGTATGTTGATTGGATTCAAAGATACATATGGTGGCAAAAAAGTACCAAAATACAGTTTTTACCCGTTTTCTCCCTAAAACGGCCGATTTTCAAAAAAGTACCAGACACCTGTCCAATTATTTTTTAAACGAATAACGATAACTCTTCAACTTTTTTTGTATTATTATTAGTTTGCGAGTTATAAAGTTACCGATTTTATCCGTTTTTACCATTTTTTACCCCCTAAACATTCGAATTTCCAAAAGTCTTAGTGGATCTATATGGAGGGAGACCTACCTACGTTCCAAATTTCGTCTCTCTAGCTTCAGCCGTTTGGGCTGTGGGATGATGAATCAGTCAGTCAGTCAGTAACGTTACTCTTTTATATATATAGATAAAGTTAGAGCAGTTCTACAACAAATACAACAATACAAAAGCAACAGCGATTTTTTCTCTCAATTGCTGGTCAAAAATGTAAAATTTTGTTTGGTGAAACAATAGCAACGATGAAATTAAAAATGTAAACAAACACACAAAGTTACAACCATAGAGTAACACATAGAGACGAAATTCTCGATTGACAATTAAACAAAATTGTTGTTTTGTAAACAAAAATGTGTTTTTATTTACTTTTGGCAACAACAAAATGTATTTGATTACATGTATTATATTGTTGCATGAGTTAGGTTTTTGACAACCGACTTAGGTTTTTGACAATTAGTTTCGTCTCTTGTTACTCTTTGGTTACAACACCATAATAAAAAACAACATTTCACAGTAAAGACAAGCGAGAAAAAAAGTCAGCTGTGTTTCCAACACTACCATGGTACAACAATTTAACAAGGTATATGCATAAAGGAAACAAATACAACAATGCAATAATAGCAACCAAGACTGAAATGTCAAAAAAAAAAGAGAACAAGAAAAAAAAAAAGAAAAGCACGTGCAAAGCGTAAACAATGATTGTTGAAATCGAAAAATAATAAAAAGAAATTGTAAGAAATTTATTTTTAATGCTTTTATAAATTTAAATAAATTAAATATTTACATATAGCACTTTTTTCTTTACTAAAAGTACAAATTTCACCACTGAAAATATTTACGTTTGTTTGTAAACATATTTGACATTTCAATCTTACACGAAAAAAAGAAGCAAAAAATAATCAACTGAGCTTACAATGACACCTTTTTACTCGTTTCACCTATAGTATAATTATAAAGTATACTCGTAAGAACAGCTGTTTTACAATTTTTTCATTGTCAAACCTCGCGGTACTGTCAAATTGTTTTTGTATTCATATGTAACATTTTTTTCGATTTTTTTTTACTCTTGCTCTCCTTCATTCTCTCATTTTTCCGTTCAAAGTATTTTAACATTATTTTACTATGGTTTCACCATAGTAAAATAATAAAGTACTCGCACATCTACAAAAACAAAAATTGCTTGTATTTTGTTAGTGTAAAACTACTGCCCACAATGTCAGAATGCTTTGAACGGAAAAATGAGAGAACGAAAGAGAGCAAGAGAAAAAAACTCAAAAAATATTTTACATGCGAATACAAAAACAATTTGACAGTACCGCGAGGTTTGCCAATGAAAAAATTGTAAAACAGCTGGTCTTACGAGTATACTTTATTATTATACTATGGGTTTCACCATGAACATTACCATGGTACAATAATACCAGGTAACAGTATAAAGACAGCTGATAATTTTTTGCTGCTTTCAATTTTGTAATATTTCTGTCTGTCTGTCTGTTGAAAGCAGGATAGAGCTCGAACGGAGCAATGTAGGGGGACGAAATTTGGCAAAAGTATAAGGCTTGAATGGTATTGAAAATGAGCAAAATCGGTTGATAAATAAAAAAGTTATGGGCTGAAACCTAGAAACACAGGGTGTCTGTTAAATATTTTTCTGCTGATATTTCTTCAATAAAAGCACGTACGACAACGAAATTTTGTATGTATAGTTCGAGGGTCGATATAAACTTGGAAACCAAAAATGGGCGTGGTCCGCCCACTTCACCGCGCACCTTCCATATAAGGTGAAAATCAACTAAATTATGTTGAAATAGTTCAAGGACCAATGTAAAGTCGGAAATAAAAAATGGACGTGGTACGCCCACTTTACTGTCCACTTTACCGACCCCTTCCATATAACGTAAAATTTGAAAAAGTTGATGATGGGTATATAGATTCGGCCGGGCCGAATATATTCGCGCTTGTTTATATTTATGTTTTGTTTACATTTACAGTTTGTTTATATTAAATACAGTGAGGCCTCGATTATCCGCAATGGTCGGGACTGAAAGCATTCTGGATAATCAAATTTCCCGGTTAATGGAGTAACATTTTTTATTTATATTATTCAGTTATTCAAGGATTTAATATAAATGTTTAAATAATATAAGGAACAAATAATAATTTTTGAATAAACATTGAACAATACATAAGGGTTTCATTTTACGTAGTTTCTTAAAAAAAATCATATAATGTTTTTTAAATTCACATTTTTCTTAACTACCTTTTCATGAATGCAGTAAACTTGGATTTTACCTTGCTCTGACTCATCTTATTCAAACGAGGGAACTCCCCTTTTTTGTTTTATTCATATTGTGTTTGATTGTGCAAAAGCATATATAATATATTAAAATGGTTAAATTACAATAGACCCTCACAAATTAGAGCTTTCAGTAATTCGAACGCCCAGAAATTAGAATCAGTGTATACAATACATTAAACGCTCTGAAATTCGAATTTAAAATTCTAATTTCCGAGCGTTTTTTTTTTTTTTTTTTGTTATTTGAACACAAGAAATCTCCAATTTATTTTTATTCTGTTTGAACATAGTAAAACTAAAAAGGGGAATCACCAAATAATATGTTTACTTCCATTTTGTGGCTAGTTTATTTGCAAAATTTGATACGCGTGTACATATTTTGGCAGTCTCTATTAAAAAGTGGAAGTGTATCATTAGAAATGTCAAATAAACATAAAAAAAAACTTTATCAATGGAAACTAAAGTCAAAATATTAGAAAAGCTTTACAAAGGAGTTCAAGGGAAACGGTTAGCCCTAGATTTTAATGTGACAACATCTTCAATCAGCTACATCAAATCACATAGAACAGCAATATTAAATGCTGTTTCCAACACATATCAGGAGGCAAGCAATAAATCTTTGCACAGCGCTGAATATCCTAAAATGGAAAGTCGTCTGTATGAGTGGTTTTTAAATCAACGAGAAAAAAAGTGTACACTGACTGGGCACATACTTAAACAGAAAGCTAAACAAATATTTAAAGAGAAATATCCCGATAAAGATGAAAATACATTCCGTGCAAGTGATGGATGGTTTACCAAATTTAAGAAACGACACGGTATCCGTTTTTTACAAATTTGTGGCGAGATTCTTTCCAGTGATGTTGCTTCAGTCGCTCCTTTTATTCATCGATATCGTGCAAAGGTCGCTGAGATGGGGTTAATGGAATCACATATATATAATGTCGATGAAACCGGATTATTTTTTCGTTGCCTACCAGAAGAACATATGTCTCTGCTTTAAAAAAAACGCCCCTGGACATAAAATTCAAAAAGACAGAATTTCAGTCCTACTTGGTGCAAACTCTGATGGATCACATAAATTAGTTCCATTGGTAATTGGAAAAGCAAAAAACCCTAGGTGTTTTAAAAGTTCCAATAATCCTCTGCATTACAACTTTTCAAAAAATGCTTGGATGACTTCTCGGATTTTTCACCGAATATTTATTAAAGAGGTAAGAACAAATATTGATTTCAGGTTTAGTAATTTTAAAACATTTAAAATTTACAGGTGATCCGCTTTTCTCAGGAAAATAATTTGCCACCGAAAGCCATTTTGCTTATAGATAATTGCTCCGCTCATGCACCCATTGAGAAACTTAAAAGTGACGATGGAAACATAGTTGCATTATTCTTTAATCCCAAATTATAATAGCGCGTAGTCAGCAACAGTATCAGCAAAAATTATCAGCTGTTCACTGTCAGTACAACATGTTGCTGCCGTTCTAATTACATTTCAGCTTAGGCAGCCACAATTTACAACCACCATATTTCTTTATTCTACTTGTGTATTTTAGCCTCTCATTTATTTGCTCACTCTCTTTGTCTCGCTCTCAATCTGAAAGCAGCGCAGTGAATTTAGAAACAGGGCTAAATGAAACAGCACTGCAAACTGCTGCTGACCAAATGTAATCAACACCATAACAAACAGTGCTTTCTAAATTATCAGCTGATTATGTCAGCACACACTGCTGCTGACTACTCGCAATTGTAATTTGGGCTTTAAACCAAATGTAACAGCAGCTTTACAACCAATGAATCAAAACCCTATTAAGTTAACAAAGCTCAATTACAGAAGTATGTTTCTTTCTCAATTAATTGTTTAAGGTGGTGAACTGAAGAATCATTTGAAATTCCATTCAATCCGCAATGCAATATTATTACTGAAACAAGCTTGGGATGAGGTACCACAGTGTTATGAAGAAATCTTGGTCAAAGTTTTCCAATTGGAACTCTAACCAATACGACAGCGACGATGACGAGCCAATAGCGCAATTATTGCAAATATATCAGGACTGCAACGAAGTTATTCAGAGAACTCGAGCTCTTTTAGAAGAAATAGCTCCAAACGATTGCATTGGTACAGAAGACATCGACAGATGGAATGAAGATGTGTTTGATGACGGATCTGTATATGTTCTCAGTAGCGATGGTGAGTCTTCAGATAGCAGCGAAGACAATGTTGTTGAAGTGTCACCAGTTGTCTCTAATACTACAGCCATTGAAAGCGTAAATAATTAAATAAAATGGTGCAATAACAGTGAATTGTTTTCCACTAAGCACATAAGCAATCTTTTGGCTCTCCGTATTGATATTTCGAATTCGATGAAACCAAAAATACAAACAAATATAACTGATTATATGTCAAACAAAGATTAGTTGTAAATTTGGCCATTGTGCAATAACTTTTAACTTTATTATTAAATGTTTTTATTATTGTTATGTTTTTTAATTTAATTTATAAAAATACATTTAATGTATTGGACTGAATTGTTACGTTTTGTTTTCTTGTTTTTATCAAATAAAATTGAATTAAAAAAAAAGTGTTTTATTTTAGTTTTTGGAAGTAAATTTACTAAATTTTTTATTTTTTATTTGAAAAAAATAAACGTCCAAAAATTAGAATAATTCAGAAATTAGAATGGCCTCAAAAACAAAGCGGTTCTAATTTGTGAGCGTCTACTGTATTTAATATTTTTTGCTAAGTCATATGCGATCAATGTTGATTTTTGGAATTGGATTTTTTTATTTGCAGGAATTGTATTTATGAAAACAGAACTTAAATAAATACTATTTTTATTTGTATTAAAGCTAAAGGACTGAATTATTATTTATGTTTTAAGTTAGACTAAATCAAATATTTGTTGATTTTTCTTAATTTTATGGTTAAAGTAAAAAGTTAATAAGAAATATGAAATACAGTCGAACACGGTTATAACGATCTCGAAGGGACCGATAAATTTAGTTCGTTATATCCGTAAAATTCCAAAGAAATATTTGTTAAAAAAATATAGGTACGTATTTGTTTACGACACTAATATTTGTAATTAAAGCGTATTTCCTTCCTTTTAAAATAGGCTGTATTTATGTTTTATATATATAATTTTAATTGAATTAAAGAAAATTATTTCTATTTGTCGAATAATTTAAATTGAAATGTGCAATTTTATCTATCGAATACACATTCACACACACAAGCAAACTTTCGTATATGTGTAGTTTTTTGAGAGTAGATCTTATAAGATAGTTGTGTAGAAAAATCTTATCACAACAGTCTCATAATATTTCTTATAATACTAATATTTTAGTCTACGCGTGAGATAATTCTCTCAGAGAGTGGATTTGACACTCTCTGTGACATATTATGATATAAAAAAATCATGTGGAGACCCAGTGTAAATATTTTAAAAGAAGCCGACATTAAACTATTAGCCGCCGCCGTACAGAGAAACAAGCCAAGGCAAAATTTTCGGCGGCGGCGGCGCAGCACTTTTCAGTTGGCGGCGCAAATTAAACAATTTCGGCGGCGGCTAGCTTTTCGGCTAAAGCCCAAATTACAATAGCGCGTAGTCAGCAGCAGTGTGTGCTGACATAATCAGCTCATCATTTAAGCCCAAATTACAATAGCGCGTAGTCAGCAGCAGTGTGTGCTGCCATAATCAGCTGATTATTTAGAATGCACTGTTTGTTATGGTGTTGATTACATTTGGTCAGCAGCAGTTTACAGTGCTGTTTCATTTAGCCCTGTTTCTAAATTCACTGCGCTGCATTCAGATTGAGAGCGAGACAAAGAGAGTGAGCAAATAAATGAGAGGCTAAAATACACAAGTAGAACAAAGCTAGATGGTGGTTGTAAATTGTGACTGTCTACGCAGAATTGTAATTATAACGGCAGCAACATGTTGTGCTGACAGTGATCAGCTGATAATTTTTGCTGATACTGTTGCTGACTACGCGATATTGTAATTTGGGCTTTAGAATGCACTGTTTGTTATGGTGTTGATTACAGTATACTATTTTTGCTAACATTGGATCTACACATGATTTTTTGTTACATAATATGTAACAGCAGGGTTGTCAGATTTTTTTTGCCTCTGTCGCCAAATTGTTAATCAGAAATCGCCAAAATTAACTTTTATATATATTTTTTTAAGAAAAACTAAAAACAACAAAAATATGTAGCGCTTTAAGTTTTATATAATTTTAAAATGTATGTTCAGCATCAACAAAGTCAATGATAATTTCAGTATCTAATAATAATTGAATAAAAAAAAATATTAATTTCAATACACTTTTCTGACATACCGTCTACACGTTGATATTATATGTAAGATAACGCCGACAGAAGAGAGTAAAAATGTTGTTAATATTATGTTAAATCTTAAACAAGGGGTAAATGTATTCTAATAAATCTCATAATATTTCATTATTTTCATTCAGTCACAGAGTAAACATGTACTTTTTATTTAAGAAATTCCAAATTTTTTAGCACAATTTTAATGAAAATATATTTCTGAATGTATAATAACCATTAAAATAAAACTATTTTACAAAAAAAACATTGTTTTTAAGTACTTTTAAAAATAAACATTCACACACACAAACAAACTTTCGTATATGTGTATTTTTTGAGAGTAAATCTTATAAGATAGTTGTGTAGAAAAATCTTATCACAACAGTCTCATAATATTTCTTATAATATTAATATTTTAGTCTACACATGAGATAATTCTCTCAAAGAGCGGATTTGACACTCTCTGTTACATATTATGATATAAAAATATTACGTGGAGACCCAGTGTGACATACATAGCTCAGTTATAGGTCAACAATTTTAAAAACTTATTGAAATTTATTTTATTTTTTAACAGAATAATTCTAAAATTATATAATGAACATTTGTCTTATAAAACTTATAAATTGTTTCGAAGAATTAATTTATTCATGATTTAATTCTGAGTTCGTAAACCAGATAGGTAAAGTGAATGTATATGTTTAGTATTATCTTCTCGCTCCTTCGAACTCAGATTTGCAGCAGGAAAAATTGCTGTGTGTAATCCCCGACTTAGATCAGGGGTTTTTACAAACTCTTTAAATTTGATAATTTAAAGGTATTTCTGAAAATACGTAAATTGAATTTCAAGTTTGAATAAAAATTAATATTCATTTGAAAAAAATGATGCTTTCTCTGTTTCATTACAAATGTTATTCCTAAATAACACTGTGTGTAATTTTTGAAGTCATGGAAATATAACCATATACGGACACCACTACGAGATAAAAGACCAAAAAAAAAAAAAGACCCGTGTCTCCCAGTTTTGCCCAAAGTCTTGTACTTTTTTTATGGGCCCCAAAGATTTGGGGACACTGTATCATTTTTGCAAAAAAGTTATCATTTTCTCCGATTTCCCTCTAAAAATTCGTAATGTCCTTCATTTAGGTTAAACAAAGCATTTTTAAAGATTGCTTTTATAAATTTATTAAAGTTAATATAACTTCTTTAAAAAAAATTGTGATTTTTTTTAGCTCATCAGAATACGAAATTTTTCTATCTATTTTATTTTGTAACAAAGTAACATCTGAAAAGTATGTTTTTATTGATTTTAATAAAAATTAAACTAGTTTGTTTTGAATTCCTACAAAATAGGAAGAAATAAAGCGTTTTAAGCCTTTGAGGAATGTGGACTAAATATTAGCCAAATGGAAAATAAAATTGATCGAACTCGTTGTGTGGTCAGTAATTATCTCCGTAATCCATCCAGTTATGGAAAAAATAAGAGCACAGCAGTTTCAACGTGTTTTTTTAAATAATTTTGTGTAACTTTTGAACCATTAAATATATTTCAATAAAATTATACACAGTAATTTCTGAGGTGTTTTCCAATTGTTCTGGGGGAGCACAAGTTTCTGCAGCTTATGAGCTACGCAATTAAAAAGGGTCTTGTGCAAAATATAAAACCATACAGAAGAGATTCTGTTGAAATAAATAAAAGAAGGGAGGCGCAAAAGTTTATTCAATTCACTTTATTTTAAAAGGCAAATTTAAAAAATCCTATAAGAAATACAGTTTTTAAATATGTGTTTAATTTCAATAATAAATTCCAAATTTACTTCAGTATAACTTCCAAATCAAGTAATTAATTATTTCATCCAATTGCACGTGATTTTTACATTTTTTTTGCAGAGATTTTTACATTGCAGAGAGTATTCGCTCTTTTCACATACACAACATGAACGTCAACAAAAAACGTAAAAATTCGAAATAAACAGATAAATCGCACAACAAACATCTTAAGAAAATTAAAATTTTCAATTTCAGTTCTATACAGATCGACCAATGGATTTGTATGTCCTCTCTTTGTGCCTATCAATGGTCTACACATGAGTTTTTTGTATCATAATATGAAACAGAGAGTGTCAAATTCGCTCACAGAAGAGAGTAAACATTTTGTTTACATTATGTTAAATATTTAACAAGGGGTATACGTTCTAATAAGTCTCATAATTTTTCATTATTTTCATTCAATCACAGAGCACAGTGGTTCCAAAACGCTTTTTTTGGACCGTTAGAGGTATCTCAATAAAATTTCACTCGGGTATGTCATTTAAAAAAAAAATCGCCAAAAATTCATTTATGATATGTCAGAAAAAAAATTTTATATTTTTTAATTTTTCTATAAATTAATAAAAAATAGGATTTTCGAAAAGTACAAAAGGCATGTTTGAAATATTTCTGACAAAAAATATAATATTTTAAATTTATTACAGAACATTCAAGAAGTACTATTAGAATGACGAAAAAGTACCACAAAGTCCATTCTTATAGATTATCATTCACTTAGGACCACATATCATTAATTAATGTTTCTAGGTTAAATATTATAGTAAATTTAAAAAGCACTATTAGAAAAACAAAAAATTACCAAAAAGTCCCCTCTTATGGATTCTCGTTCACTTAGGACCACATATTCTTAATTTCATGTTTCCAGGATCATAATTAAAGAAAATTCAAAAAGAACAAAAGGGTATACCAACGACACCCCCTGTGAAGTTTCACTCTTAAAGATATCTCTAGCTTCAGCCGTTTGGGCTGTGGGATGATGAATCAGTCAGTCAGTCAGTAACGTTACTCTTTTATATATATATATACATGAATCCGTTAAAAAGTTATATTAATCAAAATTGGAACTTTAAAAAAATGTTACATTTTTTGGTTTTTTTTTTCCAAAAAGGTGGCAATATTTATTCAGTGATAAAATTTGTTTTTTGTTCTGGGCTTTATAATTTTTTTTAATGTTTTTAAAAGAAATCTTAATGTAAATGCGTGTAAAGTAAACCCGAAGGAGTTTGGAACAAAGGTCTGCCCATGAGCCCTATCCAAATTTTGTCAATTTTTTTTTTTTTTTTCTTTTTTTGTTATGTTCTCAAATCGCAAAGCTGGGATCGACTTAAAATTATTTTAGTTTTTTTAGCCCTATACGTAAGGTATACACTAAAGGACTGCGTAAGACATCATTTTGCTTAAAAGTGTCGTACGCAAAAATTTGATGTTGTGCTGTGTCATGCATTGGCTATGTTATGCCCTGCTTTGGCTAATGAACTGTTGTTTAAGCACAAATTACAATAGCGCGTAGTCAGCAGCAGTGTGTGCTGCCATAATCAGCTGATTATTTAGAATGCACTGTTTGTTATGGTGTTGATTACATTTGGTCAGCGGCAGTTTGCAGTGCTGTTTCATTTAGCCCTGTTTCTAAATTCACTGCGCTGCATTCAGTTTGAGAGCGAGACAAAGAGAGTGAGCAAATAAATGAGAGGCTAAAATACACAAGTAGAACAAAGCTAGGTGGTGGTTGTAAATTGTGGCTGCCTACGCTGAATTGTAATTATAACGGCAGCAACATGTTGTGCTGACAGTGATCAGCTGATACTGTTGCTGACTACGCGCTATTGTAATTTGGGCTTAATACATAATTTCTGATAATTTCATTGTTAGCATCCTTAATTTCATAAAATGTATTACAGATTTCACTTTTGGAGATTCTTTTCTCTGTTTTAAATAAATCATTACCAATTTTTGATTTTATTTCAGAAGCACTACTCATTTTCACAAATTTAAAAATAAATACATGGTTAAAACTTATTGAGTTCAAAAAACAAAATACTAAAAAATGTACAATATCATTGTAGTTTTATAAAAAATAGATAATTGTCTACAGGTACTATAAAAATTAAATTTGAATATACATATGTTCACAAGTGTGACCTTTTTCATTTTCCGCGAATATTGTTTTCTTACTGTCTGTTTTATTGCGAAAAAAAACAGAAATACAATGAACTCTCGATAATGTGAACTAATTAATTTCGAATTTGTTCACATTTTCGATTGTGATTTTTTTTTTTTTTATATATATTACTTATTCTTTCTAAAAATCATTTCTGCAAGGAATGAAAATGCAAAGATTACTAAAAAAACTTTTTGTAATTTATTTGGAACATAAAAAGTTTTTAAAAATCCATTTTATAAAGAGTACATACGTAGTATGTACATAAAAAACAAACAAAATATTACGACAAAAAAATAAATAAAATTTACAATGAAAAAAGATAGGTACATACATATATAATTAAATATGGAAATAATCGGTTATTATTTTCTGTTTTTTCTTTTGTACGACCATTTTTTTCAATACTTTAATGTCAGTTTGATCGACCATTTGAAATTCAGCCCATTGGACAGCTTTGTTAAAAATTTCGACAGCTTCTTTGGCTTTAATGTTGTTTTCAGGCGCTTCAATAAAACAGTCGTCATCATCGTCGGACTCTTCAATTAAATCATTTTCATCAAAACAAGGATTATTGATCCAATCTCTAATGTTTACAGCAGTAAATACTTCCTGAGGGCACAATGTCTGTAGAAGATCTGCAGCAGTATTTTCTAAAGATCTAACCACTTTTCTTTTAAAACGCTCAAAGGAACATTAAATTCAGGATCGTCTTCATCATTTACCATATTCAAAATATTTTTCCAACAGTTAGATAAAGTTTCTTTACCAACTCGTTTCCAGGATGCCTCTAGAATAGAAACTCCTTCTTTAAGTGTGATTTTTTTCATCGATTCAAGCAAATCCCCCTCTTTTGCAATAATTGTTGCCAGAAGACTGTTCCTATAATGAAGTTTGGTGATTCTAATTGCATTTTGATCCATTGGCTGGATCAGAGCCGTTACTTTTGGAGGCATGAACATAGCTTCTATGGAACCATCTTCGGATTTAAGGTCGGATTCTGGTGGATGGGATGGGGCATTATCTATTAGGAGTAAAGCTTTTGTTAAAAAATCTGTCACCTTAATGAAAAATAAAACAGTAAGAATCCCAATTGAACTATTTTTACATGTTTACTTACCTCTGACACAAAACAGTTGTGAAACCATTCTTTAAAAATCGAAGAAGTCATCCAAGCAGACTTTGAATTTCTGTAGTTTACGGGACAGATAAAATGTTTAAAACTGCGAGGATTTTTGGATTTTCCTATTACTAAAAGTTTTATTTTATGAGATCCTGACGCATTTGCACAGCATAAAAATTTTATCCTTTGCTTTTCCACTTTTGCACCTGGAGCGCTTTTCTCCAATGACGTTACATATGTCTTTTGTGAGAGAAGTTTCCAATATAGACCAGACTCATCGGCATTATACAACTGATCATTGGATAAACCCAAATCTTCTATCTTTGCTTTCAATTTAATTTTAAAAGGATTTACGAACTGAGATTGCGCAGAAAGTTTTTCACCGCTTATCTGAAGGAGCCGAATTCCGTATCTCTTTTTAAATTTTTGTAGCCACCCATCGCTAGCATTGAAGTCATTTCCGTTTTCGCTTATGTTTTTGTGAATTTATTTGGCTTTCTCTTTCAACGTCAATCCACTTACAGGGAGGTTTTTATTCCGCATGCAAATAAACCACTTATAGAGCGATTTTTCCATTTTTGGAAGCTCTGAAGATCGTAATGTTTTGCGTTTTCCGGGTCCATAAAACGTATTGTTCACACATTTTAAAATATTGTCTTTTTTATTTTTTATTGAACATATCGTTGATTTTGCAACTTTATACTTTTTACTTAACACTGTAACACTCGATCCTTTTTTTAAATATTCCAAAATTTCGCATTTTTCATTTTCAACTTTCGACTGTTTTTAGACATTACTAATTTTAAAAATAAATTCACGAACCTACCGCAACAAGTTACATAAAGCGACTAGCATTAAATACCTTTAAAATAATGGCATACTATGGTATTTATTAATTCGGGGATTCCCAACATTAAAAATAAATGCTTATACAAATTAAAAAATCCCCCCAAAAATTAAAAAAAAAAAAATTGTTAAAGGGAAAATCCCAAAAAAAAATTAATACTTTCTTCTCTTTGTTGCTTTTTATGATCTAGCACCATTGTAAACCTCCCATAAAAGTATTTTGTTTGTTTAAAATTTCCGCGAAATCTATGATATTTTATTTTTACTATAAAATCTTAACAGGAAACTAAAAATTTTCATTCGAGTTTTCTTGCTTTTTAAATAAATACATTTAATACATTAAATTCATAGTAAATAGTAAACACGCGGTCAAAACTTGTTCAATTTACTACTGCATATTCAATTAATTGCAAATTGTTCCAACAAAAAATTTATATTTAGAAATATTCCACTAATTTTCTATAACATTGAAATAAAATTTTATACAAATCATTACATAAATTTATCAATTTACATACATTTGTATAACTTAAACTGAATCTTAATTTTATAATATTATTAATTAATGAAAGTTTAATATTTACATGTTTTATTAATATTACATTTAATAACTTAATTTTCCAAATCCATACATTTCGTAAAAGTATTTTTGTTTTTTGTTAATTTACAATAATTTTTCGAAGAAAAAATTCACAAGTAAAATTGTAGTATGTATTGTCAAACTATGAAAAACCATATAAAAGAAAAGGTAGCGACAAGTGTCACACATGTCGCACTTGATACAAAGACAGTTAAAACGTACAATGCCTTTCTTCGTTCATGTGTGACATTTCATTTTTAAGTTGATGTCTGTGTGTGTCTTTGCTCGTATTTAAAAATGCCTTCGTGTTCAATGCAAATAAGAAAAAAGAACATAACACAACATAGCAATATTAGGTGTCGCACAATTTTTGAAAACATGTTTGTCGTCAATCGCTATGCTTTAGTATACACCCAAAAAGTATTTTCTGACGGAGGCCCCTTATAACGACAGGGTGATGGTCAATGAAAAAAGTCAATTTTTGAAGGAAGCTTTCCCTGAACTGGAATTTTGTAAGAAAATGGGAATCTATTTACTCCCTTCATTTAAGGACAAATTTTTTTATATTGTACTAAAATTTCACAATGATAGCTTAATTAATGTAGATTTTATTTAAGTTCAAATATTATTATTATTTTTTTTAAATAACACTAAATACAAATTTTTTAGTTTTTTGATAAATTTGATGAAAAAATTTAGTTTGAATACCTTCTTATTTACATATTATTTTTCAAGTAATAACTTTTCAAATGACACCACCCTTCAGCGAAATGTGCACATTTTCCTTAATTTCTATAGTAAATGAGTGCTGCAGCATTATGTATACATACATAAGCGCACATCAGTTTTAGTGTTTTTTTTAAATTTTGTGCAACTTTTGAACGGATAAATATATTTAAATAAAATTTCACTTAGTTATTAATGAGGTATTTTCCAACTGTTTTGGAGGAGCACAAGTTTCTAGCTGGTTTGTGGACTAAAAGAGAACCTCCGAAAGTGGTCAACTCCTTTAATTATTTATTATATAATATCCGAGGTTACCCATTTCGGAGGTCCTCCTCCTTGATTTTAAGTTTAAAAAAACAGTCAACAATTGAAAAGAAAGAGAATGATTAAAAATGAGTTACAAATTAATTGATGCAGATGTTTAGTATATAGAATGCTGCAGCACACATTTACTATAGAAATTAAGGAAAACGTGCGCTGAAGGAGGTTCAAGTTTCAGTTAGTTTTTAAACGATTGTGTAAAGTATTTATGCAAGTATTTGGTGTCATTGAAAAGGTTATTACTTGAAAAATAATAATATATAAATAATAATATATAAATAATAATATATAAATAATAAAGTATTCAAGCTAAATGTTTTCATTAAATTGATCAAAAAACTAAAAATTTGTGTATTTAGTGTTATTTTTCAAAAAAAATTTAATATTTGAACTTAAATAAAATCTACATTAATTAAGTTATCATTGTGAAATTTTAGTACAATATTAAAAAATGTGTCCTTAAAGGAAGGGAGTAAATAGATTCCCATTTTCTTCCTCCGAAATACCCAAAATTCCAGTTCGAGGAAAGCTTGCTTCAAAAATTGATTTTATTCATTGAAATGGTCACCCTGTCGTTATAACGGGTCTCCGTCAGAAAATACTTTTTGGGTTTATACCTTACATATAGGACTAAAAAATTAAAATAATTTTAAGTCGATTCCAACTTTGCAATTTGAGAACATAACAAAAAAAGAAAACGATAAATTCCAAAATTGACAAAATTTGGATAGGGCTCGTGGGCAGACCTTTGCTCCAAACACCTTCGGATTTACTTTACACGCATTTACATTAAGATTTTTTTTGAAAACATTAAAAAAATTAAAAATTTCAGAACAAAAAACTAATTTTATCACTGAATAAATACCTTTTTGGAAAAAAACCCAAAAAATTTAAAATTTTTTTAAAGTTACAACTTTAGATTAATATAACTTTTTAACGGATTTATATATTTATATTCTTGCAGCAATATTATTTAGAATTTTGTAAAGAATCTGGCAAATATTTTAGAAAAATTTTAGGTGCAATTTTAAGCCCGCCAAGCTAAAAAAAAAACTAAATAATTACGAAGCTAAAAATGAGGTAAAAATTTATTTCAACCCGAATATCTCTTAAACTAAAAGAGATAACCTAGTCCTTGTAAAGATTTACATTTTTTTCTGTCATATCTTAAATTAATTTTTGGCGATTTAAAAAAAAAAAAATGACATACCCGAGATGGGCAACTTTGGAGGGTCACCCACTTCCCCCTTGACCCTCTAGGGGCCTGTACTTTTCCAAATGAAATCAAAACACCTCAGCTCTGACAATGTCAAATTTTATTGAGATACCTCTAACGGTTCTTTAGTTACTGAATTGTTTCCAAAAAAGCGTTTCGGAACCACTGTGCTCTGTGACTGAATGAAAATAATGAAAAATTATGAGATTTATTAGAATATGTTTACCCCTTATTTAAGATTTAACATAATATAAACAAAATGTTTACTCTCTTCTGAGAGCGAATTTACACTCTCTGTTTCATATTATGATCAGTGTTGCCAGCTCTGGCGCCTATGAAACGGCTAGATTAGACAAATAAAATAGCTAGAAATGGCTAAATTTTAAAAACAATTATTAAAATGTTGATATACATTATTTACGTATAAATTTAAGAAGTCTTTAATTAATAAGTTTATATTTATATAGTATTTATCAATTATAAACATATAATTATGCGTAAAGAAATTAAAAACATGTGGACATGTTTATAAAAATGGTATGTATATCAACTCAGGTCTCTCTATTCGGTTTAATTTTTTCGTAAGAAGCATTTGTTCCGATTTGTTTTAATTCATATTGGGTGGATTATAATTATGACATTTACTTTTGATTTTCAGTCCATAAGCTTTCTAATAACAGCTGATCGCTTATATTGCTTATATTGTAATGCGAACAATTATTGAAACTTGACGTGGATGTGATATGATGTCTGATTCTGTTGAAAACAGAATTTTCTTGCATTGTTCCGTGACAGTTGTTAGCAGTGTTGCCAAATAATCAGTTTTTTCTTACAAATAAACAAATATTTAACAAAATAAAAAGGAAAAACCACTAAATAAACAAGGAAATAAATAATTAAATACACAAACAATTAAATAAATAAATATTTGGCATGTTTCATTTCAATCAGAGTTGCATTTTTAGGCTTTTTCTAGTAAATAATCTACGGTAACTCTGTATTTTTTTTCTAACAAATGTCAAAAACATATGTCACGTTATTAATTTTGTATAATTGCACAAAATTATTCCCGTAAATAAACGGGACATCAACATCACATAAACAACCAACTAACCCGGCCTTAAGTCCCGTCAATACACCATACTTGTAAAATTTGGTAAACATACAACAATGAAAAAATACTTGTATAATGTATAAATCTTATTAATAAAGTAGTAGTAAAAACAAATAAGTTACATTTAAAATATTATTAAAAATGAGAAAATATATTAAAAAATATGAAACAAAAACTGGCTAAACTAAAAATGAAATGGCTAAATCTTCCGGCTAGATCAAATCTAGCCATGTTTTCTAGATCTAGCCGGAAAATGGCTAAATTGGCAACACTGATTATGATACAAAAAAACTCATGTGTAGAGCAAGGTAGATTAAGAAGGTAACGACAACTGAGATTTTTTTTCTTTTTGAAATCAATCAATACATCTGCATCAATTCATTTGTAACTCATTTTTAATGATTCCCTTTCTTTTCAATTGTTGACTGTTATTGTTTTTTAAACTTAAAATCAATTCGCTGTGTGTGCGTACGTATGGAAAAGACAAAGAAAACAAAACAAAAACAAACAAAATCATTTGTGCAGGGAGTCATAAAAACAATTTAGCAACAAATCATTTGCAACTGAATTGAATTAAATATAAAATGCAATACTGTCATTTGTTTGTTTTTTGTTTACAAAATTTGAAGTGAAGGAAATATTAAATGAAAAAATTTAAATAATATAGGTTTATAATTAAAAGTAAATAAAAATATCATAAATAAAATACATTTTATTTCATTTAAGATATAATTAATTATAATTGAAATAAAAAATAATTAAATTTTCTGAGCAAAAAAATTTAAAGCAAACGTAATCATAATCTATTTTTTTATTTAAAAATAAATAATTGCTACTTTCCATGCATTTTTTCATATTAAAGTAAGGGAATGACAGTAATTCACAGTTTTGATTTCATGTTTTTTATTAAACATTACTGTTTTTGAAAAAAATTTCTTATGACAAACAATTTCTCAAAGAGAACATAACAGGATTTGTTTTTGTTTTATCATTTCAATTCAACTCAATTCAAATAATATTTTTTTGCGTGGTTTGTTTTGTATTGTTTTGTTTTTTATTTTAGCAGTAATGTGAGAGCATGTATTAAAAAACATTACTGTGAGTTGAAAAGCAAATGATTTGATGCAGATGTTTAATATTTATATAGGTTCTGGCGCTTTTTCTGCCCTATGGAGGAAAAAATGCGTTTGGGTAGGTTCTAGACCACATTGGGTGTGTTCGCGTACTTGTTCAGTCAAAAAAGTATACAGTGGAATTTTTTTATTAAATACTACAATATTTGTTTGTGTAAACGGCTAAATGCATTTTATGAAATTGGAAACCAATGAATTTATTTTTGTCAACATTTATTTTTTTATAATAATATGTATGTAATTATGTTAAAGTACATACAAACGAATTATTATGGAGACAATTTTTTTTTTACACTTTTAATTGCGATGAAATTAAAAGCTGATGACTAGGATAGAGTTTGAGTATTTTTGGTTTAAATTTAACTTGAGAAGGGTTGAGAATAAATAAATAAATAAATAAATAAATAAATAAATAAATAAATAAATAAATAAATAAATAAATAAATAAATAAATAAATAAATAAATAAATAAATAAATAAATAAATAAATAAATAAATAAATAAATAAATAAATAAATAAATAAATAAATAAATAAATAAATAAATAAATAAATAAGTAAATAAATAAATAAATAAATAAATAAATAAATAAATAAATAAATAAATAAATAAATAAATAAATAAATGAATGAATGAATAAATTAATTAATTAATTAATTAAGAAAATACTCCCTCATCCTCAAATATGTATAAAACAGATTACTCCGAAAAGTTTTTATATAAATTGAGTTTTTTTTATATAATTCAAATTTACCCTTATTTTGAAATCATAACATAAACTTCACAATTATCTTAACATAAATTTCACAATTCTCTTAACATAAATTTCACGATTCCCTTAACATAAATTTCACAATTCTCTTAACATAAATTTCACAATTCTCTTAACATGAATTTAACAATAATTTCCTAATATGACATTAAAACAAATAAAACATAACCCTTCCCAAGAAAATAAAACATATTTTTCATCAAAGTCAAAAACCTTTTACAAGGTTATTTTATGCATATGAAAAAAAAAACAAAAACAATTCTCAAGTTAAATTTAAACCAAAAATACTCAAACTCTATCCAAGTCATCAGTTTTTAATTTCATCGCAATTAAAAGTGTAAAAAAAAATTGTCTCCATATTAATTCGTTTGTATGTACTTTAACATAATTACATACATATTATTATAAAAAAATAAAAAAATAAATGTTGACAAAAATAAATTCATTGGTTTCTAATTTCATAAAATGCATTTAGCCGTTTACACAAACAAATATTGTAGTATTTAATAAAAAAATTCCTCTGTATACTTTTTTGACTGAACAAGTACGCGAACACACCTAATGTGGTCTAGAACCTACCCAAACACATTTTTTCCATTTCATCACAATTAAAAGTGCAAAAAAAAAATTTTCTCCATATTAATTCATATTATTATACAAAAAAAAAAAAAAAAAACAAAAAATACACAAATAAATTCATTGGTTTCCAATTTCATAAAATGCATTTAGCCGTTTACACAAACAAATATTGTAGTATTTAATAAAAAAAATCCACTGTATACTTTTTTGACTGAACAAGTACGCGAACACACCTAATGTGGTCTAGAACCTACCCAAACACATTTTTTCCTCCATAGGGCAGAAAAAGCGCCAGAACCTACAGTGGTGGCCACGAATTTAAGACACGACATGTAACGAACTAAGTTGTGATAATTATTACAACCCTGCAATATAAAATTAGATTTTGTTAATTTTTCAGTGTACCCTGTAATGTTAAGATCAATTACCGTTATTTGGTTTTGTTTGTGTATACATTTTGTTGCTGTTTTTATTATATTTTCGTAAAAACGTGCTTTTGAAGCTGGTCACGAATTTAAAACATATAAGAAATATTTGGTTTTTAAGTGATTTTTTGGTGTTTTTTGAAGCTAAAAGGTAAGTAATGAATGTTTTATTCCATTTAATGTTAGAATACATCAAAATATTTAGTTAGAAATGGCCAGAGGTACTTGGAGTTCGGATGCCGAGCGAAAATTGATCCAACAAATGAATACTGATGGAAAAACAGTGATGGAAATTTCCAAGCTACTAAAATGTTCCAGATCCAAGATTTACAATGCACTGGAACACATCAAGCAACATGGCACTACCAAAAATGTCAAACAGCACCCTAGAGCCCGAAAAACTACACCCAGGGAGGATAGCTTAATTTATAAATCAGCTGCTAAAGATCCTTTCAAGAGCTCAAGTAAAATTAAAAATGAGATTTCATCGGATTTTGGTATTAATATATCGTCCAGGACAATAAGAAGACGTCTGAATGAGAAGAACTTACGTGGGTGTATTGCACAACGTAAACCACTTGTGTCAAAAAAAAATATTAAATCCCGACTAGCGTTTTCAAGAGAAAATCTCAATAAGCCGATGACATTTTGGAAAAATATACTTTGGAGCGACGAGTCGAAGTTTTGTCGCTTTGGTTCTGATGGAAAACAGTACGTATGGCGTCCTCCAAACCTGGAGCATCACCCAAAGTACACCCTTAAAACGGTTAAGCATGGTGGTGGAAATGTCATGGTGTGGGCAGCATTTTCCTGGCATGGTGTAGGTCCCATTCAGAAGATTATCAATAAAATGGACCAGCATATTTACAAAAACATACTGACAAGCATCATGATACCATTCGCTGAAGACAACATGCCTCTAATGTGGAAATTTATGCATGATAATGACCCTAAGCACACTTCACGCCTAGTGAAGGTTTGCTTAGAGGAAAATAATATCACAGTTCTGAAATGGCCAGCTCAATCCCCGGTTCTCAATCCAATTGAGAACTTGTGGAATGATGTTGAGGAGCATGTACGAGCAGTAAAGCCAAAAAATTTGACTGATTTATGGGAAGAAATTCAAAAGGCTTGGTATGCCATTCCAAAGGAGCGCTGTATGGCCTTAGTTGAAAGTTTACCCAGGAGATGCGCTGCTGTGATTCAAAATAAAGGATTTCCCACCAAATACTAATATTGTTTTATGAAGCTGAGCTTTACTTTTGTGAATTAACTTTTATTTTGCCTATGTCCTAAATTCATGACCAGGCTTAAACTTGTATTAATCTGTATAATATGTATATAAAAATTGGAAACTAAATATAGGTAACAAACTATTGTTGATTTTTTTTCATAACATTACTAGGATCTTTAAAAAATAACATGGATCTAAAATTTGTTCGATAAGATGTAAAAATTATCAGAAATATATAAGTGAAATGTCGTGTCTTAAATTCGTGGCCACCACTGTATATAAATATACTACTCAAATTTTTGTTTATGTTTACATTTTTTGTTTACTTTTGTCTTATTGGGTCTTTCTCCTCTCCTTTTACTACATGAATTGTTTTTGTTTTTTGTTTGTTTCGATTTTAAATTACCCCTTCAACAGCACTATACCATTGAAGAGGATTTATTTGGCTAGGAGTTATCATATATCGCCATCACCAATTACGGCATAAGGCCCAGGAGTCTCCTCCGAAAACTGCCTTCGACCCACACCTTTTTAATTGCGTAGCTCATAAGCTGCAGATTTCCTTACATTTTTTAAATTATTTAAAATTATTAAATAATTTTTTATTTTATTTACTTTTGATGCTACATTAAGGTGCCATAGAAAAATGTTGTGCATACAAAAGTAGATTTGATATTTTTAACGATATCTGACATTATTTGAAGCATATAATAATCTAAAGTAAATGGTATTCAATAAAAAGTTAAAATAATTATGAAAAAAAGTTTTAGAATAAATAAAATAAAACTATGAATTTTACTTAAAAAAAATCTTGAAAATTAGAAGTAAACTAATGTAAATACATAAAAGCTTTAAGCCAAAGTATATACAAGTAGTCCCACTCTTTGGCAGGATTATCTAACTCTAACAATGTGTTAGTAAAAAAGTACCTAACTCTAAGTATGTGTTAGTAACAAAAATGTAAATATGTGTTGTATTTTTATTTTCTTCATACACACAGAGTTTTATAAAAATGTTTTAAATTATAATTTGAATTTTCAATACCAAAAATTGAAGCCCTGCTGTAAAATTTAATTTCTAAAAAAAACAAAACAAATTGTCAAAAAGTAATGAAAATAATATTTATGTTTTGTGCGAAATGGACCCATATTTGAATTAAAATAAAGCTAATGGGATTACAAACAATTTTAAAATTATGTGTAATGGGATAATAAAGTGTTAAAGTGCTTCAAAATTGTAATATTTAGTGTTAAAAATTTTAGTGTTTTTCCTTTGTATTAGTTCTCTCACAATTCACACAGCACCCGTATATGTGAGAGAGAAATTTTTGTAAAAGAGAGTCGGACTACTTTGTATACTTTCAGCGTTGTCAACTCAGTACTTTTAGCACTGTTTAGTGGTTTTTAAAAATTTGGACGCGAAAAAATATTGAGTCAGTGCTCGGTGGTTTTTTCAGTGCTTTTTAAAAGTTTTCTGTGACACCAAATTTCATAAATGGAATAGTATATAAATGATTTTTACTATCAAAAACTATTTTTATTACGCGTAAAAGAGAATGTTTCAACAAAAGCCTTGCAACAAAATTACATATTATTTATTACTAATTTATGTTTATTTAGATTTAATTGAATTCTCTAATTTGTGTGCGGTCTGCAAGTTAGTATTTTGAGCAACGACTAACGAACTTTTTGAACTTTTAAGCCCCAACCAGTCAACTTTGCAACGCAACGCAGAATGAAGAAAAGTAGCGTGAAACATTTTGTACAACCAGTCAACAAAAGTAAACGTATCATATGTTTTTGAACACTCATTGTGTAAACAACTCTGTTTTTCAGTTATTTTGTGAACAAAATAAATTACAGAGTTGTTTAAAACTTACGCAGCGACGTAAAAATCTATTTTCTGCAGATTTCTGCGATACGCTACCTAGAATATTTGTGTCAATAGCTACATACACACATCTGCATAAAGCTGGTTGAAACAGCTGATTGCGATACGATGGATTTTTGTTGAGTGGTTGGGGCTTTAATGATAAAGTAATTTAGTAAATATAGTAATGCATTGTATTTAATATTTCTTCCTATACAGCGGCCGAAATAAATATAAGTTCACCAACAAAATTAAGCAGAAATCGATTGTTGAATTTTTGCTTTTAATTTTTTCTTTGTTTTATATTTTTAATAATTTTTTTTTTACTCTAAAAAAACTTAAAAATAATTTTGTTAAAATATTGTAAGCAAAAAAATTTCAAGAATAATAAAAATGAGGTGCGAAATAAAGATAAGTTCACTAAACAAAAGCTTACAAAAATATTAATTATCATTATTTTTCTTAAGAATTTTTAATTTATTTCATCTTCTTTACATTTTATCATGTCAAAAATGTTGAATTGAATTGAGTTTACCAAGTTTTCCAAAGTTTTTAAAAGAGTTTTGAACCATACCGTTACTACTGCATATTTATTGTTTTTACGGCTTCATACCGTTCACGCAAAGATTTCCAAGAAGTTTTCCATACAATTTAGGAGACGTCTACGGGCTGAGAATCACAAAATGTTAATGTTTTTAGAGAAACTGACTCCCTAAATTGCCAGGAGTTGTGAATGACTGCATTGTCTTTCTAAAAAAATAGGTAAAAACCCATTAAATTTTAGCTGATTTCAAATAACGATGTTTTTAGCATTTCCACATTATTTTTTTAATGCATTCTGATTCAAATCTATGCCAGTGTAAGCTTTCCTTTGGAAAGAAAATTCAGCCATACTGACTCCTTTTCTAAACGTAAACAATTCTGGATTTCATGGGTACATGCAAATTATACTTCGTTTCGTCACGAAAAACTATTTCTTTCTTTATTTTTCCGTAATTCTTGTGATTTTTTTGACCAACTCAAAGGCCTATTTTTGTGATCTTATGTTAAAGCGGTACGCCATTAGTTTTGTAAAAGTAAGGTCTTCTGAGCTCTAAAAAACCTGTTAAACTCTTCTAACCATTACTGGAAATCAAAACTAACTCCTCATTTAAGACCCAAACTCTAGTAGATTATTCCGATCGATTTATAGCCCGTTTTTGGTGCAGTGACAACATTGGATCTCGACCGGAACTGTTTTTAGTGGTAGAATTTTATTTTAATTTCGAAAAATTATACACAACATAAAAAGATCTGCATTTTATTTTAGTGATAGCGCAGTTGGAAAGCGTTTAATCGTTAAAAACATAAATTTTTCCTGGTTCTTCTGCGGACAACGGCTTTCCGCGATTTATTTGAGAAAAACGTTTAAGGAAAAGAATTTTAATGCAAACTATTGCAACTAAAAGAACGTTAACATGTTGACAGATAATTAAATATTAATTTTATAATACTTTTTTTTTTAATCAACCAAGTAAACCACTTTTATCTATTACAATTACAGGAAAAACGATAATTTTCCTATGCTTGAATACTAAATTATAAAAAAATATATAACGGTACATTAGAAAATTCGCCACAGCATTATATCGAATTAAAAAATATGATATATACCCGCATCTTTGTTAAAAACCAAAATTTTATAAAGTAAACTTATATTTATTTCGGCCACTGTAGTGTGAAATATGTTTTTTAGGAGAAAATAAGTACAATGTGACTTCCAGAAATAATCCTATAAAAAATACAATTTAGCAACACATAAGTATATACATATATTTTTTTTGTCACATTAAACAATGATGATGAGGAAGCTCTATTTCCTATATCAAATAGAAAAATCATGGTGAAAACTGAATAAAGCATTATTATAAAGTTCTAATGATTACAGATCGATTTCATCTTATGAGTTTTATAATAAAATCTTAGGACGCGATTGATACTTTCGACCAAATATGTAGTGAAATATCTCACTAAATCAATACTTATTGATGTTGCATTACATTTTCTGCATCAAACTAAACATTAATTATATTAATAGTTTATGTTAAAAACAATTGAAGAACCATTTTTTATAAAATTTCCTTAAAAACTGTGTAAGGATCTAGTTTAGCGACAAATGTTTTATCTATTGTGTTCTACTCCCAATATAACAACCAAGCATCGTAAAAATGTCGAAAATCTCATATATCCAGGTAAATTTATAACAATAGTACAAATTGTAGAAAAAGAAAAATAAGATTTGCAGCTTCTGCGGCTAAAAAAACACTGAACTACTAAGAGATACTATAAAAAATGCAAAAAAGTATCACAAATTTGAAATATGCATAGAGTATGTTAAAATATCTTTTTTGTTTAGAATAATTATAGGATACACACATTTAAAAAAACGTATGTTGCATGTTCCAATTTTTTTACACAACTAACACAAAGGGTGCTTATGTAACACCATCTCTGAAAAAGTGCAAATTTTGAGGTCTTTTCAGTTTTTGCTTAATATTTTGAAATCAGCGGAAAGTATTTAGAAATTTTTGCTGTTATTCTATTTAAATTAATTCATCAACTGAAAATCAATTATTTTATTTTTCATTTTAATGATACGTCTTAAAATATTTTTAATAAAAGTTAGTGTTAGTCGTTTCCAATAACGAAGCCCTCAGAAGGGTAAAAATATCGAAGCCCTTCCAGGGTTAAAAAGTTTTACACAGTTTGTTCTTAATTTGCCGTCCACACGAGCCTTTTTCATGCTCGCACATTGAACAAAATGTTGTGCGCACATGCATTTGGATAGTGTAGACCCAAGTTGTTCATGTTTTGTTCTTGTCCGCACACCGTTGTTCGCACAATTGTTCGAGCAACGATGTCTGCCATCAAACGTCATTTTGTATACGGAAGAAGAGGCGCTGCATGTAAAAGTATCGAAGCGACACTGACGGCAAACAAAAAATTATGATTTGTTCGACAAATGTTCTGCCCACTAAAAACAAAACGGAAAAAATTGTGTGTGTTGCTCTGCCGACGTTTTGTTCTTGTGCGAACAAGAAAAAGGCTAGTATAGACGGTACGTAAATTTCGCCGTCACCTGTAATTTTAAATCGCTCAGATCTTAAAGTAAATAAAATTCCGTTATCTGTTTTATGTACATAAAATTTTAATGTATAGGATTAATGTAATTCGATGTTAAAAAATATATTTTTTTATTTCAGTGCTTATTTGGTAAAATTACGCGTTTTTTACGTAGTATCAGTGCTTTTTTAAAATTGAAAGTTGACAACTCTGCTTCAAAGTATACAAAGTAGTCCGACTCAGGGCTGTCAGATGTGACGATTTTTAATTGCTCTTGGCGACTGAATTTTCCGTTTCGCGACATGGCGAATTTTTTTGCGATTTTTAACAAGGTGGCGATTTATTTGGCTATTTTTTAATTTTATTGAATAGTTATTCGCGTAGTAAAACTATTACGTTTTCTTACTATTAATATTCATTTCAATTCAAACTTTAAATTCAACATACGTGTTTTAAGAAATACCCAATAAGCACACAAATTTCAAAAATTCAAGCCTTGGAAAATTTTGCTGGAGTCCGACATGAATTCAAATTTTAAAATATTTTAAACAAAACATAATATTGAAAAAAGTATAATATAAATTACCTTTTCACTGGAGAATGCTATTAAATTAAAGTGTAATACTATTTTAATTCAATTGTTGGTACTGAATTCAAGGCTTGAAATACATTTAGTTTCAACTTGAATTTCAGGAAAAATGCTTATTGGGATAGCTTTAAATTATCAAATTTCAAAAAATTTAGTTTCTTAGGATATAAGGACTGCGCAAGAAAAAATCCGTGCATGCAAATCTGCTTATAGAAACTTAACCAAAAGACGAATTTTTTTTAAATTATATTTTTATTAATGACTGTTATGTTCAAGTTCTAAACATAAAAGAATAAATTATTTTCTGTTGGTTTTTAAGTAAATATCTGATATTTTCCAGAATTCTTCCAATTAAATGTTTTATTGTGTTTTGGTCACTTTTTTGCTCAAATAAGACCACTTCATTTTAAGCTGAACTCCGCTTCATTTTAAGCTGAACTTTTAATGTTCTTTGAATTATTTTTTACTGGAACCCAATATCTTTCAATTTGAAGCTAGAACAGGTACAAAAAAAATGGATACACTGTATTTTCTTAGGAAAGGGAGAAGTCTTTTCCAAAGGCACTCATTCGCGTATATTTCTGTGTTAATGGAAACATTTTTTATGAATGAAGTGCTTCTTTTCCGCATATGCATATGGCTTCCCAAAACAAAAACTTTCTTGGGAATTTTTATTTCTTTGATACACCATATTTTTCTGTCACATTCCTTCTAGCATCTGAAACATAGAATTCCCGGCCAGGAAGTTGAAAACAGTTAGCCTGTATAAACGTTTCATTGTCTATTATACACTAATCATACACAACAACTGCCTTTCTAGCAATTGTGTTACATGACCGATGTAAGATTTCATGAACAATTTTAATTATGTGTTTTGGTGTTTTTTGTTTAATTTCCATTTTAAGAAAAACTAGTTTCGCTATAACCATGAAACTTAGCACATGGCTAGTGAACATAATTATAAATGTAAATCAGTTATCAAAATTATTTAATTTTCACCACATCAAAAGTTATAAACGCAAGAGCATGCACGGATTTTTTCGTGCGCAGTCCTTAATTAATTTGCTACTCTAAAATGTCAGTGGGTCACCTTCAAGTTGTAATTTCTCAAGTGATCTAAATTGGGGTTCATTTTTTTTATTTTATTTATTTATTTACTTCAGCTACATATATTACAAACAGCTGAGAAAAGTTTACAATTTCTAATTTTTATAAAGAAAAATAGTTACTACCACAAAAGTTAGAATACTTATACTAAAGATACTTATACTAGAAATTGTTGGAGTTCAAAAAACTAAGAAGCTTCATTTTTATATTATAAGGTGAGTCTGAAAAGTCCACATAATTGTATAACGAATTAACTTCCGAACAGATTTTATAAAATGGATCAAGGTTAGCAAAATTGGATCTATGGAATGGAATGGTTAACGGATGGTAGGATCTCAACATCCGATTAGGAACACTAATGGAAATTTTACCCAGAAGAAATTCTGAGTTAATTTTTCCTTGAAGAAGGTCTATTATAAATGATATATTAGAAACCGTTCTTCTACTTTTCAGCGTTGGCAGCCTGATTAGAGCAAGTCGACTTCGGTACGGTGGAAGGCAAATATTCGGATTCCAGTTTAATCCACGAAGACAAAACAACAAAAATTGTTTTTGAACAGATTCCAGTTTATTTATATAAATGTTGTAGTAAGGATCCCAGATAACGGATGCATATTCCAAAATTGGCCTTACTAAGGATGTATACAGACGTTTAGTGACATAAGGATCTTTGAATTCTTTTCATTTTATAATGTTAGAATTATTCATACATAGCAATTATTCCTACTGAAATTCTGAGTTCGTAGGATAGAGGGGAGAAGGGAATACTAAACATTTATATTCTCTTTACCTCTCCCGTCTACGAACTCAGAATTGCAGCAAGATTCCATTGCAGTTTATGAACCCTGACTAACAAAATATAGATCCTTAATTTATAAATATCTTCAATAAATAAAAAGAAAGCATTCATGAATAAATTAATTCTTCGAAACAATTTATAAGATTAATAGGACAAATCTCTGACAAAAATGAAAAACTACATAATTCATTTTTACTACTTTTAAGGAGACCGCTTTTAAGGTTTAAAATTTAAATTAAAAGTCATAGTCATACAATTTTAAATTACCTTCCGTGTAAGTATATCATTCGATTTTGGAACCGATGTGTATACTGGTTATCGAATAATATAGCAATAAAGTAATGGTGTTTTCTTTTTATAAAATTTATATTTTGTTTAAATAATATCTCAAGTTATAATGGAATTTTAAAATATATTATGAATATGTTGAATTATGTATTTATTCCATTTCCAAAATATTATAAAAATAAAATTTATGTCTTAAAAAAGTGCATATTTCAAATAAGTATGTTAAATTCAATGATTAATTTTAATATAGGAAATATGGAATAATAGCATATGTTAATTAATACATTTTTTACATTTCGAAAAAAGGAAAATCAACCAAATTATGTTGTTTTTCCTAAAGTAATGGACAGATTTCTTTAAAAAATTTACAAAATATGTAATGGAATAAAAAAAAACAGCATAACTCAAGTTTTGTATTTTTTCCTTTTGCCAACAGAAATTTTCATTTTATAATGTTAGAATTATTCTAATAAAAAGTATAATAAATTTCAATAAATTTTTAAAATTGTTGGAGCTATGTGAGAAAAGTGTCTTTAAATTTACTTTACTGCAATTATCATTAACTTTGTTGAAGCTGAATTTACATTTAAAAATTACATATATTAAATTTAAAGGACTAAAAATTTTAATTAATTTTTTAGTAAAAAAAATTAAATAAAAAAATAAAAATAAAATAAAATTTAATTTTGGCGATTTTTGGCGATTTCTGATTAACAATTTGGCGACAGACGCTCAAAATAATCTGACAACCCTGGTCCGACTCTCTATTTTTGAAAATGCTCTCTCAAATGTATAGGTTCCGTGTGAATAGAGAGAACTGTAAACAAAGAAGAAAAACACAAAACTTGTACACGGAAATTTTCGAATTATTAACCACTTTTACGCGTTTTTACACTTAATCATTTAATTTTAAAATTTTTTTAAACACTATTTAAACCAGTGTTGCCACTTCATGTGTAATTACACATATTGTGTGTAATTTTTATTTACATGTGTAGCCCATATGTAATTAGTTTCATGTGTAATATATGTGTAATTTTAAGTCTCAGTGTATGCAGTTAATTTTTCCTTCCTAAACACTAGTTTAATTTGCAAATTTTCTTTTTACAACACTTTCATGAAAAACAGTGCACTTCTTTAGAAAAAACTAAGGTTGGAAACTGATTCAAAGGTAACGGAATTGGTATTTCGGATTATTTCGGTAATGTATTTTAGCATTATCGGTATTTCAAGCTATTTCGGTAACAGTATTTTAGCGTTATCAATACTTTGGGCGACTTCGGTAAAGAAATTTTAAGGATAACGGTTGTTTCAGAAATTTCGAAGTATCGTTTCAGAACCATAAAATATAAACTGTAGTCAAGTATTATAAGGCTGGGCTGAGATAGCCATAACTTTATTACAAGTTTTATTTAAATTTTATAACAAATATATTTTCTAAACCGAAAACTAATTGTATTTCGGTTTTTTACGTTATCGGTATTTTCGTTTTATTCGATATACGTATTTTTAACGGTAAGGGTATTTTAGGGGTAGCCAACTTTGGAAAAAACAATCGTACTTGAATTATGTAGAGAATTTTACTTAGCAATACGTCATATAAAATCCAAACAAGATTTTAACGATGATATTTTACTCTTTTAGATGTTATTAATCCCAAAGTTTTCCAATCTTTACAACCAAAAAATCGGTATTTAAAAAAAAAAAAAAGATTATAGTGATTTAAAATAAGTCAATAATGAGTGGTAAATGCAAGCATTTCTAGATTATGAAAAATAATATAATTTTAGTCAGAATCTTATTGAACTGGATTTTAATTTTAAATTTTTGTAATGTATCAACAGAAAAATTTTTACCCAAAATAAAGAAATAAAATATTTTCCGACAAAGGAAGGAATACAGTAGACTCGCGGAAACGTGAACTAATTTTTACCAAGGATGTTTACGTTTTCGATTAGTAAAAAATCGAACAAAAGTAGGTATTATATGCTTCTAGGATTAGAAATAAAAACATTTTATTCTTATTCGGTGATTTCCCAATTTATAAACACTAAAAATTAAAAAAAAAAAATCTTACGTTTTTAAGTGCACTGCATTTTGAAATAGAAATTACGAATTTGAATAAAGTTCGGACTTTAAATTATCTATATACCATTCTTATTCCAAAAATTATGGAACTGATATTTTGTTGCAAATTACATTGTATGTAAAAAAAATTATAATGTTTTATATGTTTAAATAAAAAAAAAAAATCATGTATTATTTTTCTTCAGATGTGTAATTTAATCATCGGTTATGTGTAGTTTGTAACATTATTGGTGGCAACACTGATTTAAACACTTTTATATTTTATTCAGGTCCATTTTGCACAAACCACAAAAAAATGTTGTATTTATTTTTGACATTTTATTTTGTTCGTTTTAGAAATTATTTTATAGAACAGAGTTTCTGTTTTTGGTATTGAAAATTCAAACAAATTTTAATTTAAGCCATTTTTATAAAACTCTGTGTATGTTGGGAAAATAAAAAGGCACCAATACATTTAAGTTTTTATTACTAATACATCCCAGCAGGCCATGTCTTGTAGAAAATATCGACGATGTCTTCAACGACAACCTGAGCGACAGTGTCATGTACATTTTCGTCAACCATTTTAAGAAAAATAAATGAAAAAAAAGTTGGATTGCGCCGAGATTTGAACCCAGGCCACCAATTTCTCTCTTCCTTATTGAATAGTCAAGCGCACTTACCACTTCAGCTACAACAATCTCTACTTTATAATGGTTTTATTAACGCTTTTATTTATCTAATAGGTATTGATGACATTGTCATGCAGCATGTCGTGTATTTGGTTTAACTCACGACATTCTCGCTGGACATTTTACTCATGTTGTTACCGAACTAAATATGTACGACAATGCAGTATATTTTGTTATTGAAGTCGCCGAAAATGGGGTAAGATGACAATATAGGTGACTTTTAATCAATCTTGTTTTCTACATGCATTTTCTTGACGACAAATTTAGACATCATCGATGAAAGTGTCGTTAATGGACATGTGGCCTGCTGGGATACTTAGACCCAGCAGGCCAACATGTCCATAAACCTATGAGATAAATAAAAGCATTATGAGATAAATAAAAGCATTAATAAAACCATTAGAAAGTAGAGATTGTTGTAGCTGAAGTGGTAAGTGCGCTTGACTATTCAATAAGGAAGAGATAAATTGGTGGCCTGGGTTCAAATCTCGGCGGAACCCTACTTTTTTTTTCATTTATTTTTTTTAAAATGGTTGACGAAAATATACATGACACTGTCGCTCAGATTATCGTTGATGACTTAAGTGCCCTTTGTTCGAAAATGTCACCAATGTTTGTTCGGAGTTGTCGTACATGTGTCATCGAAGACTGTGACAAATCATCAAGACATCGTCGATATTTTCTACAAGACATGGCCTGCTGGGAAGTGTCGGACTACTTGTATATACTTTGCTTTAAGCTTTTTGTTTATTTTAATGTCAACTAAAGTTTTTAACTGTAATACGAAATATTACTTAAGTGTGAGTATTTACTTAAATATTTCTTAACTAAGTTTGCATTTAAATAGACACTAAGGGAACTGTATAAAACCGGGCCTAAGCTTTTATATTTTTAATATAAAAGTAATACCCAATTTTGTGGATTTTAATGAAAAATCTGTGGAAATTGAAATAATAGGAATTCAAAAACCGGGAAGCCAAAAATACCCAAATTTAGAGATTTTTATGAAAAATCTCCAAAACATGAAAAAAAAATGTAAATAGCTAATTATTAAAAAATATTAATTTTATTGGCCACAAAAAATTTTTTTCGTCCTCCTTCAAAAAAAAAAAAAATGCGACTAGATGGAATTCCGCATGCTAAACTCGAATCTGTTTTCAGTTTTTTCCCATCAGGTCGAGATTTTTTATGGGCGTGTCTAATATTGCGCCCTAAATAAGCCAATTACTCGAGTATATTTCAAAATATGTGGATTAACATTGGCTTTATGTCGTTCTGCTATCAAATTTTTATCCGCTCAATAGTTTAGATATTTCGAAATAAGTGTCCGAAAAAATTTGTTCATGTTAAATTCAAAATTTATTTTTTTTACTAAAATTTCTTTTTAAAAGTGAAAACAACACAAATATTTCGGTTTAACATCTTCATCTCAAAGCTGACAAAACTACGAGTATATAAAGCTACGTTTCATAAAAATGTATGCACAAATCTTGATTTCATTCACAGTGAAGTTAGGATACCCATGCATACCTACGGTTAAGTGGAAATACACTACTGGGCAAAAAAAAAATTTTTTTTCGTCTTAAATTAGGGATGTCAATTTCTTTGCACAATTGTGCTGACTTAGTTCACACGTATTCTTAAGCTCTTTCATTTAATCGTTGCTGAGAGTGCAAAGAGTACAAAATGCACTGGAAAAAATATGGGAATTTATTTAATGATTTAAGAAAAAGTTGGAGGAATGATAATTATATTTTTTACTTCAATATTAACAAGTTTCAGTGTAAGGAATGCGAAAGTGCATAAAAATAAGTTTTATGTAACAATAAAGAACCATGCATACCTGACGTAATTTATTTATTAGATCCAGCTTTTCTTTAAGTGCATTTTTTTCACTCTCACAAACACAACCATATTTTCAGTCATTGACATCCCTATCTTAAATAAAAAAAATAGGTGGATTAGATGGAATTTAACGTGCTTGATTTTTTTGTATGGGCATGACTACTATGACCCCGCCTTTAGGCAGTCACACTTGTATAACTCGAGAACGGTTTGTCCTATTGAGATAAATTAAACTCCAATATATAGCGACTTCAATTGTATTTGAGCTGAATTTACATAATTTGTTGTTCAGTTATTATTTCCGTAGTTATTCGGTAATTAGTAGCGAAAAAAATTTAAAAAAAAAAAATGGGCGAATAAAAAATATTATTGACACACCTTGAGACAATTTTCATGTGTATCTTTTGGTATATCATTTATCAAAATCGTCAAAATTGTACAAACCGTTCTCGAATTTTATAGTGTGACCGCTGAATAAGGTGATGATATTAGTCATCAATACGTGATAGAAAAAAGTGAAAGCTTGTCAAATTCCATATAGTCCACCTATTTTTGTTTTAAGAAAAACTAAAAAAAAAAAAAAATAAAATCAAGATTTGTGCATCAATTTTGAAGATACATGCCTTATTTTATTCGCAGCTCACTAGCTTTAAGATAAAGATGATAAACTGAAACATTTTTGATGTTTTCACTTAGGAACAAAAAAATCAAAAATTTTGCATAAAAAAGAAATTATTGAGCACATAAAAAATGAAGTTTGAGAAGTTTGAATATATTTTTATTCTTTTGGTGTATCACGTCAATCGTTATTGAGTTATGAGGAAATATACTAGAGTAATGGCCTTGCTATGGGGGAAATATTAGACACGCCCATAAAAAATCCAGATCTGGTGGAAAAAAACTGATAGCAGATTCATGTTTAGCACATCAAAATGCATCAAGTCCAACTATTCGTCTTTGGTGGAGGATATTTTTGTCGACCAGTGTTATTTATGTAACAATAATTTAGTTATATAATAATTGCAACGAAATGTTCAGAAAACAAAGCTTCTTCATAATGACCCCCAAATGGTTGCTGACCTATAGCACTGAAACTAAAGATTGGCACGTTATAAACAATATAGACTACAAAAAATCAAACGAGCCGTTTCCGAGAAAAATAATTTCCTCCTCCTCAATGGCCCTTAAAATCGTTGCTGGCACAAGAACAAGAATTGCACCAGCAACAGTTGCAATTAAAAATAAAACATCAACAATTAAAACAGCAACAATTACATCAACAATTGGATCAGAAACAATTACAACTGCCGGCTTCTACAAAGCCTTGTTTCAGATTGAGTTGTCAATAACGATCTTGCTAACGGGTTAGGATGCTGTTGTAGTTTAGAAGCATATCTCCCACGATTTTTTTTTAATTCTTCTTTTACTATTGGTACTTCTCGTTCCTTATGTGCCATAGCCCACCTGTCATAGTCCTAAGGATTTTCGATTGTACCCTCTGTATAAGATCAATACTGGTGTTACTTGCCGTTCTCCATAATTGGATACCATACATCCAAATTGGTTTTAAGATAATTTTATACAGGATGACTTTACAGTCAAGACTTGATTTAGATTTATTGCTGATCAGCCAATGGAAGTTGGCAGCTTTAATTTTCATATGAAGCTTCTTGGCTTCAATGTGCCTACGCTATGTTAAACGTCTGTCTAAATGAAAACCAAGGTAATTTACATGATCAGATTGTGGGATATTTACGTTTTAAGTTTACGTTGATTGGTGGACAGTTACCTCTCCTTAATGCAAACGTAACGTGTTTACTTTTGAGTTCATTTACTCGTATTCTCCAATTTTTCAACCACGTCTCCACATTCATAAGCTACATATTTATATAATTCTCCAGATGCAATACATGGGTCCACTTGTGAACTTAATATAGCAGTATCATCGACAAAAGTTGATATAGTCAAGATGTTACTCATAGGCAAATCCGAGATATAGCAATGGTCCAAGAACACTGGCCATTTGGAACTCCAGCTAATTGCATAATCTCCCTTAATATAGTCACACTATTTTACTAGAAACACTCTGTCTGTTAAGTAGGACTCCAGTAATTTATGAGTATTTAGAGGGTAACAGACATTTAATTATACCCTACACCACCATAGGTGGTTGGGGTATAATGCGTTTGTGCTGACGCACAGAAATAATTATCGGACCACCACCTTAAAGTATACCGTTCGACTCAGAATCACTTTCTAAGTCGATTTAACGATATCCGTCCGTCCGTCTGGCTGTCAATCTTTTGCCAAATTTCATCAAGATCGGTCAATAATTGACCATAGTTTCCATATAAACCTCTCTTCCGAAAATCACTTTAACGTGCATGAATCACATACGAATAATAGTATCAAGTTAATATTCAACACAAATAACTTTTTTATAAGTAGAAACAACATTGGCAAAATTTATGAGAATCGGTAAATAATTTACCAAAGCTCCCATATAAACCCACTTCCGGGAATCATCCTAAAGGGCAAAAAATCATATAGATGTTAGTATAAATGCATTATTCTGTATTTATATAATTTATTTTATATTTAGTAAAAGTGTTGGTTTACAATTGGACACAGGTCTAATGGTGTAGGGTATCATATAGTCGGTCTTGACCGACTATAGTTTCTCTCTCATTTTATATATAATGCCATCATGCCAAACAGATTGCAAAGCAATACTTTTTATGTTCAAAAGATTTTCCTATCTCTCCAGTTGAACGGTTTACCTGCTCGATAGTTTTATGCTCGATACGGAAGCCGAACTATTGAACTGGGATAACATTTTGCACATTCAATAATGGTATTTTCTTGAGTAGTACTTTTTCAAATAGCTTAGATAAAAATGGTAGTAGACTAATTGGTCCATACGACGTTGGTACTGTCAAATCTTTTCCTGGCTTTGATATCATAGTGATCTGTGAAGTTTTCCATGCTTTTGGAAAAACGCCTTGTGTCAAGATCGCATTACATAAAGCTGTTAGAACCAGAGCTTCGAAAGACTTAATTAAATGTTAGCTTAATTCTTAATTCTGAATTAGGAAATATGAATTTTTCATTTCATAATACCATTCTCAAAAATATAATTCAATAGCTTAATTCAAAGGCCTTTTTTTGAATATAATTCCTTATTGAATTAAATCATAAAGAATTCATTAAATTTTTGTTAATTCAAATCTTTTCCAAAATGAATGAAAATATTTTTCTTTTATTCATTTTGTAATATTTTGTTTTTTAATCTTTTACAAAATGAATTAGAAAATATTTTCTAAAGCTAATTTGTAATAGATTTGAATTGAAGAAAATGTGAATGATTCAATATATTTTTATACCCTTCACCACAGGTGTAAAGGGTATATATAAGTTTGTCATTCCGTTTGTAATTTCCACAATTTTCGTCGGAGAGCAAAAAAGTTTATATTTTCGGAATCCTTGTAAGAAGCGATGACGATTGGACCATGTCCGTCCGTCCGTCCGTGTGTCGGTTGAAATGGCGTTTATGAAGCCCACCGATAACTGACATATATAATATGTATGTCAAACGATCGGAAATGCTTTCGAGAATTTTGCTATTGGAATTCAGCAAGATAGGTTCATACAATGCGGAGATATGTTCAAAAAACCGGTTTTTTGAACCGGTTTTCCAGTTTCTGAAGCCTCTGTATACACTACGGACTTCGTTTTTACAAAGAATTCTCGGACATTTTTTTCTGAATTTTTGTTCTGAAAAAATGAAATAAATCGGTTCAGTAATAACTGAGATATCGGACAAAACGCATTTTTTATTTTTTGAAGCCTTGGTTTAAGCTATAGATTTTTATTTTTATACAGATCGGTCACAAATATTTTTATAAAATTTCAGTTTTTTGAATCAGGAAGATCGGTTTATAAATGGTGGAGATATGCTTTAAAAACCGGTTTTTAGAACCGGTTTTTTAGTTTCTGAAGCCTCTGCATATACCAGGGACTTCGAATTTTTAAAGGGGGCTCGAAAATTATTTTCTGAATTTTTGTTCTGAAAAAATTAAATAAATCGGTTCAGTAATAATTGAGATATCGGAGAAAACGAATTTTTTTTTTTGAAGCCCTTGTTCAAGCTATAGATTTTTATTTTTATATAGATCAGTCATAAATATTTTTATAAAATTTCGGTTTTTTTAATAAACCAAATTCGTTCATAATCAACAGAGTTATGGCCCAAAAACAAATCTGTTAAGAATATAAATACACCAACAAACATGTATATTAAGCATTGTAATGACTATTAGTGACGTTTTTTGTTTTTTGTATAGACAAGTAGTTTAGTTAGAAACAGCAGTAATATGATGAATAACAGTGTTTTTGTTGTTGTTCTTTGTATATGCAGTCTGTACAAAAATAAATAGATATGGAATTGTAGTTGTTTATTTTTTTTAAAAACTAAAACATATCTGTTAAGAATATACATAAATACATACACAAACATGTATATTAAGCATTGTAATGACTATTAGTGACGTTTTTGTTTTTTGTATAGACAAGTAGTTTAGTTAGAAACAGCAGTAATATGATGAATAACAGTGTTGTTGTTCTTTGTATATGCAGTCTGTACAAAAATAAATAGATATGGAATTGTAGTTGTTTATTTTTAAAAACTAAAACATATCTGTTAAGAATATACATAAATACATACACAAACATGTATATTAAGCATTGTAATGACTATTAGTGACGTTTTTTGTTTTTTGTATAGACAAGTAGTTTAGTTAGCAACAGCAGTAATATAATGAATAACAGTGTTGTTGTTGTTCTTTGTGTATTCAGTCAGTTTGTACATACAAAAATAAATATATATGGAATTGTTGTTGTTTCTTTTTTAAAAGCAAAGCCTGTTATGATTGTTTTTTTTTTCATATTCAAATTTTCGTAGTTTGAAAAAAATTTAGATTTAGAAAATATGCAAGCATACGTTAAGGCGAAAATTTTATTAATTGTCGGTAATATGGTAATATGATGTCGATAAGATGGTAAGATGGTAATATGGTGAAGGGTATCAAAGATTCGGCACAGCCGAATCTTTTTTCAATTTCATTTAAACTTGAATTGTATAATTGTTGAATGAATTCTTTAAGGAATTAAATCATAGTTGAATTAATTCAACTCATATGAAGTACAAAGAATTTAATTCAATTGGTTTTAAATAATGGAGTATCAATATTAGTTTCCCCGTAGTAGGTAACTTCTACTGGGGAATGGTCAGAAGATAGATCATACAAAATTTCCGTTGTTATCGAGTTTAAATGTACGTTCTTACATATCACAAAATTTATAAGATCTGGGATTTTTAGGAACAGTCGGCCAATATGTAGGCTGTCCTGGTCATATAAAATCCAAACCGTTTTTACGATCAAGCAGAGTACAGTACAGCTATCTGCCTTTGTGATTCATTAGTCGTGAGCCCCAATATGTATGTTTGAAGTTATAGTCACCACAAACCAAGAAACGATCTCCCAACGTACCAAAGAATTGTTCAAACTTATTATATCAATACAAGTACCTGCATCAAGTTTTCTAACCCTCTTAAATTTTGGCTAGTACTAGTCGTTGACGGCCTGATTTTAAAACACTTGCATAAGATGAAGTTCCAGATTTCATTGTAATTTTTTTATTTATTTATTTATTTATTTATTTATTTATTTATTTATTTATTTATTTATTTATTGAATATAATATATTTTACATTTCATATTACTTAATTCTAATCCCGCGAAGCCATTATAGCTTGTCTGCAGGATGTAATAATAAGATAAGATAATAAATACAATATTCATTGCGTACTTATGAAGTGTTTTTTAATACAGATTTTTCTTTTAAAAGGATTTTCTATATTTAGTATTGAAATAGGCAGTTTGTTAGTAATACTAGGTAAAGTAACATTTAGGGTATTCTTGCCATAGTTGTTATGGTATCTCTCTACTTTAAACCTTCCTTCTGCCCTCCGCCTAGTGTTATAATTGTGTTTAATTGGAATAAGAAATCTTCTGTCATTGTAAAATTCATTTAGTAAGGTTATGTAGTATATGCTTCTTACATTGAGTATCTGTAACTTGGTTGCTATGTTAGTTGCTGTTTGGGTTTTCCTGGCTCTTGGACTGTTGGCGGTTCTGTTGTTGCTACTGAGAGTGTTGTTTGGTATTGTGATGTTGATAGGAATATGGTTGTTGTTTGTGTTGTTGGTATTTGCGTTTATGTTGTTTGTGTTGTTTATGTTGTTTAAATTTGAATATGTGTTGCTGGTATTTGTGTGTATGTTGTATATGTTTGTGTGTGTGTGTTTCTGGTATTTCCCAGCAGGCCATGTCTTGTAGAAAATATCGACGATGTCTTGATGATTTGTCACAGTCTTCGATGACACATGTACGACAGCTCCGAACAAACATTGGTGACATTTTCGAACAAAGGGCACTTAAGTCATCAACGATAACCTGAGCGACAGTGTCATGTATATTTTCGTCAACCATTTTAAGAAAAATAAATGAAAAAAAGTAGGGTTCCGCCGAGATTTGAACCCAGGCCACCAATTTCTCTCTTTCTTATTGAATAGTCAAGCGCACTTACCACTTCAGCTACAACTTTTTCCACTTTTTAATGGTTTTATTAATGTTTTTATTTATCTCATAGGTATTGATGACATTGTCATGCAGCATGTCGTGTGTTTGGTTTAACTCACGACATTCTCGCTGGACATTTAACTCATGTTGTCATCGAACTATATATGTACGACAATTCACTATATTTTGTTATTGAAGTCGCCGAAAATGGGGTAAGATGACAATATAGGTGACTTTTATTCAAACTTGTCCTCTAAATGCATTTCCTTGACGACAAATTTAGACGACATCCTCGATGAAAGTGTCGTTAATGGACATGTGGCCTGCTGGGTTGTGTTGTTTGAATTTATAATTGTGTATGTATTGTTGGCATTTGTATGTGTGTTGTTTGCGTTGTTGATGTTATTGTTGACAAGTGTGTTACTACCCAGCAGGCCATGTCTTGTAGAAAATATCGACGAAGTCTTGATGATTTGTCACAGTCTTCGATGACACATGTACGACAGCTACGAACAAACATTGGTGACATTTTCGAACAAAGGGCACTTAAGTCATCAACGATAACCTGAGCGACAGTGTCATGTATATTTTCGTCAACCAGAAAAATAAATGAAAAAAAGTTGGGTTCCGCCGAGATTTGAACCCAGGCCACCAATTTCTCTTTTCGTTATTGAATAGTCAAGCGCACTTACCATTTCAGCTACAACATTCTCTACTTTTTAATGGTTTTATTAATGCTTTTATTTATCTCATAGGTATTGATGACATTGTCATGCGGTATGTCGTGCATTTGGTTTAACTCACGACATTTTCGCTGGACATTTTACTCATGTTGTCACCGAACTAAATATGTACGACAATTTTTTATATTTTGTTATTGAAGTCGCCGAAAATGGGGTAAGATGACAATATAGGTGACTTTTAATCAAACTTGTCTTCTACATGCATTTTATTGACGACAAATTTAGACGACATCATCGATGAAAGTGTCGTTAATGGACATGCGGCCTGCTGGGTAGTATTTGTGTTGACGTATGTATATGGTGTTAGTGTTATCGCTAATGTTGTATACTATTTCTGTTTGAAGTTCTTGTTGATTGTGTTGTTTATTTTTCCATAATATTTTTAAAATTTGGTTTTTTGTTTGTTGTAACGATTTACAATAAGTTGAGTTTCCCCAAGCTGTGATTCCGTGTCTAATATAAGACTCTACTAAGGAGAAATACGCTTGTTTCAAAACTTCAAATATTGAACAGTTGCTTAAGTGATATAAGCTATAGGCTGCTTTTCGAAGTTTCTTGCTTAGGTTTTGTAATGAGCAAGCCATTTAAAATTTGCATCTACATATACACCAAGATATTTGTACGTTTTAACCACCTCTATTGTAGTAGCGCAAGTATCTGCTGCACTACCCATGTTATTATAGTTATGAAGGCAATTATAGTCATGAAAAACGATTTTAACATTCGTGTTTGCGAGATGTTGCGGTTTTATGTGCATTATTTTGGTTTTTGATGCGTTAATTACGAGACCATTATCGTGACACCATTTAGAAACTTCGTTTAGTTGTGACTGCATATTTTTGCAAGCAATTTCTATATTTTTGTGTGATACGATAATCACCGTGTCATCAGCATACGCAAACGATGAACAGTTCCTAAGCATATTTAACATTTCGTTTGAGTATATCAGGTAAAGTATAGTCCCAAGTTTGGAACCCTGAGGCACACCATATCTAGAATGTGTTTCGTTGCTTAGAGTGTTACATATTTTAACTCTGTATGTTCTTAGCTCTAGATAATTTTTAAACCATTCAAGACTTCTACCCCTTATTCCATTTCGTTCCAGTATGTTAATTAAGTTACTGTGTGACAATGTATCGAACGCTTTACTAAAATCAATGAAAAGAGCAAGGCAGTGTAAATTTTCTCCTAGACACGAATTTATGTGGTTCGAGAAGTTTCCTAATAATTTGGTTATGTTTTTTCCCTTCTGGAAGCCATATTGGTTAGGATTTATAATATTATATTTACGTAAAAATTCGTTTAGCCTTCGTACTAGTATCTCTTCTAAAACTTTCTCAATTATTGGTAATATAGCAATGGGTCTATAATTATTGCAATCATTTCTAGTACCGTTTTTATATATAGGGCGTATAATTGAGATTTTCAATAACTTTGGTATAATACCGCTATCAAGACTTTTGTTTATAAACGTCGTGATCACAGGTGTTAAAGTTACTGAATTATATTTTAAATCTTTCAGCCTGATTTCATCAACTCCTGGGCTTTTATTTATTTTCAGATTTTTTAATATATTATACACTTCTTCATCACATGTAGGAGCCATAAACATTGAGTTTTGTATTCTTATTGGTTTACTTTGACATGTTTTGATGTCACATGTATGTATTACTTTAAGTACATTGTTATTAAAATTATTAGCGAAGTTATTAGCAATATTTATTATATTTTCATTTTTAATATTATTAATTAATGTTGTATTTATATTATTAGTTTTTTTCCCTAAAATTTCATTAATTAGTAGCCACGTAGTTCTCATGTTCGTTTTATTCTCCATGAATTTAATTCTAAAATAATTATTTTTCGCGTAGTATAGTTTCTTATTTAAACAATTTCGAAATTTTTTATAATCGTTTTCATATATTTTATTATTTTTATTATTTAACCATTTGGTATAAAGTTTATCCCGTATTTCACAAAATGTTATTAATTCTTTATTCATCCACGGATTCACTTTTCTTTGTTTTTTATTTTGTTTACCGGATGATTTTGATTTATTATAAATGTTTTTAAATGTTTCATATATTTTATTAAATATTTCATCAGTGTTCATATTTTGATTAACAAGTTCATTCCAGTTGATTGTTTTAATATTTTTGTTTATTTTATAGTTATTGAGCCTAGTTACATTGTCACCCTTCAAAATTAGGTTTTCCCCACCCTGGTTTACATCTTCTTTTTCTTCTTGCATACAGTGTTGCCAAAACTTTGAAGCCATGTCACACCAGATTGTGTTTGAAAAACCGCTAGAAACCGCCTACTCTTAAAATAAAATCGCTGAATTTTACCGTTAAAATATTTCTTCTCTTTAATCATGTATAAAATTGATATCTAATCCTTCACAATCTTAATTTTGAGTATCTGATTGCATTTCAAATCAATTTTGCAAACTTGTAATAAATTTGTTTGTTTAGATTTTACTATATTCGGCTGACATAGAGCATACAAAACCAGCTTGAAATTTAAAAAAAAAAAAAATTGGGTTTCTGCTGTATTTTTATACTGCAAATCATCAAACCGAAGGACTCATTGTACATTTCGATTCTATTTTAAATACATTGATTTTCGATAACGTTTTCTTTCGAATCGAATTACCCAATAATATCCCAGAGTTTCAAAGATCCCTGCGGGAAATTTGTAGCAATTGCAATAATGGACCGGTCCCTAAGTACCGGTTAAGTACCAATTGACACCTAACTCATCACCAAAGTTCCAGTTGAGAACCAGTTGACACCATCACACTCCAAAATATCTGTTGAGAGACAATTTCTAACAGAGATGTTAAGTGTGAAATTATCAACTTGGGCGAAATAACAATCTGTTGGTGAGTGGTTTGTTTTAAAGACTATAAAACGTAAGATACATCAGAAGAATATGGGTTCGATTCGGGGTGCCGCCATCGACATAACGAAAAATTATAAAATAAAAATAAATATAATTTAATAAAAATAAAAAACAAAAAAAAGTAAAAATTTTTCTTCAAAATTTTTATTATATTAATCGAGTCTTAACATGTTATCTTGGACCAGTCCTGTGACCTATCCTATGACCTGTCCCAAGGGGCTAATTAGCCACCTTCAATGACAACCACATGTAAAAGTTCCGGAACTTCAACCCGTCACTAGCCCTGAGAACCTGTTACGTGACTAGTTTTGAACCGTTTCTCTTTCCTCTACTATAATGTTGTGGTGATTTAAGATTTTGAGAAAAAAAAATAATTTCATTGAATTTTTTATAAAAAAAAACAGTTGATTTTATACAAAATTTCCGGGCAACTACTTATTTGTGATAAATTAGTTAGTTATAGAAGTAAAATAATACCTTTAAATTTTCTTATTTCTGTTTCAAACCATGTTTTTACAATAAAGAAAAGTCGCTAGAAACCGCCAGCTAGAAAAATGTTGCAATCAGAAAATCCACTTAGCGGTTTTTTACGAAAAGTACCCGCTATGTACAACAAAATATCGCCAGATCTAGCGGGAAAACCGCCGTTTTGGCAACACTGCTTGCATACAACAAAACAGAGAGTAAATTACAATTGCGCGTAGTCAGCAGCAGTGTGTGCTGACATAATCAGCCGATAATTTAGAAAGTACTGTTTGTTATGGTGTTGATTACATTTGGTCAGCAACAGTTTGCAGTGCTGTTTCATTTAGCCCTGTTTCTAAATTCACTGCGCTGCTTTCAGATTGAGAGCGAGACAAAGAGAGTGAGAAAATAAATGAGAGGCAAAAATACACAAGTAGAATAAAGTAAGATGGTGGTTGTAAATTGTGGCTGCCTACGCTGAATTGTAATTATAGCGGCAGCAACATGTTGTACTGACAGTGAACAGCTGATAATTTTTGCTGATACTGTTGCTGACTACGCGCTATTGTAATTTGGGCTTAATGATCAGAGATATCTGTCCTCACTACTAAAGCTTGTGTTTGTGTGTTTGCTTTATTATTGTTTCTTATATGCAAGTGGTCAATGCATGTTGTTGTTTTCTTTGTTACATCTTCTCTTGTTGGTTCATTTATTACACATTGTAACCCGTTTGACAAGATCATCTCAATATATTTTGATGTTGTATAATTCTGGTTGAGTATATTAATATTAATATCTCCAATTACTATAACATCTTGTTTACTCTTAATGGTGTTTATTGTTTTATCCAATTCTGTTACGTCGAGTCTATATTAGAGAAATTTCTATCAAGACAAACGTCAATTTTTTGTTTGAGTTGCAGATAATTTTTTATCTGTGTCAATTATAGGGGAAAACGTATGTCATAATAAACCATGCAAAAAGTACCAACAACAATCAAGATGGCGTCTTTTACTAAGCATTATCAAGACAAAGTTGTCAGAGCTCGAGTGCTGACAAATTTCTTTTACTTTGAGTCTACATTAGACAAATTTTTATCAAGACAAACGTCAAAATGAACTCGAATTTATGGAAGGTGGCAACAATTGTGCAAAAACAACAATATGGCGAATTCATTAATGTTTTTTATGTATACAGTTTGACAGCTGTAATAAACGAAAATAATAATCAGCAGTTTCACTGAGGCTACCTTGTATAGATTTGCACCGATTTTGACGTTTGTCTTGATAAAAATTTATCTAATGTAGACTCAAAGTTAACGCTGCAATAACACTGACAAATTCAGTCTACATTAGACAAATCTTTATCTTGATAAAATTTTGACGTTTGTCTTGATAAAAATTTGTCTAATGTAGACTCAAAGTTATGAACTCATTTACATTACTTCTTGGTGGTCGATAAATTGCAAATAAAGAGATTGTTTTGGTTTTAATTGTAACATCTAATTGTATTGATTCAAAGAAAGATGTATTTAAGGGAATATTTGTGAGTGTTATGTACACAGCTATGTACCTCCACCTCGACCTTCTCTGTTTAAAAAATATGAGTTGAATCCATTTATATTGTAAGCGTGTTGTTCTTCATTAGTTATGTTTGTTTCTACTAGGATTATGAAATTTATATTATTTATTATAGTTTTCAGGCTGGCCAAGAATGGTATAAAATTTAAACGCAGTGAACGAATGTTCATATATATGATTGATGCGGGATAACTTAAAATTTTTTTGCTTATTTGGTTGAAATTATCTAATATTTTATTGGAATTTTGATTCATATTTTTATTTAAATTGCTGATGTTATTAATTCAATATCTGCGGCATTGGCTATGATAATGGGATTTGAGATTTAATTTTTCTTTGCATATATGTTTCCATTTCGAACCCATATAAATCTCCAATTAGACTCTTTGGCTTTTGTTTTGGCTAGCCAAAGCAGTCTGCGTTTGAATGGAGTCAGGTGTTCGTTAATATAAATATATTTGTTGTCTTGTGTGTCATCGCTTACTATAGCCGAATCTACTCTGTGACGGTTGATTTTGCTCATTAATTCCTTTTTTTTATTAAGACAAGAGAATTCAATAATTACTTTTTTTATTTTTTTATGCTATATCCCAATAGGAAAATATGTTAGTGCTTCCTCCCAACAGGCCTTTGTGAATGATTCCGAACAAACTTTAAACATAATCCTTTTTGCCTTCTGTAAAAATTCCTTTAAGAATGCCTCAATTTCTTTAAAAAAGAAGTCTGGTACTAATTCTTGTTTCCATTTCATTAGATGCGAAGTAGAAGGAGTCACTCACCTACTAACTTTCTCATTACAAGCAGAAAAAATAGTAACTGCGAGACTTACAAAGCTCAAACACATTTAGTCTTGTTTCAAGTGTCAATGAAGAAGGTAGTCTGCATAACTTTTTTTTAATATATTTCATACCTTTTTTAATAGCATTGAAAATATAAGAGAGCATATTTATTTATTTATTTAAGAGTCTTTGCCTTTTCGCTTCTTTTTGGAAGGGAGAAGGGAAGGCCTTGCCTCCAATGACACGCCGTGTAAAAAAGAAATAGTGTTGCAATGCGAGTGGCAGGCCTTGTAGATCCTAAATAATGCATTTTAGAATGTATCTTTAGCCCTTCTATTTCCGACTGGGTATGAATTGCTTATGTCGTTATCGTTTATTTCTACATTTAAAGAATTAGCAATTGTGTTAATAACATCTGTTGGGTGTATGTTGTCTTTTGTAACGTTTTTTATTTCAATATTTTTGTTCAGTAGTTGTTGTTCTAAGTTATTTATTCTTGTGTCCATTTCATGAATTTGTTTTTCTTTTAATTTGTTACTCTCACAAAGCTCACTTACTTGAGTGGTTAAAGTTGTAAGAGAGCTAGTAAGAGTTGATATTGCTGTTTGTAGGTTAGTGTTTGTTTGGATATTGTTTTCAATTATTAAAGCAAGTTGATTTACTGTTGATGTCCGTTTTTAATTCTTTTACATCGTTTTTTAACATATACACATTATTATTCACTTCATTTAGTGGCAAAGAGTCTTTAAAACGTATGCAACACTCCAATTATAAATTACACTTCTTTATTTTGTAGCCATTAATTATTTCATTAAATAATACATTTTTTCAATAAATTCTTTCCAATACAGTACTATAATTCGTCCAATTCAAAGTTTGTCACTATTGTTTATACGCGTTATACCAAGTTTGAGTTAAATAAAAACTCGTATTTCAAAAAATGTTTCAATAATAGAATCGCGTTATAAAGAAATTTCGTAAATGAACTATGTATGTATGGCGTGAATCGAGGGTATGTATGTAATTTTGTAAGACTTTCAAATTTAAATACATTATTTACCTTGCCTTGTTATAAAAAAAAAAACACATGAGTTCATCAAAAATGTCTGGATTCTAAGTTCGGCTATTTAAATATTTTGGCCATTTGGAGAGTTTATAAACATACTTAATGAATAATTAAATAATTGATTCGAATTTAATATTATATTGGTTCCTATAAATCCTTTCTAATAAATAAATTTTAGAAATGATTTGGAACTTGTCCTCCTACATTATTTGAAATAATTACACAGGTTTACAAAATGAAAAAAAAAAATCTGCGTCTCGGTGTTTCTCAGTCAATTCGGATACATGGAATTAAGAAGTACAAGCCTATAATCCACTTTTTACACCCTACACCACCATAGGTGGTTGGGGTATTATGCGTTTGTGCTGATGTTTATAACCGTTCGACTCAGAATCACGGACCGACTATAGTTTCTTTCATCATTCTCATTATTTTCATTATCTCCTTGCTGTTTTTTATTTGGTTGTGTAGGGCAATCATCAATTATGATATGATAGGCATTGTTGCTGCTTGTGGATCCCTTACGTGGTCTACATTTATGGCACCTCCAATCAGTTCTACGCTCAATTTGCATTGTAGCATATGTTTTCTCTGACAGAGAACAGCACGTAGAGAAATGATAATGGGAATTACAAGAGTAGCATTTAACATTTTTTGTTGGTAATTCGTTATTGCAATGGGCACAGAGAGTCATTTTTGTCTATTTCTTTTATTGTTGTTCTTTGCCAAAATTTTAAAATTTTTTGATTATATTCAAAATAACTTTTTATATTCACGAATAAAAGGGGTTTTTTATCGAGATTTTTCTTTAACAATAATTACTATTATGAAGCAAATTATTAACTTTTAAAAGATGTTTTTTGTTTAATTTTTTATCACGTTTAACACCGTTTCAAATACGATTTCATTACAGCACACTAGAAAGTCGACCGCACGCAATGAGAACTGTTCTGTATGGCTACCTTATCGGACTTTTGTTTCCGATAAAATTTTTTCGTGGCTGAATGAAATATTATCTGGCTTAGAAGCAGTGTATACATCTACGATGGGTAATTCTAAAATTTCACCCCTCGATAACATTTGCCTCTCAATCTTTTCAAAAATACTTGGTAAACGGGACATCCGCAATAGTTGGCGGAGAGGTCACCACCGCAGTTTCCGCATTTTCTTCCGAGAACTTTTTTGATTATATCACATTCTGTAGAAGAATGTAGGTCTCCGCAATGTTTTTTAATTCTCCAACCTTTTTCATCGGGGTTTTATTTTAGCCATTTCCGGAAATTCCCGGGTATTCGGGAAAAATACAATATTGTTCAAAAAGTATAAAAGCTAAACACTAAAATCTATATATTTTTGCTTTGTTTTTTTTTTTAGAATTTATATGTAACTCAAATTTTACATAGAGTATTTCCTTAGTTACTCTTTTTAATTAAATGTCTTGTTTTAAAACTCCCTTAATTTTTTCATATACATTTTTTTAAATTAACAAAATTATGTATAAATATATTTTCCAATGGAAAAATTTCATTCTTTGGTCATTTTGAATTCCCGGGATTCCCGACAAAATTCTCGGGATAAAAACCCTAGTCTCCGACGCAGAATTATTTCTTCAAAAATAATGATTAAAGAAATTCAAAACAACATATCAACAAGTTTTTTTGTTTTCAGAAAATACGAATTCCAAAAAAAAAAAAGATAAAGTAACCTAAATAACTTGAAAAATATGTAAAATATTTAAAATATATTCTTCGCCAATATGGTGGACGATATTGAATGATTTGAAAACACAAAAATTTGGTTTATTGGAAAATTAATTTTGAGTTTTTTCTTTTCCCTGTAAAGTTAACAAATTACTCCGAGTCTACATTGGATAATTTTTTATCAAGACAAACGTCTAATTTTTGTTTGAGTTGCAGAAGTATTTTTTAATGAAGAACTTTTTTTAAATGTGCACTTTTTTTTCAAAATCCAGCTTCTTTATGTAGAATGTCTTGCTTTTAATGAATCTGGATCTGGCAATCCTAACTATACGGTATTTTGTGTGGATATCCAAATCTGACAGTCAATCCGCGATTAAATTGCTCTCGGGTGTCTTCTCAACATCCAGGCTGATACATGAATGCCGGACATCTCTAAACGAGGGGTTATTTAAATACACCGAGTAATTTTATTGCGGATGAATTGGCCAGAAATGGTTATCTTCTTCGATCAACTGGTTGGAGTACCGCTTTCTTCCTGCAGATCAACAATTCTGCGAAATTTATCGGGGATTGCACAATATAGATGTACAAATGAGTCCACATGTTCGACCTCGAGGCAAATATGGCCCCATTGTGATGGATGTCAGTCAGACCTTATCGTGGGACTACCAAAGCACCGATTACAAATTCTGGTAGCCGTCTTCACAGGGAACTGGGTTGCTGGTGCGCATGTTAGGAGATTAGGGATCCCTTTTAACGACATATGTAGGAGTTGCAACAATGAGGGAGAAGAAGAGACAGAGAAACATATTCTCTACCATTATCCCAATCTCACTGAAATAAGGACTGCTAATTTTGGCGGTCCATTTGTGCATGTATTATAAGATCACTCTAATATTTTTCTTCCATCAACTAACATCAATAAAACATGTTTAAAAAACATAGTATGATCATTTGTCTACAAATGTTAACAATTTCGTTGACGTTTCACCTTATATGGGAGGTGGGCGGTAAAGTAGGCGGACCACGCCCATTTTTGGTTTCCAAGTTTATATTGACCCTCGAACTATCTGTACAAAATTTCGTTATCGTACATGCTTTTGTTTAAGAGATATGAACAGAAGCTACAACGGACACCCTATGTTTCTAGTGTTTTGCAAATAACTTTTTTTGTTTATTAACCGATTTTTGCTCATTTTCAATACCAAACAAACCTTATATAAGATAAATATTTAAGCCAAATTTCGGACAGACAGACGGACGGACGAACATAGATAGATCGATTCAGAATCTAATCAGGACCCAGAAAATATATACTTTGTGGGGTCTTAAATGATTCCTTCGACATGTTACGCACAAAAAATGTTACACACAAAAAATTACAAAATCAATATACCTCTCATCTTTTTGATGGTGGGTATAAAAATTCATTTCAAAACATTGTTTTTGTGTTCTATCATTGCGAATCTAAAAAACTTTTTTAATTAACTTTTTCTCTTATAATGCCCAAATTCCATTTACGCGTAGTCAGTAACAGTATCAGCAAAAATTATCAGATGTTCACTGTCAGTACAACATGTTGCTGCCGTTATAATTACAATTCAGCGTAGGCAGCCACAATTTACAACCACCATCTAGCTTTGTTTTACTTGTGTATTTTAGCCTCTCATTTATTTCCTCACTCTCTTTGTCTCGCTCTCAATCTGAATGCAGCGCAGTGAATTTAGAAACAGGGCTAAATGAAACAGCACTGCAAACTGCTGCTGACTAAATGTAATCAACACCATATCAAACAGTGCATTCTAAATAATCAGCTGATTATTGCAGCACACACTGCTGCTGACTACGCGCTATTGTAATTTGGGCTTAACACGATTTCGTATTTCTAAATATTCTTGGCGACGATCATTTTGGGTCATGATTTACGTTCTTTAAGTTCTTCTTAATACAGTTGTAGCACTTATAGATTATGCTGTCATCGCAATTACCTTTGTTAAGTGAACACACAGCATACTCGTGATTACCAGCGCAGACTGAACACACGACGATACGGTTAAATTTTTTTGCACCATAACCATACATAGCGCACTTGGAGCATTGTGTAGGTCCTTTATTACCCTTTAGAGGTTTTCTCTAATAGACAGAGATGTTGCAAAAATATTTAATTTTCATGACCTCTTTTCACGATCAAACTCAATCATATAAATCGCGCCATCTATACTAGATCTCTTTGTTTCTAGTTCTTTAATACTTACTGGGCGATTTGACAAATTCTTTGCCGATTATCTTAATTTCCAGTTTTGGTAGAAATAATCGTTAAAGTCCCAGAACCATTCTAAAATAGTTATTTGGATGATTAAATACAAATTTTATTTACTTTTAAAAAATTGAAAAAAAAAATGGAAACTGCCATGGAAAAGGCTAACGTTTTACATTTTTGTAATATTAGCTCATGTAAACAATGTTTTCTTAATATTGGTACATTTGAAACCCACTTGTTTGAACCATGTCTGGACATTTAGGATAGCAATAATTAAAATTACTTCCTCCTTTATCTCTCCGCTTAGAAAAATGTGTTTCCTGTTGGCGAGAATTGCGATATAACTACGATTTCACTTCGCAGTATTAGGGTTTCTAACTCCTCAATTTCTTATAATTTACATTCTAAATTGTAATTTTGTAACTGAAATGGTTCTATTACTATTTGGACACCAAAAAAAGTGGACCATAATGAAACTAGAAGACAATAATTATGAGGTAAATAGCAGGAGTAAAAAATCACATTTATTTTGTCCGACAGTGTATATATCTTGGCGCTGAAAAATTTGGGGTCACTAATTTTAATGAAGAAGGTTTACTCAGTTATATTGTACATTTCAAGACTAAATTAATATTTTTTTTTATTGACTTCAAAAAAATTAAATAAATTTATTTTTTTTAACAAATTTTTTTGTTAATGTAGTAATACAAAATAAACACATTTATAATATTAATTGAACGTCCTGTATTATTACAGTTATTTTTATTGTATCTAGTGCACTGTTACTAATATAAATACTGACTTCCCTTCAAAAAATATATAACCGGCCAAATTATTTTTTAGTAGAAATTAAAAAAAAATAGGCAATAAAATCGCCAAAAATCTTTTAAAAATACCTAAAAAATAAAAATCAAATTGTTCATCCCCATTCCCCAAAATAAATCCCCATTTTGTGAATAAGTACCTAATATGACAACACTTAAAATTAATTCCGAATAACTTGAAAGGTTGCATTGAACTAGTATATTAATATTGAACAATTTATCAAAGCATATCAAAAAGTTAGATTTTTTATTAAAATGTTTTTAAGAAATTTAATGAGACCAACTGCACTTCCATATCGTAATTTAGTGGGTGAGTTAATAATTAAAAACCAGAAACATGTGTACTCATTGTCTTATCTATTATAGGTTGGTATAATGTAAGAATAGTACCGGTTCAAAGTTCAGTTTTTATTTTCAGGAATACACTTTAAGAAAAAAATATCACATATTTCATTATAATTTTATTTATTACAGCAAACAACAACATCACTCGTCTGATGTCTGCAAAAATGTTACCTGAAAGTAGTACTGATACTTCAACTTACAAGACATTGGCCGTTACAACTCCAAAGCCATTTGTTTTTCATGTCGAGCTGAACAGACCTCAGCGTTACAATGCATTTAACAAAGAGATGTGGATGTAATTATATTTAATTGATAATGAAAAACATAATAATCATGGAAACTCTATTTTTACAGTGAAATTAAAAACTGTTTTGAAAGTTTAAGTACTAATCCAGACTGTAGATCTATTGTGTTATCGGCAGCTGGAAAACATTTTACTGCAGGTTTGGATATATTATTTTTTTGATTATATACAGTATGTCAACAAAATGTTTTTACATTGAAGAAAAAATTATTTCAACTTTATTTTACAATATTTGCAAATGTTTATATTGCAAATTTTTTTTTGTTACATTTTGTTTTAGGTACATTTCTTTAACGGGTTTTACCTGAAAAAAATTCATAATGAATGTAATTACGAAAATACAACAACAAAAACTACACATACCCTTTAATCTATTTGTCAAGAAAATGTTTTTATATTTGTGTTTTTTTTTCGCTATGTGAACAATTTTTTAACTTTGTTATACATTACGAGTAATCCATAAATTATATATTAAGTCAAGAGAAAAAACTCCAGATCATAAACCCATTTGGGGTTTTTATAACCTCCAATTCGGGAAAATTGTTAAAGATATTGTAAAAATGTATTCCTTATTAAGATATATACTTAATAGAATATTAAATCGATCCAAAATTCCCGCAATATTGTAGTTGATATCTCTTAATATCCATCTTCTTCAAATATTTGGCAGTTAAACCTAGAAAAATTTGAATATATCCACTAGGGCTTATAATAAAGTGCTGCGGAAAGGGTATATCAATTTTATCATCCAAGAAACAATGAAAAAAAAAAAAAAAAAAAATACAGATGGATTACAATTACAGATGGAAAACTACATGGAAAGAAACACTCTTATGGGGACAAAATATTCAACAATTATAATCATTCCCAATGAATTAAGTTGATAAGCTTAAAAAGTTATGGTACGGTGAAACATATTTTATGTCACTGTCCATGTCTACAACTAAGTAGGCAGAAATGGTTAGGCAGTTGATTCGTCGACGAATTGAATAGCATATCAAAAAATAGGGCGGTAATATTTCCTTCTGTCCTAAGTCTTCAATTCTTTTCTGCTCTTTTCTTGGCCTCAGCTTTCTAATATTTTTCATATCTCTTTATAGGTATTGATTTAACTGATATGCTTAAATTAGGCCAAGATTTGGCAGAAATGGATGATGTGGCCCGAAAAGGTATTTATTTGGAACGTCTTATAAAATTGTACCAGGACTCAATGAGTTCTATGGAAAATTGTCCCAAGCCCGTCATATCAGCAATTCACTCAGCATGCATTGGCGCAGGCATTGATATGATTACAGCAACGGATATACGATACTGTACAAAAGATGCATTTTTTTCCGTAAAAGAAGTAGAAATTGGCATGGCAGCTGATGTTGGTACATTACAGCGCTTGCCTAAAGCGATTGGAAGTCAATCATTGGCTCGCGAATTATGTTACACGGGTCGTCGCTTTGAAAGTTCTGAAGCTTTCAATTGTGGTTTGGTTAGTAAAGTTTTCCCCGATAAAGAATCATTGATGAACGGAGCGTTAGCATTAGCTGAGAATATTGCAGAAAAAAGTCCAATCGCGGTCCAGGCTACGAAACAAAACGTAGTTTACTCACAAAGCCGTCCTAACCAAATGGGTTTAGATCACATTGTAAGTAAATAAATTTTACTAAGATACATTTTTGTTAATTACTTTCTTTATTAGCGTGAAATGAACAAATTGTACCTTCAATCCGAAGACTTTGCAAATGCTGCTGCGGCTCAATTAACTAAAGGCGAAAAACCTGTTTTTTCAAAGCTATAAAAATAGTAATTTAATATTAATTTTGTTTTATTTATACATTTTGTATTTTTAATAAATAAACTAATGCATCATCTGAGTAAGTCTTTCCATATTTATTGAGTATACTGAATGTGAGGCAATTAAATTTCGATCCGAAAATGCTCTTTGACAATCCTTAAGAGTAATTTCCTTAGTGCTTTTGGTATATCTGAAAGAAAAAGAACATTTAAATTAATTTTCAAACTGAAAAATTAGTTTTGTATTTAAATTTACAACTCTAAACATTTTTCTAATTTATATTCAATTGGGAAAAATATGAATATTATATGTATCATAATATATCAGGTATGTGTCGTCAGAAAATTATTTTAAATGATACATATCGTCACCGAAAATGCAAAACAACATAACATCAAAATTTTCAAATTTGTGTTTGATGAAATATAGTTTATTTTTCCAAAATACGTTTGATCACAAATTTTCAGACTTGTAGTTCAAAAATTAACCATTATATTAACGAAGGCAATGATTTTCTTAGGTCAAAATAACATAACATCACATTTATTAAAAAATAAAAAAAAAATTTTCTTTACTTTTTTTACGAATTTAGGTTGCAAATTATTAAAAATATAATAGCTATTAAAATTTTGGAGTAAGTTATAAAAGATCCTTATAATTACAATTTTTCTGAAATTTTTATTTTATAGAATATTATTTTGAAGTTTTACATGTAGGATATCTAAAGTTTAGGAAAGTAAATTTTTTAGAAATGATAAAACTTACACTTCTTCGCAGGCAGATAGGAAAGTAACGTCATCATTGGATCTGCGCATGAAATTTGGTGACGTTATTTCTTTATCTAGTTCTAAAGGTCCATCGTCCAGTTTTTGTCGTGTAACTGTGTTACGTATCGAAGGATCTTTAATAGAAGCACCTACATCATAATAAAAAGACCCCTCCCCTGTTACTTTGTAATGTTCCTTTTTCATAATTACTGTTGATATTAAATTTTTCAGTAAAACTTGTACAGCCATTGCAACATACTCTGCAACGTTATCTTCAACATTAACTAGACCTGATTCCCATGCGCCAATGAGAAAACGACCTAGAATAAATCCTGCATCAGGTAAAAATAACTCTTGAACGCAATATCGTTGAGTTGGTAGAATTTGGACATTTGCATCGGTTCCATTTGCTGGTCTTATTAACTTCATTGTGTCTTCCATAATAAAATCCAAGAAATCATAAGGCTCGAATGTAACTCTATCGCTTGATATACGAGAACTTTTCTTCCGCTTTGCTTTACGACTTCCACTGCTATTATTATTGCCTATTGTTGTTCCAGAAATTCCCAAAGACAAACTGCCCCCGCTAGTCGGACTTGGTTCTTGTGGCACCTGAAATGCGTCAATTTTGTTGAGTATCGCAATTAGAAATTGATTGTGCAAATGCATTTTTTCTGGCGTTAAAAATTTGCGAGACTCATAATCGAATTGTTCCTTTGACCATTTGTGTCTAAACCATAGTTTCATATTAGCCAAATATTTCTGACCATTTTCGCCTAGTGCCGTCATTAAAGCATTTTTCGCAATCAAAACTTTGTCACTTAAATCATTCATCGTATTTTTATTTTTATAAACTAACCAGAGATCTGCGCCGAGAAATTTAAACGGCGGCGGTTGGTGATATTTTTCTGTCAGAGAGTGTAAAATTTGCTGTCTGAGAGAATTATTTCACGTGCATATTCAAATATTAATATTATAAGATGTACTATGATAAAAAACAGATAAAAAACAGTTTTCCTTTAATGGTTATTTTATATTTAGAAATATGTTTTTTTATACCCTTCACCACAGGTGTAAAGGGTATATATAATTTAATTTAATTTATTTATTCAGCATAGTAATACAAAGCCTTCAAGGCCAAAATATAAATATGTATTACACAGTAATAATCCTGAGTTATGTAAATATAGCTTACATACTAATATAAAATAATATTAAAAAATTATTTAACAAAAGGAAAAAAAAATAAATTAATCAATTAACATTTCATAGAAAAAAATTAATTTAAAATTCATAGAAATGTCTTCGGCTCCCCAGCCATAAAAGTTTAAATGGTAGGCAATAATATTAGTAACTAAAAAAAATGTCCATATAGCAGTAATTCTTACAAAAAAAAAAAAAAAAAAGAAGTAGCTATATTAGGGGTAATCAAATACTATGAGCTAAAAAAGCCAGAAGTTTAAGACGAAAAACATTGTTGGAGTGAGAAAAAATACGAAGTTCATAGGGCAAGTAATTCCAACAGCGTGCAATCCTCACAACAAATGATCTTTCAAAAGATAATTTAAAAATTCTCGGAATATAAATTTGAGGATTCCTGGAGGAACGTAAAAATATAAATTTGTTACACAAGTTAGAAGGATAACTGTTTTTAATTATATTATAAAACAAAGCCAAATTACGATATTTGACGAAATTCTTAAAAGAGCAACCAAGAAATTTTTGAACATAAGCAGAAATATCGTTGGTGTCATATTTCTTATGTTATAAACAAATCTAACAATGGTATTACCAATACATTTCAATCTATTAATAGAGAAAGCAGAACATCCAGATATTACTTCGAGACAATATAAGACCTGTGGCATAAGTAGAGCATGAGCTAATCTTCGTCTAACACAAAAAGGTAAATACATGTTAGTCGAATAAATTCTTCTAAGTGCACACCACACCTTTCCTGATATGAGGTCAATATGACAACCAAACGAAAGTCCACTGTCGAGAACCAAACCCAAGCACTTGTGCTGACAAACAATTTCAATAGCAACATTATTAAGACAAAAATTCATATTAGTAGAGTAGTTATCACTAGGGCCAAACATGATCGCCTTAGTCTTACATGGATTAATATTAAGAGAATTATTAAAAGACCACTGCAAAACACGTCCAAGACAATCGTTCACATTAGTTTCAAAGTTCAAACTAGAAGAAATATCACCATTAAAAAGTAAAAAAATATCATCAGCATACAAGAATGTGCCACAAGTAACATAATTAGTGTAAGTATACAAATCATTTACATATAGAATAAATAAAAGAGGCCCCAATACAGAACCTTGAGGGACACCAGCATTAATATTAAGCAAACAAGATTTTCTTCCTCTAAAGTCAACGAACTGTGATCTGCCAATCAAGTACGACATTATTAATTTGCAAGCTGAATTCGAAAATTGAAATTGATCTTTAAGTTTCCTGATCACTGTCGAATGACATATCGTATTAAAAGCTCTAGAAAGATCTAGTGAAACTAATGCACTCAATTTACCAACATTCATATTCTCCCTAATGGAATCAGTAAGGCTAAGTAACAAAGATGTTGTACTATAACCCTTACGAAATGCATACTGGGACTCATAAATTTTATCATTTGCAGATTGCACTATTTGATCCTTTATGAGGTGCTCAACAATTTTAGATATTGCTGGAAGTATAGAAATGGGTCTTAAATCATTCAAGTCATTAATAACCTTAGATTTAGGAATGGGTACATTACGGGCAGTTTTCCAGAATTCAGGAAATACTGATGACATAAAAACAGAGTTATATAAGTTTGTCATTCCGTTTGTAATTCCCACAATTTTCGTCGGAGAGCAAAAAAGTTTACATTTTCGGGATCCTTATAAGAAATTATGACGATAGGACCATGTCCGTCCGTCCGTGTGTCGGTTGAAATGGCGTTTATGAAGCCCACCGATAACTGACATATATAATATATATATCAAACGATCGGAAATGCTTTCGAGAATTTTGCTATTGGAATTCAACAAGATCGGTTCATACAATGCGGAGATATGTTAAGAAAACCGGTTTTTAGAACCGGTTTTTCAGTTTCTCTCTGTATATACTAGGGACTTCGTTTTTACAAAGAAGTCTCGGACATTTTTTTCTGAATTTTTGTTCTGAAAAAATGAAATAAATCGGATCAACAATAACTGAGATATCGGACAAAACGCATTTTTTATTTTTTAAAGCCCTGGTTTAAGCTATAGATTTTTATTTTTATACAGATCGGTCACAAATATTTTTATAAAATTTCGTTTTTTTTAATAAACCAAATTCGTTTATAATCAACAGAGTTATGGCCCAAAAACAAATCTGTTAAGAATATAAATACACACACAAACATGTATATTAGGCATTGTAATGACTATTAGTGACGTTTTTTGTATAGACAAGTAGTTTAGTTAGAAACAGTAGTAATATAATGAATAACAGTATTGTTGTTGTTCTTTGTATATGCAGTCTGTACAAAAATAAATAGATATGGAATTGTTGTTGTTTATTTTTAAAAACTAAAACATATCTGTTAAGAATATACCATAGTATAATAATAAAGTATACTCGTAAGACCAGCTGTTTTACAATTTTTTCATTGGCAAACCTCGCGGTACTGTCAAATTGTTTTTGTATTCACATGTAAAATATTTTTTGAGTTTTTTTCTCTTGCTCTCTTTCGTTCTCTCATTTTTCCGTTCAAAGCATTCTGACATTGTGGGCAGTAGTTTTACACTAACAAAATACAAGCAATTTTTGTTTTTGTAGATGTGCGAGTACTTTATTATTTTACTATGAGAATATACATAAATACATACACAAACATGTATATTAAGCATTGTAACATAGTAAAATAATAAAGTACTCGCACATCTACAAAAACAAAAATTGCTTGTATTTTGTCATAGTATAATAATAAAGTATACTCGTAAGACCAGCTGTTTTACAATTTTTTCATTGGCAAACCTCGCGGTACTGTCAAATTGTTTTTGTTTTCATATGTAAAATATTTTTTGAGTTTTTTTCTCTTGCTCTCTTTCGTTCTCTCATTTTTCCGTTCAAAGCATTCTGACATTGTGGGCAGTAGTTTTACAATAACAAAATACAAGCAATTTTTGTTTTTGTAGATGTGCGAGTACTTTATTATTTTACTATGGTATTTTGTTAGTGTAAAACTACTGCCCACAATGTCAGAATGCTTTGAACGGAAAAATGAGAGAACGAAAGAGAGCAAGAGAAAAAAAAACTCAAAAAATATTTTACATGTGAATACAAAAACAATTTGACAGTACCGCGAGGTTTGCCAATGAAAAAATTGTAAAACAGCTGATCTTACGAGTATACTTTATTATTATACTATGCATTGTAATGACTATTAGTGACGTTTTTTGTTTTTTGTATAGACAAGTACATAGTAAAATAATAAAGTACTCGCACATCTACAAAAACAAAAATTGCTTGTATTTTGTTAGTGTAAAACTACTGCCCACAATGTCAAAATGCTTTGAACGGAAAAATGAGAGAACGAAAGAGAGCAAGAGAAAAAAAACTAAAAAAAAATGTATATGTGAATACAAAAACAATTTGACAGTACCGCGAGGTTTGCCAATGAAAAAATTGTAAAACAGCTGTTCTTACGAGTATGCTTTATAATTATACTATGAGACAAGTAGTTTAGTTAGTAACAGAAGAAATATAATGAATAACAGTGTTGTTGTTGTTCTTTGTATATGCAGCCAGTTTGTATATACACACATAAAAAATATATAAATATGGAATTGTTGTTGTTGTTTATTTTTTAAAAGCAAAGCCTGCTATGATTGTTTTTTTTATATATTCAAATTTTCGTAGTTTGAAAAAAATTTAGATTTATATATGTGAAAATATGAAAGCATACGTTAAGGCGAAAATTTTATTATTTGTCGGTAATATGGTAATATGATGTCGATAATATAGTAAGATGGTAATATGGTAATATGGTGAAGTGTATCAAAGATTCGGCACAGCCGAATCTTTTTTCAATTTCATTTTTTTTTTAATTGTGATAAAGAATTGTGAATTTCTTAAATAAAAAGCACATGTTTATTTGGTAATAGATTAAAAATAATGATATATTGTAGGATTTATTATATGTTATATTTAACATAATATAAACAAAATAATTGCTCTCTTCTACCGGTGTTATATCTCATCATAGTATAATTATAAAGTATACTCGTAAGAACAGCTGTTTTTATATATTTTTTAATTGGCAAACCTCGCGGAACTGTCAAATTGTTTTTGTATTCATATGTAAAATTTTTTTCGAGTTTTTTACTCTTGCTCTTCTTCATTCTCTCATTTTTCCGTTCAAAGCATTTTGACATTATGTGCAGTAGTTTTACACCAGTGTTCCCCAAAACCGTGCACACATGCATTTTGTCTCTGTTATTCTCTTGAAATGAATATAAAACACACAAATCAACTCAAGGCGAATTCAGATTAGGTGACAGCAACTCGTCAGCTGACTTTTATTTCCTCCATATGGAAATTTAGCAAAACGTCAAATTTTTTGCTGAAAAAACAAAATGTGTTGTGACACTTGGAGTGAAAAATATTTAATTTGATAGAATTCTTCTGGGAAAGATTTCTGTACCCTACAAAACATTGTAATTATAATAAAAACAATTCACAAATTTAAATTTTTCTCAAGATAAGCAATTGTTTGTTTACTTTTTCTATATGTTAATATTACCCGGAAACAAAATTTTGACAGTGAAACAAATTTTTGCCCAAGAACAAATATATGTTGTTCTTGCCTTATTGTATCTGTTGTAATGAAGCGGTCATCTAATCTGAATTCGCCTTTCTTTTAGCTTTTCGTTCTTTTCTTTGATTGTTTACTTTTTCTAAATGTCAAAATAAAACGGAAACAAAATTTTGACAGTTGAACAAATTTTTGCCCAAGAACAAATAAATGTTGTTTTTGCCTTGTTGTATTAGTTGTAACGAAGCGGTCACCTAATCTGAATTCGCCTTGGTCTCCACAAAGAAATTTTTATTTCCTAATTTGCGGTCTACACGAGCTTTTTTCTTGTTTCTTGCATTTGGATAGTATGGACTCAACTTGTTCTTATTAAGCGTAGGTAGCGACAATTTACAATAATTTTTTACACGGTTTTTTCCCTATAATTGACAGAGATAAAACAATTATCTGCAATTTAAACGAATATTTGACGTTTGTCTTGATTCTAATTTCTCTAATATGCGGTCTTCACGAGCTTTTTTCTTGTTCGCACAACGAACAAAAAATTTTTTTTTTTTAATTTAATTTAATTTATTTATTTCAATACATAAAAATTTTGTGCGCACATGCATTTCGTACCGTCTATACTACCCTTTTTCTTGTTCGCACAAGAACAAAACGTCGGCAGAGCAACACACACAATTTTTTCCCTTTTGTTTTCAGTGGGCAGAACATTTGTCGAACAAATCATAATTTTTTGTTTGCCGTCAGTGTCACCTCGATGCTTGCAGCGCCTCTTCTTCCGTATACAAAATGACGTTTGATGGCAGACATCGTTGCTCGAACAATTGTGCGAACAACGGTGTGCGAACAAGAACAAAACATGAACAACTTGGGTCTACACTATCCAAATGCATGTGCGCACAACATTTTGTTCAATGTGCGAGCATGAAAAAGGCTCGTGTGGACGGCAAATTTGGTTAGTGTGGACCCAACTTGTTCATGTTTTGTTTTTGTTCGCACATCGTTGTTCTCACAATTGTTCGGACAACTATGTCTGCCATCAAACGTCATTTTGTATGCGGAAGAAGAAGCGCTGTACGTAAAAGTATGCTGCTACTATCAGCTGAAAATATAGAATGTATTGTTTGTTAGGTTACATCCAGACTAGACTTTTTCTTGTTCGCACAAGAAGAAAACGTCGGCAGAGCAAAACACACAATTTATTTCCTTTTGTTTTCAGTGGGCAGAACATTTGTCGAACAAATCATAATTTTTTGTTTGCCGTCAGTGTTGATGGCAGACATGGTTGCTCGAACAATTGTGCGAACAACGGTGTGCGAACAAGAACAAAACATGAACAACTTGAGTCCACACTATCCAAATGCATGTGCGCACAATATTTTGTTCAATGTGCGAGCATGAAAAAGGCTCGTGTGGACCGCAAATAAGGTGAGTTCATCAAAGTTTTTATGTATGCAATTTGACAGATTTCTGTTCTGCTGAACTGCTGTTTACCTTTTTTAAATTTCCTTGGTTGTTATCTTGACGGAGTTAACTGTTATAAAATAATACAACTGTCGAGTGACAGAATTTGTGATTATATTGATTAAAGTAAACAATATTTTATTTTGTGCGTTTAAGAAATAAAACAAAAACTTGATTAATGTATAGTTTTTACATTTTATAATAACTGCAAAATTTCGTCATAGGTAGACAGCAATGATGAACATTTCTAACAGAGGATCTTTGCAGAAAGTAGTATTGGATGAAATTGCTTTGGAAGGTTTGGAGGGAATAACATTGGAATGTAAGTTTGCAAAATAAATTAACATAATGCGAAATCATACAAGTTCTTAATTATTTGTATTAATACAGCTTTATGGGTATACTTGAGTAAATCATTGAATATACCACAACCCGTTGCAAGTCAATTTAAGGAAAATATATGGAATTTTATACTAGGAGTTCAACAGCATCTACAATTTTTTGAATTGCCAGAAGAACGTAACACGGTAACATTATTCGATAGATATCAATTTGTCGATAATGATTTAGGTGTTCCCCTTTCTCCGGTAAGTTTTAACATTCTAATATATTGCCTAAAGATCCTATATCTTTAATACCAGTAAAATTATAATCACTTCCCTAATCGAGGGAATTATTTCACGTAGTCTTGATAGAAGGCCTTGAAGCTTATAAAAAACAAGTCAGAAAATATAGACGGTCAAGTCCGACCATATGATAGCCTACGTCATTGTCTATACATCATAAATTGCGGAAGGGTCTTATTGTTAGATATTAGACATGTTTGATTGTGCATTGTACTTGTATTACTATAAAAAATACGTTTCAATATTTTCATTACACTGCTCCAAAAATCGCTCTTTTGATAGATAATTATGTCTAAATAACGATTCCCTTACATTAAATTGCAAAAACGTGTTGATGATATACATTTTTTCTTAAAATGTTAAAACTCTACAAACTTCACGTGTTAGCGACATCCAACTACTCGAATATTTTTCACTCTATATTTTTACTGTTGTTATTGCTTACACAAACCTTATTTGTATAAACTATTAACATAATTTGAACATTTATGTGGGATTTAAGCACGTGAAAGTGATTTTTATATGTTCAATTATGGACCTATCTTGGTGAAATTTGTCAAACAGATTTCTACTTACATAAAACTTTTTAAAATAATCAAATTTTAAGGTATTTATTAGTATTAAAACTCTATTCCGGGAGAACATTTGTGTGGAGAATACGTGAAAAATGCGCCGATCATAACAAATTCAATTTACCAAATTTTTTCGAACTATCTTCCACCATCTTGAAAATATAAGTGGACGTTTTGTTAAAGATTATTGATATATTTTTATATGTTTCACCTTTTTCTTAATGTATGATAATTACTCTTAGTTCTCCTAAACTTAATCATGCGCTATTTGTCATCCTTTAGGTCGAAGTTATGGTTGAATTAAAATTTTCTTTTTTTATTAAATTTTTTAATTTAATTGAAAAGGTTATTTTTTATTTCTCTCATGAATGATGAATATTTGAACAAATTTTCATCCATTTAAGAGAAAATAAGTTGACTTTATCAAAAACATGTAATTTTTTAAAAGTGGACCGTAACATTTGCCGCCTTTTAAAGCAAGGCAGAAATGATTAGTTTGTTTACTTATGACACTCGGTTGTTATATTGGATGAATATGCAATTGCTTGTTAATAGCATTTTATCCACACTTCTTTGATAATTCCATTTTAGGATGTAAATATACAATTTGTGGTCCCTTATGAAATCTATAAAACGTAATTCATCACCCCAATTGCCCTCATATCAACTGGGACGCACCTCCATGTTTAACAGAACATGTTAATTTTATTTCTTGCATTTCAGTGATGGCTTTTCTCCATACTTTTACCATACCATCTGATTTAAATATATTAAATTTAATTCAAAATTAAACTATTTCAATGTTCAGATATATATTCGAGTTCTATCAAATTCATTCTCTCGTGCAAGGATGGAATTGCTTCTGACAAAAAATTCTTATTGATCCTAATGAAATGGACTACAAGAAAAAATTCGACTCTATATTTTCAATTCAATTTCAAAATTCAAGGATATGGGTTATTTAGAATTAAAAAGAAAACAATAATTGAAGACGACTAGTTATTTTTACCACTGTACATTAGTATCTAGAATCTTGTTTTCACCCGCTGGAAATGTTCGAATAGTCGAAAAAGTAAGACATGCATAATTTTGTACTGATTGAAAAAACATTTAGGGTGGTTTAAAGCGATCAAAATCTTAAAAATTATCAGATGTATTCAAAAAATGTTTAAATTTATGTTTAATACACATACTAGCTAGTACACAATTTGGCTCTTAAAGTATTAATTAAGAAAATCGTATTCAAAAAACTATTTACTGTCAATATTAACTAATAAACTGTTTTGTGTACGTAGGCAACCCTTCTCAGTTTCTCTCTCATTCTTATTGTTATAACATTCTTTGGCAGGATATGCCCATTCGGTTCCAGGATGAATTAAAGGGTTGATTTATTTTTCTTATAAAACTCACAAAACTTTATTCATTACTTTTACAAAATAATAATTACACAATCTTAAGAACGAGCCAGCAATTAATTTTTGAAAACAACTGAGAAACGTCCTGCCTGTTACAGTGTTGAATACTGACTCCCCCGACCAGTAAGAAGTAGTAGACTTTTATTGAAAAATTTAGGAGCTGTTAATGTGTTAGTCACCACTACGCCTGGGACCTATGGCCATTAGTATCCCTGTGTACTACAACTAATGTGTCTGGGAACTATGGCTGTATCATACCAGTAGTAACCCTCTACACTACTACTTGAGTTATGCTTAACCGTGTTCGTATGTGGCTGCTAGTAAAGCTATTACAAACTTGTACTAGCTGTCCATACACGAGCACAGTCAAAGCTCAACTGAACTGGTAGTGATAAACACTGCGACCACATAGTGATCTCCAGCTACGTAGTAGTGATAAACATAACATACTCATTACAAAACGTTAATGAAAGTGTGTGTATACAAGTTAATTGCTGTTAAGTTCTCTTAAACTTTTATCTCTTTAAATGTAAAATTAATCGTACTCTTATATAATTAACATATTTTACTCTTCATATGAAAAATAACATGTTCTAAATAAATAATTTCAATACAATTCAAAAAGAACTAAATTCATTACAATTTAATAAATTAAATTATATAAATTCAATATCATACATAAAATTAATATCGATAACTCTTTATGTAACGAAAGCTTCGTTACATATCCCTCTTGGTTTATTTTATTTTTTTTTAATACTCTATAATAGTGTCATTCCGGGGTTTAGGAAAAATTAGCTTTTCTTTTTCAATAAGTAACCAGACGTCTAATGAACATCGTATATATATACAATCACCGTAACTGAGTCGTAGCATCTTTTGAATCGTGTACGTTTACCCGGTGTGATGGGTTCAATCGAACACAGTACCTTCCGAATAAGTTGCCTTTTGTCATCTTCATCTTCTTCCTTGTCCAGTTCTAGATCTTTTACCAATTTCGCGAGAACATCTGATTTTGGTTTTCGAGAACACAGATCATCTGGTAGAGGCAAGTTTGGCAATTTTATAATAGATGTTATTTTGACTTTTTCTATTGGCTTGTTTAAGTATATTGTTTTTCGGCGTTTCTCTCTTTCTTTGTTCATGGCCTGCTTAAAACGTATACAGCTATTATTGAATTTATCATCTGCCATTTTACTATTCTGTGTAGTATATCTTCAGATCTTTTACATGCGCTGTACCTTTCCGTTTTTTACTTTCTGGATCAATAAGTTCAACAATAACTGGCGATATAAATTTTGTAACTTCATATGGACCATCAAATCGAGGTGCGAGTTTAGCTGCAAAATAGTCAATAGCTTTAGATAAAAAGTGTTTTCTTACCAAAACTAAATCTCCTTTTCTAGGAGTCCATTCACGACGTCGTAAATTATAATGAGATGCCTGTTGATCTGATGCTGTTTGAAGATTCCGCCGTACTATTTGAAAGACTTCATGCAGGTGATGATACTTGTCTTCCGGGCTTACATGGTTGTTTGCAAATTCTGATTTAGTTTTATCATCGAATAGGTTGTGGGGAAGACGTAGTTCCCTGCCTAAAGTTAAGTATGCTGGGCTATATTTAGTGGATGATTGTTTGCTCGAGTTTATTGCAAGCGTCAACTCAGGTAATTGTTCGTCCCATTTCCTCTGATTTTTCTCCGTATATTGGGCAATCATTGTTTTTATAGTCCTATTTGTTCTCTCAGTTGGATTCTCGTGGGGAGAATAAGGAGCGGTGAATCGTTGTTGTACACCTAATATTTTGAAGTATTTTTGACAATCTCGGCTTGTAAATTGAGTGCCGTTGTCGGTGAGAAGAAAATGAGGTACTCCAAATCGCGACAATATCCTTTCGCGAAATGCTTTTAAAAAGGATTGAGTTGTGGCTTTTCTTACCGCGACGAATTCAGACCACTTCGTAAATTTGTCATGGAAAACGATAAGAGTTGTATTGCCGTGTACAGATCTCGGTAATGGGCCTACAAAGTCGGCACAAATCGTGTGACCAGGAGTTAGAACAGTAGAGGAATACATTTTTCCAGCTGGAGCTTGTTGAAGAGGCTTGAAGCGCTGACAAGTTTCACATTTCCTAACGTACTTTGAGATATCACGGAAAATACCAGGCCAGTAATATAATTTTGTCGCGCGTGCGATGGTTTTGTTTATTCCTAAGTGTCCAGCAAAAACATCATCGTGACACTCCTTAAGAACGCGGTTTCTATCGGGTTTTCGTACCACTAGTTTCCACGGAATAGGATCATTTTCGTTATATGCGGATGAATCGAAAATGTGTCTTCTTAAGTTTCCTTGTTCATCAATTTGGTAATCGGGAAGTTTTTCTGGATTTGTTTTTACCGTTTCTACTTTTCTCTGATACCAAGGATCATCGTTGTCTGAAACCATTTGAAGTGTTTGCAAGATTGGTGTTTTATCTTCTATGGTTTGTGGAGAGCGTGAAAGGGCATCCGCGATAACGTTTAAGTTTCCTTTACGGTAACGAATCTCGTAATCGAACTGCATCAACTCCAGCGCCCAGCGTGCAATTCGTCCAGATGGAGATTGAATTGAATTCAGCCACTTTAGTGATTGGTGGTCTGTAACGATGATGAAATGGTACCCTTCGATGTAATGTCTCAATTTTCTAATCGCCCATATAATTGCGAGACACTCCTTCTCGGTAACTGTGTAGTTTCGTTCTGTCGCAGATAACGTGCGGCTAGCATAGGCGATTACCTTTTCGCCGTCGTCGAATTCCTGTGTAAGAACCGCTCCCAAACCTACGTCACTGGCATCTGTTTGCAAAATAAAAGTACGAGTAAAATCGGGACAAGTTAAAGCGGGCGCGTCCATTAGTTTTTGCTTTATTTCTTCGAACGCCATTTTCTGTTCCGTTTTCCAGATCCACTTCTTACCTTTTTTTAGAAGATCGTTCAAAGGACTGGTTAGTGTAGAAAAGTTAGGAACAAAACGCCTATACCAAGCTGCTGTGTTTAAAAATGTTCTTAACTCTTTGAGGTTAGATGGTTCAGGAATTACTAATACAGCTTTCACCTTTTCGGGGTCTGTATGTATTCCGTTTTCGTTAATAACGTGACCTAAATATCGTATTGTTCTTTTTGCAAAGGTACACTTCTTAGGATTGATCCGCAGCTTAGCAGCAATTAGTCGATCAAAAACGGTTTTTAAATTATGTAAGTGATCTTCTATGGTACTTCCTAGGACAACAATATCGTCCAAGTAAGCAAAAGCAAAGGAGTCTAAGTCTGGGCCGATAACGGAGTCTAATGCTCTCTGAAATATAGTTGAGGCGGAGTGCAGACTAAACGGCATAACACGCCACTGATAAAGCCCGCGTCCTGGTACTGTAAAGGCAGTATAAATTTCACTTTCTGGCGCCATGGGGATCTGCCAATATCCGTTACGAAGATCTATGGTACTAAAATACTTGCTATTCTTAAGTTTTTCTAGTATGGAATTTATTTGTGGAATAGGATAGGCGTCTCGAATGGAGTTTTCATTTATCTGTCGATAATCGACACATAGTCGCCACTCATTATTCTTTTTCCTTACCAATACAATGGGTGAACTGTAAGGACTTTTAGAGGGCTCGATTTTTCCTTCTTCTAATAGCTCGTCTATCTGATCATTGATAATTTGTTGCATTGCTGGATTTCGTGGATAATAGCGCTGTCGGATTGGTCGAGAATGTTTCATCGTAATAACATGTTGGGTTACTTCCGAAGGAACGTTGATGTCTTCAAAACGTGGCAGCTCTATTTCTAGAAAATTTTGAATTTGTTGTTCATCTTCCAAATCAACTGTTGGTGTTACCTGTAATGAGCTAATTAAAGAAGTTAGTGACATACTGGGGTTTGTAACATTTGCTCTGGGAATTATATGCAGTTCTCGACCTGTTTGTTGAAAAAAATTCATTCCAATTATTACTGGGTCTAAACAATTTTTCAGTACCAGAAAATCATGGCGATACACGACACCATCCATTACAAACCAAAGATTTACTACACCTTCAACTGGAATTCTAGAATGGTCTGCTAAGTGCAGGAAATCAAAATCAGCAGCTACGATGGGAACATGTATTTCATCTACAATTGAAAACTGTATACAGGAATTTGTGGCCCCAGTATCCAATACAGCCGATATCTTTTTAATCGTTAACCATGTTCGTAAGCGAAGGTTGTCATCAGGTGTAATTTTGATAGGAAAGGTCGTTGATTTCAGAGATCTTCTTCCCTTTCCCTTGCTAAAGGACCTCTGTTCAAGTTTTCCGCGCCGGAACGACAGCATTCGATTGTTTTTACATCTCTTTTGCCGCAATCCCAACAAAATAGAACTTGCGGTTTTGAACAACCAGCACGACTATGACCTGGTTCGCCACAGCGGAAGCATACATGAGTAGATTTAGCAGCAGCAACCACCGTCTGTATTCGTCGATTTAATTTCTTTTGCTTATTCTCTTCTGCTCGTATATTTTCATATTCTTGTGCCTGTAAAATGAGATCTCGCAACCGGTTAAAATCTCCTCGTTTAATGTAAATTTTGTACTATGCTCTACAATTCTTATATATTCTTTCTAGCTGTTCACTTATTGTTAAATTAGTCCAACGCATTAATGACTGTATTTCAGTTACGTAATCGACGAAACATTCATCGGATTTTTGTACACGAGTTCTAATTTCATCATCCAGATTTTCAAAGAAACGGTTTGGCAAAAAGAACAGTTTAAAATCTTCGACAAAATCTTTATAATTCTTCCAATGGATCTTATTATTGCGATACCAAGCCAAAGCGTCACCTTTTAAAAGTTCGGGCATGTAATTTAGTAACATGTTTTTAGGAATAGAATAACACGTGGCTAATTCTTCTATTCTTTCTAAGAAACATAACGGATCTTTTCCGCCATCATACTTTACGCCCCATTTACGTACCTTATCACAAACCTCCGAAATATTAGATGAATTGTATTCCTGCTCAAAGTTCATGTGTACCGGAGAAGAAGCGCGAGAAATGTGTATACTAGGTATTTTAATATCCTTACCGGTTTCGTATCTAGACCTTAAATTTTGAATATATGATTCATGTTCAGGGGGAATATCATCTTTATCTAAATATGCCCTTAATCGGCTTCTCATTTCCTCCACACTGCCTTCATCACTCATACCCAGATCTCTCAGACAATTACATAAAATGTCCTTCTTTAGCAGATTTATGAAAGCCCGGCTCATTATTTATTAAAATTTTCACCTGATTTCATTTAAATATATATATATATATATATATATATATATATATATATATTTTTTTTTTTTAAATAAATACTCCTTTTATTTACTGTCCCTGCTCGGGCGCCATTTATAACATTCTTTGTCAGGATATGCCCATTCGGTTCCAGGATGAATTAAAGGGTTGATTTATTTTTCTTATAAAACTCACAAAACTTTATTCATTACTTTTACAAAATAATAATTACACAATCTTAAGAACGAGCCAGCAATTAATTTTTGAAAACAACTGAGAAACGTCCTGCCTGTTACAGTGTTGAATACTGACTCCCCCGACCAGTAAGAAGTAGTAGACTTTTATTGAAAAATTTAGGAGCTGTTAATGTGTTAGTCACCACTACGCCTGGGACCTATGGCCATTAGTATCCCTGTGCACTACAACTAATGTGTCTGGGAACTATGGCTGTATCATACCAGTAGTAACCCTCTACACTACTACTTGAGTTATGCTTAACCGTGTTCGTATGTGGCTGCTAGTAAAGCTATTACAAACTTGTACTAGCTGTCCATACACGAGCACAGTCAAAGCTCAACTGAACTGGTAGTGATAAACACTGCGACCACATAGTGATCTCCAGCTACGTAGTAGTGATAAACATAACATACTCATTACAAAACGTTAATGAAAGTGTGTGTATACAAGTTAATTGCTGTTAAGTTCTCTTAAACTTTTATCTCTTTAAATGTAAAATTAATCGTACTCTTATATAATTAACATATTTTACTCTTCATATGAAAAATTACATTTTCTAAATAAATAATTTCAATAGAATTCAAAAAGAACTAAATTCATTACAATTTAATAAATTAAATTATATAAATTCAATATCATACATAAAATTAATATCGATAATTCTTTATGTAACGAAAGCTTCGTTACATTGTCAGTGTTGTTAGTAGTAAGTAAGAATAAATTATTCGTTAACTGGTTTATTTCATTATTATTTTTCTAGTACGTTTTTGACCTTAGATTAACAACTAGATATTTATGTGAGAGAAAAAAAACCTAATTCAATTGTCAAAAACCTAATTTAAACAAGAACAAAATACATGCAGTCACATATATTTTGTTTTTGTGTTTTCAAAAAAATTAGTAAATTTTTTGAAAATTTTGTATAGGGTGGCTCACACATAAACTTCTAGTTCTATTTTATGTTTTTGACGATAAACAATTTTTATTGTTTTGGAAAAACCTTTATTTTGCTTATGTAAATATACTTATGTATAATAGAAATAATTTTATTTAATTTTTGTAAATACATATATTTATTTATTAAAAATTCAAGTAATATAACAAAGCCTTAGAAGGCCAATAAACTTATATTATAAAAGTATTCCCTGAATATACAATAAAAATAAATCGCAATATAAATATATATATATATATATATATATATATATATATATATATATATATATATATATATATATATATATATATATATATATATATATATATATATATAATAAAAAAAAATAACTCAATTTATATACATGTATATTAACCTAAAATAAATTGATAATTCCAATAATATTAAATACATGTAAAGAAAATATTTTAAATTTATTTTAAATATATATATGTATCCGAATAACGAATATTCTGTGATAAAATCAACATCACTATATAATATTTTGTTCTACAATATGCATATAGTTTAAAAATAATTACATAAAATATTATCCTGTCCCGGAATTCATTTAATACGTTTTTAAATAGCTATACTGACACATTTTTTATTTTATAACAAATTTTAACATCTGCACATATACGGCGTTTTTTCAAAAATTTACGAATGAATAAAAAAATGTATTATAATTATTTTTTTCTTGAAAAATGTAACGGAAATAATCTTAGAATATAGTCTTAAAGTAGGGTCGAAACAATATTAAAATATTTACAGCCGTATGCAAAAAAAATTATTAACTTTGCTTTCAGGTACACTTTTGTTACCCAACACTCAGGCTTTTTTTTGATTTTTTCTCTAAATATTTGTCTGGGATAGACAAATCGGACCTATAATGAATAAATAGAACAAGCGAGAATTTTTTGCAAAACAAAAAGAGAAATAGGAAATTTATCACAATGTCACTTGTAGTAAGTTTAATGTAAGATAAAACCTCCTTTAAAATATTTAGATTACGTTTTTATATATAAGCTAATAAACGTTTTTGCATACAGTTTTAAGGAATTTAGCTTAACAATGCTTTGTAAAGCTGAAATAAGTGTTTTTTTGCATACAGCCGTTAAAGTTTACAATGGTTTACCAAAGGTAAATCATCATTTTTGAATACTTTAACGGCCGTATGCAAAAAAAATTATTAACTTTGCTTTCAAGTTCACTTTTGTTACCCAACACTTAAAGGCTAACAAGCTTTTGTTAAAAAAACGTATGCAAAAACATTGTTTTAAAACACAAAGTTTTTTTAACATTGATAACGGCAACACTTGTATTATTTCCCCTCTTTATAGTTAAAGTTGTACACTACCGAATATTAATACATTCGATTATTCAAATTTTTAAAAAAGCTTTTTATTGATTAAACATTAAATTAATTCTTTTTCAAATATTGTTTCTATTTTTCTTAGTAGAAATACAAAAAATAAAAGAAATTATAGAAGTTAAAAAGCAAAAATATGAAAAATTTTATGAAACGGATAAAATAAGTATTCGAACAACGAGTTTATTTTATTTGTTTTGATTGAACGTACATCATTAAAATTTTTTTACATTTTTATTATTTTTTATGTGATGTTATGTGAATTTTTTAGATTTTTTTCTAAATATTTGTTTGGGATAGACAAATAGGACCTATAATGAATAAATATAACAGTCTAAAGAAGAAGGAAGATATAGACGTCTAGAATAGGGGGAAACAAGCGAGAATTTTTGCAAAACATAAAGAAAAAAAGGAAATTTATCATAATGTCACTTGTAGTAAGTTTAATGTAACTTCATACCTACTTTAAAATATTTAGATTACATTTGTTATATTTAAATTAATAAACGTTTTTGCATACAGTTTTAAAGAATTTAGCTTAACAATGCTTTGTAAAGCTGTTTCAAGTTTTTTGCATACGGCCGTAAGTCTTTTCATTTCATTTTTTTCCTTTCCACGACCATAAATATTTTATTTTATATTTCATGAGTTTATATCTCGTTGGACTCATTAACTTATGACTTTTCTGCCCAAAATCATGAAAATTGTATAACCAATAATGAAATATTTTTTTAAATAAAATATCACCCAACCAAATAAGGCTTTTACCAGAATTTGAGGGAGAGAAATGAGAGTATTTGTTTGAAAATTACATGTTTTATCTAATTTTATTTTAGTAGTTGTTAAATTTTTCTGGTTTTTTATAATTTTAGAATGCTAATAAATTACGGAATTTAAAAAGATGAAAACCAAGAAAATTGAAGTTATAATTAATTATTTATGGTTGAAAAGAATACAAAATATAATATTTCAATATCTTTGAGCTTCATGAAATTTGGCAAACGGATTATTTGTGCTCAATTTCATTAAAATATTCCTATTTTTAAGGCATGTATGTAAATACTCTATTCAGTGTAAATACTCTATTCCGGGAGGACATTTGTATGGGGGCTAGGTGAAATAATGGACCGATTTCAATAGCGTTCGTCGTTATGATAAAATAAACATATGTGCCAAATTTCATTAAATTATATTTAATGAGTTAAATCAACTCAGAAAGTGATTCTGAGTCGATTGGTATACTTTAAGGTGGGTGTTGGGATATTTTTTCTGTGCGTTACAAACATCAGCACAAACGCATAATACCCCAACCACCTTTGGTGGTGTATACTTACAAAATTCAAAGGGCAGAAAGTTTGCCTACTTTCAAATATATAATAAAAAAAAAAAACAAAGTTACCTTTAAAAAAGCAGTCTTGCACTATCATTTGATGTGTAAAGTCATTTATTCTTGTGTTACTTTTGACCTGCAGTCAAAAAGTGTACGGTATTTTTGTTCAATTTTTTTTTGTTATTATATCAAAATAAACCAAAATTAAGCGCAGAAACGTTGAAGATATTGTTGTTGCCTCTCATTAAATTATTTTGCACCAAAAAAGAAGACTGACAAATTTTGCGAAGCGCTAAAAAATAAATTCCAACTCGAATATTTCACCTATGCTTCAAAAACTGAAAAACCTTACAAGGCTGTCTTGCTGGGACTTGATAAATGTGATCCAGAAGTTATAAAGTCTCGTCTTTTAAACTTAGGCCTTAAATGCACCGACGTTAAAATTGTGACTTTGTACATGGTATACTTTGAGAGAAAGTCAATAACGCTTAGAGAATTAAAGCAGAAATGTTCTGTAATAAATTACATAAAAGTGAGATGGGAATACCAATGTTACAATTGTCAGATGTACGGTCATGGTTCCAGTAGATGCAATGTTAAACCATTTTGTTAAGTGTGCAAATTGTAAAGGTCCTCATAAGACAATGTCTGCAGAGAAATGTATAAAAAATGTATAATAAGGCAATTTCTGCAGAGAAATGTATAAACAAATTCGTCAACGCACACAACCTAACAGTCCCAGACGGAAGCCAGAATTTAATAATAGAGTTGACTACAACAACTTTCCAAACACGTTAAACCAAAGTGGTGCCCTACCAAATAGCCAAGGTGGAATTATAATCAACCTTTCACTCAGGTTAATAGCAATATTAACAATAATTTATTTTCATTTGAAGAACTGAAAATTTTCACGTTTGAACTAATTGCGAACCTTAAAAGTTGCAAGTCCCGCGAGGAACAATTTCAGGTTGTTACCAACCTTGATTGTAAATTTCTGTTTCAATGAATAATAATATAAAGTTGACATCAGGTATGCTCGTAGTTTACGATAAAAGAAAATACGAATTATTTCACTTCCTGGAAAAACATAATGTTGATATTTGTTTAATTTCCGAAACGTGGTTAAACAATAAATTATAAATTAAAAATAAGAGTTTCTACTGCTATAAACGCGACCGTCCAACAGAAGTTTGAGGTGGAGTTGACATTTTTATAAAAAAAAAATATACACCATCAATTGTTACCTTCTTTGGTGGTAACAATTGATGGTGTATATTTTTTAACGGACCTCATTTAAAATGTTGGAATCAGAGTAAATTGTGGTAAAGATGTCATAGACATATATTCCTGTAACTTCCCAGGAGGAGCACATGGATCTGATGATTCCAAAATAATTAAATTAAGGTGCGATCTTCGTAAATTAACGGAAAACAATAACAAATATATTCTAGGGGGAGACCTAAACTGTAGACATCGATTCTGGGGATGTTTAAAGAATAATTCTTGGGGAAATATCTTATATGAGAAAATACAACTAAATCAAACTGAATTAGCGTTTCCTCATGAACACACATATGCATATACCTGCCGATCCAAATAAACAACCATCTACTCTGGACTTCTTTGTAACAAACATCTCAGCACACTTGTAAGCTGTAAAAGTGATTAATGATTTAGGATCTGATCATTTACCAATTATGAGCAATATTAATCTAAAGGTTGAAAACATAATACATACATATATAATTTTAATACGTTAAAATGGTAAAAATTTGCAAAACATATAAAAGATAATCTGCCCACACTAGTAAATTTTAAAAGAAATAACTACTTTTAATGAAATTGATAATTTCATCAATATTTTTAATACTGTAATTAAGACAGCAGTAGATAAGTCTATCCCAAAACAACGTCTAGTACTAGTGTCCAATCCGCTATCGAATAATATAATCACAATGATGCAAATGAGAAACATTTTTAGGAGAAACTGGAAAAGATTCAGAGACATCGAAGACCATAGAGCTATGACGCGTTTAAATAAAAACATTGTAATGCAGTTTTGTTTCCAGCTGGGGTATACTCAGTCTGTCCAGTTTCTTCAAAGGTCTGCTTCCTTCGACTGTTACCACAGAGCCTATTTATGAGGGGAAAGAATAGGGTTGGCAAATTTAGTTCTTAGGTCAGTTAACAAGATTAAATCCGACGAGACAAATTCTTCAGCTCGCAGTCGGCTAACTACGGGTTTCGTCTCCAAAATATAATCCGACGAGATAAATGCTTCTGCTCTCGATCGGCTAGCTAAGATCGTATTAGCTACGCTACAATCTGACAAGATATATTCTTCGTCTCTTAGTTGGCTAACTACAAGTCCCGTCCTCAAATAGAATCAAAATAAAACTACGCTAACTTCTGAATACAATCCGACGAGATAAATTCTTTGGCTCTCTGTCGGCTAGCTAAGATCGTATGAACTATTTTACGACGAGATAAATTCTTCGGCTCTCTGTCGGCTCACTAAGATCGTATGAGCTATTTTACGAACTAAATACAATCCGACGAGATAAATGCTTCGGCTCTCTGTTGGCTAACTAAGATTGTATGAACTAAATACAATCCGACGAGATAAATTCTTCGGCTCTCGGTCGGCTAACTACGGATTCGGCTACGGTTCGGAAGAAAGAACTTGGGTCGTGTCTGGTGATACTTTGTTCCCTAAGATCAAAGTATAACAAGATCGGTACTTCGGTTCTTGCTCCAATGTATTGTCCTTATCTTGACTATTTATGTTTAAATTAACATAAACTAAATGAGAATTATAAATTCTCCTATTGTATTGTAACTACTACAGTAGTTGCAATATGTTAATATGTTGGTGGTTTAATATTTGTAACTACACGTTACAACATAAAAAATTAGATTTTTAAATTCAGAAACCTATCCTGGAATAACACATTGTCTAATCTCGACAAATTATCTCCTCCATTTTGGAAAGTTTCTAAAATTTTAAGTAAGATATCTTGTAACATTCCAATTCTAAAAAATATTAAAAATATAATTATACTTTTGGCTAAAACTTTTAATTTGAATCACTGTTCTTGAGCTAACCTTAGTGATAACGAAACGGTTTCTGAGGTAAATAATGTTGCAACCCAAATGAATGACGTAAGTGTTACTCCACCAAGCTCTCATTTAATTTCATGTGATAAGGTTGATGGTATAATAAAAGGTCTTAAAAATAAAAAATGCTTGTCTAAATCTATGCTACTTTCCCTCTGCTTGGAAGATCTCGAAAACAATTCCAATACTTAAACCTAACAAACATTCTGAGTCTCCGCTGTCGTACAGGCCAATTAGTCTGCTGTCGTCATTAAGTAAAATTTTAGAAAAAATTACTAATTTCATTGACAGAAATAATATTCTACCACTTCAATAATTTGAATTTAGAAGTGAACACTTCCCAACCCTTAATCAAAATTAGAAAACTGGTTAAGAATAATTTTAATGTTGGTAAATCCACAGGTATGGTACTGCTAGACATAAAAGCTGCTTTCGATTTAGTTTGGCACATTGGATTGATATTGAAAAAAAAAAAAAAAAAATTAAATTTCCCTATAGAAATCTTAAAAATTATACAAAACTTCTTACATAATAGATTCTTCAACGTCTTCTTAGGTAAAACTTGTTCTCAAATGATTACGATCACTGCTGGTTGTCCTCAAGGCTCATGTCTGTCACCTGAATGTACAAACTACATAATGTCAATATTTGCAGACGATACATCGATTTTTTGTTCTGACATTTTTTCAACTAATATAAAAACAAGTCAACAGTTCGCGGTTACTGAATTAAAAGATTATTTCAATAAATGGAATATTTTGATTAATCCCCAAAAAACTCAAGCTATCTATTTTACCAGAAAGCGAAAAGACTGCTTCTCCTCAAGTACCATTGCGTTTTATGAACTACGACATACCATGAGAAAATAATGTTATCCTAGATGAAAAAGTCAACTTAAATTGTCATTGTGGTAAACAAAATAAACAAGCTAATAAGAATTCTTTATCCTCTTATAAAT